>JAVJGI010000060.1:7636877-7663001 GCA_035590275.1 Ibycter americanus | reverse complement strand
GCTTTCTTTGCCTCAGTCTTTAATAGTCAGACCAGTTACCTTCAGGATACACAGCCTCCTGAGCTGGAAGACAAGGACAAGGAGTAATATGAAGTCCCCACAGTCCAGGAGGAAACAGTGACCTGCTGCTCCACTTAAACGTGCAGAAGTCCATGGGGCTGGATGGGATCCACCTGAGGGTACTGAGGGAGCTGGAAGAGGAGCTTTCCCAGCCACTCTCCATCATTTATCAACAGTCCTGGCTAACCAGGGCGGTCCCAGAAGGCTGGAGGTTAGCCAGTGTGACACCCATCTACAAGAAGGGCAGGAAGGAGGATCCAGGGAACTACAGGCCCGTCAGCCTGACCTTGGTGCCAGGGAAGGTTATGGAGCAGATCATCCTGAGTGCCATCATGCAGCATGTGCAGGACAACTGGGGGATCAGTCAGCAGGGGTTTACGAAAGGCAGGTCCTGCTTGACTCACCTGATCTCCTTCTACGACATGTTGACCTGCCTAGTGGATGAGGGAAAGGCTGTGGATGTTGCCTACCTGGACCTTAGTAAAGCCTTTGACACTGTCTCTGCAGCATTCTTCTGGAGAAACTGGCTGCTCATGGCTTGGATGGATGTACTCTTCACTGGGTAAAAAGCTGGCTGGACGGCTGGGCCCAAAGAGTGCTGGTGAGTGGAGTTGCATCTAGCTGGTGGCCGGTCACAGGTGCTGTTCCCCAGGGCTCAGTACTGGGGCCAGTCCTGTTTAATATCTTTACTGACAATCTGGACAAGGGGTAAGTGCACCCTAGTAAGTTTGCAGATGACACCAAGTTGGGTGGGAGTGTTGATCTGCTTGAGGGCAGGAAGGCTCTGCAGAGGGACCTGGACAGGCTGGATCAATGGGCCGAGGTCAATTGTGTGAGGTTCAACAAGGCCCCAAGTTCTGGGTCCTGCACTTGGGTCACAACAACCCCACGCAATGCTACAGCCTTGGGGAAGAGTGGCTGGGAAGCTGCCTGGCGGAAAAGGACCTGGGCGTGTTGATCAGCTGCTGGCTGAACATGAGCCAGCAGTGTGCCCAGGTGGCCAGAAGGCCAATAGCATCTTGGCTTGTATCAGAAACAATGTGGCCAGCAGGACTAGAGAGGTGGTTGTCCCCCTGTACTCAGCACTGGTGAGGCCACACCTCGAATGCTGTGTTCGGGTTTGGGCACCTCACTACAAGAAAGACACTGAGGTGCTGGAACATGTCCAGAGAAGGGCAACAAAACTGGTGAAGGGTCTGGAGCATGAGCCTGATGACGAGCAGCTGAGGGAACTGGGGTTATTTAGTCTAGAGAAAAGGAGGTTCAGGGGGTACCCTATTGCTCTCTACAACTACCTGAAAGGAGGTTGTAGACAGGTGGGGTCAGCCTCTTCTCCCAGATAACAAGCAATAGGACAAGAGGAAATGGCCTCAAGTTACACCAGGGGAGGTTTAGATTGGATATTAGGAAAAATTTCTTCACTGAAAGGGTGGTCAAGCATCAGAACAGACTGCCCAGGGAGGTGGTGGAATCACCATCCCTGGAGGTGTTTAAAAAAACATGTAAATGCAGTGCTTGGTGACATGGTTTAGTGATGGACTTGGCAGTCCTGGGTTAACAGTTGGACTCTATGATTTGAAAGATTTTTTCCAACCTAAATAATTCTATGATTCTACAATTCTATCCAGAATCACATTATGGTAGCTCTTCACTAACATGGTGTCTGTATCTCTTCGAAAAAGGATGAAGAACGTGATCCTAGGAATTGAAGAGAAATGACCACCTGATATAGGGCCAGATCATTTCGATACCTGCAACCCCAAATGCATTAACGTCTTCATGGGTATCAATTCCTCTTAACTTCTTTCCATCCAGTTAATCTAATTAGTCATACGTTGGTCTTGCAGCTCTCCACTACAAAACAGAGGGAGATGCTTCTGATCTTTCCTTTTTTCAGTTTTGCGTCCTTTTGCATCACACTACATGGTTGCAGCTAGCTGCTTGAATAAGCTTCACCACGAAGCCAAGTTCATTGTGGGCTGACTCTGGAGGCTCTTGTTGATTAGTTGTCTGCAGGCTGATGTGGGTCTGGTCAGTGGTACTTTGTATCCTCATTAGCAGCGTGGAGAAGGAAAGACAGAGTGAGCTAGGGAATGTAGCTGATCATGGTAATTTGTTTCAGTTGGTGAAAGCTGTTGACGTTTGTTAGATGCTGCAGGAAGAACTGAACATCTTGGCAGTGCAGTGAGAGATGAAATTTGACGTGGATAAAGCTACAATAATGCCCAGTGGCATAAGTAATCCAAGTTTCTCTTCACCTGCCTGGGCTCTGAATTTGCAGTCTGTTCTGAAGGCAGAACATTAGGATAGATATTATCACAAACAGCTTAATGAAATGTATAGCTGTAGTTTTAAAAAGGGAACTGAGCTGCTTGCATGTTTGAAAAAAATAATACAGTAACACAGAGCAAACTCTGATACATGGATATTCTGGTAGAAAGTTAATAAAGAACACTTACCACAAAATTACACTGCAGTTGCCTCCTGCTGGGACCAAGAGCTCAGCAGGTCAAAAAAACCCCTACTTGCACGGATATTAAAAGTGCCTCATTAAATAATATGAGAGAAATACTTAGAAGGCTATTCCATTTGTATTATTCAGAGGCATAAGCTAATTCCTCCTTGAGGCAAGGAAGAAAGTGTTATGGACATAGTTATTGTTTCTCAGAGGGTTTTTTTACATCTTTGCTTTGAAGCATTAGTACCGGCTGCTGCCAGTGGGACAGAACATCAGAATGGACTTCAGGTCTGATCCAACAAGGAAATAAATCACATTTGTATAGCAAAATTACAGTGATACATAGTACAGTGCTCTGTCATATCAGTAAGCTCTCAAATAGTACGTAGTTTTGGTCATGCCTCCTTTAAAAAAATCCACTGCCATCTTGTTAAATGCTAGATCTGTGAAGTTTTGTGCTGAGCTGGACAATATTTCATTCAACAGGAGATAACTTCAGAAAGTCTAAAACTCAAATGCAGGAGGTGAGGTTTTAAAAAAGTCTGGAAAACTCTGCAGTCCTGACAAGAGCAAGTATTTGGCTACCAGATTGGTCTGCCCAGGAGTGAGTATCAGCAGAGTATGTGAAAAGCGTTTTGACCTCTTAAGGTGAGAGGCATAAGGGTGTACCAGAAAATACAAGGAGAACCAAGGGCAAACACTACTTTTACAGATTGCATAATGCTTTTAATGTTTCTAGTGAGTATTTTAAACCCATAAAAGTAGGAAATACAAACATTTTCAAAAGATAGTTCTCCCCTTACAAATGCACAGGGTAGGCAATGCTGCCTTTTCACAAGGTGATCAATTGACACTGGTTTTAAGTACCGTACTTCTTGATTTGCTTTTTCAGTGCCAGGTTACAACCCAAACACTTTCTCGTGGAGCCATAATCATTTGGGAGCCATTATCACACCAGACCGCTCAACTTTGGTTTCTATTTTTCCCTCAATTTGTCAGCCTGGATTTGATTTAGTTGTGCAAGCATTATTGTGCTGGGAGGAAGTGTTGTTCTGACAGTCTAAAGGTGAGATTCTCCTCCTTGCAGGCTGTAGCAGCACAGGAAAAGCCAAGGTCAATTCCCAGTGAGCACACCTGGGCATGGAGAAGAGTTGAGTCACCAGGGCCTGGCCAGTCCTTGTGCTGATAAGCGCATTGTGGGGACTGCTGACACGACAATTTTGCAGTATGGACGCACAGGGATAAAACTGAAGCCAGTCATTTCACAAGGGACCTTGGAGGTTCAGGGGTTTCCCATCACAGATTTGAGGTCTGTTCCTGCAGAGAAGCAAGATCAACATGTCAGGTCTTTTTGCTCTCAGCGTAGAGCTACCAGTGTTTTGCAAGTCGGTGTCAGTTGGGAATTTGAAACACCTTGTGTCATTTCTTCTGCATTCAGTGGTCTGGCTGGGTGCTTAGATGGCTTTACCTCAATGCTTGTGCAAAACACCGTAGGGCCAGATTTTGCAAAAGAATCTCATGCTTGGCTGTTCCCAAAGGGGACAGTGGAAGTTGTTGGCTAGTGAGCACTTTCAGTGAGGGGCAACACTAATGACTGTGCTTTGTGGTACTGACCTTGTATTCCTCCATTTCCTTGAGACACCGGCCTGATGCATCTAGTTGGTTTTTTTGAGGAGGGAAAATATGAAGAAACTTGTTTTTCCAAAGTCTTGTTACATGCATTTATCACTATAGTTTGCAAATTGCATGCCTTCTGTAAAGCAGCTGCATGGTATGTTCCTTGAGTCTAGGTCACTATTTGTTGAGGAAACAAATCAAAGACTGTGGCTAGATCCTCAGCTGATGAAAAACAGGATTTGAAGCCAGTCAGTTTTTGCTAGCTAAGAACTTGACTCCTGCTCTTTAAGAGCCTGCTTTCTTTTTTTTTTGCCCCTTTTTTTTTTTTTTTTACTTCCTCTTTTTTAGCATTTCTTGTGATGGGAGACAATTATGAAGTAAAAAGAGAAAAGACATCCAACTGTTCTCATGTGTGACTCTTCCAAAATACAACTGAAGGGTGAGAAGAAGGAGGCATAAATAGTGTTTGGATGGGGAGGCAATAAAGCTTTGTCACCCAGCTATTTGCTATTGTACTGCAATAGAGCAAGAACTTTGAAATCTGCTGATGCCATAGAGGAGTTTTGCTTCTCTAGCCAGGAACAGCTATAGTCTTGTCATGCAGAGTGAGGCTCTGGGTATTTTGTCAAGTATTCATAGGACTGCCACTGAGTACAGAATACTCATCACTGTGTTCAAAGCTGCACCTACAAGCAGTTTCTAGTCCTTAGCGACTCTCCCTCAATGCAATTGAAATCTGAGTGGCTGCTGTTCTTTTTGAAAAGAACATTTAATTGTTTAAAAGTATAATGATATCAACCTTTTTTGATTTACAGTCTGTGCTCTGCATTTGCAGCAAACTGCTGTTTACAGCCGCCTGTGTGGTTGACCCATGGGAGTGGAGGTAAAAAGCCACAACTGTGCCTCTGACAGTACAATGGAGTTAACTATACATTTTCTGCAGAGGATCTTGGAAGTTACAGTAAAGATTAATGGGCTCCAGTCGGTGCTATCTTGCAGTTACACATCATTGCCCCTGAGTCAGTAAGACCACCTGTGGCACTCCATTTGCTAATGCACATTGATACAGCCCAGCACTATGCTGTACTTCAGCACTAGAATGATCAGATGCTGTAGTAACTTGGCTGGTTGGCGAAGTGTTGCATATCTTCCCAGCACTGCCATGGGTCACTGGCTTATCTAGCAATTTTCAAGATACTAACGTAACGATCTAGATTTCATTTTCTCTTCCTCACTGTGCAATGTATCATTGAAGCCTGGTACCTCACAAGCTATCCTAGTGTCCTATGACCAAATGTATGACTTTTTTTTGCTCTTCTTTTTTTTCTTTCTTCAAATAATTTTTAAAACTCAGTTGTTTCTCTTCAGCTAGAATTGTATTTTTTGTGTTAAGTATATGTTTTGGGGAAAGGAAGGTTCTTGAGACAGCTAGTCTAATTCCTGTTCTGCTGAAAACTGTATATGCTTCCACCAGAACTCCTGCAGCTTGCATTGTGTAATTACTGTCCCGGAGGCAGGCCCAGATGAAAGTCCTGCTAACCATATACAAATGGAAAAGGAACTATCTGATCTTACAACAGGAAGAATTTGAAGTGTTGGTTCACTGGTGCTGTTACTGTAGAGATACAGAGGCAAACCAGGAATTTTTACCATATATTTTTAGGCTCTGCCTAAGTGTGTCTGCAGAAAAGCATGCCCTATTACTTCTATAGGCTAGTTGGGTCCATGGGTCCACATTTTCCTAGTGCACAGTCTGCAGAAGCTTCTCCCTCTCCTTCAGGGAGAATATAACTCACTTAACAGCTACCACTGGGGCAGTGTTCCAGAGGCTTGCATTGTTACAGGGGGCAGCAGGCCTGTTTTGTACAGGAACTGAAGTCTTGTTGCATATCTATACAGTGCTTACTAAAGATGATGTTCGGGTGCTGTTGAGTGATATTCATCCCTTGACAGAAAGCAAAACCTAATATTAAGTCCAATTTTTTTCTTCAGAGGGGTGCGATAAATGAGAGGAAGGACTTAAGCTGCGTACATAGATAAATCTGCTGAAGTTCTGCTGAGCTACACGTGGAAATACATTCTGGAGTCACAGACTGTCTATAACTGTACCAGATAATGCTTGGTATCTTTTAGCATCCAAATGCTTGTTTCATTAGTCAGGAGTCAGTAGCTACTAGAACATGCAGAAATGGTTTTAGCTACATCTGTTGGGGAAAACATAGTAAGTCCAAGGAGCCTGTGATTTACCTCAAAACTAGTGTCCCCTTGCACTTTCAAAAAGTTTTCTGCTTAAATGGGAAATTAGAGTAATCTGAAACTTGCAAGATCTCATGCAAGAGGGCTGATGGAAGGAGTTGCCATTGTGACTTCTCTGCCACCTGTCTTGGGGTTTTGAAAGTAGCCAGACTGGTTGGTGTGTACTGAAATTGTCCTAACTGTGGGGCTGGCTGCCACAAAGTCTGGTGAGATGTCTGATTGTTCAGTGTTGTTTATTCTGAGGCAGTTAAGCAGAAATTTGCCACTGTCCACATCCTCTCTGTGTCCGATACTGGATTGTAAGGGCTATTTAGACTGTCCCGTTACAAAGGGTGTGAAAGGTTAACATTGATTTCTCAGCCAATACCCATGTATTTTACAGACCTGTATGCTGTTTCTATCACCTTTTTAGCTGAAGAGCATCTTGAAGAGAAGAGACTTCATCTCTGGTCTTAATGGGAAAAACTCTGCTGCTTTTTTTTTTTTTTTTTTTTTTTTTTTAAGTCAATCAGGATAGATTGATAAAGGATAAAGCAAACATTGAGGCAAAAAGAGAGTGACATTTCAGATTTTTTGATGTTCTAATGATTTATTTATTAATTTATATTGAAATTTTATCTGCCATGGAATATGATTCACATCCAATACCTCAGCAATTTATGCACTCACACAACGTTGCTGTGGGCAATAATGTATTTCATGTTTTTTTTATGAAGTCATTTGGATACCTGGACCAAGAGGGTGCGTTAGAGGAGGCTGGTTGGCTTAGGAGTGGCAAACAAGCCCCTGCATAGCCTAGTCCTTGCTCTGAATTTCACATGTAGTGACAATACCTAAAAGTCACAGATTATTTTACGGGGGCCAATATGAAACATGTTGGTGTTACCAGTCAGGTGTGAACAGACTGGCACATCAGCATCCACTGTGGGCCTTTGGGGTGAACTGCTGTGACCAGTGTAATGGTCTGCTTCCATTTCAGACCCTCAGCACAGAGCCACTACTGTCTGTCTCATGCTTACCTTTCCCGTCTGCAGAGTGCGAGGAGCCACCCTGACGCAGGTTCTGGGGACCCAGAGGCAGGGTCAGAGATAGCAGCCCTTGGCCCAGCCATAGGGCACCACTGGTAATGATGGTGGAAGAACCTTGGTTACTCCCTGCCTTTTTGTGGGGCTCATCTTCCTGTAGAGACTGGTGTTTTTCATTTAGGAAATAATTTTTCCAAGTCATGTTTCAGGCCTCTTTATATTGCTACTTACACCTTTTACCTTTTCTGCTCATCAACAGAGGATTTTAGGATCTGAAACTTGTCATTGTCACTACAGTTCGCTCAGAATGTCACCAGCTCTCTTGAAATCACAGAGCTGGGACCCAAAGGTGGGAGCTCCATGTGGAGTGGCCACTGATGCTTGCAGGAGTTTGTTCCTGTAACAGAAGTGGCAGTACGAGGAGGATCTGGGTCTCACAAATGAAAGCACAGCGTTCTAAAGAGCACAGCAGTCTTGTGGCCAGGAAATAGTGTTTCTTCATGGTGTGAAATGTGTGGTAAGGTGGGGGAAAATATGTATGTGATGCCACATACTTGGAGGGAAAATGTTAGCTGAGTGGAGGGATGGGGTGTGTGTGGAAGGGTCTATGTGAAGTGCATGGGTAGGAGAGGGTTGGTGTGCCAGGAGGTCCGTGAGAGTGCTGTGAGTTAGTGAAAGAAAGAGTGGGCTTTGCTGCTGACTGCTTTGTGTGCTTACTTTTGCTTTGGCTTGCAGAGGAGGAGAAAGGTGGAAAAAAGAGGGGTGTCATAGGGCTCTTCTGGGGTAATAAAGTAACCTTATGTGGTTTGAGAAGACTTGCCTATAACCATGGGTGGGCATCTGAATGGTTGGGGTGGAGAATATGCACACTGGTTGAGTTTTCTTCCCTTCACTAGTGTCTGTAGTTTTAAGCATTGGCTTCAGGCAAGGCATTTCTGGTACAGGATCAAGGAAAGAACAGAAGCGTTGACCCCAAACCATACACGCTCCTTCCTTAGCATTTGGGCTGTAAAGGATACTCTGAAGCGTGGAGATTTCCAGAGGTTACAATTCAGCTTCTGAGAGGCTGGTATATCTCGTCTGGTGGTTTTGAGCATTAGAGAGCAAGTATTTCAGGCAGTGAGTTTTAATAGCATTTGAATGCTTAACTAATCCCAGTTTCTGGAACCTGTGATAATTCTTGGGTTCTCTGCAGTCTTTTTTGGCTAAAAACCCTTCTCATTTTTCCATCTTGCAGACATTCTTTCTGTGTGCTGTAGTTAGTAGGTCCGTGCTCTTCCTCCAGGACAGCTACACCTCATTGGGTTTAGACAGTGATCTGTCAGTGCAATTTACTTTGCTTAGAGACATCTGTTTTGCAGTTAATTGTGTAGTATCCAGAGTACAGTTCAAAAGCCAGGTCTGGTGCTGACAGTCTTGAAGGGCTACCCGAGGTCATCCTATCCCTGAAACTGCAGGCTAAAGAGGAAACAGCAAATTTAATTGCTGGTAACAGCAAAACCTAATGTTTCTTTCCATTTCTTTATGAAGGAGGGTCCAAGGATAAGTGAAGATGCCTGTGAGGTTTTATTTTTAATTGAAAAATAAGCAAATAATCCTTGGTTGTTCCGGTTAAATCCAGTTACTTGCCAAGGGCTGCCTTGTTCTTACAAGGCTGTAGGCATGCTTGTTTACCTGGCAACGTATTCACAGGCATCTGTGGCAGATCTGTGGTGCCTGGTGCTCTGCAATATTTACCACATTGCAGATACTTTGCTGGTCCCCAAAATGCAGCTGGTGAAAGCCAGCCTGTAAACTGAAATTCTTCTAATTTCAGGCTGATAGCTGAGCTAAAAGAAATGGCTTTGCACTGACAGAGGCATTGAAAATCGATGGGGGGGATGCAAATTCAGGTGTATTATTTAAGGACAGGTTTATATGATCCTGCCAGCTTCAGTGTGGCAACTGCCATGTTGCCCCCTCTCTGTACCTGAGGTCTTCTTTTTCTCTAACTTTTCAGCCTCTGATTACAAGTAGGTCTATGACAAGCCCCACAGCTTTTACCTGTTGCCGCATGCAGACCTTTTCAAAACAGCAATAAACTTTCCAAAGGGTGAATACATATAGGAACACGTGAGAGTTTTGTCTTTACTGCATTCCACTGGCTTAGAGGCATACAGAGGGAATATGTGTCAGCTCAGTTGCTAACTGTAAATTGTGTGAAAGCAAGACTTCAGAGACATATAGGTACAGGCACTTGTAAGTCCTTATTTTTATAGCACTTCCCAGGTTTGGGGGATAAAGGACAGTGATTCAAGATGAAGGTGAAACAAAACTTGATAGCTAATACAGTGCTTTCAGTTCCACTGATTTATGCTGAGGATCTGGTACCTTCTGCTTCTGCTTCAGGTAGGCTTATTTTTATTGTAACTGGTTATTATTGTTGGCATAGGAGGCAAGGGAGCAGCTGCAGGCTTTGTTTGCTCTGATTTTGAATTTAACTTTTGGCAAAGGCAATTTTGTACCCATGATCAGCCATTTCTTTTCCATCTATTTGTTATAAAACCAGATAAATAAAAGTCTGTCAGCACAGAAGTTGAAGAAATGGAATCATACCATTGGATGAAAAGCCAAAGAGGATAAAATGAATTAGATACTGGATTTAATAACCCCCCCATCAATTATGATGCAATAGTATATTTGCTGCCCTGCCATAGAAATGGATTGTATTTTTCTGTTGCATAAAGCGTTGTAATCTTCTCTCACATTAAGACTGAGTCTGGATAGAAAAGTGTGAGTTAATTCTTCTGAGAAAAACCTTTCTCCTCTTAGTCCCCAGGTCCTGGTCAGGAAGCAGGAGAGCAGCAGAAGAATATGGAAAGAGAAGAGGTATAAGACCCATGTCCAAGTTGAATATGGAGTCAGTGAAAGAGGATACATTTAAGACCCATTGTGCTCTCACTTGTTTGCAAAGATCTTTTTCAGGTGAGGAACAGGAACGGGGAAAAGAGTTAATGGAGTGAATATGCAATGGTTGTAAGACTAGCAGCAAGCTTCTTAGAGCTTTGCTGGAGAAGGCCAGAGTTGAATTTTGACCAGGTAAAGTATTATTAAGCTAGTTGTCTATTTATGTGACTGCATCTTGGAAATACTTAACTATATGGTGTATTGGGACTTTACTGTTGGTGCATACCCACTGGGAAGGTGAGTGGTTATCTATGAGCATTTGTGTTCTCAGTAATACACTGTGCACTGTGGGGAAAGGCAGGTAATTAGAAAGATCTTTTTGGCTTATTAAGCCCCATTTAAAGCCATCGTGAATTATCTGAATTCTGTGCTCTCTTATGATACTCAGCCTTGTAACAGACTTCTCCACATTTAGCCTTGTTATAGGCTTTTTGACACGTGGCTTATGGTCTGCATGAGATATATTTTGTGTACCTGTTTGTGCTCTGCAAATTCTCAGCTGTGTGTGCTTGGTCTTTCAAGCCTATTTCAGTTCAAGCTAATGACTTCAGAGAATGTTACCTAGGCCCACAGAAGGCTTACTGTATTTGAATCAACTGACTTTAATAATCAGAAGGAAAATAAGTATGGAGTATAGATCCAGTATAAAAATAGGTATACGAGGTATGTACATTCTTTTAGGAAATGCACACCAGGAACTTTTTCTGCTTTTGGTAACAAAGCTATCCTTTTGAAAGCCCCAGTTCGAAAAATCCCTAAGAACACCTCCAAAATTAAACAGGGCATACCCCCTTACACTGAACAGCTTAACAGTCTATAGTCTGTAATAAAACACAGTTCAGACTTGTCCTTTAGGAACATGGTATAACTTTAACATGTATAATAAGGACAAAGACAGCTTAAAAACATCTAACCATGATGCTCAGCTGAACATTGCTGAGAATCTGACCCAGAGCTGGGTTCAAAAACTGTTCCAAGTCCAGAAATAAAGTTTCTTTCATTTGCATTTAGTGAAATAGTTAAAAGGCAAGTTGACCATGAAGCAGATGTGATATATCAATGACAGTTTCTGCAGATGAATAACAAAGCTCTTCAGGAGTGCTAAAAATAGTCCTAAGCTATAGTTGTGAAGAGGCAATCCCTGGTACCGAATCTATAAATAAATAAGCTAATGACTAGTATGGTAGGTTTATATCTTTTGTATATTTTAAGCACTTTTGAAATCAGAGGTAGCGTGATCTGGAGGTTAGAGCAAAGATCTGGGAAGTGAGGACTGTTTCCAGTCTCTGAGACCTGGTTTACGGGACTTGCCATAATCACAGCCATAGGGTTTGGGGATCTTGCAGAGCAGTGGTACTATTTTCAACCTTCACCAGTTTCAAAATGCAGTCAGCTACGATGGGTGGGACATTTTAAAATGCAATCCCACCACTAGATGGGGGGAAATAGTTATCTTGACAGTACTTTACAGTCCCCCTTATTAAAGGGAAACCCAAAAAGCTTTACTGTACATCCTGCTGCTTTACCCTATACACTGTTTTTAAGCACAGTTCATCTGTGTGGATGCCTGCAGTCTGAGTGGGTTGCTTGGACTCTCTTTATGAGAGAGAACAATAGCCACATCAGCAGTTCACCTTCTCTTTTCCTAAAGCAGATCTCTAAACGTACAGACAATTGAATGACATTGTAGAAGTGCTTGTTTCCCCTGTGTGGACTATAAAGGGGATCCAAAGTGCTCTCTGTCTCCATCTGAGATGGAGAGATCTTCACTGTAGGTGTCAAAAAGTGGGTGGAGCGAGACCCAGATCTTTTCTTCACTCCTGGCAGGTGTTGCCTTTCACAATCTTATGTTCTGGGGAAGCACTGCTGTCCACCAGACTGAAAGATTAGGGAGAGCCCTCATCTGCCTTGGAAATCTGAAGGGTTTTGGAGAAGCCTATTTGTTTTTCTTTCACCATCTGTCTCCTCTAAAACAGGGTAATCTCAGGGGAATACAGTTGCTTTGCCTATAGCACAGGGATCCCACCGTGGCCAGGGCTGCATGCTCCAGGTTGCTTATTTTGTCTCATCAGCATCACATATGCTCCAGCTCTGTGGTTTAGCTGAGGGAGACTTAGAGTAATTTCCACACCTACTCCCTTCTCCAAACAGCTTTCAGTTTAACTCATAAGAATGTACAAATATTTGGGGGGGCTTAAAGATGGGGTTTTGGAGGCAATGTTTAGTTTTGCAAGACCTATGTCTGTTACGATACCTAAACCAAGCTGACAATGTTCCCTCAGGTAGTTTTTCACCTTTAAACAGGTATTTCTGAGAGACTGAAGGCTTGCTTCAGCCCACAGAGAAAACTGATAGCAAAGCTCTTCTGAGTTTCATTGGCAATGGATGAAGCTCAGAATTCAATCAAGAAATCCACGTGGGCTTCCACATTCAATTTTTCCAGCAAAAGTGTTTGCAATTAGTTTAGTTGGAAGTCATTACATTGTAAAAAAGCATAAAAACGCTCCCGATCTGCATCTCACAAGGCTGTCCAACCTGTCTGCTTCCCCGATCTCTTTGGTCATGCTAAGTTAAAAGGTCACAAGTTATTGAGACCTGGGTTGCTGATTGTTTATCTTCATCTCTCTTTCTATCTTCAGACAGAGTCTTATACGAAAATGGACAGAATATACCTGCCAATAACTTTTTAAATTTTGCAGAGGCTTCCTGCTTCCTTTCTAACATGTAAAAATGTGGTTTTACTTGCAAGCAGTTCACAGTGAGAAAATTGTCAGAGATACACCTTTGTATTTAGATGGTTTGTATTTAGTACTTTTTTTTTTTCCTTCGGAAGTGACTAACAGGAGGTGCTGCTAATGGTCCTGCAGGCTTTTGATGAAGGCTGATTTCGTATCTATGTATGTACATACACACACAAAATAGTTCTGTTTTCTGAGAACTAAAAAAAAAATAAATTTTCATCTAAAGGCGTTGTGTGATTTCACAAATATTGCTTGTTTTGGAGACTGCAATTCTGAGGAAAAGAGGTACTGAAGAGAGAGGAAAAAAGAAGGAAGCGGAGGGAAGAAGAAACCAGCAGCTCTTACAATGCAATGAACAGTTTCATTAGACAAGCCAAGGACAGGTGTCATTGCAAAAGGTACAGTAGTCACTTCAGGTACTGCTAAAGCATGCTGATAAGCAGGGAATATTTCGGTTGCCAAGGCTGATAACCTTGACTTCTTATTGCCATTATAACTGTTTTTTTTTAGTAAGGTCCAGTTGAGAAGCTGGACATTTTTTCTATGGTCAGAGGTCCAACTGAGAAACTCGTAAGGTCATTCCCATCCTCTTGAGACAGGAACTCTGGCTGGCTACCATGCAGGTGTAGTTTTCCTCAGCTCTTAGTTTTCCATTACTTTTCAGTTCTGCTAAAGGTAAAAAAAACCACCACCCTTTCACTGGGAAATAGGAGTTCAACAGGAACTGTGAAAGAGATATACTGCAGTTTCATGGTGGGAAGGCTATTTTTCTAGCTGAGCTATGAAATAATAATACTTTTAAGCCAGGACAGGATTGCTCTTTGAGGCATAAATTTCTTTGTTCTGCCAGGAAGGCTCTGAATGAGGAGAGAAAGCGTGATTTAGGAGCTGAGCTGAGAGCCAGGAGAGCTGCATTTGGTCCCTTGGACTGTTAACTTCAGCAAGTCACTCCTTGGCTTTATGCCACCTATAAAATGGGATGAGAGATGCATTCACTTGTTGTTCATCTCGCCTCTGTAGATTGCTGAGCATATGGTGCACGAATTGCCTTTTCCTCGGTGCCAAGGACACTGGGGACCCGGATCGCAGCTGTGGGTTCCGATGCATGCCATAAACTATAACAGGAAACAAGATTTTTGTCTTGCCTCTTTTTTGTAGAGACGTTGTTAAGAATTTATTTGTGTCCCTCCACTTAATCTGTAAAGGTACTCAGCTGATTCCCAAATGGGGGCTAGCCACTGTACAGGTGAAAGGGGTATCCCCAAGGTCTCCTTCTTGCCAGGAGAAAGGTCCTCCTTGCCTAACCCTGCCCTCCTGACAAGGGACTGCTTGTTTTTCGTGCCCAGACTGACCCTTGATTCATGAAACAACAAGGACAGCAGTGCTTTCCGGAGAAGAGGGGAGCCAGTGAGTGGCTGTGGTTAGAGTAAAGAAATGGGATGTGTAAAGCAACGTAAGTATTAGTGCTGGGGAAGATGTTGAGCAACATGGGAACACAAATAGGGCAGACAGGAGTCTTATGTAGAGGAGGAGAAGGATTTGGAGGAAGTGTCTGTGTGTAGTATGGTTGTCCTGTACAGGGTGAATTAAGAGCTGCAGAGTCCTATAGCTTGTTCTGCTACTGGCAATGTAGAAATTTTAATGACAATTTCCACAGGGAAATACTGTCTTTAAATAAGAAACTGGGGTTTCCTTTGAGGAAAAGCTACCTGAAAATTTTCAGGTTAAATCAGTATTTTGAAGAGAAGTGATGATTTTCATTTTCCTTTGTCTTAAAATGCTTTTTTATTTTCCTCGTTTATGAATAAAAAATATAAACCACAAATCTGTTTTAAATTGAAATGGAACAGAAATCGTTGTTTTACATCAAACCACAAGTGTAAGCGTGAAATGGGATTTTTCTTTTCTGTTCATGATTTCTTGGCTTAATAGTTGTGAATAAAGGGTTTTTTTCACTTGAATATAATCAGTAGAAAAAACATCTGGTTTTCCAGCTCATTTTTAACTATCACTAAGTTGCACAGTACAGTTTAGGCACATATAATGTTTCTTGACACTTAAGAAGCGAAAATATTTTGTTGGGAATGAGGGGCTACAGTGCTACGTACCTAAGACTCACTTCTCAGGTAATCGTGGGTTGCATGGTCACTCTCCTGCTGAATTTGAAGGCATAAACAAGGTACAGAAGGACCACCGTACAAACGTCCTTGATAGGATACTGGGAAATGGGTGGCCTCCAAGCGTTACTGAAATCCTTCTGCTTTATTGTCATCTGTCCTCATCTGCAGGGCCAGTTGTAGGTGTAAGTAGGCAGCTGCCCAAGGTGAGTAGGCTGCTGTGGGCAGTAAGACGGCTGTTTGGTTGGCCTGTGCCAAAGCCCTGCAAGGCCAGGCTGCTGCTGGAGAGATGGTGAGCCCTGGGAAGCTGTGGCTGGCCCCTTCCTAGGACCACAGCCTCCACCCACCCTGCCATTGGCCATGCAGCTGCTGGGGCTTCATGTCCCACAGATCTTCATCCCAGGTTCTTCCCATCTTTTTCCATGGCAGGAGCATCTTGTCCCTGGTCTCTCATTCTTGGCCATCCATACTGATTCAGTGTATGCAGATGACAAGCCTTGAGCTGGCTCTGCTTGGCTGTGCAACAAACAGGCTCTAGGAGTCTGCTTCTCACTGCATTAGGCAGTGCTGAGGCATTCATCACCTGCAGCTGCTGATCAAAGAGGAGGGAGACTTTTCCTTGAAAATAACTCCCAGCAGATTAAACTGTGCACATTGCCTGAGTCAATCTGATTTTTAGCAGATTGCCATAAATCTATGTGTGTCTTTCTCTTTTTAGAACAGTATCTTCAGCTTTCCTTTTAAGATAAAAAGCTAGAAGAAAGTCAAGCTGGAAGTAAAAATAATTCCTTATATGTATATACAGCTTGCATAAAATACATTCCGTCAATGTTTTCTCTGACAGCTGGAGAATAGAACTATTTTTTTCATTTACGCTCTGTTTTTTGGGCTCTGACATACCAGACACTCTGGAAGAGTGTTAGCCTAGTTGTCTCTGGGTTGAAGCCATTTATAAATGGTTTCATTTTTGGTGCAGATGTAACATCAGAATAGCAGTCTTTGGAATGTCAGAAAACAAACTAATTATGGTTATGAGTTTTGAACTGCTACTCTGTCTTGACAAAGAGTGTGTGTAATTGGAAGCAGAGGAATAACCCATGCACTCTCTAAAAGTCATCTATTATCGAGTAAATCTCTCCTCCTGCTAAATGACCGTTCAAGTGAGAGTTGTATGTTCTGTAGCATTTGCTGGGGACTGTATAGAAATAGTAATCTAATGCAAAATGAGTTATTGTGTTAGCATTATATACATACAGGAAGCTGCAAAGCAAGTATCAGGGAAAAGGAATTGGAATTGAGAAAGTAGAGTAGCATTTGGAACTCAGAGAAATATATATATTATATTATCTTGGTCTTCGGCTGTTGGGAACAAAGGCCATGTCTCTTAACCTTAAAAATTACCTGGTCTATACTTGGATAGGAGCCTTTCCACTGGCATCCGTACTTTGCTGGCAGTGGTGGTGGTGATTTATTTGCTCTCTCAACTAACCTCAGACTGATGCAAAAGGGGTGTTTAGGCTTCATATCACAGGAAATAACCATCCTTTAAGTGAGATATAAAATGGAAGACTTAGCCTTACTTTTCACCATTTCATTCCACTCATTCCTTCAAAGCTTTGAGTTTGCTGTAGTTTTGTTTCTTGTTTCTTGCTGTGGTAAGGTCTGATTTGGTCTGATATTTCTTGTTTCCTCTTTTCACACTCTGTTTTGGATGTGAGTTAAGCTTGAATCCTTTTTACTTCAAGCTTTTCTCCCTGATGCTCTTGTTATCTCTGTATTAAGCTGAAGCCCGTACACTTAAAGAAGCCCCTTATTGTAATTGAGTGTAACAAGCACTTTGGGTGTCACAGTAACTTGGTGTTTGACACTGCTTTCTAGAAGATGGCTTAAGCTGGAGCAGAGTCCTAGTGAATTCAGTACATTCATGTTATTGTTCATAGCTGTATAATAACAGCTGCCACATGGAGATCTGAGCCTTACTGCACCAGAAGGCGCATCTCCTGGGGAGAGACTCAATATTCAGGTAGCTGAGAGAGAGGCCTCGCTCCCTGATGCTTGAAAACAATCATCTACTCAGTCTGATCTTGCTAATATGAATGTGAAGGTGGTGTTGAGGTGGTGTTTTTTGTGATATCTCATACTTTCTGGCCAAAAGCACTAGGAAGGAATTGATTTTTGATGGTGTTCCACTGAAGAAGTCCAACAGAAAAATTTCTGACTCAGGATATTTTTTTTTTTCAGTGAAAAAATGGTATTGGTGATAGCTCATGTGGAATGGCTACTTCCCTCATAAATGTTTGCTTTTCACACAAATAACATACATGGTGCTGCTTCTCTCTGGTTGCATTTAGAAAAATAGCCTTTAAAAACCCACAGTGAGTACTGAGCCAAAAGTCAAGTCTTTTTTTTTGCCCCTTATGGCTGTAACAAAGGCTGTTGGGGCAGCAGTTTGCAAACCTTGCTGATTTATTTCTGTGTGACAGTGCTCTAGTCGATAAGGCCTGGTCACTCATACTGTAGTGATATGAAATGTCACCTTTCCCTTGCTGTTCATCATGCTTTCAGCTCGCTGCGTTTTGTGGTCATGTAACAGCACTGGCAGATAGGTCTGCGTGTCTTTGTGTCTTGGCTACTCCAGCTTGGTATATGAGTCTGACCTGTTCATTTACACTTCCAATGAAAATTGTCCTGCACTGCTTTGCTGGGCTGGGAACTGGAGTCCCAACCAGGTAGACGCACCAGTCTAAGCTGGTGGAATTACAGCAAAAACAGAACAGGCCAACTATGCTCTTCCTGACTTGGGCTTGGTGGACTTGAACAGGCTGAAGGTGGAAACACTGTCAGGTGCCAGGCAGAGTTGGCTTGAATCCTTGTGCAGTTTCTTGTCAAAGGGGAAAAATTTCTGCTTGAGTGTTTGAGTTCCGAAACTTTTACTTTTAATCTGAATAGAGGATAGAGATTTTTAAAAGAATCTCAGAAAATATTCATAAGAAAATGAAAAAAGTTACTTTTGAAGAAAACCAAAAAGTCCTAGGGACTGTACTTGGTACGTATTAAGCTTTCATGCTGTAGTCAGTGTCGCTCATGCATTTTGCTGGATCTGTTATAAAGCAGAAGACAGTTTGAAAAATGATCTCTTTAACTTGAATCGTTGTCCATGTATCCCAGTTCTCCACAATACTTAAACTAGTATTGCTTAAGACTAAACTTAGTTCACCCTGTACCGTTCCCTGGGTACAAATTCTTTCTGACTTCGAGGAACCAAGCTTTGATTTGTTACTTATACAGCAGTATTAAAGTACCCAGTCCTTCCCCACCATGAAAGATAAGTCTTTTTTTCCTGAGAAGATTGTAATTTCCTAGTCTTCAGTCATGTTCACACTCCTCTTGAAATCAGAGGAGCATCCCAGGTGACTGAGGCCCAAAAGCCTTCGAAGTTGTTTCTGGGATCTCTGGTCTATAACCAAATCTCTGGAGGCTCATACATGCCCAGATATCCTTATATGCCTGACTTTTGCACAGCCTCAAAAAAGATAGGATGCTGGATAACAGTGTGCTGAAGTAGGTTTGTTCTGGAGCTCCTGAGGTAGCACTGCTTTTTGTAGTCTTGGCTCACATAATCCAAAAGATACCGTGAACCACCGAGTGGTTTTGGTAAGCATGAAAAGGAGTGAACGTATTTAAAATTACAGCTGGTTAGTTGTATCCTCAGCTCTAGGCTTCTTTTTCACCAAGTCAAATGTGATGAACAGAACAAAGGGCTATTGATAGGCCATGCTCTGCTGGTTTCTCATGCCTTTTTTTTTCTTTTTTTTTTTTCCTTTCTTTTATTTTTTTCCTGTTAACAATTGTAGCAGGGATTCTTTCAGCTCCTCTGGCCAACTCAGGATGGTTTCCTTAGAGATGTTTCATTAATGCAACAACTGCTGTTCTCATCTGGAGAATGTTTTACTGGTTTTAATATTTAATATTTATTTTAATATTTAAAATATTTTACGGATTTTATCTGTTCTTTCTTCCCTCTGTAGATTTCTCAAAGAAAGTAGCAGACATAGTGCTTATCTGGTGAAACTGAATCCAATGTCTGCTTCAGGGAAGTGCTCACCTGCTCAGTCTTGCTTCTGGCTCCACTGTGGTAGATGGGTTCACATTTCATGTAGCTGACACACACCATGACTGCCCTTCCAGTAACCCTGCCCAGCCATCCTTTCCTCCAGGTATTGTGTATGGATATGTAGTTTCATTAATAAATAACACTGGTACAGGACATGGGCTTCTGCAGGGTTCACTGCTTTAATAAAGGCAAACCAATTTACACGTAGCTGAAGTCTGAGACTGGGGTGCCCAACATCAGGTGTGACCAGCTTTTAGCCATACTCTTTAGAGGGCTGGGTTTACCTTTGGCTCACACCTACTACTTCTGGCAGTGTAGGTGCCTGTGCCCTTTCCAGCTTGCCGGGGGCCATGCTGCCTTGCAGGAGTTACATTACCTCATGTAGCCTTGCCTTTTAGGACAAGTGTTCCCACAGCACAGAAGGATCTCTGCCTGTTCCTTAGATGAGAGGTGCAACAGACCTGTCCTGATCTCTTAGAGGCAAGGAAGAAGGCACATTGTACAGGGTACATTGCCTGCTGGAGACGAACAGGACGTTGGGGCTGAATCCAGCTACAGGATGGGTTGGAGAGCATGAGGGACACTATGTGCCCCTTCCTGCACCGCAGTTAGAGTAGTGCTGATGAAAAGGCTCAAGCTCCCACTGTACTACTTCCTCCTCCCTGCTAGTTTATCTGTTCTATAACGCCACACGGCCCTGCACAGGAAAGCTGGACTGACCTGTGAAGCACAGGGACTCTGGTGAAGGGCTGAGCAGTGAAGACTAAGAATGAAGCTCAGGGTCTGGCTGTAAGATTTGTTTATATGTTTGCTCTTGCCTTGCGCAAAGCACAGTGTGGGAAGAGATGGATCTAAAAATAAGAAAGATGGGAGCTTATATGAAATAGGAATATCTAAAAAAAGGGTGACAGGGAAAGCAGCAGAAATAAATGGGACGGCAGTACCAGCCTGAAACAGAAGGTATGGTAGGAAAATGAAGGTGAATGCAGTCACTGAAGTCCCCCCTTCCTACATCATTTTACACGTAGCTCTACAGAAGGCTCACCTTGCATTCACACAAAACACAGCCTGTTACTTGTGGGGTTTTGTGTAGGTGTGGAGATCCATCCTCAGAGCTGCTTGCCACTTAGCTAGCTCTGCTTGGGGAAAGGGACAGTAGCCAGAAGAGAACTAGGGACAGATAAAAAACTAATACCGATATGTAGCAATACTTGCAGCATCTCAGCACCACCAGAGGACAAGCTGAGCTCCTGTAAGAGAAAATGAGATTGCCTCTCAGGAGATTGAAGTGATATGCTGGTCTCCAGTATAAACCAGGTATTTGGCAAAGGGAAAGTACCAAATCAGCACTGTGACACGGTGCTGTATTTTTGATCCCATTAAAAGTTCTAAACCCCATTTTAATAGTTGAAGAATAGCTGCATTTTTTAATAGGCTTTTATCATCAGAAGATTATAAAAGCTTTCAATGAACATCCACTGCATCTGGCAAGGTTGGAGGGACTAACCTTCAGATTTCAGAGCCTGGGATGAGGAATCTGCTGACAGGGCTTTAATATAAGTCAGAAGAACAGACTGTCTTGTGAACCTGAAATAGACTGTCAAGGGAAAACACCCTTGCCTACTCACTGGAAAAGCTCAGGATAAAAAGCCTGATAATCATTGTGCAGCTGAGCAGCCCATTCAACTTCTTTGTGGAAAGTTAAACTGGAATGTCAGAAACGTGGGAGTCTGGGCTAGCTAAATCTGTATTTAATGATAGACCTATTGTATAGGTACATACTGTGGGCTGGTTTACAGTTACCAGGAGGCTGCTGTTCCCCTTTCTGGCAGTGCACAGTGGTAAGAATCTTACCCTGTATATATGAATGTGTATAAAATGTATTGTAGCTATTTATATAAAATGAGGAGGAGGTTGAAACAGTGCTGGTTATTTCTGAAAACTCTTCTGAAACAAATCATCTATGCTTCTGTCTAGATAGTTGTATCTGTCTGTCTAATACACAACTTATTTCAAATTGTTTTTCAGAAATAGCTGTCATTCTAAAAACACTGCCCTCACTGAGGATGGAGCTCATGTCTTTTTTTGGAGCCGACATTTATCAGCGTTTTTAGTTGAAATTTGATTATGTCATCTGAGACAGGATGTTCAATTCCTGAAAGTATGTATGTAAGGACAGAGAAGGAGTGGTGCTTCAGTGGTATAAGGACTTTCATTATATACTTAGAAATATTTGTTTGAGTTTTCTACATAAACAATGTAGTAGGGCTTGCTGTAACACTACAGCTTCTGAAAGCTTCCTGTAAGTCATGGATTTCCGTTAGGCTTGCCACCTTAGAAATCAAGAGAAAAAGTGGTTAGCCACCCTGGCTGGAGGTGATCTGCATGTTTAGTGACTGCAGCACTGACCTAGTGAAAAAAGACAATTTATTGCATTTTTGTGACTTCTTTTCCTTCTTAATTTTGAAGCTGGGTGAAAAAAAAAATAATTGTTGACATACAGGGTTAAAAACCATTAGTAAACAGCGCAGAAAAAACTTCCCTTGCTTAAAGTGGTGGTGTCCTCCTCCAAATCAGTTCTAGCTCAAATTGAGTGTTAGACACCACTGAATCAGGATAGTTTTATGACTGATTTATATGGAACCCCAATCCTACCTACAGCATGTGCTCTCTTTTCAGGAATGTAATGAACCAAAGCACAGAACAATGGAGAATCAACTCCACTGTCAGTCTCATACAGTCAAAATAACTTGCTGTTTTCTTCCTAATGTTACACTCATGTTTCTTTATTATCTGTTTTTTTCAATTTAAAAGATAATTCTGTCTTCTGATATGGATATGCTTACAAAATTGTATGAAAAATACATAAAACTGATGTATTGATGGACTGCAATAAGAAAGTTCTCGCATTACAGACAGATGAGAGGCCTTTCCTCAGCTGATCTTTACTGGAGACAAGGCAGATCTTTTCTGAGACTTGGCATATGTTTAGAGAATCCGCTAAATAGTAGGTAAGCAACTTTTTATTTATACTACTTGAAATTATTCTGTAGTACTTAGGATATTTTTAATTAGATGGTTTGTTATACAAAGCAATAATGAAGACAAGAGCCTGGCAGACTGGAGCGTTTTCTAAGACTCAGGAATGACTTGGAATGAAAACTTTTGCTCTGCTCTTAGCTCTAATACGAGTATAGTGACAGATATGCCACTCAACTGCTGTGTCATTTGACTCATTACATGATGATAGGTAAGATTTATCAATACCTAATTGCTGGACTTGTCATAAAGTCTTAAACAGATGTTAATTATACAAGACACTCTCAGGTAGGAAAAGCTACCAAAATGTTAAGTTTTTACAGCTAGAGGTAGTGAAAACTCAAGATTATTCAACCTCGGGAAGTTACAACATTCAAGAAAAAAGGGGTTTTATTTCCATTTGGAAACAGAAAAACGCCCTAGAACCTTCTGTACAACTGAAAACATTTTTTAAATTTTGAGGGGAAAAAAAGTTGAGATATTTTATTTATTTATTTGAAACACATCCCAGCTTCTCTGAGACTTCAGTTCTAGGGATTCTCAGCTACTACCATGAATTTAAGGCTAGCTGTTATCCCTTGGTATAGAGAGTGGATTTGATAGACCATGATCAACCTGCCTTGAGCAAGGGTTCTTTGGGCTTTTGGGCTTCTAACAGAGTCTGTGTATGCAGCATGCACTTGCTTCAGAGCAGTGCTATTATATCTGCTTCTCTGATGTCAGGGACCCCAAAACTTTCATAATCTGAAACTGTGGGTTTTCAAAGTGCACTGCTCCAAGAGAATGACAGAACACATGGGCTGTCCTGGGGCCAGGCCACATGCAACTCATGCATGATCTGCTGAGCCAGAAACACAGATGATTTGAAGGGTCACTGTCTTCCCTGCTGGCCCCGTGGGAATCTGAGAAACCAGATTTAAGTGACAGTTGTCAACACTTCCCCTCTCCTTGCTGCAGCATGTCCCATTGAGCTCCTAGTGCTGTGTGGTCTCCTGTTAAACTCTTGGGGCAGTCTGAGAGGCAAGCTGAGCCTGAGTCTCTTGAGAGCCGATTTGGCCAGTAGGAAGGAACCAGGCAATGCAAGACAAGCTCTTTGAAGCAGTGGCACTTCTGTTCTGAATTTTTATCTTAGGGGATTAGAGGGTTTTTTTGTTAGGAAAGATGTGTCAAGCTGTAATTACAGTTTTGGAATAGTGCAGCTTCAAGTCAGTTCTGTTCTCTGAAGCTTCAAGTGTTCTGATCTCTGTTAGACTGACTTCAAGTCAGGGCTGCCAGCATTCCTCAGCTCAGCGGCAGGCCTTTAGCATTTCTCTCTCCATCCTGAACTGTTGAAGAATGTTGCTAGACAACAGTTTCACACAGCTATTGAATTTACTCATTAATTCTTTGTGTGGAAGAAGTAAAAATTCGTTAGTGTGGAAGAAGTAAGCCACTGCATTTACTTCATAAGTATTTGTAAAGCTTCATTTGCTTGGAGATGCTTTGAGTGAAAGATACTGTAGGTGCAAAATAACAGTAACAGAGGTCTATTGTACCAGAACTCATAGCAAAGGGATATTGTTATAACAAAATTCTTAGATTTATTGTACTCTGCTAAACAATGGGTAACGACAGGATATGAAGAAATACGCTGACTGACTTGAATTGAAAATGAGAGAATAACAAGCTCATCTTAGCTTTGATTACAGAAATAAACATGGAGAAAAGCCTTATCTGCCTCTGGCAAGTAGCTGAAATGAATATTTCAAAGTAAGACCTCTCTTTCTGCTCAGCAAAAAGCATCCTGTTTATGTTATTAGCTTGGCCTCTTCTGATGCTCGTCATCTGGTTTAGAAGGGAGGGAGCATTAGGTTTTTAGTCACCTGAGCTTAGCTGGGAAGGTGCATGACACTTGCAAAGCAAGCACAGATTGAATTTCCAGCCTTGCATATACCATCCCACCTTCTCAGCTGTAAAAGGGATAAGGATTGTGACGATTGCTATAGAAACAATATTGGCATCTTTACTGTTACAGCCCTTGGCTGCTTTTCCTGTTAGTCACAAGCTGGTGACCACAGAAACTATCCCCCATGAGAAAAGTAATTTGTTTTTATAACTGAATATAGTGGTATTGAGATGATCTAGACTGAGAAGCCTAGAACCTGATGTTCTCTTTCCACTGAGTGGTTCCAGCCTGAACACCTTCAAAAGTAGCCTTCCTTCTTAGGATTTACAGGAGTGTTTAATGGGTGCCATCAAAGGAAGCAAGAAGGGAGATGAATCTATACAATCTAGATCCACACTACCTGAAGTGTGGGCTATGAAAGTACCCAGAGGGGTTTATGAAGCACAGAAGAAGCTGAGCAATCAGCATTTCAGTTCATCCAGAGAGTGATTGTGTAGGCAGGTCAGTTCTGGGCCATGAGTTAGGTCTAGACCTTCCAGTGAGGTCCAGAAGCATGGATAGCTGTACATCAGCTGGCCAAAAGCACTTCCTTCATGGTAAACACCCTGCCAGGTGTTTTCACAACTCCCTGTTGCTACTCATCTACAAAAGGTCATACCACCGATATGGAAGTAGTACAGTCTTAGCCTATTATCAGTCCCTTGGCCATCAAAACCTATGTATTGCAGCTCGCTAAAAAGAATTCTTCATGATTTCAGATGTAGATTGTATAGTTTTGATTGTTAGGAAGGATCTTTTTCATCACTAGCAGCAGTCCAAGATGTCAAAGTCTGCATCATTCATTATCAGCACGCAGCACACTCGGATATGTCCTGTGTTTTACTCATCGCATCGCGTATGGGATCTACTGTTGTTTCAGTGGAAAACTCCCCTGCTGAATAGTTGACTAAAAACAAAACCATGCTTTTGATGACATAAGGATCATTTGTAGTTTTGTAAGAGAATTTTGCTCACAGTCGGCTAAGCAAATAAAGGTAGGAGAGATTTGTCTCTGGCATAGCAATGGCTTTGTAGAGATCCTGATGAAAGGACTGTGCAACCCTGCATCCCAGAGGAAGCACAACAGACCCAGATAGTCACTGTGCCTGCCAAATGCACACCCTTTCTTCCCCTAGCAAGGCTGAACTTCACTAGCTATTTCAAGAGATGGAGTATGCCTGCAGGCATCTATTTGGGTGCTCAGACTTTCTTCTTGAAACCTTTTAACTTAAAATCTGTACAATAGGGTTTTTTAAGAATTAAGAACAGAAAGAGATTAAGCAGTTAAAGTTGTAATCTGTGAGGAATATATCCGTCAGCTAAACTGAAAGTTAATAGGGCATCCGTTTTACACACGTTTACATTTTACTGGCCTACAGTAAGGAGAGACATTCCTTTGCATGTCTGGAATGGGTTTATAATTGGGTTACAGTTAGCTCTGTAATTCTAGCTGATTTGATCTGAGGCCAGGAAAGAGAGATGGAGCAGCTCATATAAAAATGCAGTCTCATGCAGTATTATTTCATTCTTGGCAGTTCTTTTTGCCTTCTTGTCTTACCTAGCTGTATGCGCAGGATCACTGACTCCTCTCTGACTGTACCAGCTTGCATTTGGAGACCTGGAAGGACGGCTTTGGCTGAAGGGCATATGAATCTTGTGCAATTGTGGTTGCCCATACCACCCAGGAGCAGAAGCAGAAAGGCAGTCATTCATACAGTGCTGAATAAATCCACGAGAGAACTTGGCAGAAAAAAGGAGCTAAAGGTTAGTTGATCTGAGCAATCTCAAACTAACACATCCCACCTTCTCACTCCCCGGGGGGGGGGC
>JAVJGI010000060.1:7598951-7636856 GCA_035590275.1 Ibycter americanus | reverse complement strand
GAAGTGTGGAAGCGCTTTCCAGTAACCCACTTGAGCAACAGTGAAAAGAATTCCCACGGGAATAATCAGCTAAAGCAACCATGATTTTGGCCAGTTAAAACTACTGGACCAAATTCTGTAAGTCCTTCATCTGTATTCTGCTAAATTCCTGCTGGCCTCAAAGGGAATAATTTTGCTTGAGTAAAAGGATAGTCATTGTATGGTGCTGGTGGACTGAGCAAGTATTTCTGGATCTGTTTACTACTTGACTGCAAGAGCACCAGCACCACTTGTCTGCCACAGGAATGAGTGAGAAGCCACGACGGGTGTTTGCCAAGTAAAAAGTCACACTGAGTGAATAGGCAGAAGGACTTTATTGTGCCCCAGAATCACAGCTGAGCTGACAGACAAGAATTAGAGAAATAAATGGGACTGCATGATTTGTCCATAAGATCTACAGCTTAAAAAGAGGGTCCAGCAGCACTTTTAAGAATATTAGAAGACCGGGAAGATGAGTGTTTTTGCTCATGTTAACTGTACTCCTGAAAGCTTCCTCCAGGCTCCCTCCTCCTCCAGTGCTGCCTGTGAAGACTGCTCTGTTGATAGCAAGAGCAAGCCTCAGATGATCATAGATTCGTGGGTATAGCCAGACAGAAAGGGAGGCTTCATGAAGCCTTTAGAACTAGACTTTGCTCCAGCTGAAGTACAGGATAGGGCTTTTTTTGTTTATCATGAAACAGTGAGGGTGGACAGGTGCTACGTCCATGGGAAATTTAATCTGAAATAATAGAAGGGAGAGGGGAAAAACTCACTACAGTGTGAAGCTGCACAAACTGTGGTAATGCTCTGCTACAAGTGTTTTTATCTGGTGGTGGGCTTAGACTACAGCAGAGCAGACTTCCCCTCCCTCCTTTGACACTCTTCTGTATATATGAAGGGAGTTTGTATTCCCCAGAGTATCTTAGTTTATTTAGCAGCTTCTTCGAAGGAAAAAATTGTAGGTTAGTTGATTTGTTAAATATATTCTTATAATGGACTCCTAGAATTGCAAGCTTCCTAGGTTTAAGGGTATCCTTTTTTCTTTGTTTACTGAGTTCTCTAAGGGTTGAGCTAATTATATTACAGCAAGTTCAAAGCAGCTGTGTGTATGCCCTGGACAGCTCTCAAATATTTTCTGAAAGGTATAACAGGTGGCTAGGTGGTACATGGTCATAAACAATCCTTTACTGTGTTGTTAGGATTCAAACGTGCAGCTAAGTTGCGTCCTTTGTCTCCTGTCCCTGCTCTTGTACGGACAGTGTCTGTGTTTTTTATTGAGGGCCGTGCCTGGCAGGGATTAGGACACTGCACTGAACACTTAAGCAGGCAAGATAATTTCCACAGTTGTTATCTGAGTAAAAATGAGGTTTTGTTGGACCTTCCCCCAGCCACCCTCATGCAACAATTGCTTTGTTTATTGTGGCTTGCCTGTTTGATGTATTTTCCCCTCCATTAGTCCCCTTTTGCCATCCCACCACTTTGTCATATGTGTAAATGTCAAGTGGCTTTAAAGATGAATCAGAACATTATTTCTGTCACCCTCGGGTATCTGATTGCCTCCATCTCTGTACTTGCCCTCTGAAATGCTCTCTGTAATTACTTGATATGGACTAAGTTGGACTAATCTAGTAAAGATAAGCATAAAGTGAATTACTGGAACTTACTCGATTCCCCAGCCAGATTTCAGACTTCTCACATATCTTTCCTAAATTGTAACAACTAATATGTTTAGTACCTCATCCCACACCATATTAGCATCAGTGCCAGGATCTGGGAGGGTTTGTAAGAATACTCATTCCTCATTTGGTCTCAAATTAGGCTAAAATGCAAACTTTATAAAAACAAATGTGATTCATTTTCCAGGAAATTAATCTTTGTGATTTATTTAATTTTCAATCTTTTAAACATTATTAAACATTATACAATATAGAATACATTATATGAAATTATAAAAATACAATTTTAGAAACTTAAATGTAAATATATATTAAAAAATTAAATTTAAATATGAAATACAAATATAGACAGTTGAAACAGTTAAAACAGTTGAAACTGAAAAAGTTGAAACAGTTTCAGAATTTTTGTGGGATTTACTATTTGTATTCTCAACCCAAGAGTTTGCCAAGGTGAACATGAATTTGCAAAATGTTTTGGTCTACCTGACACTTCTTTTTTTAATTTCAGCAAAGTCTTAACCACCAAATGTCATCTTCAGCTGCATGAGCAGGATTCTTCACTGAAGTGAAATAATACAGTGCCACGGCTTCAAGGAGCTGTTTTGGCTTATTCATTGAGCATGGATTTACTCAAAGGGCTCTAGAGGCTCAGAGAACTCAAACTCCATCTTTCCATCTAACTAGCAATGGTCAGTATGATATATACATTCCCCTATCATATGGTGTACTTACAGCTGGATGGCTATTAACCTTATATAGTAGTTCATTCTCAGAAAATACAAGCAGAGGTGTAGGGTTGAATGGAGCCCGTATTTGTTCAGAGACTTTCTTGTTGCCCAGTGAACAGCAGTTTCAAGTACTTCAAGGTACACGTGGTGAATTTGCTGTTTCTTGCTATATTTGGTGCCATGTTTAGTCACCTGCTGTAGGTTTGCACTGCCACTTCTGAGTGGGTTTTAAAGCGACTGTGAGGCTGAGAGTGCATTTGGGAGAGGCTGTGTGGTTAGGAGTGGATATAACTTTAGGAATGAACGCGGTCATGGGAGTTGGTTTGGGAAAGATCATGGCCCTGAGGATACATTTGGGGAAGCATCTGGGGCTGGAACAGAGAGCAGGCCTGGGAGTGAATGAAGCTTTATGCATTTGGTAGATGATACGGTCTTTGGAGGAGTATCAGGAGTGGGCACGGTCTTTGGAAAAAATGCAGTCCTTGGTGTGCTCTTGGAGATGGTCTTTGGACTGACTTTGTTTGAGGGTTTGGGAACATGTCTTGCTTTTTGTGTGTGTTAGGACTGGTGCTTATGGCTTTGCTGGAAGGTCATTTTTTTTGACCTGTCTTTCATGGGATATTTTCATGGCATCTTGCACCCACTGGAGGTCAGTCCTCACATAGATCTTGTGGTGTGCTGTAGTAAGGAACCTGCAGAAGAGAAGCAAAGCCAGGCAGCCATTACACTTCTGGTTTCTAACCCAAGATTCACTGTAATCTGTATTCACTGTTTTTTAATTTTTAAAATTCTAATTCACTCTAATTACAAGGAGACCTTTTACATTCATTTTTCATCATGTATTCCATACAAAACCAGACAGAAATACTAACTGTTCATATATTGCACATAAGTATAATTATATATAGTATGAGTTTATATTATTATATATAATTATAGTGATGTGCAATGTATGCACAGTTGGTGTTGCTGCCTGCAACTGTGAACCACTCTGGACAGTCTCATGGGCAGGTAAAAAAGTATGGGCAGGTCTTACCAAGGAGCTTGTAGCATCTAAAGCATGTTCTCAACTCATGCTGCAGGAACCAGCCTTCTAAGAGAAACCAGAAAATGCCATGAGCACCAAGGTCCACATCTGGAATTCCATTTATCTCATTTCTTACCTCCTGCCATTCATTTGTCTGATCCTTTTTGCCTTTTCTCCCTCTATCTGCCTCACATACGCCTTTGCCACTACTATTCTTGCCTGTCTTTCCCTCTCCATTTCTTCTTTTCATGACAGGAACAATCCATCTCCCCTCTTTTTAGTCCTTGCAATTCTTTTCCCTCATAAAAGGTATGGCTGCCTTCTGTGCCTGTAGTACTGGCTTTTTAGAAAAAAACAAACTCACCTTGCAACCAATATCAAATTTCTTGAAAAGCATCCTTACAACTTGATCTCCAAGCCATGTTTTTTTGACTCTTTTTCACTTTGTTTTTGGCAAAATGTTTCTTCTTTAGCATGTTAGTTAACAGACCTATTATCTACCTTGGTTACTCCTCTGAGCCTTGTCACCTCTGCATATCCCTTGTACTTAACAACAAAAAATCCCAGGGTATTTTTCCACAGACTTTCTCCTGCATGTCCCTCTCCCCACATGGACGTGTTTTATAGCAAATTATCCCTCCCAGAAAACAGGATTACTTGGCTCTGAAAAGCTACTAACAATGCCGCAAACAAGAAAGATCGCATATAGAACTACCCTCCATGAAATTGCTCGGAATAAGCAGCAGCAAAAGCTGTGGCAGTAACCTCAGGGCATGCATGGGTTACGACGCAAAAAAGTTAGAGGTGTCCTTGGTTTTGACTTTCCCTTGTATTGTGAATGTGTGATTTTTTGTGCTTTAATCTTTGCGTTTTGGTGGGTTTGCATGAAGCTATATGTGATCAGTTTGTGCCTGTGATTTTTGCACTCTCAAGTCTATACAAAAAATTTTCTTCCATTTGTGATTATGCACACCATGTGAGAGCTTCAGCAGCAGGCATGGTCTGTGGATTCAAGGCTGTATCACATCACCACTGTAAATAATGTGCAACAGTGGTCTTCAGGTCTTAACTGTACAAAGTCAGGAATAGATTTCATTATATAAATCACTCATACCCCATTGTCTTGAATGCTCTTTTTGTTTCCACTATCCTCACATCTATAACATATTTATCAGCAAGATAAGAACCCCCCAAAGAGGTAAGATGCATTGTCAGAGGGCTGACTGACTGATAAATTGAGGATACTGAAAGATGAGGTCTGTATAGATTAGAGAGCAAATAAGAGGCAAACTACAAGTATGCACAGCAAAAAGGGAAAAACTATCTGAAACTGACTCAGGAATCTTCATAAATTATTAACCTGTGCAGCTCATTGCCATAAGGCATCAGTGAGATTAAAAGACATTACCTATATCTATGGCTTCAAGACTTCATACTTACAGGAGAGAAAATAAGGCACAGAAACTCTCCTTGCTTTAAAGTGGAAGCCCACCACTAAGATGAATCTTCCATGTAGGCAAGCTATGCTGTAACTGTCTTCCACAGGATTTCTTGCTGGTTTGATCACATGAATCCACTCTGGCTGAGAATGAATCCTGAACTCATCAGACTGCAGGTGCAATGGGGTTGGGAATTCCTGTCTTCCTGTTGGCTTGCAAATTTGCGTCTCACTGTGCACAGTGAAGATATCAAGCCAAAAGATGACCAGAATAACTGTGATGCAGAGTTTCATTGCTGGTGGCTTCTGTGTCAAGGCAGAGAAGAAAGTGCTTAACACGAGCCTCCCTGCATGGAGTTTAGGTACTGTTGTTCAGTTGTCACATCCTGGTTTTGCCAGAAAACGTAGTGGAGTAGTGGGAAAGGGATACATACGTAGAAAATTCTTATTCTTTCCAACGCCAATGTTGCAGGGAGACTCCAAGTCCCAGTGATTACTCTTAAACACTTCTTCACCTAATGGTTCTTGAGGAAACTGTAACCTCAGTGTGGAACTAAAAGGCTCAGAAACTCAGTTGGAACAAAGAAGTTATCAGATTTGTTTCAGGTCTCATGATTTCTAAATAGCTTTTGAGGTTTGGTTTTGTTTTTTTTCTCTTCAGTTTTTAAGGGCCTAATGCAAGAAATATTCATTGTAATAAATAATAATCAGCCCAAATCAAGTGACAGCCACTGCACAAAAATGAACAATTAAGTCGTTAGTAGAGCAGGACATGAGCTTGGATTTTTGGAGTCCCTTTCTTGTGTCTCGAGACAGGACCAGCCTCTTTCTTTGCATAATGTGTAGCAATTTGGTCTAGACTCTTTAGTTCTAAGCCGCAGTCAGATAGGAAGGAAAACCAAAACTTCTCCAGGAATGGGCCTGCTGTGAAACCCCATTTTCTGTGGTCTCTGTAAAGGAACAGGGTAGGGGCAGTAAGTAGGCCTTGAACCAGCACATGCTCTGGAAATGTCTCAAGTTTTGCAGAGTTAGAAGGTTTATTTAATGTAATCCCATATTTAGTTTTGGGATATTTATTTCCTGTTTCATATGACAGGCTTCTCAAACCCCCTGGAGATCAGGTGCTGGAAAGTGTGTCCATGATTTGCTCTGGTCATTTTCTAGATGGGGTCTTTTATGGGCTGAGGTATCCTGTTTCTAATGATGGTGAAATTATTAGCCAAAAAGATTTTTTTTGTCAGTACTTCCTTTCCTGTTGGGAATCCAGGATCACACAGGCAGATTGTACAATATGGAAACACTAGTTTTTGTCAGTCTGAACCTGCTGGTTCAGTTGTCTTAATGTTTCCTAGGCTAAAGGGTGAGAAGGATCAGGTGAAATAGGTTTTCTTTTCTGCTTTTGGCATTAGCTCTTTGTTGCACAATTTCCCCCTCCCTCTGCTGCCTTTAGCTGTCAGGTGAAATGAGGGGAAGGTAAACCGTGACATAACAGCAGAATATTTTTCAAATCTTCTGGGCAGCCTCTGTAGCTGTTGTCCTGGCAGGTCTGTTCCCTTATTCTCAGATGTCCTAACCAAAATACAAGTTGTGGCTGGATAGCATGGGGTGGGAAACAGCAGACAGAAATAGCTCTCAGTGTGAGTAAGTGCCCAGGCACCATGGCAGGCAGTAAGGGGAGTCAGAAGGGTGCCCGCAGAACAGGTCAGGTATTGCTGCAGGACGGGCCTTAGACATACCTGGAGAGCGGATGGGCTCCCTGGGGCATGCAGCCGTGGTGCTGCTGATCACAGAGCGCACTATATACAGTTTTATCATGCTGTCCAAATCAAATGCTCAGTTAAAATTTGTATTCTGAATTACACTGACAACCACTTACAGTGTAGTAATTTCAGTTGTTTTCAACTTATTGATTCCTAAAACTTTGCTACTGGAAGAGTATAGCTTGGGGCTTCCAGGTTTATGACACATCTTTTAAGCTTCTGTTTCCCCAAGGTGATGAGAACCTTACCCTTGTGCACATGCCCCAGAGCAGAGGTGATAACTCAAGGGAGCACGTGAGCTGCTAAAAGACTGTGACTTATTAAGGACTTAACAGCAGCTACCTCATACCACTTTCTCCTGAAACAACTCCCTGTCACTCCTTTCCTATTTTTTACCCCCCTACCTTTCCCCTCACCTTCTCCTGTATTGGTTTGCCATAAAATTTGAATTAGCATCTTCTGTAGCAAACCCCAATAATTTGGATTAAGTAATCAATTAATTTTCAATTTAAGATATAAAGTTTAGCTTTCCCAAATCCATGCGGTGCATTGTTCCGCAGGGATGAGAGGAGAAAATATTTGTGTTTGCTGAATTAACATGCCTTACTTATCATGTCATGTAGCAATATTTGGCAAAATAGCATCACTGATGCATGAATATTTGCACACAGTTGCCCAGTCCTCCTCCCTTTTCTTCTTCCCATGTGGTGTCTTGGGCAATCTGTTAAAATAGGTGATCAGCTGATGAAAACCTCCAGTGTAAAGCAAAGCAGAAATGATAGTCAGAAGGCATGTAAAATACCAATCAAAGAATATCCCAGCTCATCACTGGGGACTAAGGATTGAATGTTGTAGTAAGTTTCCAGAAAAGCCGATTGCCATTGTAAACCCTTAACTTTCTAGTTCCTTATTTAAAAATAAACAGGGAAAAGAATACAACAGCTGCAGCTACATAAAGTCATTGCCCAGAAAGTATGCAAAAAGCCAGCATGCCCAAAGATGTGGGTAGTTGTCCTGTCTGCCTCCGTTGAAATTAGTGAAGCTGTGAATACTTACACAGGTTGAGGGTTTGTTCAGTGTGCTCCCTGCTGTCTTTCCCCTGTGCTAAAGATCTGAACACAGCGCATCTCTTCAGTCCCTTTGGAAACTGAGCGAGTGGAGTGGTGTGCGACAGAAGAGAAATGGTTGACTTGTTTCAAATATTCCTGCCCCCTGGTCTGCCAAGTGTATTTGGCGGGTCCTTTCTGGCAGAGTCATGCACAGATTCTACAAAAGGAGTCAAAGGAAATCAATGTTCATGTTACAGACTGCAATCTAGCAGAGGATGAGCAGGAAGGGAAGCATTCACTGTGAGCCCCCTGTTCCCTACCTCACTTGGAGAAGAAATGGTGGGCAGCCAGGTGCAGGGAGGACATCAGTGCAGCTACAGCCCCAGATCTTCAGATGTACCTTGGAGCCTAACTTCCTGTTTTTCTAAGCGAGATGTTTCCTAAGGATGTTGGAGAGACCGAAACTATGGTTCTTACTTGCCTCCAACACAACAGCGGCACTTGAGTTCTTCATTTTGCACTTTCCTTGTGTGTGTGTGTGTGTGAAAAGGAGGTTTAATCATACTTTCCATTCTTTCTAAAGCATTTTGAGAGCCTCAGGGAAAAGTGCTAGGCAGGAGCAGTGCCATTACAGATAAGCTTCCAGATTATGCACAGCTAGAGATGACAAAAATAGCACCCAACTGGGACCACAGCAAGGACTGGGGTAAGGAATGGTCAGGGAAAGACAGGGAAGTCCCTGGGGTTTAATGGCTGAGGATGAAGAGATGTTGAGAGCGCTGTTCACCAATGATGATTAACTTCCAAGAAGTGCACAAGGATCATTACAGATCTTGCAAGGTACAACAAACAAGATGTAATTATTAAATAGGACAATTCACTCTTAAAAATTATTATTAATCATACTATGAACTGTGATGGGGATGAGCCGATATAAAGTATTAATTGCTATGTGATGGTTAATTAATATATCCTCAGGTTGTGATAGTCCTAATTAAAAAAATATTATATTCACTTCAGCAAGATTAATTCCAGGATAAGATACTACTGAGTATGAGCAAAGGAATTAAAATTCTGCCTGCCAAAAGCATGCTAGTTAGTTCTGGTCCTGGATGAATTTGATCAGTGGAAGCTGATGATATTCATCAGAGAGAGCTTACCATAAAAATGCTTTTATAAGTGACCTGGTTTTGTAGCCTGCTGATAGTCCGATGATGCTGAAGGGAACAGAAGTGCTTCTGTTGTCTATAGTGTGAGGGACTGGGGCCTTGAGATCAGTGATTCAAAATGAATGAAAAGTTTATATATTGCCATACTCCAGAAACATCTTCACTCAACATTTCTTTCTACCTGTAAAGCTCTTCTTACAAGTTTGTAGCAACAACTGGGGTTTTTTTGTAGTGTAGATGATATTGAGAATTTCAGTAAGGAAGCGTCACTCTGTATAATGGAGGCTCAGTAGCCTGCTTTGGCTCTGTTCTGTAGTGTAACATGTACAGTCATCCTTCTCTTCCCTGCCTGAGCAGTAGCACTGCATTAATACCTGTCCTGGATAGTGAAAACTAAATGCACTTACCAACACAGGACTGACCTGTAAGAAACCATGAGCCACGGGAGACAAATTCTGTTTGTGGACTTGACCAGAGCAGGGAACTGTAAAGACTGGCTTTTAGAGTAACATGATCTTATTTCTAGAATATAGTTTGGAAGTGCTTTAGCTTCATGTGTATTTCTAGGAGGTTCTTTGCGATGAGAAGCCCATAGTTTAGCAGCGTTGCAGGGTATATACATGCGATAGTATGAGAGGAAGTTTATTCCTGGAGCCCCTCTGCCTGTACCTTTCCTCCACACCTCAAGCTCCTCAAATGCCAATTTTTTTCACTCTCTGTCCAGAGCTCTTCTGTGTCTGCTTCTGATAATGTGTAGATCATCCTAGCATTGTATGAAGTCTGACTTTGAAGTACTTGAACTCTTGAAGAGGTATTGTCTGAAATACAGGCTTTACAGCTGAAATATGGTGTAGAAAGCTCAGAATCAGATTGCTTTTGAACAATCTGAGTCACAAGCGGGCGGTAGTGTCAGCTCTAGCTGGCTTGCCCGGAAATTCTCAGATTTATGCTGTCGTCTTAGTACCGGTTTCAACAGTCTCCATCTGTATTACATACTAGCAGATAAATGTACCATTTGATTCCAGGTTTATATTAACTTTATTAAAATTCAAAACCTTCTGTTAGTAGAATTTATCAATTTTTAAAATACAAGACATTTACATATACATAGTTCAGTAGGGCAGGGAGTTCCTATGAGTTTGTGAAATACAGATTCCAGACATGGTTTGTTCTTGCTTATTCAGAGAAAAGCAAAGAAAAAAGTAAAACAATTACTTCAGGTTTGTCTCACATGAGAATGAAACTGAGGTAACTTAACAGAAGTCAGTAGGTAGGATAACTCTTTCCCAGTACAAGGCTGAATGGGGTTATGTTCATAGAGTTACACCAAATTACTCCATGTCATCCCCTTGTGAGGAGTATCCATACACCATTGTGGACTCAGCTAACAGTGCGATACTGTGTACTAGAAGGCCCAAGGATCTCCTTCTGAATATCGCACTGATCAGGTGATCAGAGCCTGAAGCACAAGATTAGTTTACTTAAGAGATTATGTAGGCATGAGTAACCATTAAATTATATAGCACCTTCTCAAACACACTCAATGCAGAACATTCTGATGTCCATCATCATTCATCCAGCTCTGTGCAAGGTCATCTTCTTTGCTACAATATGTGAAACTGTCTGCTATTCACCCTTAAATGCCATACTGGTCAGGATAACAAGGATGAGAAGATATCTATGTTCAGTTGTAAATAAATATTAGCAAGCATTTTAGAAAATAAACAGTGTAACAGAGTCCAGCTATAAAACAAAGGAGTCAGCCAGTGATGAACAGATACTGTTGAGTTCATGTTTGTTCAGAGATTTTATTGCCAACTAATAAATAGGGATTAAAAGCAGATCCTAAGGTTTTCTTCCCTGTGATGTGCAGCACTGATGGTGATTCCATTTAGTTGGACTTAGATGCTTGCCTAGGACAGCATCATTTGCCTTTGGTGGTACGTGTTTGGTCTATTTTCTTTATAGCAGCCTGCGCCTGTTTGTGATTAGGGCTTACACAGATCTTGATACCTTTTGTGGTGATAAACCTGTAGAAAGAAAGAAAACAAACCAGGTGGCCATTAAATTCCAGTCTCCAAACTCAGGTTTGCTGTTCTTGTTTTTTATGCAGAACATGAGGAACAAAAGCAGTTAGCAACATTAGTTCCCTATTTATGACACAGGTATGTATGTAACATACATAGTCATGTCCATATATATTGATATTTAGAAAAAGGAGCATACCTGGTATTCTTGAGATTTTATATGTAATCGTGATGAACATTTACTTCCCAGGAGCAGATCCCAGATTTGATAAAAATGTATGCTCATGAGATCAAAAGACCAAACACAGCTCCTAGCAGGAGTCAGAGTTACCCAAAACTCTCCTACATGATCTTTCCCCTCGGCTCAGTTCAGTGCACTGGGCTTCTGACTGCTCCACCCTGACCCCTCACTGAGATCTTTCCCACTTTCTGGGCACAAAAGATCAGGCTGTTCAGGGAGATTTCTGCCAGCTTTTGTGAGCAGCATACATCTCCCAGCTCTCTGAGACCCACTCCTCTCCCCTCACTCCCTTAGCTGCCAGGTGACCGCTTCCTGGGGGAACTGGAAGGGTGACCTGAACTAGCCAGATTTAGTGAGTTGAGCCATGAAGTGTCTTCTGATTCCCTTTCCCTTTTTGATGGTAAGTGTGTTTGCATAGATGGTATCTATAGTTTGGGCACTGGATACTTACATGATGGCATCTACTGGAACTTGTCGCTTTTCATAGTTGACAAGATTTCGGATATTCAGTTGCTGGGTAGACAGACGTACACAACTGAATTTGCGCATGGGCTGACTTCCAATGCTTCCTAGAAAGGGAAAAAATAGATAAATGACAAAGGCAGTCAATACTGTATTAATATTTAGCCATTGTTACTTAATAATTATGAATTCCAGCAGATTTCCAGTTGTGGTTAGAACATGAGTGTCTTATGATGTACAGCCACAATACCAGTTATACAAGAAAGCTTAGGGTATTTTTTTTATGATGCATCCTACCATCTCTGAAGTGTCACTGCTATTTCAGTTAAGGTACCAATCTTCACCCATTCCCCTGAACAATTGTGTAGTCGTTCTGCCCCGAGGGAGTCACTGCTTCAATAGCAGACAAAGTATTTGGCATCATTCATAATTAGGTCTGTATCATCTGCAAATAAGTGTCCATATGGAGTAGTGCTTAGAACTGGCACCTTTATGGGGTGGATTTCCAAATGCCATCTGAATGTGGATCGGTAATTCCCCCTACTTTCCAAGTGAAGGAAAGGAAAGCACGACTACTTGTCTCACACTGGACATCCAAAACTAGCATTAAAAAAAACTTGTTGAAAGAAAGAGAGGTATATCTGCCAGAAGACTAAGTACTTACATACTCTTGCTATAAGTCTGGTTTCATAGGCAATGGAGTTCTACTTAATCATCTCTTTCCTCCAACATTTTCATAAATTTCAGGGAAATGCACTGGTGATTAATAAAGAGGATTGTGGTATCAGTGTAAAATTCTCTGGGCCATTGTTACCTTACATGATGATAACCAAAAATGGGAGGTCATTCAAGTGAGATGGAGTATATGTATACGTTACTGGAAGCCCCCACTTGCTAGTTTCTGGTTTTCTCCTACCCATCAAAGACAGTTTGGGAAGGCATGAGGGGGGCAAACAGAACACTGCTGTATTCTGAGTTTGTTTTGGTTTTTTTTTTTAAATGTACGGAGAAACTGGCTTCAGAAAAGTCCAAGAGCTGTTCAGGTACAACTTGTGAAATATAAAACCTGCTTCGCATAATCTCATTTTCTGTGAGCTATTCTTTGTTTGAAATAATTGGAATAGCTGAGGCAAACACACATCAGCCTTTGCAGAAGCTGTAGCATAACCAGTGCATGGGTACTGGCAGAGTTGCTAATTCTTGAGATTTTGTTTGCCTGAAGGAGTATCTCTTCTGATCTTGCTTTAGTCACGAGTAACACGATGTATTTTTTTGATGATTCATTACAAATATGTTTCTTACAGTCTCAGAGTGGTTTTCAAAATGTGGCATTAAAGAGCTCAAAGATAGTCAAGCAATCCTTACTAGTCCTGGAAATATTCTCTCTACTACTAACCTATCTCCAGGAAATGTGTGCAGGGAATACCAGCAGAGCTTCTCTAAGCCTGGGAACAAAACCAAACTGCTCTGCACCTATAACTACCCTTTTTTCTGTTGGGTTGTTTTGGGTTTTTTTCTTGATCTTTTCTTCCTTCTAATACTTTTTCGATCCCCTGCACACCACCTCAATGTGCTTTTTCAGACTTGGTGATATTTATGGCAAATTATACAACCTGGAGAATGACATTACAAACTGGTAGTCTGTGATATGAAGAAATGAGCAGCAGTAACATTAATCAGTGTAAGAGAATGTAGTATGATTTAGCTGTAGCAGCACATACCCAGTGTGTAGCTACATAATTTTTTATGCTTAGCAGGTCTCAGTTTGGTTTTGGTGTGGTTTTGTGAAGATGCTTTTTCTATGTGTTCCTCTTTGCATATTTTTGTGGGTTTGCATATGAGTGTTTTCTGTGATTTTTATGTGTTTGTGTGAAGCTGATTGTATATAAGAAGACATGTGCTTATGTGCGTATGTTCATGTTTTCGCATGATATGTGTAGCCTAATCCAAAAGTTTACAGACCTAAACATTACTGTAGACAAACTTATTTAAAGCATGGCTAATAAGCATGGCTCATATCAGTGCTCATAAATGGTCTCAAATAAGGTGTTGGACTGTATGAAATCAGGAACAGAGAGAAGATATTGCATAAATCCATTGCTCTCCTTTGTAGTTTTTGTTCATAGTTTGCTGGTCTGTACCAAAACATTTGGATAGAAACAAGCAAATAGGCAATACACGATACAGAACTGGAAGAACTTTTTTAAAATAGGGACATTAGAGGGATTAAGGCTATATAGTTAGAGAAAGAAAAAAAAATACCCCAAAACATATAAAAGTAGCATATCTGGAAAAAGAAAAAAATACATCTTCAGAGACATTTTTCATAAAATGTTATTAACCTATAGAACTCATTGCTATATGGCATCAGTGAGATTAAAAGACATTGTGTCTTCAAGATTTCATGATTCTAAGAGAGATAACAATGCACAGAAACCCTTTAAGAGTTCTAAGGCACAGAAACTTTCCTTGCATTAAAGCAGAAGCCAACCACTAATTGACAGGGCATCAGATGAAATTTCCCATAAAGCTGCCTTTCTTGCGGTTCTGATCTGGATTTCTTGCACATTTTATCTTATGAATCAGCTCTGGCTGAGAATGAATCCTGCTCATCAGACCACTGGTACAATGTGAAGCAACTCCTGTACTCTACTTGGGCTGTAAACTTACCTTTCACTGTGTGCAGAGTGAAGACGCCAAGCCAGAAGATGACGAGGATAGCTGCAGCGTGGAGCTTCATTGCTGGTGACTTCTTTGTCAAGGCAGAGAAGTGGCTATTGTCAGCCCTCTTTCACCAAGTTTATATATTGTCATTCAGTGGTCAGTTCTTGTCTTCACTTTTGGGGCGTCATGGGGGGGCTGACTATAAGTGGAAAAAATTGAGTGGCAGTACTTTTTCTGGTGACAGAGAACCACCTCCTTTCCCCCACCCGTCCTTCACTAGCCCCCCTGTGAAGGTTTTTCCTGCTCAAACCCTGCTGTGGTTGCACTTGCTTCTGTGTTGCAAGTAGGGTTTATTTCAAGCTGCAAAAAGTGAGAGCTCTTGTTCTGTAGTGGAAACCTTTAATAAATGTTCCTGTCCTTTCACACCTCAACTTAGAGAGCTGTAGCTAAACCGCACTGCAGAGGCACAGAGTAACTTTCAGAGGTACCTCTTTGACCGATGGACCACGGACCACTGAAAAGGGGAACTGTGAGCTTAAGGATGATGGAAACAGGAACGTCCTGGCTTTTTCCATAGTGGCTGTAGATAGCTGGTCACTTTAACGTGTGACTTTGGAGGGGTATCACTCCTATTTCCTATGTATGGTGGAGAGTGTCAAAACTCTTCTGTTTTCTCTGTGATTTGATATGGCCAAAGCTGATATCACCATGTGCTGGGAGAAGGAAGAGTGAACATACTTTTACATACAGAGCCAGATCCACTAGCCCACCTGCCAGTCAGGCATAACTAAAATACAATGGTTTCGAAGAGGAATAAGAGTTTGTAAAGTTGTTTGTGGGGTTTTGGTAGGGGGTCTTTTTTTGATTTTTTTCCCTTTTTTTTCTTCTGTTTGTTTGTTTGTGGTGTGGTGTTTCTAGTATAAGGAATGGAGCCCAAGAAAGTAACCAGACAATCAGAGGCAGAATTTATGGGAAAGAAGAAAAAAGTTCATTACATTTCTATGTAAACATGGTGTTGAGAACAGGTCTGTCAACTTGTTCCAATTGTACCTCTATCAAAAGTTTTGTTTTTTGTGATCTGTGTTAGTCCTGTTACTTAGTTTTAGGTGCCCTTTCTGTGTTGTGGTAAGGTGGTCTGCATTACTACTCAGAGCACTACAGCATTGCTACGTGCATTAAGAAAGATATCTTCACCAAAAAGGTTATCAAGCACTGGAACAGGATGCCCAGGGAAGTGGTTGAGTCACCATCCCTGGAGGTAGTTAAAAGACATGTAGATGTGACACTTAAGGACATGGGTTAGTGGTGGAGAGTTGGCAGTGTTATGTTTACGGTTGGACTTGATGATCTTAAAAGTCTTTTCCAACCTATATGATTCTATGATTCTATACCAGTGGTTTTTTGCCTGCAAATACTTTTCAGGCAAGCTGTGGACTTCCAGGCCACAAATGAAGCAGCACCTGAGGTGGCATTGTTGTTCAGAGCCTCTGAGCAGAAATGGTCTCTCATGGTCTACATTGTGGAGCCTGGTAGAAAAAGCCATGCTTTGCTAGGCCGGTGGAGACCCAGCCAGGGCTGGTGTGAATGGGTAAGCACCAGGCTGCCCAGTGCCTGAGACTGTAAGGCAGTGGTGCAGAACAGCTGCCAGTGCAAAGCCTGGAGCAAGCGTCCATTCAGGCGAGTCTGAAGTCTCCCCTGCTCTTACCTCCAGGCCTTGCTTCAGCTGGTTACTTCCAGTTTTCCAAATTCTTGACAACATCAGTTAAATTGCTTTGCATGGGGAAACACAGCACGTGGAATTCAATTCCCTAAGATTGCTCAGGCAAATTAAGATCGAGCTAAGAACTAAGGTCAAATACCTGACTTCTAGGCTGTAATTGCTGGTCTGTAATCTCAGGAACAGTCTGTAGGTCTTGCAGGTAGAGAACACGCTGCTTGGTTTACTTGTGTATACACGCACCTTCTTTGTTCCTTTTGGTTAGATTCTTTCGTCTTACATCTACCCTGCAACGCAGGGAAAATCAATGGCAAAAGTAGGCAGTAAGCAGGTATAAGGTACTTGCTGCTTTACTTGAATGCCTGCTAAGCCCACTTGCAACACTAATGAAGTTGCAACAAAATGGAAGCCAAAGCTTCAACCAAAGCCCCTAAAGGACGTGCCTGATGCCACACAGGGGCATAACTGTTCTGACCTCGTAGCACTACTGGGAAATCTATGTTAAGTTTGTGTCCAAGCAGTGTTGCAGCCTGGTGTTTTGCTGAACCCTGCCTGAAATCACTCGTTGAATGAGATATTCTGACTATTTGGTACTTGTCAGCTTTGAGATGCAAGATAGAAACTTTGTCATTGATGGTTGAGAGAAGTTTTCTCCCGGTTAAAAGAGGAGATGCTCCCCCACTACTGCTCACTGCTATGGTATGTACATGTTATGTACATACTCACTGTCTACAGCTTTGAGAGGAAGGGTCACCAGCTGTATTGAGCATGAGCCAGCTCAGAAAAAATCAGTTCTTTCCACAGAAGCTTCTGCAAGTTGTCCATTCATCCCTGAGGTGTCATTAGAAAGTGTGATGCTTCTTCCATTTTCTACCATTTTTAAGGTGGGATGGAAAAATTGCCCTGTGTCAAGTTTTTCTCCTCTTCGTAGTTCTCATTTTCTGTGGCCTTCTGCACTGTTGTTCTGTGTAGCTGGCTTATGTCCAGTGAAGTCTGTGTTTTGGAGAAGAGTTTTGTGGGCTTCAGTCCCACAGCCCTGTCTGTGGCTATTTGGTGATTGATGTTCCAATGTTGTATAAGGTTCATTCTGCATGTACCCTGACACCAGCATGTACTACCTCTGTGCTGTGGCAAAAGCTTAGTGCAAGATGGTCAGTTGTATAGTCTTACTGTTTTCTTGCTGGTAAACCATATTCAAAAGACAGCTAGTAAGTGCCCAAAGTACTTTTCCTATAACTGCTTCTCAGCTCTGGGTAAGTTGAATGCTAATGATACTTGTCTGGGGGCTTGGCTGCCTCTTGCATGGCTCAGTTATCACAGGTTGCTTTCAAAGCATTCTGGAGTAAGATGATCATTTGCAGCTTATGATACATCCACAGACAAAATGGACGGTATGATCATGGAGTTCTCTAATAGTTTGTGAAGTCTGAATTGTGGGTAAGAATGGCTAACTTTACCATGATGCTTCCCAAACACTTGGCTACAGGTACAATGTTGTGTGTACCATGAGATCTGCCCCTTCTCCCTTCCACATCTCATGTTTAACACATGTACTCTTTGCTGAGAGAAGGCAGGTGCAGACAGTGGATATCGCAGGTATGGATGTGTAGATGGATCAGTATTTGACCTTTGGAGCCTGCTCATGTGCAGAAAACCACAGGCTTTGAGTTGGTCTCCTAGGCTTCCTGTAGGATGTGTCAGGAGGCTGGGACACACAGCCCTGGGAGAGGACAGCAACAGCAAGCTCCTGCTTGAGGAGTTAAAGGGCTCTCCTAATTCCTCCCACCCCTGTCCATGCAGAGCAGCCTGCCTCCATTTTACCAATACAGTGGCTGGGACATGGAGAGGTGAGACATGTGAGACTGCTCACACACAGCAGGAGGCAGAGTCAGGGCCTGCTTTAGCACAGCTCCTAACCAACTGCTGAATGCAATAGTTTTCTTAATTTTCAACAAATCAAGAAATGTTCACTGAAATAATTGTTGTATATACTCTGCTGCATGTCAGCAACCCTGCTGAAGGAAATAAACAATATGCAGTAAGCAGAAGTGTTGGGTCTAAAGTCAGAGTTTACTTACCAGGGTAAAGGGTCTGAAGTATTGCATCTTCTCATCCTGTAGTTTGCTTTCAAAAAAGAGAGACCAAGATCTTCACAAACAAGTAAATTCTTATGCACTCCTAGAAACGAGCATCTGTAGTGAATGTTCAGCAGCCCCTGGACCTTGAAGATGTGCCAGCAGGTCACCGTCACTTGAAGACTAATCAGGGAATTCAGTGACTTTCAAAGGACACCCAAGAACCTCAGCTTAGACACATCTATATGTCAGATGACTGCTTTTAGGGCGGGAGATACAACCTTCAGGGGATACGTGTCTGTCGCCATTATTTACAGAAGCAATATATGCATGTATCTTATGCCGGACATAGTAAGTGAGCAAAGTCAGGTGGGACAACACTGACCCTAATGTATTTTGGTTTTGCATTTTTTAACAGTTTGGAGTACTGGTTTAAAAATCACCAGCAAGTGACATGCAGCTGTGATATTTATGTGACTTTCCTCCCCGCCTTCTTCCTTTGCTTTTCATTACTTTTGCTGTGTAGATTTCACACTGATTTCATAGGTACCTGAAAGAGCAGTTTATGTTCAGTCTCTTTCATTCATATTGTAATGGAGTAGAAACACACACATGCTCAGTGCTCACATCTCAGCTTAGAGACAATGACTTTTAATCTGTTCACTTAAAACACATTTTTAATAACTACTCTGTTTTGTGCTGATTTTGGCAGAACTCCTCCTTTAGAAATGTAACCCTGTTAACAATACTTTCTCTTAATTATGATAGACTTTTTGATTGTAGACCATCTGTTTCCACTACCATACTGCCAGCTTTTCCCTGGTCCTGGTAACATGCTCCTCCCTTGCTGTATCATGTGCTCTTAAATCAGTTAGTTGTATCAAAATACTTCCTGCAGTCATCCAACTTGAAGCATTCAAATACATAAGATTAGACTGAGAATGATTTGGTTTGAAAGGGGCCTTGAGCAAAACATACAAAGGCTGCTCTATGCTCTATAGTCAACTCTACACTCAGCTGTATGCAGGTATGCACCTGTTTTGCTGATGTTTTAAGGTGACTTGACATGAATGTGGTGTTCTCCATATAGCAGATGTCTTTGGTCTTTCATTCAGTGTTGTTTTCTTTCTTTCTTTTTTTTTCTTCCCAATGAGTAGTTGTACAGTCACCCAAGAGTTTACAAGAGGAAGACTCTGATCTTCATCTTTATTATCTTAGTCTTGTGTGTTTTGGTTCCTTGTGAGATAACATACCAGGAAGCTAACTAACCACTGTGCAATGCTATTGCTGCAGAGAATCGCAGAGGTGACTATAGCTCAATTCTGTGAAAGTATCTAAATATTTCACATGCTGAAACAGGAGCCAGATACCTGTGGGAATTTGTGGAATATTCTCAATTCATCCTATTGCTTTTTTCTTCCTTGTTTGTTTTGGCTTCCCGCCCCCGCGCCCCTGCTTTCTCTTCCATACAGCTCTCATGTAAAACAGAGAATGCAGATTTTGTTTGGCACTTCTTCCTGTGCGTGCCATATCTGTAGGATCAAGGATGTGGGAACCAAGTCTTATTCTGTTAGAGGTGAAGAACCAAGCCTACTGTGCGAGTAATAAACCTACTTCTTGGTTAACCATGGATAGTCAGTGTCTGTAGACACTGGAGATGGATCTGAGCCAATGTGTTGCTTCTGGGTAAACCTGAGCTTTCCTCAGAAAACTGAAGAAGCTCAGATGCTTATCCTTTCTCAGTGGGGAACAGTTTCCTCAACTGTATCTCATGCTTTTGGAGAGAGCCCCTTGTCCAGTCTGTATGTGTTTGGATTCCTTTGCTCCATGACAGTCATCACAGGGAATATGTTGAAGAGCTAAGGTTTTTAGAGGAAAGGGGGAGTTACAGGCATAAGACCACACATCAATGATATTAATATGCCTCATTCTGATCTGTTGTGCATATGTGCTATTATTTACAAATACACAGACTTTTTCTTATCACTGCCATTAAAACTTTTGCAGTCATATCTCTTTTAATGAACGTTTGGAGTGGGGGCTGTGTAAAAGAGAATCACAAATAAAGTAGCAGGTTCCAGGCAACAAGGAGCAACGAGGAGAACCAGCCTGGATTCAGCTTTCAGTCCTTTATGTGCTAACTTCTCTTGACTCCACCCAAGAATTACTCTAACTCCTCAGCATGTGTTTTCACATGCCAAAGAAAATCGTGCATGCTCTCCACATGCTTGTGGCTGTCTGGTTAGCATGCCCTGACAGACCTGCTGCATCAAATACCCCTATGCTGCTGGCTTTTCACTACAGTGGAGGCCCTGTGTTGAGTCTTCCTCCTGTTAAGACACTAGGTTTTGGAAAATTTGTAGGAATTTCTGCCTTTTGTTTTGCATTGGTTGAAATTGGCCAGTGGTTTAAAAAAAAATAAAAAATTAAGGGAAGACAGACGAATAATGCAAAATTCCTTTCTTGAAAATGTCACCTTCTTGAACTTTGCAAAAGGGGATCCTTGGGATTTATTTCTTCTGTTTTTCCCCACACAGCTGATTTCTAATAATTGCATTTGTTTAAAACATTAATACATGTAAGCATTTTTAATAACCAAATCTTCATGAGGTCCTATGGCGGAGTTTAACAAACTTGACAAATTTTAATCTACAGTTATGATGTTAACCCCTACAGCTTCCAGGAAAAAAAATAAAAATGAGAAGGCAGGAAGAGATCATTCCAGAGTTTTGCAAGAGAAATCCATGGATATTTTTTTTTCAGTGAGGATATTTTTTTCTTCCTTCACAGAGAGTTATAATAGCCTCTGGAACAGGTACTTTTCTACTTCGTCTCTCAGATGAAGAACTGTCACACTTTCTAACCACACCACGGGTGAGGTATATTGCCTTGCTTCACATTGGTTACTATAATCTGACAATTTAGGGCCACATCCTGTTCCGCAAAGTGTTACAGAATTTCTTAAAACTGATCACAGCACTTGATCCTCATCAACCCTATGAAAAGAAACTTGGTGCTCATGCAGCCATACCCTTGAACAGGTACAGACTGAGAAAAAGTATTTTCTTTTCAGTTGGCTTTTACATTTCCTTATCCATTTGCTCAGTGAGCCCATAATGACAGGAGAGTGACCGCACAAACAAAGGCTTAAATGAGAGGGGCAAGGAAAAAAGAGCTCAGCTCACAGGGGCCTGCAGCAAACACCCACTCTTGAAATAAATGTTCCGCTCTGAACTTTCTAAAAGAGAGTCCTTGGGGTTTATTCATTCTCTGGGTTTTTCCTCTTCATAATGACTATGAAAGCATGTGTTAGACAAATGCATCAGTCTGTATTGTTCACCTGAGCTCACAGCAGCGAGTGATGCAATGTGGGAGGCAAGAGGGGATGGGAAAATTTCCCTCCTCAAGTTAGCATTCATTTTGTTCTTTGCAGTTTCAGACATGAGGCTGCGACTGTTAAATGCTGTTTCACTTTTCCTTTGCAAACTACTTTTATCTCCCACTAAGGACTGCAGAACTCCCCCCTCCCTGTGTCTAAGACAGCAATAAATTAAGAGCTCCCTCCCATGGTTATCATATTTTTTGCACTTAATTCAGCTGATTTCAGCATGGCCATGGGGTACTGTATCCCTCCGACATGGTTCAGCATGGCCTCATACGCAGCACTCCACCCTGTTCAGCAGAGCATGTCAGACCTGGTGAATGCCCTCACCCTTCTCCCATACACAAACCCAGTCCAAACTGACCACATATCCCCATGGCCAGTAAGGCTACCTGCTTGCATCAGCTCTAGTTTCAGATTATCAATCAGTTTGCTCTCTATGCACTAGCTTATTTACTGACATGGAACACTGGTTTCTGCCATCCCCTATACTACCTTCTTTGAGATAAATGATTATTTTCCCCCTTTTCTAAACAGAATGAAAAGCAGGCTACTGGTATCATACTATCAAGGCATACATGGGGAATAGGTGACCTAATCTCTACTTGATGGGTCAAGTTATACTTCAGAGCGAAGCAGGTGTTGGTTGATGCAGCCCCAAATTAAATGGGATCAGAGTCAGCTGAATGTTGCTAGTTAAAAAAATCTGGGGACTGCCCTACCTGTTTAGTCCAGTCCTTACCTTGTTCTAGCTTTTCTTTCTGTCAGTCCGCCTGTGAGCTATTTTGCCTCCTCTAACTGTGTGCAACCAGCAGATTCACTGTAAGTAATGACGCTGCTTTTGTGTAGTGTTTCTCTCCTGATGTTCTCAAAAAGTTATAAGAGTATTGGAAAGTATAGTTAGCTCTATCACAAAATAGAAAACAAGTCTGGCAAAGAAGAGAAGTAGTGTTGCAGCAGTGTGCTGTTCCTCAGATTGGCTGTGGAGAGGGCATGGTAGCTCTCGGGCACCACTTGTTTGCTGGATTTCTGTGCCCTGTTGGAGGATGGAGATCTGTTGTTCAATTAGATGTAAAATAAACTAAGTGGCCTAGGTCTCAAAGGCATTAGGGAATAGTAGCTGTGGGATAAGTAGGAGCTGGGCTCTCGCCTTGAGGTAGCAGTAGCATTTTTCAGTGGCGACTTGCTATAGTTATTAATGTTTATGTAAGGTTTGTGTGTATGTTTTACTGTCTGGCAGTGAAGCCCACAGGAGGTGTGCAGAGTTGGTGCTCCTTGCAGAACTGCTGGAAGTGCTCTCACACTTCCACCTGATTTCTTTCTTCTATGCCCTGTGGCTAAATATATCTAATTTCTGAATTTTCTTTTTCTTTATGAGGGAGCCCAGCGCTCACTGCAAATCAACTTGACAGCTCATCAGCTGGATCAGGGTCCAAAGTTCTGCCTAATTTCTCTAGGCTTTTGTGTGTCCATTTGCTTCTCCTTTGAATAGGGTGAGACAGGTATGTCATGGAGGTTGCACCCCCGTCCTTCAGACGCTGGCTTGTAATCTGTGTGGCTTGTGCAGGGAGTATTGGCCATGTTACAGTGCTGCTGTGTCATCCTGCTACAAAGACTCACCATCTCACTGTATGGCAGGTGAGTACAAAGAAAAATGAGGGAATGTAGATCTTTCAGAGAATGTTGTAAGGGGAGGTGGATGGAGGTAGCTGCAGTCTTGTCCAGGTAAGTCATATTCTTTAATATCTCATCTACTCCTTTATTACCTGTCTCTGTTTGGGGATTTCAGCTTTACCTTGGGGAAAGAGAAGGTTGAAAGGTGTGTTACGAACAGAGAGCCTTAAACCTGGGAGAATTAGTTAGCCTGAGGAGCCAAGGGGAAAGAGATTGCAAAGAGAAGAAAGTGGCAGGCAAGTGCTAAACCTCCTCTCCCTGGGCAGAAGTGTTGGAGGGAGGGGAGAACAGGGGCATATTTCAAGGATTTAGAGTCTTGGTTGCCTTGGCGAAAGGCAGCCTAATAAAATTGATTTCAAGGGCAACCTGGGCTGGCTGGCTTTTGTTGTGAGGAAAGGATCTGAATGTTTGCCATATTGTAAACACCCCTCGTTCTTCCCAGTCGAGGACTGGAGAGATTCATCTAGGAACAGCCCTGGCCTGCTGATACCTCACTGCCAGGTTAGAAGGAGGTGCCCTTCCCCAGCAGCTATTCTCTGCAGCAGCCTTTGTCATGCAGGATGTCAGGCTAGGTGGCCTGATGGTCCTTTCAGTTCTGCAAAACTGGTGAAAACCATTTTCCCTCAGCAGAGCTTGCCTTGCAGCAATTCAGTTTCAGCTGACTTTGGGCATGACCTTGCTTCGGCATCTTCACGGTAGGGGGAAGGAGGATCAAGTTCAAACAGGTGAGAATCAGGTTTTGTGCCTTCGTGATCCTGATGGCTGTTGTGCCTTGGAGGCTCCCTGCACTCTGGTCGCTCTCTGTGGGTAGCTCTAGCCGGAGCCCAGCAAGGTAGGAAGCTAGTGAGGCAGAACAGAGGTGGTTAAAAATCAACAGGGTGTACCAGCAAGAGATAATATGCCATGTTCTCACAAAGCGAGAGAGACGACTTGCAGGGCTGTTTTTTCAAGACCTTAATTTCATGTAATAGCACCAGATAGTGAAGCTCCCTCTTGTTAGCAGCTGGCTGTTGAGGATCATCTACTTTTGAATTTTATTTTCTAGGCTGTGTGTTAAGTCTGTTTACTGACACAGTTGCGTGGTATGGAGAGACCTCTTGTTTCTTAGAACAGCAGGGCAGAACTGCAAGGCTTTCCACAACCTTGGGCTTGATAAACTGCCAATACCTGCTGAAGTGTAGTTCATTCCTGCTTGAGATTGGGCTGGACTGTACACCAGCACCAACACCAGCTTTGCCTGCCTGTGCTGGCATTGTGCAGCCAAAGTCACTGCCTGCTGCTACTGGCTGAACTCCCCAGTGCAGACGAGCTCAAAATATGACACTGCAGAGCAGCAGGATCTGTCTGCACACCAGACCCTGCAGCGCTGGGAACTTTGAGGGGCAGAAGGAGGTTCTCTGGACTGCAGGACTATGCAAAATGGGAATACGGGCAACCTGACACTGGGTTTGATTTTATTGTGTGGAGTCTGTTTCCCAGGGGCAAGATTTTTAGGGGTGAGCATGCTGAAAGGGTTAAAAATCGCTGCACTTGAATTATTCTAATATCCGGGCCACAGCATGAGCAACTGGTTTGGGCAGAATAATAAAAACAGTGCAGTATTTTCTTTGATCAGCTACATCACGATCTTATTTCTGAATGAACTGGATGACCTGTACTGTCTTTTTAGATACTTCTAAAGCCGCTTTCACCATAGGCTTGACCTGCTTCGGAAGAATTTTTTCTCATTACCCTCAGTATGGCAATATGAGGTGAGGCCTGCTTGGTGCAGCGTGAACAATCAAACACAAGTAGCTTTTGCACAAATGGTTGCATGTGTTTTCTCACATCTTTTATGTAATGTGTTGTATTGTCCCTATTTTCCCTGACCACTAAAGGAATTGGAAAGACAGAAAAGACACTCAGCTGAAGCAGAGCAGGGCAGAAAAACGTAATTCTTCCTGTCTTTCACCTTCTTTGCTGTAATTGTTAAACAGTGACCCTTCCCCACAGCATCTGGGTTAAATTATTGGGTTCAAACTAACAACCACCCGTCTATCCAAAGTTATCCATTTTTATACATCTTAGCACCTCAAAATCCTGATTGGGATCAAGAGGATTTCTCGGCTGATAATTTTTGCTGGTTCAAAAATAAGAAATGCTGGCTTGTGAAACTGTTTAAGCTAGAACCTGATTTGGATTAAGCCAAAGGAGCTTTCCAGAAGTCTGCTATGGTCTATGTTATGAAAGAGTAAATAATATTCCCTACCAGAAGTATGAAATGCTGAGGTGACCTGACTTTGTTAGGATCACTTGGGACATTTCTAAAGGCTGCCTGTCTTTGTTCCCTCTGTTTCATACCTGAGGATTCAGCTTGTGTACAGACATGACACCTCTCAGCCCTTCCAAATGGGGTTGACAGCAGGTTCTTTCCAGGGCAGGTTTTGTTTTTCCTTCCTGTCCGGCAGTGGCCTCAATTAAGAGACTCCTCACCAAGTCATTGCAGTTGTTCTTTATGCAAAAGAAGAGGCTCATTTTTAAAGAAAGCACTACAAAAGTATTCTGAAAAGCTGGGTTTGTGTACTACTGATTACCTCTTGTAACCGTTTGCATGCTGCTTCTCTGGCTATACCTGTCCAGTGAGGATATTGTTAGTTTCTTCCTCTGCTTTATTTAAAACGTATGCTTCTAAGATATTTGGTTATATGGTAACCAATTTTTCCAATCCTGAACTCCTAGCAGCTGAGCCCCCCCCCAAACATGAGGTTAGATTAAAAAATCATGGCACTTTTCTTATCAAAGGAGGAGGGATTTGTTTTCCTGTGCTGAGGATTTGGAGTATTTAGAGATATGGTCATATAATATTGTCAAGATTTTTCTCCAGGATCTTGAGGGAAAGATTTATTTCCTCTAGAAGGTAAAATAGAAACTAAAACCTCCTCTCAACTTCGGTGAAGGAGTGTGTGCTCACCTCCTGAGTGAGTAGGGAAGCAAAGTTAAGAAATGTTAACTGTCCTCATTGCACCAGGCATGCTGGCAATGTTGAATGTCAGGTGACAAATCCCTTGGGCACTGCTCTAAAATAATCCCTGTTTTATGGTTTCCCTGTTTCTTCCGTTGGGCATATGGTTCCAAATAATGAAAAAGATGAGATGAGTGTTAGCCCAGCATGTGAAACCAAACCTGTACCTTCTCTTGCTGCTTGTGCCTCTGACTCACTTTGAAATGGCATGCTGAGCATAGGTCTTGCCCATAAAAACAACTGGGTGGCTTAACATGTATAAAGGCATCCAGGAGCAAAAATGTGCTCATGTGGCAAAAACTGGACAGGCTTTGTGGTTTTTCCTTTTATCTTAGAATATTCTGTTTGAGCTCAGGCTTCTCTGGGGATGTTGGCAAGTAAGTGCATGCTCATACACACCGCTACCTTAGCAGGGTGCCTTGGTGCTGGCTGGTTTTGCCTGCACTCGTACTGTTGCAGATTGGCAATTCCAGGAGGCACACAGAGCTTGCTGTGGTTTTTCTGCTTTCTTTAAAAGCCTGGATTCCAGAGAGGCTTTGATCAAGGTGAGCTTTCCTTCCTGCCCCCGCCTGCATAGCTGTTTTACACACAGTTTGTAGGCAGGGAGCGAGGTCCCTTGCCGAGCCTGCCAGGTTGTAAGCTGACCCAGTGGGTGATACCAGAGTCCCAAATGCTGTCAGAACTGTGCTCCAACCCAGTGGCTGTTTCCCCTGATAATAAACAGTGTGGTAGTTGGTGAGCATGGTCTTGGGGCTGCTTTTACCAGAGGGTGCAGGCCTTGCCAGAGAATTTTGGGATCCTATTCTAAGAATGTGAAAGGCTGTCAGCTTATATAAAGTCTTATGCAAGAAATTATTCTAGGGAGAATTCAAAGCTGATTTTTCCTCCCACCTGTGGCTATCCATTACATTTTGCCTACGTGTTCTTTCCATGCCTTTTTTATTCTTTAGTGAACTTAATACCTAAGCTACTGAGCACATTAGTAATGCTTGATTGCAGCCCCTAGCCCCTGTGCTTCAGTGCTGTAGCTCTGTTATTACAGAAGCAGGAATGTCCTTGGCCTCTTACTCAGCTACTCTATGAACAGGAAACAACACCTCATTAATATCTTTTACTGACCGGTCATTGCTAGGTGTTGCTTTGTGCAATGAGAGAAGGAAAAGGCTCTTTTATGGTATTTGGCCTATCTCCTGGATATTTATAGACCTACTCTGCCTATAAATAAACTTGTAATGGGAATTGTCTCAGTGCAAGTTATTGATGGACTAAGTATTGTGCCAGCATGGCCTCTGCTCTGAGCCGTCATAGACTTGATTGAATGAATGTGGTCTGGGCACCTGCTGCACTGCTGATATGGGATCACGGGTGCTTTGGGGGTGTGGGGAATGTGCAGCTTGGGAGGAGTGATGCTGCCACCCCATGAAGCAGGGGACCCCCATGGGAGCACGCTGTCAGGGCCTTGGGTGCACCAGGGAGCACTTACAGCAGATACAGGAGCACAGGAGACCCCCATTTCTGCTGACTTGCGAGCCTGCTTTCACTTCACTCAGGAGGAGCTTGATAACTATAGGAACTAGTAGGACCTGTGCTCCACAAGTTCTTACCTGACTCGTGTGCCATACATTAGATTAAATTGATCATGTACAGCGCTGGAAGTTTCTGTCTTCCATGGTACGTTTTTATTTCTGTGGAGAAACTGAATGGTGCTGTACTGTAACAGTAAAGCACAGAAATGTAGGTAACAGCTTTTGTGTATGGGGATATTACACAGCCTAACTTACATTCACTCTCCCGCATAATTCAAATCTCTGCAGGATTAATTTCCTTGAATAATGAGTTTCTCTCATTAATTCATCTATTCAGAAGGACCTTCCTTCTGGGGTGATTGGTGGCAGGACACTGTATGCTGCTTCATTCTACGCTTCACTCTGAAAGAACTGCTAATGTTTCTATGCTAATTGTGCACAAATATTGTACCGCTGCTGGGGAAAGGCGGCTGCCTCTGGGTTCGGTATGTCCTAGTGGTCAGAAGTGATTGGCACTTTGATTTTTCAGTTTAGCTTTAAAACATTAGTCCAGATACATTCTGAAAGAAAGGGACCTTCACTCTTCCTGCAATACTGTTTCTGCTTGCTTCTTGGAGATCTTATTTGTGGCTATTTGCCAGAGATCTGCGTAATAGGTATCTAAGTAAAGATGGCTAATTTGTAGAGAATACAAGTGGAAAAAAATTCACACGTGCAGTCATTTCCGCTGGACAACTAAACCTAAGAATTGTGCTTATCTGGTGTAGAAATGACAGATTGCAGTATGACTTGCATCATGTATGCAGTTGAGGCTGAGAAAATTCAACTCAAAATTTCAGTTTTGGATTCTCAAAGAGAACTGAAAATGATCTACGGATAAGGCATTGCTGACCCAGAGTTAATTGATAAATAATACAATGATAATGATTATGCTTAATACAATAAATCAGTTCAGAAGCTTTTTCACAAATTATTTTCAAATTAGGATGAAGCAAACTTTATCAGATTAAATAATTTTGTACGAGTCACTCAACAAGACCTAAGAGGGACTGATTTTAAGTCATTTCAATTTTAAATCAATAAGCTTAAAGTTGTCTTTTAATTCACTGACTTTAATTGCATTTGTTGGCACTTGTATTTTATTTTCCCAAATCAGGAGTTGTGGCACTAACTATAAAATATTTCTATTTGATTGTAATCAAATAACAAACTTTACACAAAATGTTGGAGGTTTTTTAGCTAATAAGCAAATTCTGTAGCTGTGTATGTTTAAGCAATTATATAAAAATATTTTTTTGCATTCTAATATTTCCACTGTACAAGATTTAGGAAAAGGCAAATGAAATATTTCATATTCATGGCATAATTAACTTTGTATTTATTTGTGTCAAAGTAATTCTGGAAGGAGACTGGAACACAGATTCATATATTGAAAAAAGACCTTCTAAATTGTTTCTAATATGACTTAATAGGTTTCCCACACTGAACGAGTTTTGAGATCTTCAGTAAAAGTTGCACTTTACAGATTTCTGGATAACAGCAGTGAATATGCCAATATAGAAACTCTGTAGGTGCTGACGTTTGAATGGATAGAATCTTTCTTGATTCAGGAAATGGTTTGTTGTACTTTATTTTTAAAAGGTGATACGATAATTTAGTTAAAGGTGTTTCACCCCATCCTTTCTAAAATTATTTAACTTGTTTAACTGCTTACGAAAGCTCACTGATTCAATAAGTGATAGTTTTCAATTGCTTAATTTATGGTACTAGAGTTAATATTAACATTTGTTGTTTTAAGTTCATTTGAAATATAGAATAGGTTCATTTTTTAAAGTATAATGTTGTAATCAGAGAAAGATTTGACTAAAATGAAAACCTCTATTCTAATACTTTGAATAATTGATTTTTCTCTACCTTGTTTACTTATGACAAAAAGAAGTTTCAAGAAAGGTAACGCTACCTTATTAAAGATTACTGAAATGAAAGAAAATAACAAGTAGTCAGCAGTGATTATAGCAAATTGCTGTGGGTGGTTTGGAGTAAGAGCTCAGGTTTCTAATAGCAATAGAAATCTAGTTTTCCCTCACATTGAAACTTATTTAAGAGGTTTATTTATTGCCTGCCTGTATTTTGAATTGCCAGAATGTATTTAAGCTCTGTGCAGGACATAGCTGTTTAACTAGTGTTCAGTGTATGCCTGTTCTGGACGGAGACTTCATGTGACAGTAGGTTCTCTCCCTCCTCACATGGTCTAGAGCATATTTGCAGCATGGGAAGGTACCAATGAGACGCGTGTTACTGGTGGAAAATCCACCTCTGCTTACTTTCTTGCAGCAGTAGTCCTGTGAAGTTCAAAGTTAATACTTTGTGTATGTTGAGTCAGATATGTCAACATCTCTAAAAACTGGAGAGCCATAACTCATAACTCTGATTTAAAAAAAAAAAAAAGTATTTAATAAGTTAGTCTATATTCTGCTCCATTTTTTGCACTGGGAGGTTGAATTGGCAGGCAGAAGTCTTGGGATGTTGCTGTTTGCTTCATTTTATTCTTTCCCTGCTGTTTCTAATGTTGTCACTCTGCAGATTTGATCAAAGAAAGCTTTGAAACCTTTCTTCTTCAGCTCTTAAGAAACTATAACTTTAGATCAACTAACTTCATAAATGTAGAGCCTAACTCTCTCCTATTTAAAGAAAGTCAGCCCTTCTCAGTGTGTAAACATGTACCTCTTCAATGAGGAAACCAAACCAGAGAATTAGAATGTTTGGTTCATCCAAAAGAATGCTACAAAGTAACTGTAAAATTATGTAAATAAAAATGTGAGTTTTAAAAAACTATTTCATGTATGCTTAACAGAAATGAAACTATAGACTTTGTCTGCTCTTATTAATGTAGACTTAGTGGAAATGTGAAATTACATTGTGAAAAGACAGGAGATGGGAATATAAACTGGAAATAACCACATCAACTGAGCCCTGCTCAGGCTGACTGAAGTGCAAAAAGTAGGCAAACAGATTCACTAATGGATCCATTTTACTGCCTTAGCTCTAGCAATCTATCCTGGATCAGTTGCTTTCTTTTTAACAGTTGCAAACAAAATAACATCCATCTAACACCTATGACAGTTATATGATCCAAACATGTTTCTCCATCTTTATGGCATTTGTACTTTCTTTGCTTTCTTCTTCCCTTCTCCAAATGATGGTCAATTGGCCCCAGTCTCTACTGTTTTCTTCTCCTGTTGATGTTTAAGGATGGAGTGATATGACAAGCTGGACAAAACCACAGAAAGTTTCTGGGGGATAAAAAGAAGACTGGAATGTATGTGTGGAGTATTTGGTTGTACATCTTTTGCCTGTATTATTCTAACTGTGAACTCCTATTTTAGTAGAATTGTCATTGCATAGCATACTGTGATCATTGACGTGCTGTATGATTTCACTATTTTATCTTAATTTTGGGCTCAGCAAGATCACTGGGTCAGGATGCTGTCAGATTAAGTAAATTACCTTTGAAGTGAAAGATTGATTATTGGCAGAAATAGTCAAGCTAGGTTGTGTATTAAGTTCCTTTTTTCCCCATCTTGTTCCTAAGGTTGTGAAGAATTTATATCTGAAGATTGTTTACACTTTTTTGTCTAGCAACTAATCTCCTCATGGACAAGGAGTTACAAGGCATTTTTGTAAGTCCTTCTAGATGCTTGATTTGCTGGCTGCTATCCAAGGTAGAGTCAACCAATTGCTCCAGATTCCAGAGGTGGCATTCATTGGCTGCATAAGCTTAAAGGTGGGTTGCATCTTTTCTTGTATACAACTTCTGTCAATGTAGGTGACCCTTTATTTGCGTTGCATGTTTTATGTCTGTCTGTGGTTTCATCAACTATTTAGAGATACTGGCCTCATCGAAATGTAACAAGTCACTTCAGTTGATAGCTTTAGGAAGGATATTTTTGGCCTAAGGAAGAATTTTCTTTGTCATCACAATAAGATCCAGGAACTCCAGTCTTGCACCAAGAATCACTGTGGCAGATAATAAACAAATAAGTAACACAAAAACATTCTGTGAAGGACAAACTTAAAACCTAAGTAAATAAGCTGAAAGGTCTATAACAAACAGGCACCCAAAACCATGTTGAAGGAAGAGCCCTCTGCATGACAATGAAGTTGTCACTGTGCCAAATGATTTCATGATATGCTGTAAGTCTACCTCACCACATAAACATTTATTTATATATGTTACAGACATTATATATGTTTCATATAAGATTTTTAAATGAGGATAAGTCCACTGTGTGTCTCTTTAGATATACAATATTAATACCTCATTGTAATAGCACCAACTAGATTGTTTACAATCTGAAAGGCCTCCTAGCCCATTTCTCCTTCACTCTGCCGGTCAGATACATAGGCTAGTGGTGAATTGTTTTCTTTTCAGGGGATTTCTGTTACAAAAGCTGCTGTGGTCAATGCTGACCTGAGCAAGAGTTCATTGGACTTCCCCTGCATTTCCTTCTGTGTGCCTTTACTGCTCGCACACACTGAGAAGGGACTAGGGAAGTAGGAAAGTAACTCTGAGTGTAGTAATACAGAATTGAAATGCAAGAACTCGAAGACATTCTTCTTGGAGAAGGCAAAGCTCAGCTAAACAATCTGTTTTGCACAATAAAAGAACTGGGAGTTCTCAGTTACATTCATAAAACTTCTCTCCCAGCTGACATTGATTTAAAGATTAAATTAGTATGTTCATTTACATGACAGCTGAAAGAGTACATAGTTATGTTGATAAGGATGGGAAGTGTTAAGCTAAAAGGGGGAAGTGTCATTAGTAAGAATTAAATCAAATAAGATCAAAATTTAGAATAAATACCAAAAGTATGATTAATAATCAAATATCTAAAAATGCATAGTAGTATAGAGTGCAAGGGAAATGTTAGCCTTTTTTTTTTACAGCTGAAATACCAACAGACACAACCTACTGAAAGGCTATGTGCTGAATGTCTTGCAGGGCTGGGGTTGTGTTGTGGGTTAGCCCCAGCAGGCAGCTCAGCCCCATCCAGCTGCTTGCTACCTTTCCAGTGCGATGGAGAGAGAATTTGAAAGGCAAAATTGAGTAAACTTGTGGGCTGGCATAAAGACAGTGTAATAGGTGAAACAAAAGTGAAGGAAGGTAAGGAATTCATTCACTACTTCCCATTGGCAGGCAGGTGTCCATTGCTTTCCATCTTTGGGAAAGCAGGGCTTCACCATGTGTAATGTTTCCTTGGGAAGACAAATGCCATAAGTCTGAACATTCCCCCTTCCTCCTCCTTCCCTTGGCTTTTATTGCTAAGCACGATGTCATATGGTGTGGAATATTTGTTTCGTCAGTTGGCGTCAGCTGTCCTGGCTGTGTCCCCTCCCAATTTCTTGTGCACTCCCAGCCTGCTCGCTGGTGGGGTGGGGTGAGAAAAAAAAACACCTTGACACTGTGTAAGCATGGCTCAGCAACAGCTAAAACATCTCTGTGTTATCAACATTGGCTTGGTCACAAATCCCAAACATAGCACCACACAAGCTATTACACAGAAAATCAGCAGTCAAAACCAGTACAGGATAAAATATCCTTTGCCTTTTGAAAGTACAGAGGACTGAGTATTATGGCCTGTAGCATCAGAAGTGGCTGAAATTGTTACACAAAAGTGAAAAAAGTATTGATGCAAGTCTGGGAACCTGGCTCAGTTTGCTTAATTTTATCTCTTTTTTTTTTTTTCTACATTCCACTGCCCCACTCCCCCCATCCAATCATGTGCTTTGTTTGACTGGCTTTTTTTTTTCCGTTTTGTTAATGTTGGTCTATGGTATAATGAGTCTATATTGCATGTTTCATTAGGCTTATTTCCAGCTGTGCTGTCACTGGCCATGTTGTATAGCTGTGAATAATTAGTATCTAAAGTCTCCACTGGCATGCGTGAGAAGCATGAGAAAAGAATCTCAAGAGGCAGGTGCACAAGCAGGATATCACCTCTAATGTTTTACCCCTTGGGTCTGTGCTCATGACCCCTTGCTATCAGAGAGGACATAGGTTTTGAAGGAAGTGGCAATATCTTTAATTAGTTGTGAAATATTCAGAATATGGAAAGAATATCAGGGTCATGAGAGGCTTAGCTGAGGGAGGAGTAGAGTTAACCTACCCTCAGCCTCTCAGGGACAGAAATGAAAACCACAAAAATATTCAAATTAGAGGTGATGCTGTATAGAATCCTTTCCTTTCCACATGCTTTCAATTTTTGTTGTAAGGAGTTTATATTTGGAAACAGTTTTTCATTTTCTGTCAATAGCTACTTCATGAACATGCAGTTGTAAGGCATTTTTGTAAGGCCTTCTGAAGGTCCAAGGCTGCCTGTGCACGAGTCCAAGGGAACATGGTTTGCACACCAAACTGATGGATAGGGTAAATATCCTGAATTTTAAAATCCTTCTGCGCTAACACCTCAGTGTGTCACACCATCATCAGCTCCCAGGACCAGAACTTGGAAGCCATGGGGTATGAGTTAATTGCTTGCAAGAGGGCTGGTAAGTGTGTGTAGCCTGAGTCAAACCAATTTAATTCAACATTATTTACTGGATGTATTGAGGGGGAAGACAGACAGTCTGGGTTTCCTCAGTTTAAACTCAGTGACTATATCTATGCTGATAATTAAACAGTCTGAGAGGTTGTTCCCAGATGCTGAGTATGATTTTTTGTGTATAATGCTCAGCTGTTGTCACTGACCTGTTTTGGCCCCAGCCAAATAACACTCTCCCAGACAATTCACATGCACAGCTTGAAAGTTAACAAGGGCCAAAATGTTTTGGGCTATAAGAGTAGGTGAAAAAGGGCCAGCCTGTACTAGAGAACAAGCGTTGGGCACATTTACCTTCCTGGTATAGACATTAGGTATCCTGTGAATAACATACCTTTGTCAGCAGTGCATGGTAAAATGGTTGTGCAGCTGTCACTTGCCATGAATTAACCAGGGCTGAATCTAATGTGGACTGTGGAAAAGAGTATTTTTGGTCATTATATTTGGTTCTGACAAGAACACTTGGTGGATCCCAAAGTTATTTTCTTTTTAGAACAGATAGTCTTCTCCATCATGTAGTTTGTGTATCATCATCATCTGTATGAAGATGAAATAGCTATGTTAGTGGTGTTTTGATTTGGTTTCCTATTACATACTAGTTCTCTGGAAGCTGATCCAGCTCATTCCCACTTACCAATACGAAACAAGGCAATGGTAGCGGAGAAGCGGGACTGTAAAATTTTGAAAAGAAGCTAACCGTTACACTTTTGAAATGCCATCCTAATTCCTGAAAAGAGTTTTACATCAGCTGTTCCACTCCTCTAGTCAGTGGCTCAGTGCGGGGCCACCTCCTTGAACTACATCTCCCACAGTGCAGCCAGCCGCAGCCTTGGCCATCCCCTCCCTGCAGGCGTGGGGTGTCTGGTACCTCTGAGCAGTCACCTGCATTTGCTGATTCATATGTGATGATACCCGCTAGGAAACCTGTTTTCAAGCAGTCCGACATTTTTCTGCATAGTATTTTGGTCAAAATCCTGTCTTTCCAATCTTCCCAGCCCTTTGTGGTTTCAGAAGCCAGCCAGCCCAAGCTAGAGGCTTTAACTCTTCACTCACCTCTGAAAATGTTCTGCAGCACAGGAGAAATTCTGCTACCCGCAGCTGATACGTAGGGAAACAGAGGCATGTTGTCTAATCTTTGGTGAATAGCACAACTTGGGAACAGAGTCCAGGTCGTGTGCCCCCCCTGCCAAGCATGCTAGAATAGGTGATTCAGAGGTGAAAGGCTGCAGCTGTGAGACAGCCAGTCCTCCTTGTTTAGCAGAGATTAAAATTCCTGAAAAGCCTGCCCAGGCTTATGGCAGGTAGTCATGATTTACTGCATGTGAGGGACTTCATATAAGGCTTTACATGGCAGCTGTAGCAAGCTCAGATGCCTCTAACCTTGGATTTTAATCTGTATTATTTTAAAGTTTCTCCTTGATTTAAATAAGGAATATTCCTAAATGGAATAACATGGAAGTATGTAATTTCTTCTAGAGAAAATGAGCTACTGTAAAACCTCATTAGGGCATTGAACAGATTTGTTTAAAAAAAAAAAAAAAGAAAATTGAACACAGAACTGAATTTTCTAATTCATTCTTGTGCTGGCACAATAGAGCAGTGGCTGCTACTGCATCACCCAAGTTTCCCTGCCTGCAGTGGTTTTGCTTTCCTGCCTCCAGTAACAAGGTACCTCCCCTTCTAACGCAGCAAAGCTAAATTTAGCCCCTGCAGAGTGCACATTTCCTATATTTAGTGTTTTGAAAGTCAGGCTTCAGCTAGGAACTGGCTAAACTATGAGGCGTTCTGCAATCCAGGAGACAGAAATAGTAACAGTGAAGTGCTTCCTTGGGTTTTCCCCCTCTGGCCAGGCAGCAATGGCAATGAAGGGACCTATGCAGGGCCAGGCTTTTTTAAAAAATATGTATCATGGCAGTTATCATGGGATTCCTGAACGTGAGTGGAGCCGCAGAGCCCGGTGCTGCTGGGAGGATGCTGAGTATAGTTGCTGGCTTTGTGACAGAGGGAGGCTGCTAGCAGCTCAGCCCTGGCAGCCCAGTGGGATCACAGCGGTGGTGGTTCTGGCAGGCTGATGCAGCATCGCCAGGGGCACTGCAGAGGTGATTTAGGCTGCGTTTTACTCCTCTGCCCTACAGTTGTCTGTCTGCTTGTGTATATGCAGAAACGTGCATGTGCTCATATATATTGAAAGGGCCCAAAGCTTGGCTAGTATCAGCTTGGCAAGATTTGTAAAGCAGTATAATACTGTTCGTTAAACCAGGTGATGTATTTGGGAAAGAAATGGGAAATTTGGGTCTTGCATCAGAGCAGGTGATGCAGGCCACAGATATGGCAGTGGAGATGGAAATGTGTGGTGGCTTTTACTTACGTGGCATCTGACCAGATGGATGAGTTCTGTGGTCATGGCGGCACACTGATGGCAGTGCGCATTCCCTCTGCGTGGCGCTGCACCAGCCCCTGAGCACGGCGGGCACTGCTAGAAGTCTCACAGCCTGGGACTTACCACGTCTGAAAGCAAACTCTAATTCAAAATGTAGGATGTGTCAGCATTGAGCCCTTTTTGTGTTGCCAGTGGAGGTTAACAGAGTTAATGTAAATGGGTATTAAATGATCACTTCAGACTGCCTCTTGGGAACTGCAAGCCATGTGATTTAATTCCTGGGTGAATTGGAAAGCACCTTTTGGACAAACATCAGATCGATTTGGTCGAGCAAATTGCTGTTGTTTTTTTCATTCAAGTCTGCAGAGTCTGTACCTTAAACAAGATTGGATTAAAATCTGATCAAAAAGGCTGGTACATAAGAGACAAGCCTCCGTCAGGGAATTATTCTAAGAGCCTTGTGTGAGCCTGTTTTCAGAAGAAATGTGAATGCTCTAGAAAGAGAAGTATGTAGGGCTAGAATATTCCTGAAATGATCCCCTGCTATCATAGCCATCAAGCCATACAATGATAAAACTTCCCTAAACTGATCTTGTTATTTCCTAAAAATAGCCATGGCTTTTTGCCACCTGTACTCCTCTTGGGAGGCTCTTCCAGAATAGCACAGGTAGAACCATTTTCTAATTTTCAGCCTAATTTTCTTGTGGCTCACTTACTCCCATTTTACTCCCATTTGTTCTTGTGCTATTTGTTCTTCTTCTTCTTCCTCCCCGAAGTATCTCCTCTATAAATACACCTGGGATAATCATATTTTGTGCCAACCTTTGCTTGGCTGGGCTAAACAAGCAGAGCTCTTCAAATTGCAGATTCTAAAATAGGCTATCAAGCTTCAGAACTGTTGCCACAAAGCATAAATGCTTCCTTCCCCCCCCCCCCCTCCTTGTTTTACCCCTCTGTTCATTAGAGAACATTGCACAAGTGGGGTTACTGTGGCATGGGGAAAATTTGCCATGATGTCTTTTTATGAAATGTGGCATCAGAGTAGTTTTCTGAGTCAGAGCATTGCACTGAGAGAATCATTTTATGATGCCAGTTGCCAGGTACTGGTCTAGATGGGCCATTTGCCTTTTCTAATACCTTGGTTTGTAATTATTTTTATGCAGAATAGCTTAGTTGCTATAGAGAAAATCATACCGTTATAAGCCAAGGAGCATGACCATTGAAAACAAAGCAGCAAGAACAGAGGAAAAAAAAGAGCAGAGCCTTCAAAACATCTCAAATTTTCCTAAATT
>JAVJGI010000060.1:7541314-7592642 GCA_035590275.1 Ibycter americanus | reverse complement strand
CAGCTGTCCCAGCTGTGTCCCCTCCCAGCTTCTTGTGCACCCCCAGCCTGCTTGCTGGTGGGGTGGGGTGAGAAGCAGAAAAGGCCTCAGCTCTGTGTAAGCACGGCTCAGCAATGACTGGCATCCCTGTATTATCGACCCTGTTTTCAGCACAAATCCAAAACACAGACCCATACTAGCTGCTGTGAAGTAAATTAACTCCATCCCAGCCAAAACCAGCACAGATCTCCAGTCTGTTAAAGGTTTTGCTTTTGCTTATCTTTTCCACAGCATTCTTGGAACTGTCATGATGCAGTTCATTGATTGCACCTGTCACCGCAATAAACTCAACTTTATCAATAGTATGTAATAATGTTTAATAACATACACAGCAGAGTCTGGACACTACCGATGAGATCAGTTTCTCTGCTTCACAGGGGAGCATTGTTCTTCCTGTTTTATAGACAAAGAACAGCACCTTGAAGAGATGAACAAGGAAACCATGGGAAAACCTGGTTAGTTTTCTGAATCCTTTTTTTGTTATCCTAATCAGAGGACAGTCCTGCCTTGCTGACATTCCTCTGGTGCCATGAATTACAACGTACTTAATTACCAAGTAGCAGTGTTCTTCCATGCAAGAATATTTTGTTCCCAAATCTTCCTCACTTCAAGACACAAGAAATAACTGTGTGGATGAGAGAGCTGTTACTTTAGAACAGCTGTTCAAATGCACATAAACACCCTGCTGAAATTGCTCTGGCTATTTTGCATATGATTTACATTAGTAAGATGCCTTAATAACCATTTCTAGTTTGAAATTTCAGCTCCTGCTTACAGCAAATGCCGGTACAAGTTGCAGTAGATTAGAGCGGTGCCAGAACACTGTTCTGCTGTTTACCTGCAGAGAGTGGAGGTGGCTGGGGGAAGGCTCCCTCCGGGACACATAATGGAGGACACTTCTCAACTGTTGCCTGATGAATTTTATCCATTTTGTCCCCAAAGCTCCTACTTCTAACAGCTTCCTGATGCCCTCTGTGCTAGGCATTAGGGTGGCTTCAATTACATTCCTGGTAAAGAGTTTCTGTATTAGCATAGCTGATGCCCTGTGGTTTTTTTCGTTGTCATAACAAGGCAAGTATCAGGGCAGTGGGGAGACGAAGCTGTTCCCTGAGTGCAGGGCTAGGCTAAAAGTGCACTGTGGTGTGATGGAAACATATCTGAGGTGTGGAAAAAGAGAGGGCTGCCATCTCCATGACACTGCTGCTCTTCTTAAAGGAGGATACTTTCCTTAAGTGAATGACATGGAAATACAGAGACATTATCAGAATGAGACATAGCTGCATTTTGGACATTCAATACAACTTTAGGGAGAACTGTATGGGATGGTGTGTTAGCAGTAGAAGCTCATGTGCGTACCAGAGCGGCTATAAATTTACTTGGTGTGTTGACCTTTGTGGAGGTACACCAGTTAGCAGTAGATGATGGCTTTGCCAGAAATTCTTTAGTTTCTAACATAAAATACTCAATTAAGTATATATTTGATATCTGCTCTTTGCTCCATGCTATTTTTTGTTTGTAAAGCAATTTAATTTCCTAGGACTAGTAGTACAACACACAGCATTTCCCTGTCCGAAGAAATCTAAAACTCTCCGTAGCAGTGTTACTGTAGCAGCACAGCTCTGAGGTTGTCCACCTGTGTTGTAGGTACAGGGTAAAAATTCAGAAATTTCTCATTTGCTAATGGTAATTTGTTGGGGTTTTTTTTCCAGACTTGAAGGTCTTGGTGATGATTTCTGAACAAATACTTCAGGTTGAAGGCAGACCTCAACACCTGGGGAATACGATGGCGACCAAAAGTGCAGTGATTTTGCCCGGAACGTCCTGTAAGACCAGGCTCAAACCATCTCTGGCCTCACTGACGCAGGGGGTAACCCCCTCGCCTTGTCCCTGGGAAGGCTGAGCAGATACACCTGTTTGGTGGTGCTGGAGGCCAGCAGAAACGCAGCCATGTGAGTAAATAGTGAGTGTTGCCAATAAAGGTTGTTTATATGTTTTCCTTATTAGTGTGAGCATGCCTCCTGTCACATCCCTTGTAACTGTTTGCTGTGGGAGCTGGTCGCTTTCTTCCCAGTACCCCAAATCATGGTTTTTTTAGCTCTCAGTCATGGACTGAGAAAATGGAAAAATATGCTACCGTCTGAACTTGGTGCCAGTGTCAGCATTTGGCAGCGGGAGCCGCAGAGCGGTCCCTGTGAGGCGCGGCCAGGGCTGCCCCAAACCGGACACAGCCGGTTCCAGCTGGCTGCAGCTGCCCTGCCGCAGGGCACGGCTGGGCACCTCAGGGAAAGGCTGTGCAAGAAGGGGCAAAATGCTGCCCTGCAGTGAGGAGTGAGGGAAAAAAGTGTGAGAAACAGCCCTGCGAGCCCTGAGGTGAGAGCAGGGGGATGGGATGAGGTGCCCCAGCGGCCTGCAGGCCTCAGCACTGCACCCCGCGGGGTTCCATTGGGAAGGCTTTCCCCATGATCCTAAGAGGTTGTGTTTTGAGAGGAAAAGTTACGATCTAAATGTGTAGACTGCTCCTGGGCTGTGTCTGGAGCTCAGTTTTCCACCTCAAACCGGCTGTTAGCATCTTGAAGATCATCCAGTGTAGAAACTGGGAGTTTGTGAGGCTGATGAGGGATATAGATGGAGGGGCTAATGAGTGGGAAACTGTGTCTTGTGTGTTTGTCGGGTAGTGACATGGCTGTGCAAGCAAATACTCCCTTCTGATCGACCTAAAGTAATGAAATAATGGTCTTTGCCATCTCTGTGGTTATACTGCTTTATTTTACTTGCAGCATGAAAGGTAAGGCTATCACACAGAATGAGAAAGACACAGTTTCAGTATTTTCTGAATGTGTTCAGTCAGCTTGGCAGCCAGGGCCCTCAGAGGAAGGACAGTTTAATGCCTTTTTGCATGAGGACAATACACCTATCTAAACACACCTTCTTCTGTGTTCTGGAACTTGCAGCTGTTGCTATACCAGAGGTGCCAAAGTTTTTTTCAGCGATTTGAATGACGCTTAGTTTTTCTGGGCTCCTGTCTTTCTGGAGAGATGCAGGCTTCTGAGCAATCTAGATGGCTTCCTTCAAAAGTTGCTTTGGAGGGTTAGTCACTTGGAAAACTGCACTTCTCAGGGTGCTGTGTTTTTCAAAGCAGTAACAGCATTTGTGATAATGAAAGAAGTGCAAAGAGGTGGGGAGTGAGGGGAATTAGATTATCACCCTATGGGGTCAGGCTGGCTGGCTGGGAATGTGTCCAACACAGCAGAGGACCAGCAGGACATTGCAGACTTCTTCCTGATTGCAGTCTGAGCGCTTTGTGGCATGTAAAATCCTTGCTCCTTCAGTGAAGTGGTTGCTGATGCTGAGAGCCCACCCAGAACCAGGTAGAGCCGATGGAGCAATTCCGTAGTCTCTCAAGATTTTGGAATGTCATTCTACATTTTAGCAAGTCAAGAAAATGAAAACCAGAGTCACACCTAAAGAGTCTGCTTGGGCAGTTTGAGCATGATATATGACAATGTGACAGAATTGGGTAGAGGTTAAGAGAAACAAGTGTTTTGTGAAGCAAGAAAAGGAGATGTCATCTGGGTCAAAGGGAGAAGGTAATGGGAGGATAAATTTGAAGAATGGAGGACAAAGGTGTTGTGGTTTAACGCCAGCTGGCAACTAAGTACCACACAGTGCTCACTCATGCCCCTCATCCTTGCCCAGTGGAATGGGGAGGAGAATCAGGAAAAAAACCGATAGAACTCGAAGATTGAGATAAGAACAATGTAGTAATTGAAAGAAAACAAAATTATAATGATTATGATTATAATAATAATAATGAAAAGGAGAGGGAAGGGGAGAGGAATAAAATCCAAAGGGAAGGAAAAAACCCGCAAATGATGCATAATACAGTTGCTTACCGCCTGCTGACTGATGCCCAGCCAGTCCCTGAGCAGCGATCAGCAGGCCCTGGACAGCTCCCCTCAGTTTATATACTGAGCATGACGTTCTGTGCTATAGAATATCCCTTTGGTTAGTTCGGGGCAGCTGTCCTGGCTGTGTCCCATCCCAATCTCTTGTGCCCCTCCAGCCTTTTTGCTGCAGGGCCTGAGAAACTGAAAAGTCCTTGACTCAGTATAAACATTACTTAGCAATGACTAAAAACATCAGTGTGTTATCAACATTATTCTCACATTGAATCCAAAACACAGCACTGCACCAGCTACTAAGAAGAAAATTAACTCTATCCCAGCTGAAACCAGGGCAAAAAGTTTACCAGGCAAAGATTGTCAAAAAAGAATATGCTTGTGCAGTTTTGTTTTGGTGAGCTCTTACAGATTGGCATCAAGGTATCTATGTAGTTTATTGTAGCAATCTAGATGAGCTCAACAGTTAATCTTCACATAGCAGTCAGCCGCTGACACTGTGATACATTACAGGGAGAGCCTGTGTTTTAAAAAAAGTGATTTATTGAGAGCAAGACATCACAAGCCTGTGTCAAGATAGAAAAGGAACAAAGAAACTGATACATTTGCAACTTCACATTCCCAGCAGCCTGATTACAGAACCTCCTCTTCTTCAAGTGAAGGAGGTCATGTTTTTAAACACAGTTAGATCCCTAAAGATGCACAGAGGTGCCTCACGGCATTTGTGAAAGCATCTGCACGTCCTACTTAAGAGCAATAGGTTAAGTAACTTTCATTTTCTTACTTGAAATTTGGATGCTTAAATTTTTTTTAAAAGCTGATGCTGGAAGGTCAGATATGTCACAGCTTGTGTTTATTTATTTATTACTAATGTGTACCTGTGGTCACGAGTGTTATTTAAACATTTTCACCATATTTATAGGCATCATACAATATGCATGCCACAGAATTGTTTTAAAATCGACTATTTTTTTAAAAGGAATTTGTAAAGATTATTTTCTCCCTGTTTTTCAGTTCTCATATAAAAGCTATAAACAATACAGGGTATTGTAATAGTGATATGTAAAGTGTTAATTGATCTGAATCTGGAATGACTTTTCTCACAGGGCCTACTGTGGTTTCCTTTCTAAAGAATTATCCTTCTCTTCCAGAAAGCTTTGATTTCCCAGTGATTGGTTATTCATGATTCTTATAAATATTGGGTTAGACTAGTCATGGAAATGAAACATCACCTTTAACAGAGGTGAACAATCAAACAAATCAAGTACATGTTGCAGAATGCATGGATTGGAATACATGCCAAATACAACAAAATTATTAACCAAACAGTTGTTTTTCTTTTCTCATTGCTACTTTGTTTTTTTCTATTTCCTTCTTTCTCCTCCTTCATATTTCCCCTTCTTTCTCTTGGCCTTCTTCCTTCCTGCTTTCTTTTCCTTTCTTTAGGCCTGCTTGACCACAGGTAGAGAACTACATTTGTAGACTTTGATTCAGCACAGGGCTTAAATGCAAAACTTACACCTATTGCTAGGTCAGAGTGGTAGGTCTTAACCTCCCCTTAGTCATGCAATTTAGTGAAAGGAATTGGAAAGAATATGGGATACATTGACACTAGAGGAAGAACCATCACCTTTTGTAGGCAACCACCAGAATTTCAGGACGTTTTCTCTATGTAAGCACAAGATGAAATGCGTTCTGTTACCAAAGGCAAGGAAGAAATAATCTGGTAAAAATCTCTGCTGACAATCTATACTACAGGAATACTACAATCTGTACTTACAGAAGTAAGAACTACCATTGGTGCAACAATTGCAGATATAAGGGTGAGGTTAATGAAGAAAAAAATTAATGGCTTAAGGTGCTGGAAAAATTATCTTTTGTATTATTGATCTGTAGGCTAGTTTGGTTTGTCAGAGAAGAAAATCTATCTGTCTGAGATAGATGAAAATAAATGAAAAGCGCGGAATAGGTATATGAAGAGTTGTGGTGGCTGCTAAGTGGTCTGCAGCACTTGGTCACTAACAGCTGCGTACAGCTGAAACTCAAAAAGCAGCAAACAAGCTGCTGCCACAAGAAAATGCCAAGCTGACAAGTTGAATTTTGTTTTTCTCAGTGGATACATTTGGATGTTAGTTTGAACTATGTGTTACCCTATAGAGTTAGCTCTCTCATTTGATCTTAAAAACAGTGTTCAGACTTAATGATTTCAGAGAGAAACAAAGGATAGCTTCCAGGAAACCAAGCAGGCTGCTTCCCTTGTGGGACACAGAGTGGTAGGTTCTGCAGGTAACTGTGGTTCATCAGCCTGCCTGAAGCAGGGAGACAAACCTCTTGCAGCCACTTCTTGTGCTGGAGCTGTGCCTGGCATCACTTCGTTTTCCTCCATCCACAAAGTTGGTTCCAAGAGCACAGCAAGGGAGCCAGGTTAGCAGCCACTCTGTGAGCCACATTCCTGCTACAAAACCCTAGAGATTGTCCTTTCTAAGTTGCTAGAGGCACTAAGAAAATCAATAGCTGTTGACATGCCAACAGCTTGAAAGGGCTTGAAAGATTGTCCTGCTGGTGGTATCCCCAGTGTCTGTCAGATTGCTGTTTGGCCCTCAGGAGTGAAGAAGAGTGGGAATTTGTGGTGAAGTGTGAGTCAGGCACCAGTGCAAGCCTGGGAGGAGGCAAATGAGCCTGAGAACAAGATATGTGTTATAATTAATGCTATTGAATAGTGCTGGATAATACTTGTTCTTTCTGTGAAGTCACTGCGGATGATGGCTTGGAAATGCAAATGCTCTCTGGCTAGCTGGCAAAAAGATGCAAGTTAAGCCAGCTGCATTCTAGATAGGGCACAGCAGTACCTGTATGTGTTACTGCTGCTTCAGCTCTTGGAGGAGAAACATGGAAAAGCCAGGGAGACACAGAAATCTGAGTGAAGGCAGAGAATGGTAGGCACCAGGTGCTGAGCTCTCTGTATGGAGGCTGTAGGCTTCCCCTTCCTGCCACAGGGATGGTGCTCACTGCTCTGGTGGAGCACAGAGCTGGCACAGTCCACTGCTTTTCTAGAGGAAGGCACCTACAAATAGATGAGAGGGCAACAGCCAGCCTAAGAGCATAAGCTTGCTGGGAAGCTTGGAAACCTATGATACGCAAACAGTGCTCCTGTGCTTATTCCATAAAAACTTCCTGAAGGTATCTTTTGATCAGAATAATTTCAAATGGATCATAAGGAGGGATATGAAAGGTCCAAGAAGCGAAGAAGGTTCTGAATGACATGAGGTGGATTTACTGTCATTAAGTACTAGAAGACTTCATTTTTTTTTACTCCACATTTCTGATGCAAATCAGTTACAGCAACACGTTTTAACATTAGTTTCTCAGTAGAAGATCAATCTGAATGGCTGATGTTTGTGGTAAACCAACAGACTGTAGGAACATTAGGGGCTTTCTTCCACCCTTGCTGCAAATTTCCACTTGGAAGGGCCTTTACTTTTATGCTGTGGTGCATATGATGTTGTGCTTTTCCTGACTGCTGTTTATGTAGCTTCATAGTACTGTAAGAGGAATATCCTATAAACAGAAGTCCACAACCACAGGCTGTGGTTGACCTGCATCTTGCAGCACTTTGCCAGTACCTTGTTAACAGCTGCTTTTGCGTGCATTCCCATCTAAAATTCCAATATATAATTCTCCCAAACTGATATCTACAGAAGACATTTTTTGCCATGTTTCTAGTTTTCCATGGGCTGAGGTTTTCGTAGCTGATTGAGTGTCGTATGCAAACCATATGTTTCACTTCTATCCTTTTTCCTTGGCACTCTCATATTTGAGACAGGATGGGTACTAAAGTATGAAGTAAAAGACATGGTTGCTTTCAATTCAGTTTCATTGTGCAGGGAGGTACAACTGTGAAACTGAACTATCTACGTATTAGACAAGATTGGATAAATCTAGACATTGTTAAAAGGTCCTAGATGTGATTGTCAGGGCTGGTGATCTTCAGGTGAAGATATCTGCCTTCCCCAGGCCTGACACAACCCTTATTTACCTACTTTGCTAGGCAGTAAGGCTTGTTCTCTGACTGGCTTCTTAGGTGGGTTTTGGCCGCATGGAGAAGGGCTGTGAAGGAGCCATTCTTCTATGGCAAGTGAATGTAGTGCTGTTGTAGTTTGCAGACTGGCTTGTAGGATGTAGTCTGAGTCCTGCGTGCATTGTAGTTTTGACAAACAGTATAAATATTTACAGATCATGCTTCCTTCTAACTCTCCAGATGGACTTCTTCATGAGAGAGAGAACTGGCTATTACTTCCTTGCTTCCCATGCAATCAGCAGGATATGAACTGGGTTTTGACCCTGTGATGATTCAGCCTGTCAGATTCAGAGGTTTATGGACAGCCATGACATGACCTTCATCTAAACACAGAGCTGTGGAGCTAGATCTGTCAGATAATACAGGACTGCAGACTGCACTGATTGGTGCTGGTAAAAAGGGTAGAAAGGCTTAATTTGCTGATAAATATGTGCTTGAGTTTGCAAAGCCAGCATTTGGGGAATGAAGGGAGTATTTATATTTTTTTCAGAGACTTCATGTTTCATCTGGAGTTAATAAAAGGCAATAAATGTTGAATGAGAAAGTACCATATTTAGTGAATCTCTTCTCAGGGACAGAAATAATGGCTTCTGAGTTGATTGGAAATGTTCTATGTACATTCTCTTTGGTTGTATTCTTATTGCCTAACAGTGGGGTTTAGTACAGTTTCAGTACATACATAAGTAGGCAGGTGTGGCTGTGCAGTGTTTAGTTTGGTCAGGCTTCCCCTTAAGCTAGATGATAAGCACACGTGAGCAGAAAGGTTTTGCTTGGGCAAATAACTCTTGGTCTTCTGAGCTTTCTGGGCAGCATCTATGCAATACTGACTTCTGCCCACTGAGAGGAATTAGATTTAAATCATCAGCTGATTTCTACAGCCACCAAGCATCACATTAGATTGTACCAGCTTTTGACCACCATGAAACTGGACCAGATTTAGATTGGTCATGTGGACCTGAAATGTTATCAGTCATATTACAAACCCCGTGAATCACTCATTGCCACAGATAGTTTTACCCAGTTCTCTCCTCATCTTTGCAAGTGCTTTTCCTCAATTTAATTTTTGTTTGTATAATAATAGTAGCTGTTACTAGTTTTTGTGTAATGTATTTTTCATGCCATCTTTGTTTTGTTTCTTCATCTCTACTATAGCTGCCTTTTTGTCATAAAGTGATCAAGCAGGTTGACAGTTTTACAATAAAATAGGAGATAGAAGGGAAAAAATGAGTGCACAGGTATCACCAAAATTTTGGCCCAAGGGTAATTTTGCTAACAAGTTAGCAGTTTCTGGTTTCATGAGATCAGTTCTTAACCCGAAAATCATTCTGACCTATCTTTTTTTGCAAAGATTTGTTATGAGTGGGGAACAAACTGGGTGACTATTCCCTTGTGTATCCACACACACCTACACACTTTTATAGTTTATTTCTTCTTCCTTTTTTTTAACCTATAATAATGAGAGAAAAGCCCAAGTGAGAATTATGGCTTGGCAGAAATTTAGATTAGTTTATCTTGAAAGGATTTGATGTTATGATGTAAACACAGTTCTTTGCTCCTACGTCAGAAAGGGCCATATAAATCATCATTTCTTGCCCAATTACTTCCCTAATTTTCTTCCTTGATGGAAGGATGTGACTGATTGTCATAAGCTAGTTAAATTTACTTCCAGTGTGCTGAGAGAATGTAACAGGATGCATAGGCAAGTGGCAAGGTTTGGTGGCTGACTAAGCCATTAGCTATTTTTAATGACCCGCTTGGCCTGCTAGCCTAGGAACGGCTTCCCCTGGCAAGATCCCATAGAACAAGGTATTTTGAAAGTCCATATGATTTGGAGAGGCCATGTGGCTGTAGGACAACTTTTCCAGACAGTAACTTTCCCACTGTGATTAGGCTGAAGCCCACCCTCCTCAGCAAGCATTATGGGAAGGTGTTTTCACAAACTAGATTGCCAGTTTGGCTCCCAAAATGCAGGAGCGTCAAACTATGGGATTTCAACATGTCAAAATAAGCAAATACCAGAAAGCTACCATTCTCTATCCTCATTATCAACACTTGTAGCTAGATAGCTTTCTTGGCAATCCAAGAAAGGAAGAAGAGAGGGTCTCAGTGATACTCACTGACAGGTGACTGACCTACTACTGTCTGGGAGATCCTTGCTGATGAAATATCTGTACAGATACCTTCTCTGTTGGTCACTTTTTGCAACTGAAGTAAAAATCCTGCAAGGTTCAGAAAAGAAGGTCAAAGTAGCTCATAATTTCTATATTCTATAGAACTTGATTTTCCTGTTCTCTTTTTATTTTGAAGGAAAATGTTTCTGGTGGCATCGGGGGGGGTGTGTTTGCATGCCAACACATATTCTTGATTACACTGCCTTGATATTGGCCCTCATAACAAACACCTGTCTTTACAACCCAAATCTGAAGCTCATCTGTTCCAGGTATTGCTTCATTTAAGAAAGTTTTCTGAAACTGCTACCTTGTAAGGTGTCAGCTTTGTTTAGTAAAGCTACTTTGATTTGGAATAAGTAGGTAAATTGCTCTGTAGGTGATTAGATTAAAAGGATACATGATAAGAAGAAAAATATTCTTTCTGTTGCTAGCTGCATGATCTGCTCTGGCTGTTGATAACTAAACCAGATAGCTGTAATGTCATTGTCACCAATCTGCTGATCTGCGAGGTCAGGTTCAGTTGTGAGCAAGATTTTGTCATTCAATGCTAAGGAAACCTGGGATGTTAACAGTTTTCACTTCTGTGGTGGGTTTCTTTTAAATTAATGTCATCTTGCTTATTTATTTTATTCAGGCCTGTGAAAATTAGGGAGTGCTGATTTGTTCCTTCTGAAAGCCTTATGGGCTGGAAATGTGTAATGAGGTGAAGCAGCTGAGTATATAGGAGTTTACGCTGAATATACATATTATTTTCTACATACTTTAAAGTGTTATTCTTGCAACCTGCCAAGAAACAAGTATCATCAATGTTAAATATTACATTTTGGAAATAAATCATCCTTGCAGTTGAATATGATGACACCAAATGTGCTAAGCAAAATTATATGCTGGTTGTTTCTAAAGGGACTGTAGTCATGCCTTGCAGACCCAAGAGAAATTAGTCATGGATTGGACAAGTAAATAAAAGGAAGACAAGAGTATTGAAAAGGTAGTTCCTGTGTTGGAGAGCTTATAGCATTCACATGTGAATGAATGCAAAAAGGTAGAGACTTCAGTACAGTTTAGACACATGGGTTGATTAGGTTCTGCAGAATGAGAGCTGTTATTTCCCAGAGCTTTGCATTGAATGCTAGATGGGCTTGTACCTTAAATTTAAATTCAGGAGTTGTAGCCAACTTTCAAATCACCCATGTGCTGCCTTTCCCTAAATCCCAGACTTCCTGTAAACTGGAATAGCGTTAGCAGCAGTTTGACTATTTGATGTATCATTTGTCTTCGAAAGTGCAAGAGAGACCATTGAAACAGCTGCAAGATATCATGTCACATAGCTTCTCTAAGAGGTCCCCCACAGACAATCCAATACCTGCCCTTCCCTTTTTACCACTCCTTTTCTGGGAAATAATATACTAGATCAGTTAGATCCAATATCTCATGAGAAACTGGAGCACATTGCATATTAATAACTAGTGAGATTTCTTTTTGCATAAATTCACCTTTAGCAGAGACAGAGAATAAAGTGTTAATTGCAGGCCAGAGCTTTATAATTGGTTGGGAGATACCAGGCTTTTTTGGAAAGATTTTTTTTTTTATCCCAATAAAGATTTGTAATGGGTGACATTAGCTTTCATTTTGGTCCACATTTGTCATAATTTCTTTAATTTTTTGATGTTTGTTGAGAATGACCAAAAAAAAGGAAGAAGAACCTCCTGTTTTGGTGGCCAGGTGGCCAAAACCAAATGGATGAGTTCTACTCTGTAAGGTCTGCCAGCCCATGGTGCACAGGGTAACAGGGCATCTGTTTGTGGAATACATAATCTCTAAACCAACGCTGTTCTTGGTTGTGTGAATACAGCACCAGTGCAGCTTTATACTCTGTTCATAGCTACTATTAGGCATCTCCTTTTTTTGTATGAATTAATGGACAATTATGCTCCCTACGTCTGGGAGGCAAGTGCCTCTTGGAGGATCAACGGATGGCCTGCTGGCATTACTGTCAGCCTTGCCCAGGTGCTTTGCTCTTTCTGAAAATTGGACAACATACTCCAATAGTGTGTTAGAGGGCAACGTGTGAGAACCACACTCAGGAATATGCTATGAGAAACAGGAATGGTGTTCACTGCACTTTCCCTTCAGTCTCTTCCAAATAAATCCAGTATGCAGAGGAAACATGCCTTAGGTTAGAGAGGGCAGGATTCCTGTTGTTGTCATGGCACTAACTTAGCACGATCCTGGATAAACCTTTCCCCTCACTTAAGAGTCATTTTCAGGAACCATAGAATCAGCCATTGAATAATATTTGCTTCTGTTATCATGAGCTGTTAATGGCTGGGAAATGCTTTGAGGTCTGTAGGCAAATAGCACCAGATTTATTGAATACAATGTGCTGCATAAAATGCTCGGCCTGTCTCAAAGGGGTAGATGAAAAAGGGCTGATTATAGAGCCCTTTGAAGTCTATGTTAAAGTTTTCACAGATTTCTGTGGGCTCTGGGTCAGATAATCAGTGTGGAGGGTGGGCTGGGAGAAAAAATCTTATGCAAGGTCGTCATATACTTGTTTTTAAACAGGGAAGCAAACTGGTGAACTTGTGATTGAGTGCCCTTTATTCTGGTCCCCAGAAAAAAGGAAGGTGAGGGAAGCGTTACTGAGATCCCATTGATGTACAGCCAGTTTTGGAAAGGATCATGGAAACTCTTTGCATCAACACTGTCTGAATTCCTCTGTCTGCAAATGATGATCCACTGATGAATCCACTCATAAAAATGGAAAGAACACTCTATGCTGCAGCCGTGCTCAGCAAATCCTCTCACAAATAGACCCTCCAGCTACTCAGAGTCACATTGCCTGGATTATTTCAAGGGTCGGTGCTCGGGTGAGGAATGTGACAACTTGAGCCATTTATGTAACCACCTAATCGTGTAACAGGTGAGCAGGGAGCCAGTGTACAGTGTAAACAAATCCCTTTGCCATTTTTCCCTGCATTGTCAGGCTTATTCTGATGAAGAAAACATGTGAAGCTGAAGCCAGGGCGTCACGGCTTAGAGCCTGCTTGGAACTTCAAGAGGAAGTGCTTCAGCGAGGGCACTTTCCAACATGTTTCAGGTGAAGACTAAAATATTTTCCCCTGCCACCTCTGTCTCATTTGTTAGTTCACTTCTGTGCCACCTCAGCTGAGTGCCGGAAATACTTGTGCTCTGAGGAGAGCGGAGAGGGTGGTTGACTCCACAGCACGTGGTTTGGTGCCAGGAGCTGTGGTCTGAGTGCAAATTGTTATTTGGTCCCTGATCAAGTTACTGTGTCTTGGTTTCTTATCTGTGAGTGATGCATTATAGAAAAGGCTATGTTCAGTTGGTGCTTCCTGAAGGAGGAGCTGGGTGTCTTCATTGTCTCCACTACAGACTTCTTACCTGGGAGCCAGTTAAGCACTGGCTGCAGACCAGGGAAAGGTGCCCCTGACTGCACTTAGTCCCTGATGAGTGTGCATGACAGCTGATAATCAACTGCTTTTCTCCCCCAATGAATCTGTGCAAAAGAAGAGCTCCTGCAGCTACTTCCCATCATCAAAAAAACCCACCCCATTTGTAATGGGCACCTCTTAGTTGTTCAAGACCATCAATTTACTCAGCTGGTGCACACCATAGATTCCGACATGTGTTTACATCTTTGGCAGTTTCCTCTCCATTTAAGTGCAGCGTACTCTTATACCTGGAAAACACAACTTGATATTTAAAAAGAAAGACATTTCTCCAGGTTTATCAGGGCTTTACTGTAGTTATCATCAGTAAGAATATTTAATAAGTAGTTGCACTTTCTTGATTGAAATATATATGTGTATGGAAAGGCATTGCTTGATGCCAGCTGAATATTTTTTAGCCAAGTTTCGTAAGTTGCTTGATTTTTTTAAAAATTGTTTTTATGTATGCTTTCTCTGGCAAGGACACAGTTAAAGGCAGCATTGTATATATTTTATAGTACATAGTAAATATTTTATTAGCATTATAAATCAGGTTAAAGGGAAAGAACAAAGAATTAATAGCTTAGATTAAGCTGATGTCAGAAGATGTAGAACTGTTATAGCTAAAATATTTGCCACATTTCCTATTTGGCAACCAAATTGTCTTGTGTCTCTACAGCACTTCTCTACTCTGCTGGGCTGTTTCCCCTCTGTACATGCAGTACTTATCATTAAATTGTCGATTAAATCAGCATCCTGTAACAGATCTTCATATTGCTTGGGTTTTCGCCTGTGCAATGAGTATCTTATGTCTTGTTTATCTGGGAGTTATTTGTTTATTAGGGGAAGATAAAGAGCAAAGGAAGCAGCAGTGTTCTGATGCTGAGTCACAGTGAGCAGGAGGTCTTGCTCTGCGTGTGCGTGTCTGTAAGTGCATCCTCACACTGCCTCCCTAAGTCAAGCAAGAACTCATCTTATGCTTCATACATGTATACATCAGAATCATAGCAACTCCATTAAATTAACACAGCTTTGTATTCTGTCCCCATGTGGACACAGATCTAAAGCCTGCTGAATTCCTGTGGAGCTGGGTTGTCAGCTGAGATAGTCTTTATTATCTAGGAGAGTGTCAGGAGAGTATCAGAAGCAAGTAGATGTGTGGGAAGAGTTTCTCCCAGCTAGTCACAAACAAGCAGTACTTCTGGAGGACACACAGGACCAGAGCAGAGGGAGAGTGACAGAAGTCTTTTGGACCTCTTTAGGAGATCCAGAGGTGGATCTTCTTTATGTAACACTAACTGAAAATGTCCATGGAAGTACAGAAATCTCAGAAGGAGAGATAACCCACTGGGAATCAGTGACAAACACAGAGAATTGTGAAAGTTTTCTCTGGTCCTGTTTGAAACACAGGCCTTCAGCACTCAGACACTCAAAACATCCAGGCTGTTTGCAGAAACTGTATGCTTTACTGCTAAGCAACTGAGATTTTCTTTTTTGCTTCCTTTAGTCTGTGCTAACCCGTCCTTACTGGAAACACAGTGGTGACAGCGTGGAAACAATTTAACAGGATTTGCAAAGAAGGGAATTATGCTATGCTAAACCTGACTCATGGTAAACTCCACTAAGCCCCATGGAAAGCCTTAGTTACGGCTTTGGGACCTTAGCTTTGGTGTTGAGAAATATGCCCATAATAGCTTAAAAATGAGACAATTTCTGCCTTACCAAGGATTTTCCATTGAGAATTCCTGTGCAACATCTGCCAGTGTTTGATGTGCTTAGCCTACTGTATGAAGGCTGCCTGGATGACCACTCTCTGTGCTGTGCTTTTCATTTGCTCACTTCTGGACACAGTCCAGTGTCCCTGACGTCTCTCCATTGATTTCGGCTTGCACTGGATTAAGCCCAGCAGTCGCTTAAGCATATTCATTTCATGGTTGTTTGTGGTTATGTTTTGGAGGTTATAAGGGTACTGGCTGTTATAAATATCTTTATAGTTTGGCCTTACAAAAATGCAGTGCCTCTACCATGTTCTCATGCCTTTATTATTATGATTATCGAGTTACGCCTTTTAACCATTCTGTGGTTTAAAAGTGGAAAACCCTTCCATTACAAAAACATAGCAGCCTCCTCCATAGAAGAATATGATTTAATGGCAAGTCATTAGCTGTGAAACATTTTGACTTGGTTTGTAAGCATTTACCCTAATCCACTAGCTAATACCAGTTCCAGCAGGTGGGTCTTAGTTCACACTGCTCCACACTCAAGAGTTTCTTTAAGCTCTGTGAAAGCTGTGCTAACTAGAACAGTGACTATGCCCATATGTCACTAGCTATCTATGGAGGCAAGTTTCGAGAACACGGAGCTAAAAAGGGTTCACAATTTCTTGGCTACTGTATCAAGCAGCTTTACGTCAACATCTTCAAGTTACATCTAGCCTTGACCTTCAGTATCTGGCTTGGGACTTTCCAGAGTGAGATTCTTTAAATGAACAGAACCAAGAGCTTGGAGCCCAACGTGTGGCCTCTTTTGTATGGGCTACCACAGGAGATGCACGTAGAATTGCATTATGTTTTTCAAGAGTCAGTTCTACACAGAAGCCTAAGTGCTTACTTAGGTGTCTTGGCACTTCCTTTCAAACCTCAGCCAGCAGCTGTTTCAGTCAGATATACCTTATTTCTATATGCATATGAATCTTCCAGGAAAATCCTGACTAATTTATGCTGCTGCACACAAACTGAGCTGCTCAGTTTCATTTGGCTCCAACCTTAAAACCTGACAGGGTTCTCAGGGATCTTTCACCAGCAGGACCCAATTTTGTTGACATTCCCAGGGCTAGCGGTCTGGTTCAGGCTGTGCACAAGACAGCAGTGGTTAGGTTTACCTAGAGTGTAGGTGAACCCACTTAAAATCCCTCCACTTCCTGATTTAGAGTAAGAATTTGCCTTCAGATTTTCCGCTTGCTGGAAACTATTAGGCTGCTTTGTCTTCTGGCCTGCATTGCTTGTTTTGCTGAAGCCCCTCTCCTCTGCGTGAAAGACTTAGCATTTGTTAAAGCAAAATGCTTTTTACAGTTCAAAATGTGATCAAGTTACCCTCTCCTTTGGGGGCTCAGTGAATGGTAATGGTGTATATGCTGTTGTGGGCTTGCATAAGAAGTTATTTTCTTCTGAATAGAGGCAATAGGCAAAACAGTCCTAGGTCTCGCAGGAGGTTAAAGGGTGGTTAACCTTGCCCAGTATCATAACCGTGGAAGTCTCCCTGTGCTGAATGGGGCAAAACCACATACACACACATGCATGCGAAGTTCACTACTTCCTGATAGCCTTCCCCACCTGGGATACCTTTCTTCCCTTATAGGAAGAGCCACATAATTTGAGGGACTGTGTATGAGTGTGTAAGAAACAGTTTTTCATCCACCAAATCAGCACTAGTAAGAAACTGTAATTAAGCGACTGCGTACCGTAGCATCTTTCCCTGATGGAGGGACTTGGTTTTTCTCTTCTAAGTAAAAACAGTATGTCGTTGACTGTTTAAAGTACGCATATGCCAACTTCAGACACTCTTACTGGAATGAAAGGTGTGAGGTAAGACAGGATAGAAGAACAAAGGAAAATAACAATTATTTATTATGGTGTTTCTGAGTTAGAAAGATCTATTCTTACACCCTGTGAAGAGTGTAAAATGAAGTACACGAAACTACTTGGGTTGGTAATAACATAGCAATGCAAGTGGATCACAGCTTGCACTCTTCCTAAATACAAAGTATATTTCTTATATTCTAACAAAAAACTGGTAGATTGGTCAGGACAATATGCCTGTCGGATCCTTAAACCAATGTCTGTAAAGCATTTTAATCAAAGTCTCACTGTGATCCTTTAAGAACCTTTTCTCTCCTTGCTGCAGTGGAGGTGTGTGGTGATAGCTGGGGAAGGTGTCCTTTGTAGCATCTGTGTTGCCTGCAGCACTTTAACAGTCAGTATCCCATGAATGAGAAGTACAGCCCTAGTAACTTAGGGGCACCAGAGTAGCTCCACAGCTTTCTCCTGAAAGACCCTAGCCCAGAAAATAGGTAACTGGCATAGCTGAAAAGATGGCACTTGCCTAGACCACTGGTGCACCTGATCTCTTCAGCAAGTGATTCCTGACAGGTGTAGACAGCAAGTCAAATTCATGACTGGCTCATTGACACCATCTGCATGTGGTAGCTGGCCTACGAGCAAAAAGTGAAATAGGTAGGGTGTTGGTTGCTGGCCATGTGAGTTGTTACATACTGCCAATTTGAGGGCTTCAAAATCCTCATCTGAACGGGGAACTTAGTGCTGTGTGGTGCGTCGTCCTGACTGCTGACTGGGAAGCTGCCACACTGCTGTTAGCTTTGGCGGGACCTGCAGGGCAGCAGAGCCCTGAGGAGTTGGACATGATGCTCTTGGCATTGGTACTCTAGGCAAGCACAAAATGCCAGAGGGTGGATCCAGCACTATCACACTGCGATGCATCTGATCTGTTGTATTTAGAAGTATCTCCCTGCCTTTTCCTCATCATAGTATCTCAAAGCCTCGTTGTTGTCATTGCATTTATTTGTGCACAATGCTAGTGATGATTAACTATCCCTGATTTATGGAGAGATGAGATGCAGAGAGACACAGGGTATGTTTCATATGTCTACGTTACACATGAAACAAAGCAGTGTTAACCAAGCTATCCTGGAATCAGGCAAGCCGTGTTAGCTGAGGTATGTGCTTGGATTAATTAGCAGCCTGGGCACAATGAAATATTGCTTTGAAAATGCGTTAGCATCTCTGTGTGGGGCTTTTAGGAGTATCAGCCTGCTCAAAGCTTACAGAATGATCTTTAGCCTTGTTCTGCGATGTGGCATGGGAGCATAACTTAAGTGACCTACTCTGCTCACATGGAGAGTGGATGGCCGAGCAGAAGCCTCTCCAGTCCCTGGCTAGCACTTTAACCACTGGGCAGTCTTTCCATGGAGACTATTCACAGTGGGGCTGTTAACTGTGACTTACAAGAGAAGGTTTTTCATGGGCCTAATCACATCTCAGTCCTGCTGTGGATGCTTATTCCCCAGGGCTCCCTTATTTTGTGGAGATCTCTTTCTTACCTCCATTCCTTCCACTCTATCTTTTAGCTGTGAAACAGTCTCTGGCATGACTCAGGCATCTTTTTGCCTTGCACAGCATTCAAGACACAAATCACAGCTTGAACAGCTTGTTGGAGCATGGTCCTCTAAACAGAATACTGAATTTATTCCCTCGTTTGAAGGACTTGGCAGGAATCGGTTAAAGGCCTTTGCCCAGGTGAAGCCTGGAAGATGACACTGGTGTTTCTGCCCTGCACTTTCAACCTGACAGCCCCCAAAGAAACAGGCAGTTGTAATTATTTTTGCTGGAATTCTCTTCAGGTTTATTATCCTGTGCCCACACAAGCACTCTTCAGTTTTTAAGATTTCAGACAATTGACTGCTTCACTAGCAAAGCCTCATGATGAATATTCCTTCTTAATTTGTTTTTACTTGGAGTTTTCACACTTCATCAGTGTAACATTTAAAGAAAACATTAGCTATCTTCCTACTGTCAGGTTGACTGCACATGGGTTTAGGGTATATATTTCTTCTGTCCTTCTCCCTGTCAGAGCTTATGCTATTTTAGGCGCGTGCCTCGCTCTGGCATTCATATCTATGGCTGAGCTTGGTGTGGGGTATGGGGGACCATGTCCATTGTACCAAGCTGATGCTTATAATGAGACAGATGTCACCTTCTAATCCTTTGTCATCCCCTATCAATCTCAATTTCTAACAGTTTTTTTCATTGTCCGTGCAGAAATCAGGAAAGTACAGTATCTCATTACAGGTAAGGAGTGAAGAACACTGGGGGTTTGTCTGCATTGTACACTGCACAGAGTACCATCTAGCAACACCCAAGCAAATGCTAAGCAAACTAGCTGGGATACAGAAATATATCTAATCATGACTGAATGGGCCACGGACGGCTAATTTACCTTCCTCCTCTAGAGGAGTGTCAAACAGCATTAGGCTGTGTATCAGTAAGATCTAGGTCTCAGGAGAAAGCAAGACTCAGTAGTAGAAAATAGTCAGTTTTCTGATGACAGCTATCTCTGAAGCACTAGCCATTTTTTATAGTTTTTAATTAACTCAACAGGAGAAGCATGACAAAATTCTTAATGCCAAGATCTGGCCAACTGGAATTACACTGCTCTAGCAAGTTCATTTCAAGATGTTCTAGTGTGTCAGCACTACATTGCAGTCTGCTCTCTATTATGGCTAAGACCCTCGGTGACAAAGGGAGGCAAAGGAATATTCAGAACCAGCATGGGAACTGAGGCATGTCTTCCACGGTCCATCCTTTTCACTCAGGGTGTTTGGCTCTGAAGGCATTTATATCTTGATTTTTCTTTAGTTCTGCTCATCCCACACTACATCACTACCCTCTCTGTTTATTTGGCATGGTCCTCCAAGCAACAGGCTGAAGGCTGAGTCAATTTTTTAATAGAGCAGGCAGGAGAATAATATGTATTAGTCACTTGCTTTTTCTTTCTTTTTGCTTGATCAAAAGAGTTAATTCATTGCTGCTGTAAACTTTCAGCTCAGAAAGATGTAACAACAGCTCGTTATCTTTGCAGGTATTCATACAGCACATTATGGAAATATGTTATTAGTTTTATTGAATATGTATATAGAATTTGAGTGTTGTGCTACAAGTGAATGTATCTGACTTTGCAGAACCAGAGTTGTTTACATCTAACTCAAGTAATGAGATCAGCAGGCACAACAAATGGAGAACAAGTGCACATATATGCTGTTTAAGTAATTTGACATCCTTCTATGATAAGGTCACCTGCCTAGTGGGTGAAGGTGAGGTGGTGGATGTATTTTTTCTGAATTTTACTAAGGCTGTTGATCCTGTCCCTCATAGCATCCTTCTGGACAAATTGTCCTACTGTGGGATGAGCAGGTTCACAGTGCCCTGGGTGAAGGACTGGCTGAAGGGCAGAGCTCAGAGGGTTGTAGTGAATAGGGTTACCTCTGGCTGACAACTGGTCACCATCGGTGTTCCTCAAGGTTCAATTCTAGGGGCAGTTCTGTTCAATATATTTATAAATGATCTGCATGTAGGAGTCGAATGCACAATTAGCAAGTTTTCTGACGATACCAGACTGGGCAGTGCTGTTGACTTTCTTGAGGGACAAGAAGCCTTGCAGAGGGATCTGGATAGTTTGGACCACTGGGCTATGACTAGCGGGATGAAGTTTACCAAGTTTAAATGCTGGATTCTGCACCTCAGATGGAGTAACGCTGGGCACAAGTATAAACTGAGAGATGAGTGACTGGAGAGCAGCCCTGCAGAAGGACCTGGGGGTGCTGGTCAGCGGCAGGGTCACAGTGAGTCAGCCGTGTGCCCTGGCAGCCAAGAGGGCAAACCACATCCTAGGGTGCATTAAAGCATAACTAGCGGTCAAAAGAGGTGATTGTCCTGCTGTATTCAGTGTTGGTACAGCCTCACCTTGATTACTGTGTGCAGTCCTGGGCACCACAATTTAAGAAGGATGTGCAGGTCCTTGACTGCATCCAGAGGAGGGCAACAAAGCTGGTGAAAGGGCTGGAAGCTGTGTCCTGTGAGGGGCAGCTGAAGCCTTCGGGCTTGTCTAGTTTGGAGAAAAGGCGGCTGAGGGGCGACCTCCTTGCTCTCTACAGCCTTCTGAGGAGGGCAAGTGGAGATGGAGGTGCTCTCCCTTGTATCCAGTGACAGGACACAAGAAAATGGTCCAAAGTTGAACCAGGGAGGTTCAGACTGGACATTAGGAAGCATTTCTTTGCAGAGAGAGTGGTCAGACACTGGAACAGGCTTCCTAGAGAGGTGGTTGATGCCCCACACCTGTCAATGTTTAAGAGGCATTTGTACAATGCCCTTAATAACATGCTTAATTTTTGATCAGCCCTGAAGTGGTCAGGCAATTGGACTAGATGATCCTTGTAGGTCCCTTCCAACTGAAAATAACCTATCCTATCCCATCCTATCCTCCATCCCTGAATAGATTCAGCTAAGTCTGAGAAATCTCAGCCAACCTATTAAGCTGAACACTGGGTGTAGACAGCTACTAGTGTAAGGAAGGTACAATAAAAGTAGAGCCAACCCAAATATCAATTTAGAGAACTCTCGGCATTAGAGAAAGGTTTGTTCAAAGGTGCCAGAATAGTGCTTCCTAATGTGTTAAGGTTATTTTGTTTTTCAACAACACATGGAGGTCTCACTGGATTGTGTTTAAGTATCTGAAATTCCATATGGTGTCAGTGATTTCACTGTTGATGTTAATGATTTTTGTTGTTTAGTCATTACAATTGTTACTATGGTGTGAGGGGAAAGAAGGTGAAATGGGCATCTCAAAGGGCTTGACAGGAGCCAGGTCAAACTAATTACATTGTGGAACGGCTCATGGCATGCAGTGCTGTTTGGGCAGAGCACAGAGACTGGATGAAGATGTTGGCAGTGAGATTCCGTGGCACTAAGCAAACAGTGCGGCCATGTGCTTAGCTCACACTGAGCAGGACGAATTCCACTGTTGCTGAGGAATCCAGCCCATTTGTACTAGCCAGGGGACCAGGAGACAGATTCAGTTTAACAGGGGAAAGTAATGACCTGAAGCCATGACATATATTTCTTGCTAGTAATTCTGAGAATGTGCTGTATCTATATGAAGTGGATGCAAAGCACCAGTGCTCTCTCAGTCACCATTTCAGATTAATGCCATGATGATCTATGTGTTTACTGTGTCTGCTGAGCAGCACTTAAGTACTCAAAGCCCCTTTTCTCGTCTGCTTTGAGTAATGCAGAGGGTAACTGCAAATGAAAGCTCAGGTTATTGGCTTATGAATTCAATGTTTGCTGTGCTGCTGCAGTGTTAAGTGCAGGGTCTGTGATGTGTATGCTGTCGTTTCCACCTGCAGCAAAGGCAGGTGTCAGACAGAGGCATCTGGAAAGCAGGTAATGTTGAACCAGCAAAAGAGCAAACTGCAGGTTGTGCTGCTAAAAAGGTTCAGATTTAGCATTTCGAAGTGGTAGAAAAGGATGTTTGCATCAGTCTTGTCTCATCTAGTTCTCTCCCTGGACTGTACAAGAAATTGGAGTAGGTGACTTTTTCCAACCCAGTGCAGCACATTCAGCAAATAAAATCCTTGGAAAAATGTCTTCTTGATGCTACAGTCCAGCCTGTGAGCTGTAACAAGTGCAAGCCTGTTACAATTTAATAACTATTTGATTGCTGATCTTCAATTAAGTTTATGCTCACAAGTTAGTTTCTAGCAGAGGAATGACAGCAACTAGCATCACTTATGCCCTTTATCGCTTGCTTCAGCAGTACAGCTGTTGGTGAGTAAGCCACAGATACTCAGCTATTCTCCTAGACCCAAAGAGTCCCATCCAGGGGAGGCTGGAGATATGTAACAGAAAAGTGCTCTGTTCTCCAAGGCCACCTCAAATTTTCCACCAGTGCCAAACTCACTCTGAATAAGTAATATGAAAAATAAAGGAAGAAAGGAAGTTTCCATGTAAGATCATGATCAGAGCTTATTTATTTATTTATTATAGTAGGATCCCCTGCCTGCTGCTAGCTTAGGACTGAGTAAGGTATGTGAGCTTTCTCCATGTGAGATGGCTCTATTTCCTCACACAAGGAATAGTGCAAACCTTATAAAAACTGATGGAGAGGCTTTTACCTTTATCAGTGGCCTTTGGACCAGGACTTTGGGCAGTGTGGATGTATACCTGAAATTATACTATGATATGCTGTTTTAAGCTGTTGTCCTTTATCATTTTTGTGGCATTGCATGCAGTTAGTTTGTGTGTGACTTGACAGGCCAGACAGACAGAGAAGATTGCTGCCCCAAAGTCTTTCAGTAGCTGTAAGAATAACATGAACACAGGAGAGAGACACTGAAAGCATGGGAACAGCCAGCTTCGGTGCAAAATCACTTGAAACTAGAGGAAACTTGACCACAAAAATGACAGAGGAGAGTTGCATGCCTCCCGGGTTATAGTACCCTGGCTTGGGGCTAGCAAGGTAAGACCCACAAAAGGCCATCTTAGATGATTCATAAGGCCAAGTTCCCTGCCTCCTAGATGAAAACAGAAGTAATTGAGGAGGAAAAATACCTGTGAGCTTGCCTGGATGGAAAACGCATTTACCCCTGGATATAGCCATGGCATCTGTTAGATTTCAGTGGAAGACAAAAGTACTTATTGTTGGATGACTCATGTAATTATGGTAGTGTTTTTGCTGATGACTTCAAACTTTAAAGTATCTTGAGCAATGTGTTTATGTTAGCTGAAGCAAAACCTTGTATGCAGCCTCACACAACCATGGAAAGCTAGAAGTTCCTTTGTGGGGCCACATTTTCTTTAGTTTGTTGAGAACTTATTTGCTTTTATTTTTTTCTTGCCTCTTTCTTCATCTGTGATCACATCTCCTCCTTCTACTCACACTTCATTATTAGCTTATTCCTTCTGTTCTCATCTCTCGCTTTTCTCTGGTCAAGGGTTAAGAGCTCCCAACACAGATTAAAAGAATTACATCAACATTATCAGTTGGTTCTGCTTCACTTGGCAAATCCTCTGCTTTTCAAGGATGGTATTTGATATACTGTGCTGGCTTTTTTTCTTTGCAAAGTTATTTGGGGAGCTTTCTCCAAATTCTTGAAATTTTGCTGGTATTAAATTATCCTAGTCATCTCATCTCCTAAGATAGAGGAGCATGCATTTATTTTAAGAAATTACATAATGGCATATTCTTCAGGTGGCTTCATGTCTCTCTTTCACTGTTTCTGCTTCAGTTCTTGTAATTTCCCTCAGTTTTCCATGAGAACCATCTCTTGTGTACCTTTGTAATCTTCTGGGTTTTCCATAATTTGGACTGATCTTTTTAGGACCAGGTTCTGCAGTGTGGTAACTTGTCTGGTTCAGGCAAGGCTTGTAGAATTCGATCCTGCATGTAAAAAGCTCACATCCTGCAAAAATGTAGCTGTGTCTGTTTTTTTACATACTGAGGTTTATCCTATTGACATGGCTTTAAAGCTAAGCTCAGCAAAACTTATCTTTATTCTTCTTAAATGATTTAAAGATAACCTAAGGCAGATTGTGTCCTGGTCTTCATGAGGTTAAGTCAGCTAGATTTTTCAAATACAGTAGACCAGACTATTTCAGTTGGAAGGGACTTACAATGATCATCTAGTCCAAGAGCTGACCAATTCAGGGCTTAGAGAGTCTGAGAAAGTATGAACAGGATATGCAGTGCCTTGTCCATCCCTGTGTATCTTGGCACACTCTTCAATTGATTCCCTCTAACTCAAGGTCCAGTTTTTCCAGTCTTTCTTGCAGAGATGCACCAGCTAAGCTAAGATCCTATAAAGTATTTAGATGCCTGACTCTTGCTTAAGACTGAACACCATTGATTTTGGCCAAAGTTCACAAGCTGGATAAGACTGAAATAAATGCTGTTAAGGTATGGAGCTCAGAAAGACAGAGCCAAGCCTGCTGACTCTGACCCACAGGCACTTGTGCATGTCTTTCATTTTCAGAATGTGGGCAGCCCTGCTGCCTTTTCTAAACTTCTTGATGCATAGGTCCAGATTACTATGCAGAGCATCAGCTACACACACACACACACCAGTATTGTGAAATAATGAGAAATAAGTTAGCAGTCCCCTGTGTAAGTACTTTGTCTTGAAAAGTAAATCTAGGCACAAGGAATGTTTTATGTTTGATAATGTGTTATTAGCAGAACTCCTCCTGCCTACGGTTCATGCCAACAACTCTGGTACAAAGTGCCACTACTAGTGATGTTCATACTCTCTGTTTGCAAACAGTACTGTAGCCTTAAAGATGCAGGCCAGTACAGCAATATGTTGCTGGTGCTATAAACATGGCTTGAAGTAAAGTTTAAAACCAGAAAGGGTTTGAATGGCTGTGAGTCAAGGGTCAACTAAGTAAGTTTTCCTAAGAGCCAACTGGTCTTCTGCCAGGTCTTCTGCTTCATCCACAGACTGGTTTCCCTTCAGCTGTGTTGGCATCTCTCTGCTTAGGTGATGCCATGACTCTCTGCCAGGCTTATCTCATACTACAAAACCCTGAATGCTGGACTGGAAGAGGTTGAAAGGTCTCTCTTGATTTTACAGGAAATATGCCTTATTTCAACATGGCGTGGGTTTGCCATTTCTTTTTTTAATCAGTGCTGTGTTGCTAAGTCTGATATATTTATCATTAGTCTCATAGTATTTGTTGTCCTGTAAAACTAATCCCAGATCTCACTGTTAAGTGATTAAAGAAGAATCTCAGCCTTCACTTAAAAAACACATTTCTAGGCTTAGCGTTGTTGAGAAGTAATTGAAAAATACTGTTTGAAGCACTTAAAAAATAATGAAAGTGAAAAATGTTGGAAAATGTTAGAAGTGCTTATATACTCTGCAAACTGAGAAATCAGAATATATGAAAAATATAGAGCGCTCTTTTTTTTCTACAGAAGCCCCATGGTTTTTAAGTTAATATTGAGATTTGGGAGGAGGAACAGTAAAGTCCTCTTCTTTGACTGTTTGGGGTTGATAGAGTTGTCTGTGTTTTCCCCAATTACTTAGACTTCTCTCTTACTCAAACATCTCTTCAAGAGGAGCAGATCAATTAGAGGATGTGGGTTTGGCTTAGCACCAGCCTTCACTGAGTTTTAGGTTAAAGGATACCCACAAAGGGAGTCAGTGTTGGTATTTCTCTTCCCCAGGCATCCCACCCCACTGTTTCCTCTTCAACTTTTATATTTATAGTTAGAAAAGCTCAAAAGATTCTCCTTGTTTTTTGAGGTTTGCTGCATTTCCCTTTGTGAATGCAGACTACCCTGCCCTAGTTTACTTAAAAAAATTACTGACAAAGCTGACAGCATGCCATCTGCAGCCCTTGTAGCATGACTGGGGCAATGCTCAGCATTTATGGAAGAGTGCTTTTCTCTCAGATGTTTGGATTCAATCTGTACTGTTGTTATTTGTTAAATAAATAAGACTTTATTTCCTGATGTTTTGTTTATTAAAAAATGAGGGTTTATTTAAAATGTTAGGCCTATATGGGACTTCAGTAATGTATAGGCTCTGTGCTGGCTCTCAGATCAGGGGTGACTTTTACTCCAAATAGTACAAGTGTAGGTGGGATGCTTCTGTGTCGCAGAGCATATGAGAATGAAGAAGTGCTTGTTGGGCTCCCTGTACTGGGCATCTGCGCTCAGTTGCTCTTGGTCTGAATAGCCATAACTCTCGTTCATTTCCCTGCAATGGCACCTGGTTTGTGTTAGCACGAGTGAAACATGTTCAGGTTCAGTAAGGTGTCCTAAGCAGGTTGAGAGGCTCTCTTTTCCAGAATGGTTTTAGGAAAATCAAAGCAAGTTTGATCAGGTTTTGAAGCCAGTGAACTTTTGTAAGACAGGCTCAACATCTCCTTGCTCTGTGCCGAGGAATTTGGGCTGGAACCTTATAGGCTTTGGAGCAATGTCTTCCCACACGCAAAGATTACCTAAACATTGGAAGTGAATGCTGCAACTTAGATAAAAACAAAGTTCAGTTCCTAGCTTTGCTAGCTAGCTGTCCTAGGACTTCACAGAAGCCACTCTTTCTCTGCCTCAGTTCTGCTTTTTGGGGTTTTTTTTGGTCCACATCCCATTTCTGCCTTCCCCCAAGATACATTCTGTTTCCCGCCCACGCCTTTCCTCATCTGAGAATTACTTAACTTTCTGAAGAGGAGTCCTGTGAAATGTATCCTACACAGATGCACTGCTAGGGTGGAGCTGGGAATAGAGCATGGGTGGAAGGAAGTGACTGGGACAGGGATGAGGGAAAAAGGTGGCATATGGGACAATATGACACTGCAGCTCCAGTGGACAAGAAAGAGAGCAGAACTGCTCCTTTCTGTGGCACTGTGGATCTAAATCAGCTTACACTGATCTTGCACTGTTCCCTCAGAGGCCTCCATGGGCCCATGGTGTACACCCAGAATTGAGAGCAGCCTAATTCATCCAGATAAAGTTGTGTGGGAGGTGGGTGTCCATCTAGAGCAGGTGTTCTGAGAGATGATCCTTCTATACCTAATTATAGGGCCTGGCCTTTTCCATCAACTCCCTGGTGTGAGTGCCTTCTCCTCTGGTGCTCTCCTGTTTGGATCTCCCTTGGCTCCCTTTGCCTGTCCACCAGTGTCAGCTAACAAGCTTCTCCAGCATCCCTAGGCCTCTTGATTTCCCTTTCCCACTGTGACTTACACATCTCAGCAACTGGCTCTCACAGAAACTCTCTAATCACCATCATGGTCTCTGAGAATGACAGTGGGCAAATTAACAGGCTGGTATGAGTAAAATCAAGAAAGAACAAGGCTACAGCAATGCAAAACTTATTATTCTTTATTGGACAAGTGTAGTTTTAATGCTCACGCTTGAGGGTATGCTAGTAAATATGTTAAAAATGCTTGGAACTTGGAAACTGACTGGCTGACACCACTGTTTCCTATGAAGCTTTGCAACCTTAAATTGGTACACGGGGTCGTCATGGCCCTTGAGCTAGCACTGCCAAAGCCACTGCTAAGTTTACCATTGACTTCATCAGCCCTAAATTCTGGTTTGTTCAAGACCTGAAATCCTATCTCAGATCTTCCTGGAAGAGATCAATAGTCTTTCTTGTTGGATTACAGCTACACAAGTGCTGTGCAGTCTTGAAACATGGTCAGTGTATCCTTTACAGGGAATGAGATCTGTAAGTTGGAGGAACTGAGGTCACCTAAGTCATTACCTTTATTTGTCTGTTCTAAGCCAAGAATATATTCCTAAGGGCAGATGGCTATTATATAGGCATCCATAGTGGAAACCAAATCCACCTGAAAAGTAGACTCCTGATGACAAGTGCAGTATACGTATTTACTGAGAGTGCGAGTGGCCTGACCTACTCCTGGGTTTGCCCAGAGTAGAGCTCCTGGCTAGTTGTATCATTAGAGACTTTTAAGACAATGTAACAGATTCTCAGTGAGGCTGGGTTAGGCTTCTGTTTTTATTGATGGTTCTACCCTCATTTTAATCAGGTATTGATGTCTTCCATTGTTGTAAATACCTGGAATTCATTCCCCTGTGCAGGCAGACCTTTGCTGCAGTGGAGGTATGATGAGGACTGTAACAGGTAACACCAAATGCAGTACATCAGAGACCTCCTGATGCCACTTTCAGCACGCTTTCAGCTGCTAAACACTGAGAAGCTGGTAGGAATCACTGGGTTGGTTCCAAATACAAGTAGAAGACAAAGTTTAGTAGATGTTGGAAAGCTTATAGTATGTTTCCACCTCATTTGGAGTGATTGTGCTGGGAAGCAATTTATACAAAGTTGCTATGTGAAAGAAAGTTGCATGTGTTGAGAATGGCTATACATATATATATAAAATGTAACTGTGCATATGCCATAGATTTGTGTATCATAAATGTGTATGTCATAAGCAATTTTATTTGGGGGATACAACTGCCAGTGCAGCTTCAAGGAATCCTCCAAAACTGCTGTTGCAAGCATGTGGGTTGGCAATTTATTTATTAGCTCCAGGGGGAAAGAATTATATCTTCAACAGACAGCTGATGAGTGTTGGTGCTTTTTTTTGTGAGCCTACTTGCCCTTCACCTGTAATTACTGACCCTCATCCCACCCTGTCCATCCCCACGTTTTCCTAGTGGGGTACACTCAATCTTGTTAAACATTTTGAAATGGGCAGTCATACTCTGTCATCCTGCAGACAATGAATTTCCACTGGCGATCCCTGCATGAGAGAGAGACAAGAGAGAGATATTAGTGAGACAGGACTGAAGAGGATAAGACTATACAAGTAAGAATAACTTTACACTTGGTATTGTGTCAACAAAAACATCCATTTGCCATTAGCTGACTTTCCTCTGGGTGCTTTGTGGTTTTATGGGCTGGAAGGACATTAAATATGTCTGATAGTTCTAATTCCTCCACACTCCCTTACAAGTTAAGAAAATCACCTCTCTGAATACTTAGGTTTCTGAGCACCCTTCAGAAGACAATGACTCTTGATGGTGATCAGTCCTAAATCGACTTTAAATCAGTGACCAAGGGGAAAGGCATGGTTCTGTCAAAAGTTATTGTCATGTGTTATATTGCTTATGGAAGTGTATGCGGTAAAATACGTGGGTGATTTTCAAGCCATTTCGAAGTGGGAAGTTATCCACACAGCAAAATTCATTCTTTTGTTGTTTTAGGTTTTTTTTCTTCTTTCCACTACTAGGTCTTCTAGCTGGTATCCTTTAATAAACATGTGAAGCTATCAATAGTGAGAGAAATTAAATTCACTTCTCATCCTTGATGTCCACAAGTCACACGTGAGGCAGGGTAATGTCTGTGAGTGTAAGGAGAGTTTATGCTCTTTCTAGTTTATGAGTAATTGGATGTCTGTATTCTCTCTCAGGAGAGTGATACGATACCTCTTAACTATTGTTAGTAGGAAGTGTGACTAGAGCAGCAGGATTCAACAGTGGAAGCTGTTGATTTAGTGCCCAATAGCTGCAGCAGGCTGCAAATTTCCACCTTAGCTTATTGTGCATTAAATTTTCACTTGACAAAAAGGCATGAGTTCAGAGGATCAAATGCTGCCCTGCTGTGGAGCAAATGTTCAATTTAGGCTGCTTATTACCTGCTAACAGGAGTTAGATCTAAAGTACAGTCCTTGGAGATGGCAGCTGTCATATAAATTGGTAATGGGTAGTACTCTGAGAGGTTTCTGGAAGTTTGGATTCTGCTAATAGTGATATCCTAAACCTAAGGCACGGGATAGGTAATGCTGATGGAGTGATTCAGTAGGAGCTTGCTTTACAGAGCCCTGCTCCATCCTCGTTTTCTGGTGGCCAGCTCCAGTGAGGAAAGTGGTACAGAACCTGCTGACTCTCAGGGATGTGCTGAGCCCAGATTTTGGTACTAACTGCTCTTACATGATTTCATTGACTGGGTGACACTGTCCTGGAATAAAATTAATTTGACTCTTAGCTCTGTGGAGGTGTAAAGTGTCTCATTTCATGAACTTTCATGAGCTTTCATGAACTGAGTTTTTTAAATTGGCAATTTACTATGCTACTTCATCAGTTTATGCCAAGTGTCATTTGGAACTGGGTCTGCCTCATACTCATCAGCAAGTCTGTGTTTAGTTATAAAATGTTTAGGTTTGGTTTTCTTTACGCCTTTCTTAGATGTTTTTTAATTGTAATTTCCTCATATAACTGTTATCAAAGGTTAATAAAATGCAAGATTAATTTCTAGGTTTATTTTAGGAAGGCCTCATTTGGATTACATGCGTGCTCTTCAAAGACAGCTATTACTCTTTTGGTCACTAAGCTACCCAGAGAGACAAAAAAAAGATGACTTACATGTAGATTAACAAGACTATATGGGTCAAAATTAAGGTCTGCTAAACTAACACCCATTGTCAGAGAGACTTTTAGATCAAAAGCTGAGTTCAAGTCATTTTTCTAAAATAGGATATTGTAAAGTTAATGGTCAAGTTCATGAAAGTAAATGTATTTTTGTTACCTAAATTAATAACATGCTTTAAAATATTAGAACAGGATTATTTCTGAAGTTGTAATTGAAGCTTGAACTTGCAGACACTTTAGTATTTATGCAGATGGTTGATGGCCAATAGATTTATGCATTTAATGTCTTAATTTGTCTTTTTTTTTGCATTACTTGTGTTTGAAGTTAAGCATGTATGTCCAGCTTTTCAGGATGCAGGCAATTACTTTGTATCATTGATGCTGTGTGTTTAATTCAGTAGTTATCAGCCTGTTTCCATTTGTAGATCCCTTACCAGTTTTCCAGTGCTGGTGCAGATCCTGTCAGGAATTGCCTTATGTGGCATACTCCAGAATATGTATGAACTTGCCTTTGCAGATCCTTAATACCAGTTTATAGGTCCCCCACAAATTGCTAATTTCATGCATTTTGCTTGCAGCCAATATTGAATTGTCACTTTTACTCTCCAGCTGTCATGTGTGCTGTCAGATTTGAATTTTTGAAGCTATAGGCAAAATATCTTTTATCTCCAAATATTGCCGAATAATCTGTTTCCAGTTCAGTTAAAATATTCTGTGAATTCCTATTCATACTGATTTTGGCAAAATCCTTTTTCTTTGGTTATATGAAACTTATTAGGCACCTAAAATACCCTATAATTTTGCTTAGCTGAGCTTGGTAGATATCCAGCTTGTCCAGTATTTCAGATTTACTTACTGCCGGGGTATCTGGGTGTTGATCTGTCTTTCAGTGATGATTTCTCAGCATTTTAGAAATTACCAGCTATTCAGATCACACAAATAAATGGAGCAGAGAACAGTTTTGTAAAAAAAATTAGCTTATGACAGTCTGCATGTGCAGCAAAGGGCAAGCTGTGGCAACTACTAAGCGCGTCTGGTAATCCCCACCTCCCTGTCCAAGCTATTTGCTGCAGGTTGGACTGTGAATGTAATGTTCCAATGGTGCTCTCTGGACTCAAGAGTCTTGTTATAAATATGTACATATTAACCATTTCTAAAGTCTGTTGTCCACAAATAAGCACTTAAAACCTCTGATGATGCACAGCAACTCCTTCATTCATTCCTGATACACAGGCATGGAGACTCACAAAGTGATTACAGAAAAGGAGGTGGCAATACCACTTTTCTAAACTTTCTGCAGCTTTTTGCCAGAGGCATCACGTGCTCTCTCAAATATCTGTGTATCGGCAGTGACCTCAGTGATACAATGTTTTAGGGAGTAGGAAGGGAGGATATGATTTCTGCAAGTTTATTCAAAACCTCTAAAAATACCTGTTTGAAGTGATTAGAATAGCTTAAACTAAAATACCTTCAGAGGCTTTTTTGTGCCTCTCATTAGCTCAAGAACATTGCTCATCATGGGCTAAATAGTATGGACACAAGTTTAATATGCTTGAAAATGAAAAACAGTCTCAAAATCTACAGCATGTTTACACAGACAAGTTGCACATGTCCAAGCTCCTGGTAGACTGAGACTCAGAATAACTTTTTCTGCTCCTATTCTGCCTCAGTCACCTGCAAAGAACCATTTAGGATAACAAACTTTGCTGACTTTTGAGAGTATACCACTCAGGAGAGCTACAGCATGAATCTGAATTATGAATTGGTGTAGCAGGAATTTTTTCCGCTTCATATGCTGGGCAACAGAAATTGGTTTTAGTCATTCTGGAAGCTGGGAGCCAGAAAGTTCATTGGCACAGAAAAGTTTCCTAGATTGCAATTCATGAAATATTTTCTCTATACTTTTCACCTGCTACTATTGCAGGTTCATCGCTGCTGTCATAGCAGTGGTAGGACAAAGGTGTTTGTGGCTTCTTTCCTTCCCAGGTACTGTGGTCCCATAACCTTGAAGGCCTGTACTCCTGCTGTACGTCCCCATGATGCTGCCTCTGGTCCTGGCCGGTCCCTCCACCACCAGCCTGTTCTGAAGGCTGTGTTAAGCCTTCAGCAGTCACAGAAATCGGCTCAGAGGCAATCAGTTACCTCAGCTGCTCTGTTTTCCAGGCTCATCCTTGTGATTCCTGACTTCACTCTGGTCCACATTTGATCAAGTCTGAGAACAGGGGAGTGCACTGTCAGTGTTACCTCCCCTACTCTCTGCCACAGCCATGAGGAAGAAGTATTAAGAATAGCACTGGGTAATATTTAAGAGAAAAAACTGTAACAAGCATATCCCTTGCAACCTTGTAAATTCTTTATCTAATGGGATAAATAGATACCTTTGAGTCAATTAGCTGTGAAAGTTACTCTTCCACTTGTAAGAACAATTTGCAGACATGGTTTCCATTTAGTAATAAACAGGCTAATTAATTTTAGCCAGAAAATTACAATTATGGACCTGCAGCAGTCTGACAATGTGTTATTTCTGGAAAAGCCTCCTTACTTTAGGTAATCTTCTGGCTGAGAGATTCCTAGTGAACTCCAGCAAGCTGAGAGCATCACAGTGACAAAAGCACCTCGGCTTCTTTGGGTGTTATTAGAGGCAGCTTGAAATGTTGGTGTGTTTAAACTCCCACTTCTCTTTCCTCTCCCCTCTTCTCCTGTAGCCAGTCTTGGCAGCAACAGTCCAGTGCAGCACACCTTGCCTTGCTGTCTGTGCTGTGTTTGATAACAAACGCTTTAATATACTGGACTGAGGTGTCTGGTAATAAACGTCAGCAAAGAAATAGCTCACGATGTATTAGAGGTCAGCTTGAGAGGAAAGAATCAAGATCCCTCTCACACAATCAGGTTTCAGTGACTGCTTACACTCTCCTAGTAAAGAAGGAGAGATGCTTCTTTTTAACTGAGCCAGGCAATTATGAATCTGTTTGCATGACTACAACTTCACTAGCCATAGGTCCTCACTCAAGAGGATTAGCAAATGTCAAGTAATGACCAGGACTGATCAAGAAAAATTAGTTAACACATTTTCTGGAAAGGGATCAATTCCTGATGTTGCTTCAGGTCTGTTAGAATTGTGTTGCAGTGGCTTGGGCAGTTTGCAGCATTCACACTGCAGTTTGTATGGGCTTGTCTTTGAATGCTGGCAGATTCCCTGCTTCTTTGCAAAGAAAAGTGGGCCAAAATAAATCTCTCATCCCCTGAAATGACAGGGTGTTCAGGCTGTTTTTATTGAGTTAGGCGAAATCTCCAATTACAGATAGGTGAGAAACAATACTGAAGATCTGTTACCCTTTGTGGAGCTCAGATTTAGCCAAGCGTACCATGGCTATATTTTTTACTACTCGGACATGGCAAATGATCCCCTTGTGCATGAAAATGCCCCATTCCTGATACACCACCCTGGACAATTAGCCACATGCACTGTGAACTTCGGTCTGCAGAAGTACTAGCCTGATGTAGAGTAGCCATGCACTGTTTGGGGGAAGTAGAAAAAGAAGACTTTGTTGTTTTTTGTGGTTTTTTTTAAAAAAAATGAAACAGATGAAAAGCAAACCTGTGCACAGCAGAGAAAGTTGTGGTTGCCCCACGTATGTAATGATCGTAAGTGTACATCATCATGTCCATATCTTCTCCATAGTGTCCTGGATGTTCTGTTGTTAACCTTTACATTAAGGAAAAAGAAAATAATATAATTTACCACCTTAAAGAAAAGTCCAGTTGACTGAATGCAACTCAGATAGATTTTTCCTGCTTCTTGGGAAGTTCTTGTTTCCTAACAGCACCACAAGACATAGTCTCACCTATGACACTGCCTTTCTCTCCTACGCAACTAATTCATGTAGCTATTTGAGTAAATTTCAGTAAGTTTAGAAATGTTAAGAGCAAGTTGGAGTATTATATTGTATGCATCTTCAGCTCTGGAGTAAAAGCAGCCTGAACAATAATGTAAAGCTTGCCTACTACTTATCTCTTTATTGCAAGGATTTGCTCCATCCTCTTGTGAGTCTGGTTTGCTGCTGTAGAGTGCTGTAAATGTTACCAAGTCAAATAACTACAAGCGTGTATCCATTTATGAATTATATTAAATTAATGTAGCCATTAATCCATTCCTCTGTTGTTTCTAATTTCTGCCTAGTTAATAATGTAAAAATATGAGCCTGGACAATATTTGTGCAGAGTATTTTATCTAAGGAGCTCAAAGTGCTTCTGCACTTACTAATCTGATTAGAATTATGGTTACTTCTTCCCTGGGAAACAGGCAAGTAATACTGTGCTTGGTTTTACAGATAATGAACAGATGCAGGAAGGGACTGGGACCTTGACCAGTACTTTATGTCAACATTATGTTAGAGGTCAGGAATGGAAACCTGGCACTCATTTCACATGGGAACTGACCAAGGATCCATGGGTTTGCAGAGCCCTTGCAGTGCTATGCCTTTGATAAGAAATGAACAGCAGTATTTCACAGGTCATGCAGATAGCTGCTGTGGACTAGGAGAAAGAGAAGAAACCCCATACACTGGCAATTGTTAGGATGGATAAATATATGGAGTCAAACATGTGCTCTGCAAGTGGGAAAATGAGAGCCATGGTTTTCAGTCCAGCTCCCATGAAAAGTCCAGAATGAGACCACTATGGATTTTAAGAGAACTGTCTGTGACCCAGACAAAGAAAGTAAATACAAATACTACAAAGAGCTGTTTCTCATTGCTTCTTACCAGTTAGCTGGTGGTTTTCCGTAGACTAAAGTTCATCACCTGAATGTGTTTCCGCTGAACCATGGCAAACCTAATTTATATTTTTTGACTGAAGGCTGACGTTATCATTTCTGCTTTTAGATCTCCCCTTGTGCTTCTAAATACATATTTATTTGTCAGTGTCAGACAGTTTACAACTCTGATTTGAATACTTTTTTACTTAGACAACCTATGACTTGAATCTGTAACACACCTTTATGGCCCCAGAAAAGAACCTTAACCTGAGCATAAGCTGGTCCCGTGGTATAGCCAGCTTGCTGAAAGCCCTCCAGTTTGCAAAGAGCTGCTTTCGGGGCCCTGCACATCATGCCCAGAACTGTAATGGGAGCTAGACTATACTTCACAAAGCCTGACCTCAGCTACCTGGTCTGTATTTTGTCCATTTTCTTTACGCAGAAATCAAGGCCTTGAGGAGGACGTTTTTGCATGCAGGAGTCTCCCATCAGTGAAGCAATGGATCTGAATCTGGGAACTTGAGAATATTTCTGGATCCATAGCCACAGGACAAGAGAAACTGGGGCTATACCTATGCTAGTAAATTACACAATGGCAGAGAATGTGTTTCTGGGCACTGTAACTCGATTGCTTAGACATGTAAATTATTAGAACAATCCCTGGGACAGTTTTAGCCCAGACCAACTAGTACAGTCTCAGCAGATACCTCAAAGACACAATTTGTGCGTTAGCTCATGGTAGGTACTGTTCCCAACAGGCAGAATGTTTTGGAGGGTAAGAAAGTTTAATGGTGTGTCTGCTCCCTTGGCCAGATGAGAGTGCCCATATTTAGTTTACTAAGTTGCAGCCTGAGTTGGCTGATAGCACATCTTTGAATATTTCTGGGTCATAGCAGGTTTTTAAAATCTGGCATGAAGACCAGCTGTGGACCAGGATTTCATTTTGAATTCACCCATCAACTCCAAGTTTGGGGGCTTTTTTTAGCTATTATTATGAGAAAACACTTAAGTTGTGTGTTTATATATGTTCCACCAAATGTGTTTCATAACATCTGTTTGGCATTCAGCAAGGAAAATGTTCTGTAATCTTGACCAGCACTATGTGCTGGGCAGACAAGACTGTACAAAACATGAGGTTAAAAAGCTGCTTTCAGCCCTACTCAGAGACTGAACTGAGAGTCAGTTCTTTGAACTTGTTTCATGAGCCGTTTTTTCAGCTGCAAAGTGAATCTGATTACAAGCTCTTGAATTACTGTGAAGGGTCTCACAGACCTTTCGCAGAAGCAGGCATTGTTATTCTGAAGTGAATGCAGTAGGGAGCCTTCACTTAGCTTCCCTCTCTTTTCTTTCTGCCTGCTGGCATCTCCCCCTTCCTCTCTACTAACTTCTCCACATTGCCGTTCATCTTCTTAAGGCTTCTCTGCTAAGAAATATTCGAAAAGCAAATATATGCAATTACCGAAAGTAAATTATTTGGGGACTTGAGCTGCTCTGGTTTGTCTTGTTACATAGTCAGATGCCTACTTACTCCTTCTGTTCAGGAGAGAAAAATTATAAGTAGTCCTATGACAGCAATGTTCAAGTTCACTTGGGTCTGTGTGATCTGTCTAATTCAGTTCTCTTTGATGTTTGCTGTACTCAGTTATGAAACTGTTCCATTAAGACCATGCATCTCAAGGTCATCTGGATTACATTGTATCCTTTAGAAGGAAATGCACTTGGTTGTCCATATAGCAGGACTCTGTGGTGTGACCCAGCCCTTCTCTATTATCCCCGTTTCTGGAATCCTGGAGGTAAGTTGCACAAAACATATCTGCACTGAGAAATGCTCTAGTGTTTAATGCATGGGGATATTCAGTACATTTTCTCATCATGAAGGGGAGAAAGGTCATTTAACTCAGCCATTAAGGGTCTTCTCAAAGTGGTCTGCCCAGCACAGGACAGTGGTTCCCTCAGCGTTTGTGGTGACTTGGTGTGTAACCTTATTATCAAGTGCTCAACTGAAAATACTGTTTTACTCTATAATGCGTATCAACTGTGAACCACCTACCAGGACCCTACAGACAGGTAATTTATTTATAAATGTGGTATCATTTGTAAGCCATTTGTGGCAATGTAAGGTTTATACCTGAGAGGAGTCATTAAACAAGTGCAGGACACTTTTTTCCCTAGTTGGTAAGGGTTTGCCTGCCTGCAGAAGTCTGGATTCCTAAGGAGTCCAAACCCAAGGACAAGACCCCTTTGGGAAGAGCCACCCACAGTAACCTGCATGAGGGCCCTGTAAGCACTTCTGGCATTGACTTCTTAGCAAAGAAAACAGAGCTGAGGGAGCAGTGAGAAGCTTGGGAGTTGCCAAGTGCTGAGACAAAGTTGCTGCTGCCACTTGAGATGATCTAAGGCCTCTAGGACCAAGCTGTGGTGCTTGTGATGCCTGAGTGGGTACATGAGGGAAGGCCCTAGATGAGAGGCTTGCAAAGCAGCTGTGAGAAGACCTGTGTTACACTGGTTGTGAGACCTAGGCACTGAGTAATTTGATGCCAAACAAATCTCAAGGAGGCAGAGGGTCTGTGTAGGGGCTAGTAGCTGCATTTAGTGGGATTGCTTACTAAACCCAGATATGCACAAAGGTGCTAAATTTGGGGAAGGACTGGTAGGGGAGAAAGTAGTAATGTGAGACCTTTAGCAAGTGGTAGTCTTTTCAATCCGTATAATCTGTTTGCAAGAATTAATATAGAAAACAGAGGAATTCTGATTTGGCTTTGCAAATCCACTTCAGGTTAGTATCAGATGTATGATGTTTGGACGTAAGACACTTGGAGCACTAGTGGCGTTGTCAAGAGAGGAGAAAGCAGGTAATTCTACATTAAAGACTGGGAAAGAGAAACTTGTGAGAAGGGATGTAGGTGATTTGGCATGTGTGTGGGAGAGCAGGAAAACCTGACAGAAAAAGGTATTTTCACAACGGGGTTTTCAGCTGGTACAGAGTTGGTGTGGGATGGTTTATCTTCTGACTGGTTTACATCGCCCCACCCATTCCCACGTTTTTCTAACATACTTTACTATAATCCTATAAATCTTGCTCAGGGTATGAAGTGTATTGAAAAAAGGTATTAAATATTTAACAGGGTTACTGTTGTTATTATTTTAATCTGAAACTAGTAATGTTTATTTTCCATTGTGAAGAATTACTATGTTAGAGATTAATAGAAAACACAGAGTTACTCATTTAGTACTCAGAAGAATGTTTTGTACTAATCTACAGTGATCCCTAGCACTCTTTTAATGATTGACTTCAGATATAGTTATCATGAGTCTATTTTTTACTGATAAGAAAATCGAGTCACAGCAATGGCCTTATTAGTATTGTACAGCCTGCCCTTTAGAGAAGTAAATGGGAACTGTGAGTATGCCTAGCCTCCGGATATCAAGCAGACAAAAGAAATGAGTCTTTTAAAATATCAAAGACAGTCAGTGGTAGAGCTCACGGTTTTCTACGCCAACTGTTGAATATACTTATTTCCTGCTAGTAAGTACATTGTTTTGGAGCGCCTTACACTTTTCACTTCTTGTGCAACTACAGTGCTAACAAGATGAATGGCTCCTCTTTAACTTTCATTTTCCAATTGGCTGCTGAACTCTTCCTCTAACAATTCCACAGACAAAAGAAGGAGCTGTTCCATTTCAAGAGGAAAACACAAGCTTTGACATTAACTTTCTGACCTTTGAGGACAAGGAGTGTCCCCTGAATGGCCTTGCTGTTTCAGATGTTATTTACAAATGCTTCAAGAATATGGCTCTCCTAAAAGAGAATTTTTTTTTCAAGAGCCATGAGCCTGCATGTTGTATTCAGTCAACATGGGAATTATAAGTATCTCTAATAAATTTCAATTCTTTCTCCAGCTGGAAGCATACTATGCTGAAAAGCTGAAGAAGGTCTTAGTAAACTGTTTAAAGAGATTCCTGCCAATGCTGCCAGTACAGATCCCAGATTGCTGGGCTGCCAGGGAACTAGAGATGTCCTGGAATTGCTCTAGAGATGAGCAGTTTTCTTATGTGGCAATGTCACGTGCATTTTGGGATTGAGGTCAGGTTCCAGGCTCTGAGATCATAGATTCACCTAGACACATCACTACCCTTCTGTTTCCACTCTGTTGTAGTGAAAACCACAAACTCTCACAGGGCTGAGGAGCCATGAGGCCAAGTGTGGGACCATGGTTCTTCTTGCAGGCCTACACAAGCTAGTGCAATACTGATACAAGTAGCAGCAGAGAGCTCAGGGCACCTTATGCCTATTCCTCAAGAAAGACGTCTGAAATAACATTAGCCAGCTTTCCAATATTAAGCAAATGTGTTTCTCCTAAAGATGTTTCTGGAATATGGTCCTGGATATTGAACTGTAAGGTTGGATTTCGTGGGATATAAAAAAAAAATCAGTTAAATACATTTAAAAAGAAAAAAGTTGGGTGGGTGGGTGGGTGGGAATCATGTTGCCCAGAAGAGCATGTTTCCACCACATCTTTACTATGTTCACCTCCTGCATTTGTATCTCTGCTGTTCGTATTGTCTGCAAAACCTGCATAGGATCTCATCAGTTTCAATATGGTAGCAAGCTGAGTCAAGAAAACAACTAAGTTCTTCAAGCCCCATAACTCTTGGAAAATGTAATTGTTGCCTGGACAATGTCACCATGACAGAGAGCAGCCACAGCTCTAGACAGGCCTTCTGGCACTTGGACTGCTGGTTGTTTGTAGAGGGGAAACAGTCATAAACAGTCTGTGCAGACTTGGGACTGTTCTGTGACATGTGTTTGCTTTTGAGAGGATGGAGTCGAGCTTTCAATTTCCTGGCAAAGAGAAAAATCTGAGCTCTAATGGGACCACTTAAGTAACACTGTCTCTGCATCTGCAGTGGATTTGTTTCCTTTATGGTTTGAATCATCACACAGTTTATTTTACTGTGGTAGCATTCCCTAGCCAGGTAAAATAATGGGAGCTTTTCTGCCTCCTGTGAGGAATGTTAATTATTTTCAGTATGGTAAAAATGTCAGAATCCATGACAAGACTTGGAATGGTAAGGAAGGAAACAAAGTACTTGTAAAAAAAATTAAAAATAGCAAGTGCAAAACTATGAGACTAGAAAAGATTAGTATATTTATTTTCAATATGGCATTACTGTACAGGTAAACTGGGAATTAATGATGAGAAGACGAGCTATGAAACAGAACTGCTGGGCTCTAAGAGTAAGGATGTGGGTGCTACCAAGCAAAGTCCTTAAGCGTGTATTTGGCTTTAACCATGTTGTTAAGCTAAGCAAAGTGTGTAAGTGTGGGTTTCAGTCAGCATGATGGAGTCATAAATTAATATTCCAATAAGCATTAGCAGGACTCAGAAAACACAGGAATGTTCCAGCTGTAAAAATTTGGTCAAATTCTAATAAACCATTTGAGTGGCTCATAGAAACAACCTGTCTTTATTCATTGTAGGGAAGACCAGCTCACTTCAGGAGGAACGTAGTCCTGAAGGAGTCAAGAGAAATGATGCTTAAGGATCAGCTGTCTTACTGCTTTTATATTTGCCATAGAGTCCTGTATGGAGACAACTGGAAGAGAAAGGGATCAAATACCCAAGGTGAGAGCTAATTTAAAACAAAGAGTTTTGTTATGCCTCAGTACTGTCCGTTTTCTCAAAAATGCCTTTCTGCCCATGTTTAGTTCATAATGAAAGATTAATTGCACATTAAAATTCAGGGCTGCTGAGAAATTCTGCAGTTTGGATTGTCTTTGAATATGTATTTTCCTATGTTTCATGCATGATCCAGGAGGCACCGCAACCATTGCATGTTTTCCTGGTATTACTTTTCCACATAGTCGTATACAAATAGATGCCTTTGCATGAAATTAAGATGCTTCAATGAAGAAATAGGAGTCAGCAGCATGTTAATAGCCATTTCTCCACAGATAGTTTACTGACATCTAGTTTCTGGAACAGAATAAATACCATTATAGGTTGGGCCAGAAACTGTAATAAATAATGATACTGTATCTGCACACACATTTTTGTTGTGTCTTACATGCATATACATTTTGAGGTCCTACCTGTGGTAGCCCAAAACTGCTTTGCGGATTTTTTGGAAAACACAGTCTCTGTCAAATGTATCTTAAACAGAGTGCAAGATGCAGAATAGAAGTGTGATGTGTGAAAAAAGTTTTGTGACAACTTGGAAATGCCAGTGGAAGTGAAGTTGTGAGTGAGATCTCCTGGACTTAGGGAACGGGAAGTTTAGTTGCTGTACACTGAAGTTTAACTATTCAGACAAGTCACATCTGTAGTAGTAGAAGTGGGTCTGAAGCATGGGGTTTCATGCTACCACACTGTAGTTCATGTTGCTTGTATGTTAGCATAACAACTAGCACTCTCCCAGACACTGTCTAGGCAGGGTAAAGGGAGTGAAACAGAAAAGAAAGCATCCCCAGCAGACACTAAGCAGGAGACCACTGTTTTGGAGAGGAGATTTTAGCTGCTTGGTGTAGGCCCTCCAGCAGAAGAGTCCTATTTGGAATCACAGGATAACTCTGGCGCAAAGGGACCTCAACAGGCCTTTGTTACAGCCCCCTGCTCAAAGCAGGGTCAACCATGAGGTCAGACCAGGCTGCTCAGGGCTTTATTCAGTTGAGTCTTGAAAAGCTCTGAGGATGGAGCCTGCACAGCCTCACTGGGCAACCTGCTCTAATATCTCACTGTCCTCGTAGAGGTAATAGTTTTCTTTATATCCCTCGGAACAGCAGTCCTGTCCTTAAGCATACCAGCTGTTCCCCCCAGTTTGGTGTCATATGCAAACTTGGCGAAAGTGTGCTCCGTTGCCTCCTCAAGGTCATTGATAAAGATGTTAAGTAGGATGGGTCCCAGGGCAGACCATTAGTTACAGCACTCTGCTTGTAATGGGCAGCGAGGCAAGGTATCTACCCTTTAACCCTTTACCCTGTGAGCCTGTTATACCACGAGTTTTTTAACCATCTAGTTATCTGTCCATCCAGACCATAACATCCTAATTTGGATAACTGTACGTAGAAAGAGCTTGTACATACCTTGCTAACTCCAAAGGCAGAATGAGACCTTGGAAGGAATTGGTAGAAATATATTGTAAGGAGGCATTTCAAGAGAGGCATTTCAAGAGAGTAAACTCGAGCAAGGCTCTCAAGTAGAAGAAACGGTATGACAGACTGTCCAGGCTGAGAGTGGATATGGAAGTATCAAGATAGGCCAGTAGCTTGAACAGAACAAAGTGAGCTGCAGATGGAGTGACTGAGCCTGGTAATACAGGATACAAAATGGTTTTATAATGAACCCATAATCGCAAACTATGCACCAGAGGCTTTCTACAAGGTGACAGGTCTTCCTAGAGGTTTTACAGCTCTCCCCTCCCAGAACATGAACACATGGGGTTTCTACCCTGCTTAGAGGGAGAAACACTTCACCTGCGTTCGAAATGGTGCCTTTTCTGCATGGAAAGACAATAGCAGCTGAACTGTATAAGGCATTCTTTTTGAAGCATAAAAATGGAGTGTTGTCACTGTTGGAAATAGAAGGACAGCATAGGAGTCCGTGTGCAGCTGGGGTGGAAACATGAGACATCAGTACCCCCCAAACATTTACATTAGGATTTGCATTACTCTGAATGCCAATTTGCAAGGCAGAGACAAAGCTGTTCCCGGTTGTCAAGACGACGTCTGAGGGAGGCAGAACTGCCAATAACAACAAAAGAGGTCAGAGATTTCTGTTGTCTCTCTGAAAATGCATGCAATAGGAGAGGGCTGTAAGAGAGATTGGAAGAACTGCTTAAAAGTTAGATTGAGTTTCCCTCAGAGTGAAGAGCCCGTGCAGGTATGTAAATAATCCCCCAGGTAGAGAACATCTGTAGGCAGTGTAGATTGGAAAGGGGCGGAAGAATGTTCAAAGACTTTGTTACAGAGTTCCTGTCGTTTAAAATCTTTAAAAATAATAAAAACATTTCTTTTCCTCCTGGCTGCAAGGAGACTGAAGGATGCAAAGCAAGGCACTGCTGTTGTGTTTGGTCAGTAGCCAGCCAGACCAGTAAGATCAAAGGGCATGTAAACAGTTTGTATGCATCTCAATGCGAAGTTTACTTCAAAGCTGAGTCCTGGAAACAAAGATTCAAGCACAGATTTCCACCCCCGCCCCGTCTTCTCTTCTTTTTTTTCCCTAAAGTGCAGTTGAGATTCTTTGTATCAGTGAAAATAACTGTATTATAACCCTGGAGCATAACATCATGAATTCTTTTATGCAGAATGGACAGGAGCAGTACGACCTTTCTTTACACAGTCTGCTACTGTGCTTCTGCCTCAATTTAGAGAAACCACACCTGGGGACACAGGGAAGCTCGGAATGTGTAGTTCAGTTTTCCACGGCCTCTGTGAGGTTGCCACCACCAGTTGTGATACGGTGTTGGAGTGAGGCCACCTTTTTTTTTTAGGTTTGGACTATGATCAGTAGTTCATTTTGTCTTTGGTCTTCAAACAGCCTTGAGATAGGGAGCAGGTTGTGTGCATTACAAATAAATAAATCCCAAGTTGTCAACCAGAGGATATTTTTTCTGAGGTAACTGACAGTGAGTTCACTCCTGTAAGTCATTGTGGCACAATTGTGTAGTGCAGAGATGCTCCTGCTCCTGTAAATGTGCTGGATTTACAGTGGGAGCTATATCACCACTTTTCAAATGCTGTTCCACTTTGGAGACTTCTGTCATGGTTGCCAGCACAGCTAGGCTGCTGCTGGTACCCAGACCTGTTCATTTAGAACTAGCTACTCTGTTGCACTATTCAGTGTCACTGTGCCGTCATTCTCTTCCCTTAGCTATGGATCCTCAAGAGTCCTGTTACCAGACTGGAAATAACTTGGTTAGACCCATAAAACACAGTTAATTTTTTCTCAGACAAGGTTTTTAACAGGCCAAGAAGCTAAAAAACATTTATAGGGACTGCTGGGGGAAAGAGGCTAACAGGTTTGGTTGCTGCTTGAACTCACCAGCATGAATATGGGCATCTCCGGCTATAGCGGCAGCAGTAGAATTGCCATTCACGGTCAAGCACAGATGGAAAATACTGACTCTGGAAACCAGCCACCAGCCCATTGTTTGAGCAGGTTTGATACCTAATAAAGAGGAGAAAGAAGAGAGCACATAAGGGAAACATGATATTAGATTCCCTGATAGTTTTAAGCATTTCTGGAAACAGCATTAAAAATCTTGATTCAGGGTGGAAGCTGAGGGTTTGGCTTTGTATTGAGAAGCACTGTGTGCACCATTTTGTATAAGAAAGCAGCACAAATTAACTAAGGATGTCTTAACATTTATGTTGCACTTAAAACTAAACTGTTTTAAAGTATTTAATCATTCCTGTATGCTAATCAGGCAAGAAGATTGTTCTGGTGTTGACATTCTCAACTATTTACAAGTCATGAGACTGACTCCAAAATAGTCCATTAATACTTTTATCTTTGTTGGTATTTGAGCATTTAACGTTCACTGGAGTAATTTTTTCAACTGCTTCTCTACACAAAAGAAGCCTTAGAAACTTCTATGAGAGAAGTTCAGCAATTTATTTTATTTTGTTTCTTTCTCAATTACCTGTCTCCAGGAGAAGGCACTCTTTATTCAAAACCTTATAGGCTTGTGATGAAATTGTGATTTGATAACAATCACATGAGGAAAACTGAGACTCAAATGTTATAAAATTATAAGACTCACATAAATTTTGTGACTGGATTTTCAAAAGAAAAATGTGCCGCTTCATGCTTTCTGTGTACTCGAGAATTCTGTCTTACACATAAATATTGCCTTCAAGTAAAATAGACATGGTCTCTAAGCATGCAGATATGTGCTTTTCTTTCTGCACACCCTGCACACACCTGGACAGTGACACCCGAAGTAATTCAAGTGATAATCAGTTTGAATAAGCGTGCTTGGAGACTAAAGACAAGGAGAGCATGAAAAGAGACAACTCATTAACTCAGCATTTGAGTGCTCATTCTCTCAAGCACCCTCCTAGGCTCATTGTTTCTCTGTTGGAGAAAATTACAGGGATTCAATTTCTTGTATTTCCTTTCCTTTGCTTTCTTTTTCCTTCATCAAGGAAAACTGGCAGCCTAGAGCCATAGCAAACCTTCCTTGCGATACTGTAAAATCAAATACATTGATATATCCACAAGACACATTCAAAAGATCTTTATGATTAACAAATACCAAAAAATTTCCCCTAGTTTAATTCAATGACCTGATAGTTTATTTTAATGAGCCTGGAGTTCCCAGAAGGGAAGACACCTCATCTAGCAGGGTTTGGTGTTTGGAAAGTCCTTCACGTGTGCATACAGGTGTTAGTGCTCGCAGAGCCTGAGGCTCAAGTGTTTGTATGCATAAGCTGAAAAACTGATCGGTTTTGACCAGTGCAGGGATTAATTCCTCTGTCTAACTTTCAGCTTCTGCCTTTGAACCAGGGGTCTCTTCTATACATCCCTTCCACTGTGTTCTGTTGTTCAGACAAGAGTATTTACATTTGTTTGTATCCCTGCATGTCCCCCGTTGCTGGAGCCACACATACTTGCTGTGCTTTCCGAGACTCCTTCGAGGACCTTCAGAGTTAAGCAATGATGGGGACTCTGAGTTGCTATGGTATCACACCAAGTAAGGCAGTTTGGCTCTCACTCAGAGGATTTCAGCAGGACTTTGATAGGAAGTTGCTCTGTTTTTTGGCACATAGGCCATGGGAACATATGGCTAAGATTCTGTGTAAACATATTGGATAGCTGCAGATGATTGGTGTTATCCTGATGGAAGAAAGGTTGATACACAGAAATACAGGGAATGGTTGTACCTGTTGCAAGATGAGCATTAATCTGTGTAACGTAGAACCAAATTTGTGTCTCTTCATCTTCTGCCTCTCCCCGTTCCCTGTTACATGCATTTCCACTGCTCAAGACCTGTGCCCCTGTGAGATTTTCTAGCTCTTTTGCATAGGTGCAATAGCAGGAGCCTTTTGGTCCTCCTTTTCCTTTGTACTTTCTCCCAGCGGCTTGGCATTGGTCTGCAATTTCTTGTTCTCACCAATCAGCATTTGATATTCCTGCCCATACCTGTCTTTGTGGGATGTTCTTCCTTCTTTTTCTCTCCCCACTTGCTCACATTCAGTCTGGGAAGACGTGCCCTCTTTCCCACTCTCTCTGCCCTACAAGTTTTTATTTTCTTGAACACCTCTACTAATACAGTCTGATTTTGATGGAAGAATGCATTTTGAGAGAGATGTCGCTGATGGACCCTTCTCTCTATACTGGATTGAAAAAAATCTAGCTAACATATACACGCATGTAAACATGGGAGTGTTATTTGGACACCAAACTTCAGAAAGGTTTGGTTATTTTTGATCCTGATTCTATCTTCTCATGAAAAGTTTGTTTAAAAAATATTTTTGGTGTTACCTTAGAAATTAGTTTCTTGAATGGGGAGTATAACTGGACATGTCATATCTTATAATTAAATTCCCATTTTATTTTTAAAAAATTCCAAATAAAATTTGAAATATATTTTTAAGCTCATGTTAACTTCTCCCTCTCTACTTCTGTCATATACACAAAGTCCTGCAATCTGTTATTCAAGCTCAATATTGGGTTCAGTGAAAGAAAGGTATGGGGGATGCTGAAGTACTTTTCTTTAGCTTTGACATAATGTAAGATTTTTTTTCCCCCTGATCTTTCTAATTTCAAGTTGAATCTAGATATTCCTGGATGAAGAGATGCTCCCAGAAATTGGAGTATTTATTTGTGAGCTCATATAAAATCTTTTCTTTTCTTTCCTTTTCCCAGCTGGCCTCTTTCCTACAAGCAGAAAGTAATTCTTCAAGGGAAACAAACAACCCCTCCCCACACACCTTTTTAATCAGATGCTCTATGCACTAATCTGAAAACAACATTTAATATGTGAGGATTTCTTCCTTCTCTAATGAATTTGCTAGTCCTGTCACAGCAAATCCTGTAAACCAGTATGGTGAAAAGAAACTAGTGATTCAGGACCTTTGATTTATAGTCAAGTAAAAAAAAAAAAAAAAAAAAAAAAGCCTTTTTGACCATGGGCACATTCAAAGATGATTTTGATTAATACAAACACATTTCATCATTTGTACTTGAAAACATTTTAAATTACCTTGCTACCACAACCAAGGTACTTTATTAGTTTTGCATTAGCTTTCATCAACTCGGTGCTTACAACAGTGTGGATTCATTTCGTTTAAATAGTTTGGCTTTTTTTTTTTTTTTAAGCTGGTGGCATGGGACTTTTCACAGGAAGCTTCCAGGCACTTACTACAGCCCCAATTCAGAGTTTCTACTTTCCAAGCCCTCCTCCTGCCTGTAATTATACATCATGGGTATAAATCAGCCTTCCTTGTACTTCAAAATTAAATAATGAAAGGTGACAATGCTAACTGGGGAGAATGATAAGAAATACTGTCAAAACCGAAAGTGTGTGCCTCAGTTTCATCCATGAAAAATGGCCTGCTTCACAAAACAAAAGGCTTGGACAAAAGACCATACATTCTGTTCATTTCACATGAAAAATAATGGCCAGAAATTTTTCTAAGATATGGAAAATGCAGGCAGACTTGAAAAATATGTGGAGAAAACATCCCATGAATTTTAATTGAAATGCAAGTAAGAACAAAGTGCTTGTGAATGTAACAGCATTGAAAACAAGATACTTGCTACAGAGCACTATAACTGGAATATTTTAACAGTTCTCAGCCTGCAATCTCATTAGTTCTCATCCTTGCACATTTTCCATGCTTATGCAAAACCCTTCAAACTTTTCATTTAGAGGCATTAGTTTAGAAACCCTTTCTACCATGAATTGGTGGTACTTTTAGGAGAACGGAGCTCTGGTGCCACTTGATATTGGTTCTCAGTGGAAGTCAAAAGATTCCTATTCCAGAATTTACGGAGCTGATTGGGTAAGTGGATGTGTATTTTAATTTTAAATGCAGCACAGATATCTAGTTTGCCTTCTGTTTATTCACAGTGTAGCCATTAAGATGGTTCAAGTATAAATAGTTCAGAATATTTCTGTTTAGAACTTGCCTGAAAATGCTGATGGGAGAACAAATGCTCATCTCTACCAAACTACAAAAGAAATGTGTACAAAGCTACACGGGCCAGGAAAGGTACACACACAGTTGGGTTTAAATCAAGGGCACGCACGTGTAGGCATGCCTGATGTTACTACGTATGTGAAGTCATCAAAAACTTAATCCAAGCTTCAGTACATCAGTGGAAATTGTTCTGCAGATTTCAACAGATCAGTGGCTCCAAAATGGTTCAAAACTGGGTAGGAGGGACACTTTTTAGAAATGTCTAGGTGCCAAGAGACCCAAAGATACGTATTTTTAAAATATCTTTAGCATAGTTAAATATTTTTAGAAATTATAATTCAAGTTGCAATGAAATAGTTTGGGGAAACAGTCAGGGAAACATCACTTCTAGTATTTTTCTTTCTTTCTTTTTTTTTTTTTCCTCCTGTGTTGTGTCTGGTTTGTTCCCTTCTGAAGCACCATGGGTTTAATCTGAGTTGTGAATCTGACTGGGCTTTTCTGAAACACCTGAGGGCATCTTTCCCCCTGTGCTTTAGACATCAAGGCAGGCATCTATGTCCTCAAGGACCTGAAGAACCCTGACAATCTGAATTCAGGTAGAGGAGCGCACTGACTTTCAACTGAAGAAGTGTTTGGAAGTTTGATTAAAAAAATGTCGTTACAGAGGTGCACTGAGCTGTTGGCTTTGGGTTTAGTCTGAAGTCTGTTTTCATGAGTTTGTATGACAGTCTCATAGGCCTTGCTCGCAATAATAATTAAAAGACAAACACATTGCTCTTCCAGCGAGTTTTTCTTTCCCTGTCACTTCTACATTTATACAAACACAATGATTTGTTGCTTTGATGTGTGCATGGAACCAAGTCCCATATTACTGGGAATTAGTTTAAATTGTATGAAAATGATGCCTCTGTAAGCAATACTCACAAAGAGAAGCTAATACACATATTTACATTAAAACATGTATTTTGTGCCAGAGAAACACACAGCTATTAAACACTGAATCCTACAATACGGGGTGGGAGGGGAGGGGGATTAAGTAGGCAGCGGAATGCTACTCTGAAGCGCAGTGTTGCAAGTTTACATTATAGTGGCAGTATCCAATCAGGTTTTTTTTAATTCTTTTAATTACTGAAATCTCTAGAGTACATAATAGTGTGGAATATACACATGTATCTGTAATAAACAACACGTATCTTGAAGAAATGGATTTAGTTTTGGCAACAATGTGATAGGGAGATCAAAGAGCTAGCTGGCATTAAAATGATTTAGATACATTTGTCATAGGCAGCTGTTATGCTAATCTCATTTATGCAGTTGTCAGCTGATAGGTTCTGATGAGCCAGCTTAGTGGGAAAATCATTAGTAGATCCCTATTGTGATAAATGTTATTTATTACTGTCAAATGGTATTAATGTTTGATTCAAAGATGGGAAATGGGCATCATCTACACGAAGTTCATCCATTCATGGTCAACGATGACAAAGGGAGCCGCTGAATTCCAGCCAAAGGAACTTCATTTCTGTAAGAAAAAAGAATAATGGATTTAATTTGCATATGTTTTAAAAGGGTAATGAAGTAATATGATGTTTATCTTGGTTGAAGAGTGGTAATTTTTGCTGGCATGGCTCCAGCAACATTTGAGTCATTGTGCAGCATTTGCTGTTCAGTTGTTGGTTGTGGAAGGGGCTTTTCAAAGCAGCAGGTGCATAAGGGGGGAGGAAACTAAAATGATTTATTCATTAGGCCAAAAAATGAGCAATCTCGGTGTCTTTCCCCTTACCCTCCAGAAATATATTTGCAACCATCTTCCTTCATTTTTCTTCTGCTACATCAATATCTCGTTTTCTCTTCCCGTCTGCAGCACTGTCTCTTGAATTACACATAGATCCACACAGATTTCCACTCCATCTTTGTTGTGATTTTTGACTTTTTCCACTTCATCTAAATAGATAAATGCACAGAGATAGTAGCATCCCATTCCAAACTATCAGGCAGATAGAAGTTGGGAGATGGTCACATATGGCTGTAAAATGGAGCATTTTTTATTTTTTTCTTTTAAAAAAGAAAAAAACCCACCCAATATTTTGGCAAATTAGCTGTGCAGCTGGTTTTTAAGTTGTTGAAAAATGTTCCCTCTGCTTGTGAATTTGCATGGAGACATCCCTCTCTCTCCTCTCTATTCCAATACAGCTGCAGTGTTGTAATCTATTTCTAATTTTTTTAAATTGTGGAGAAAAAAACCCAACCCATAGCCAAAAAAATCTTAAACACCTCCCCCCCACCAAAAAAAAAAAAAAAAAAAAATCCCAACCAAAGCCTA
>JAVJGI010000060.1:7500875-7541214 GCA_035590275.1 Ibycter americanus | reverse complement strand
ACAGCAAATCCTGTAAACCACTATGGTGAAAAGAAACTAGTGATGCAGGACCTTTGATTTTTAGTCAAGTAAAAAAAAAAAAAAAAAAAAAAAGCCTTTTTCACTAGACCCACTCTGTAGCACTTCTGTTATAGAGAATAATTCAGTATTCAGAGTTCATGTCACTGGGTTCTCCTCACTCATGAAATCCTGACATTGCAAAGAAGAGAGGAAGATACTTCTTAGAAGGTGAATGCAGAAGAGTATGAGAAACTGGCTGGGACTGTGTGCGGTTAAACTTGGCAATGGATAGGTTGTTTTGTTTTTCTGTTGGCTTAAGTTGCAATGCATGAAGAGTTGCCTTTTGGATCTGGTACTGGGAGAAGAGGAGGTGAGCTGGCTGGTAGGTGTGGGAGTGGGATGATTGGTGGTGGTGGTGAAGGTCAGGTGCTGTTGAATGGGAAGTTGCCCTTCCCTTCCCTTGTTTACATCTGTTGGAAATGACTGCAGTGTTTCATAGAAAACGAGTAAACAATGCAGCCTTATTTTGGGAGGAGTTTGGTGTAGTAACAGGGATATGGTAGCTGAGATTTTCCTGGCGTGCTGCAATTGCTGTGAAGAGCCCCTCCTTCACCAAATCTTCTTCTGAACTGTTTAATGAGTGTTGTACAGCTGCGTTCTGTCATGGCAAGCACCCATAGTGTGCATCCGTGTTACCAGTTTCATTCAGATCAGGACTGCTTTCCTTGTTCATCAACGAGCTTTTATCTGTGATATCAAACTAGAGCTGGTTTGAAACAAACCCACTCAAAACATATGTGAATTTTGGGTCCATGCGCAAACTGTTTCACCCTACAGATGCACTTAAATTGTGCCACATTATTTGCAAACATTGATAATAGCGTCAGTGGCCAAGCGTGTACCTCATTGACTCAACAGCTGTCTGCCAGCCTGAAGACAAACACTGCTTGCAACAGTATAGTAGTTTTGGGCAATGGCACCATTTGTGGCGACACTTCATAATTATGCCCTCATCTTATTTTTACTCTTTGCTTGACAAAGCACCAGAGTGTTGTGCCCCACCTAATGCCGGTGCTGTGGTGTACACATCTCTCTGAGGCCCCCTGTCCCTCAGATACATCAGGAGTTAGCCTAAGCAACATGTTGTCCTGAGGGTGACAACCCAAAGAGGAAGCCTGTTCATTACAAATCCCCTCAGGGAAGCCCAAGCCAAGATGCCGTAAGTGGTGCTGTTAGACTCTGCATTGAGCCCCTGCTGCACTGGTTGGGTAGCACTCCCTGAAGCTCTCTGGAAACGTGCAGAGTCTGATACATTGCTCAGTAGTCACAGGGTCATGCTGCATTAAGGGCAATTTGTTCCTTACAACAGGGTAACCTGACAGTGTCATTCTATGTACTTCAAAAAAATCCCACTGTTTTGCTGTAGAGCAGATAGCTTCTGTAAAACTTGCATCATTAATTACTTTAAAGCTATCTCTCTAGAGCCTGTTGCAGCAGACTGAATCTGTATATTATGGAGATGTATCAGATAAGGCAAACTGACCTAATAGAAATAATGCTGCATGCTTTCATCTGCAGTCTTCCATTGAGTGCATATGGAGAGAGGTGGCCTAACCTCATGCAGCCAGTAAGACCACAGAGTGTGAGAGGCATTTTTAAATGAGACATTAGATAGACTGTTCTCCTGGAGTGTTGTTTTACCAAAATCTGTTACTTTCACTATCCAAAACTTAATTTCCTTCTCATACAGTTGTGGAGGGGAGGCCCTGTCCTGCTCTTCTGAGTTATTTTTTGTGGAGTGTTTTCCCTCTGCATAATTTGGTTAGTTGCATGATGAAAGCTAATTTAACAATCAGTCTGTTACAGATGAGTGGGGAGACGTAAGTGGCTGAGAGCAGGCTCAGGACACTTGAAACACTGGTACTCAAATGGAACAACTTTTCCATATTTGATTAGACCATGCCAGTCTCCAATGGCCACTTCTGTGAGGAGTCTTCACTATCTTATGGGGTGGTTAGATGTCTTGTCATGACTTCCACATGCCAAAGGCAACCTCACTGTCATGTTCAGCTCTTTCTTTCATTTAGGGGTCAGTGATGACTTTCTTTCTTCTCCCCACCTAAAGGGAAGGCAAGGCCCTATTCACACTGTTGATTTCTTTTTGACAGTCGCTGATGAGGCTTCCCTATCTGCAGAAACAATCCTCCTCAAATGCTCCCACTGGACTCAATCCATTGCAGCTGTGCTAAAAGCTCATAACACTATCGCTTTAATATAAATCTAGGGTTTGGAAGAAAATTAACTTGTTTGTGTGGATAGCACAAATGGGAACATTATGAAAGGGCAGCTTGATTATTGTGTTTGGGTAACGCAGCCTCAGATTTGAGACTTGGGATTGGTCAGACATCGAGAACAAAACCAGTTCCTCACAGATGTACCAGGGTTTGCTGCCAGTGCCTGAACAGGAGGCTCCTGCAGACATTTCCATTGCCTATGAGTCTGTCTTTGCACTAGTTTGTGGCAAATAGGGTTTTATTCCTACTTGAAGGATCTGCGTGTGTGTTTGTGCACTTACAGAGAAGGCAAAGGAGAGTGAGAATGGGAGTAGGGAGGGACAATCTAGGTATTTGTTTTCTCCAAGTCCCATCCAAACACTTTCTCAGAAGTCTAAACAAGGAAAAGAAGCAGTAAACATATCCTTTGTGCCTTAGGGGTAACCAGGAGTATATTGGGGATGTGGCATGGTTCCATCTGCATCATGTGGTGTAAAACAAACACTTTCTCTTGGACGAAAGAGTTGCTTGTCTTTCACTTGCAAACTTTTGGTTCTTTGTTTGTGTGATCCCTGTCCTTTGGTGTGATCACTTTCAGGCAAGAAAAATAGTTTTTCTTAAGTACCTTGTTCAAAGACTCGGTAGAGACAACTCTGTAGCATTCAGCAAAGCAGTGAAGAACAGTCTCACCTGCAATCACTCAGACCTTACCTTTTCTTAGGTGGTGAAATATTTACCCAAGGTCAAGCTTCCTCCAGTACAAATGGAGCAAAGAACATAAACTTTATTCTGTCTGAAAAGGCAGGATTCCTTGGGATGTCGTAGGATACAAATATTTAGACGGATCGTGTGGAATCAGGGGATGTCCTGAAGACTTTTCCCTACTCCAGACATGAGTATTTCCAAATTAGCCAAGAACAGATTCTGCTCCCAGTATTGAATAGCATCTTGGTTAGCAGATAGCCTCTGCAGGGGTAAGGTGTTGGGATAGATTCAACAAAGCTTTTGTACATGTACTTTAAACGTATTCACAGATTAATGAAGCTGAGAAGGCATCCTTGATCATCTGATCCAATCTATTGCCAAAATTTTCCCCATGAGTCTTGTAACATGTTCACGTTTCTCGTGTCCATTCAGCAAAACACAAAAGAACATGCTGTCTTCAGAAGTGTATGTACATATAACCTTAACTTCAGGGATGCATTTATTAAGTGGACCACCTATAGTTAGATGTATTCTGAAATGCCAGTAGGTAATTCTAGGCAACTATCAGGGGTGATTGGTCTTCATGAGTCTGCTTCTGGAGAGAGAGAGGTTGCTCCAGAGAGCAGTTTTTAGAGTACCCATTTCTCTCCATTGACCCTGGAAGGGGGCAGAGGTGATAAAGTAGGCATCGTGATTAGATGGCTAATGTGGATCTGGGTAATTGCCCTCTTTGTGTTGAATAAATTTTTTCATATCTCTAAGATGCAGTCTTACACGTTTATTCCTGAAAGTCCATATAATACCTAGTGTTAGTGTAGGAAGTAAACTTACCTAAACAGCTCTGCCAGCGGTTCCCTCCTGCCCTCCAGTCCCTCAGCTGCCCTATCCCTATGCTGCCCACATCCATTTCTGCCATTCCCTGCCTGTGCTATCAGCCAAAGAAAAGATTTAGCTGGAGACTCCTTCTCTCTGCTTCATATTGCCACTTCATTTTCTCTCTAAAGCTTTTATTGGTTTGTGTTTTCTAAAGAAATATTTCTTGGGTTTCTCTCTCTGTTGTGCAGCTGCACAACAGTCAGGAATGGTGATTTGTGAAATGCCATAAACATTATTTGTCAGAGGTCATTTTTTGGTGTTTCTGCCAGACTAGAGTTTCTGAGACACGGCTGAGAAACTGAAAGGAATTCAGAGGAGACCTGTAGGTGTATCATCAGCGCTTGCTTAGGAATGTTGGAATATAAAACTTCCAAAGGAGAAGAGTGGAGACGTGTTCTGCCTGAAAGCAAAAGCACGGGTGAAGGTGCGTGAGTGAGGGAAAGGCATAGCTACTACCTATTAATAAGTTAAAGAGATTTTACAAAGGATGTGGTGTGTTTGTTCTCAGTACTCAGTGAAGGCAGGGCAAGGAATAAAAAGCGTCAATTACAGCGGAGGAAATGAACCTTAAATTTTGGGGAAAATCTTGTCAGCTTTGTAGTTATTGGTGGTATAAGCCATTTAATCTCTCTGGATGTGATGTGCAAAGTGAGACAAAATACCCTGTGAGGCAGACCTGAAGAAAGAATATATGGCAGTTCATCCTGCATGGATGGGGAATGGACTAGCGAGTTCAGCAGAGCTCTGTGTCAGCTGACATGAGGATGATGTATTGCTCACCAACAGATTGGTTTGTCGGGAGATCAGTGGGGAAACAGAGGTGGCCAAACAGGAACTAATGGTACAGAATGTGACTCATATTTGTGGTGCCACTTGATTACTGAATGAGTCGCTTTAGAATTGGGGATGGCTCCAAATAACACTGAGCTGGGCATGGGAGAGAGAGAGAAAATGTATGCAGCTATGAGAAGTAAGATTGCCAGGAGAGAAGGTCTGGGATTGTCAAAGGCCCCACAGGCTACATCCATGCTGTCACATTAATTTGAGGTTTGAGTTTGCACTCAGACACTCCGGGCTGGCTGCCTGCTGGCCCACACTTTCACTCCAGTCTGGGATGAGCCAACTGGGTTCTTGGGCAGCAGCATCTGGACACAGCAAGCGATGTGGTGGCTTGCAGCAAGCCTCTGTCCATGAAGCACTGTAGATGCAACGAGCACAGCCCTGGGTGCAGAAAACTGCAGAACACAACCAGGCACAGCTAGCTAAGATTTATGGAAATAGCCTAAGTAATTAGGAGCACAAGTTCACCTTTGCAAAGGGGTACATGTTCCCTAATCTCTTTGGTGTATTCCTCCCCCAGAAACAGATAGAAGAAAGAAAGGAGATCTGTGCAGAGAAGACAGATAGATGTAAAGACAGGAAGATGGACTGGAAAGGTGAGCTAGGGGAAAAGTAACTAAAATAACTCCAAAAGCTAGGAAAGAGAGTGAAACAGTTAAACATATTAAAGAGGGGTTGGAAAAGAAATACATTTGGGGAAAAGATAGGGTTAGCAAAAGGAAAAAATGTAGGCAAGAAAGACAACAAAGTAGAAAGATTTTTTTAAGAGGTGAAGGAAATGAGATTCAGATAATACATTGTGGATATAGTCATGCTAAGCATACGGAGCATGGTGATGAATACAGCCCCATGGTTAAACAGCAGAAGAAAACATTCTGTATAGATTTACACAGTATCCTCTTTGTGAGAAGTGAACTTGAGCAATTGCTGACAGGGATTTTTAGAAAGAGAATAATAATTTTATTTTGAACAATAGAAAGGTCTAATTCAAAATTACTGTGCAATAAGTAGTAATCGCATCAATGTATGAAAAATGAAGAAGTCATCCAGGATTATCACAGTGTCTTCTTTCTGCCTGTTTTGCAGCCCTCCCCCTTTCTTTTCAGTTCTTATTCCAAAATTAAGTATAGGGTCAATCTTTTTTTTCCTTAGCATTGCATCAGCCATATGAATGTATCACGTGGTAAATGAAAGAGTATGAATAATTCAGAACAAAATTTTGAATCATTTAAAAAGCAGAAGCTTCACATTTGATTGCTAACCTGTTCGCATATAGCATGAAATCTACAAAAATTACATTGCAATTTCTGGAACAAACCCGTTTAAAGTATTTCAAAGTATTCTTGCATTCATTTCATTCTGTCCAAAGAATATTTCAAACTCAAGGTTTTCCAAAACTGTGTTTCACATTTCATGAAAAAACCAGAAGATAATTAATTACTGGGTACATGCTGCCTAAATGTGAAACACTATATTTTCAGAAATTATTGTGGCCATAAAATGTGATCACCTTTACCTCTACGGTTGATGGAAAATGTAACATTTAGTTAACCAAAACTGACTGTATTAGGGAATTAATGTGATCCTCTGCTATCATTATCATGCATATATATGCCACCATCATCGCTTGTTAGTGTGCATTTTTGGCTCCTGTAATACCAGCATGACTAGAAAACAGCCTTTGACTGTGCCTAAGCCAAAAAGCTTAGCAACAAAATCACAAAGAGAAAAGCCAGTGCAATACAGAGAAGAATTTTTTTTTCTAGTGATAAGAGTACAAGGATGGGGTGAGGAGTTTTACAGTTTGTTCCCCTGTTTAGTCACTGATTCAATGTGTGGCCTTTTAAGAGGGACTTTATCCTCTCCTCACTGAAGGTTCATGCCTCGTTTTCCTCAGCTGTGAAACAACAATAGCAAGAAATAGCAAGACAGAACCACTTTGCAGCTGAGGTGAATGACCAAGCAACACAGCATTTCTAAAGCACACTGAGACCCTCCAGCAAGAGATTGCTATAGAGAAGGCAAATGTGATGCTGATCACCTCACACACATGCATCATGATTAATGAGTCTAAGGCAGTCGTTCAGGGCAGTAAAGCTGCTGGTTATGACAGCATTAATATGCATTTGCATTGCTCTGACCACAGTATTAGCACCCGCATTCCACAGGGGGTAGCAGGGCTGCGCCCTCCAGGGATGGTTGGGGGTATCCTACCATTCGGTTCCCGCCCTGTTGATCTCTTCCCACCAGCACTCTGTCGGCTCACCAAGGCTCTGTGCTGCTGGCATGCAGGCGTAGTTCCACAGTCTGTCGGAGCCTTCCTTCTTGTTGAAAACACTCCTGACAGCCACGATCACCTGCCCGTGTGGGCACTGGAAGTTGAAACCCTGCCGGTACACATTGACCCATTCATCATTATCTCCGTAGTTATAGGGACCGTAGTAATAGTCACTGTACTGGCCCCATGCCACGGTCACCAGAGGCAGGAACACACAGAGAAGGACAAGGTCCATCCTGAGGATGTTCCTGGCTTAGAAATGCCCTGCTGGTTTGTTGGGCTGGCCCTTTTATATCTCCTCTAACATTTGGCTTCCAGATGTTATGCTTCCAGATCCAAGTGCAATGTGTCATTGCTTAGCAAACCTCTGAGTTACAGACTCATCCAATTACTTTTAAGGTGGAATTCCGCAAGTACAGTAAGTCTGCAGGCCATAAAAGCAGGGTCTTCCCACGACCACAAACCGTCTGTGAACCCTTGCTGTAGAGCTACTGTATAGAGCAAGATACACATTATAACTGTCACAGACATCCCACTTCCATCCTCAAGACAGCAGTGAAGTTTGAAAACTGTTTAAAATTAAAGCTCGATTTGAAGTTATCATTTTCCATCATTAGTAACATGCAACAAAATGTGATCATGTGTGTGTGTCCCCACCCTCTTTTCCCTAAATATGTGTGACATGATTCTGCCAGTCCCTAGAAAGAATGGAATTGGGCGAGGTGGGGGAGTTCACTGCTCCTGTTGTAAAAAATCCTTTAGACATTTTGGTTTGGTTTGGTTTGGTTTGAGGGAAGGTGGAGTCTGAATGACTGAGAGTCTGACTTTGCATGGAGACAGCCCACCCTGAGAAGTAGGGCATTGGCTTCTTCCGTGGAGAACTGATTTTGCTATAACTGTGTGTAGCACTGTAAAACTGTGGACTCGGCAGATGTTTTAGTGTGAGGATAAAGCACATAAGCAAGTTACAAGGAGATAAGCTTCATGTGTCACCATAGCCTATTGAAATCTTTGAGCAAGGCCCTTTAAGCTGCCTTGCATTTATCATGGGCTAGAAACATGTGGCTATTGCTGAGGAGCTACTGTGCTGCAAATTCAGAACCTGACTTGCCACTTGGAAATGTGTTTATATGTCACATCCTCAGGTAATTTCTTTATCAGGAACCCACCCTATTCAGGAGAGCGGAACAGTGTGCTTTGCTTAACTGTGTACTTGACCCGTGGAAAACAGTGAGACTTGAGCATGGTTTGATAGGTAAGACAGTCCAATGTCTATCTAACATAGTCTACATATGCGTATGTTGCCTATGCTGTGTTGCTAGTGAAATGTGTGACCCTTAGAACAGCTCCAGATTCAGATCCCTTCTCTTCCAGTGAAATCACCACAAAGGATCCAGAGACTGTTTCTTGCTGCAAGTTTCTCCTCTACTCTTTTCACTACCTCTTTTCCGCATTTGTGCCATGAAAAAAAAAAAAAAGTTTATAAGCTTTTATTCTGTTGCTGAATCTATCAGAAAAAAGATCTGTGATGGGTAATAGTGGACTTGTGCATCTTCAGGGATCTCCAAACCCATCATGCCTGGTCACTGCTTTGCAGGAGCATAAGCATCCCAGGAGGCAGGTGCTCTTACTAACAAGCCCCAGACCTCAAAATGTACCTTCAGCCTCATCAACCAGGTGCTTTTGTGCCTTTAGCTATTGGCTTTTTTTGTAGCAGAGCCTTGTTTAACAAAACTGTGAGTAGGGGTTGAGCTCTTTGCCAGGAGCATAGTGCAGCAGCCATATCTCAGTTGCATATGCTCACAGCCAGTGCGGATCCACATGAACCTGGCAGCTCAGAGTTGCTGATTTAGCTCAGTGCCTCACCTCCAGCTGTAGCAGCCCCAGATGCCTGGGGAGGAGGGCTATGGAGACAGCACAGAACAGCTCTTACCTTGGAGCTGCCCTCCTCTAGATCTTAGGGAACACCGGGGGACACAGGTAGCCAAGTCTAAAGAGAGAGAAGGTTAAAAAAACAGATGGGCACCAGGATGCAGACTTGGACTGCATGGTCTCACATGAGTTTTTCAGCTCACTCACTAGTGCATAGTTTTTTCCCTCTCACTTCCTTAGACACGTAGTCACATCTGGAAGCGCTGCACAGTGCTGTATATGCCTGAGAGGCATTCTGGAAGATGTTTTAGCAGGAAGCACCACATTATCATATATATATGATCCTTACCTCACATAACCCATACAAAATCAGCAGCAAGAGGGTATGAGTAGGGGGAGGAGGGCTCTATGAAGAGTAGGGCAGTCTGCCTACCTTTGACATGTGTGTGAAGCTTCGAGGTGTCTGTTGTCACTTCCTACATACAGTCTACCCTGCCTCGTCCCAGTTAGTGGATAGGGTCACACTTCCAAGCTGTACTGTGATCAAGAAGTGGTTTGGCTGGGGGAAGAAGCTGTGCAGGGAAGATCATGAACATGAGGGATGTGGAACTACAACTCCCTGTAGCAGTCACGGCAGTGCAGACATGTCCTGACCAGGGACTACCTAAAAATCTACAGTTCTATGTTTCTGGATCCAGTGCTTTCTGGGAACTTTTAATATTACATTTCATGCTTCATTCTGATACTGAATAAAAACAGAAGAGAGCAAAATTTCTTACAGGAGGGACATAACGGTTTTTAGTCATCTTGGAGAAGGGTGGTATTTGTGAGTGGGAGGAACTGTGATTTGAAAATTCCTGTAGGGGTTAAAAAAAGAGAATAGTGTGCATACATGAATTTTGTTTCTGAGTAATGCTCGTTCGGCTCTGCAGTTCACAGCTGCTTGATTCATGGAGAAAAGCTGAGGCTACATGCAACTTGTTTAGGTAATGTTTCACACCATTGCTCCAACCCAGATAATTCCACTTATGTTGCCAGCGCTGAGAGCTGCAATTGTAGCTGTGTTTCCATTGACTCACTGGCATGTTAACCACTATGCCTTATACTGTTTTGGCCAGTGAATCAAACATAGCAGTTTAAACTCCAGTGGCTAGAAGAGCTGCAAACTAGTCTGCAGCTTGGTGACTTTGGTTGGCTTCAGCTAGAGTTTGCATGAGGAGAAAACTCAACGATATTTAAAAATCAGTCCCTCTCTGAAATTACTTAACCTTTAATTTGACTTTAAAAATGTCAACTGCATACCTTGCACATCCAATCTTTGGAAAAGCAGAAAGCGTCAATGAAGTAATAAATATGAGGTGCTAAGACCAAACTTACATTGTCAGTTCCTTGCTATGGAATCTGTATTGGCTGGTAATTTTATTCCCTATCAGTTCTTAGAAATGCTGCATTTAATGCACACAAACAAGTATTTAGTTTCAGTCTTGCCCAATGATGGCAGATGAAAGTGATTATTCTTCATACCTCCCCTCCCTGGCCTAACTTTGAAGTTAGCCCTGTATTGAGCACAGTTTGGACTAGAGGCCTTAAGAGGAATGCCCTTTCCAACCTGAACTATTCTATGTTTCTCTCCTGCTGCAGATACTAAATGCAGCGTTACTTAGTGCTGCACGTGTTATTACTGCTGTGGAGCTATTAGGAGAAATGCTGCAGTATTCTCTTGCCATGCCTTGTTACAGCCATGAAATGCAGAGAGATCGCAGTGCTTTGAGCTAAAATCACAGGTGCAGTAGTGCTATTAGGTTTTTTTTTAGCACCCAAGCTCTATACTAGAATAGGAGAAAGAACAGAGAAGCTTTATTATTTGGCAAACAGAGACACTGGAGCTGCAATGAGAATAGCATGGGTTCAGACACGGTCAGTGACAGGTACTACTAGACCTGTGTCTACAAAACAGGGTTGCATGAAAATAGTGTCATCTGATCTTATTGGAGTAGCCATGCTGCTGAAGTTCCTGCGTCTGAAAAGGTCTCACTCGTGGGCAACCTAGTTTTTGACCCCACTGTGAGGGAAGAGGGGACATATAAAGGTGTTATCTCACAGAACTTCAACCTTTAGATGCACAAGAGAGATTCCATCCCATATTACTCAGGACTATAGCCAGAAGTGAAGCTTTGCATTTTGTGCTGGTGGAGGAGGCTGAGTGTAAATCCCCTGTGCCCTGAGGTCCTCTGTACACAGAGTAGGTATGACAGAAGCAGTGACAGTAGCAGCAGCAATATACATATGCTTCCAAGCTATGTAACCGCATCATGGTATTTCACAGTGAGAAGGAAGTGTTTTTCATGTCAGTTCATTGCATCAGTGAGGTCACACATTTTGAACACATTTTCTGTATTTTATTACACACTGTCTCAGGGTGGTTCTGGCAGTTCTGATAAGGCAGAGTGGCTTGGATGAGTCAGGGAGGCTGCATGATCTGGGAACTGTAAACTGAATTCAATTACTGGTTACTTTTCTGTGCCATCTTTGCAGCATGACTTTTTTTTGTATATATAAGCTTCTTGCATTGTCAGTTTTTATAAAAGTGTGAGGATATGGGGTGCCTTTATTGAGTCTTTTGAAATGAGGTTTCAGAAACCTTGGTAATGTGGAGAAGGATGAAGCTGCTAGAAAGCTGTGCTTCATAAGGGACAAAGATATATCCTTGACAACTTTTTAGTTCAAAGCTATTACCTTCTTTCAGAGTAATGTATATGGTGAAAACTGGAGTTCGTTTGTCAAGGCTTCCTACTGTTAATGATATTTTTTCCAGCACTTCTCCCTTTATGTTCTCAAAGTACTTTGATGAAGTTCAATCACATACTTGGAAAGTAGAAGAGGATAAACCCCCTTTATTATACATGGTAGGTCCAGTGACCTTCCCAATGTCCACCAGTACCTCAGGACTAGAAACAGATTTTAAACTCCAACATCTAGACTATCAGCATCAGACTCCAGCCCTGGGAAAGCACACCTTTTCCCAACCCCTTTTCCCTGCTACTTCCTTACAGAGATGCTTGTTCAGCTTCTGCTTTGTGTAGCTCTTTCTTTGTAAAAGGGAAGCTACTACTTAAGATCCTGTGATACTAGAGGGTATTGCACAGCTGTTTTCTCTTTGGAAGTAACTGTAGAAAATTCTGATATAATAGCACCTGGAATATTGCTGTGGAGAAAAAAGGCACTAGCTGCAGTGCTATTTTTCCAAGGTTATCAGTAGCCTTTGGATTACTTTTGTAATAGTTTCCTGCCTGCATGTGTATTAAACCATGAGTTAAGTAATAGAAACAAACAGGAAACGCAAAATTTAAGTCATGAAGTCTCTGAGGAAAGGGTAAGGAACATGCACTGAAACACTAGTAAAGAAACAACTGAAGCAAATGTTCCTAGTCTGGGAAACCAGCTAGATGCAATGATAAATCTTCCATCTGCAACTCTGAAATCTATTATTTTGAAAACTTAGTTTTCAAGTAATCAGTGAACAACTGTTTCATAGATTGATCACCATTCCTAGGTCAGGTTACCCTGAAAAAATGAGTACAAAAGTGAGAGTCACAAACCTTTGTGACAAACCTTTCCCTGGAGAGTGGAAAAGAGCTAAATTGTGCAAGGGGAGATATCCTTATCAACTGCAGGGTTTGTGCAGACATCCTAGAATGTCTACACAGAATGTTCTGCCATTAAATAACCCAGGAGCCTATTGCCATCATTACCAACTTCCACAGATCTCTCCCCAGAAATAATTTCAACTAGATTTACTCGGGGATATTTAACCAGTTCTGATACAGCCATTCCTCAAGTCTAGGCATGAGGAACTGTGTAACTTGACTATTATGTACATATAGTAAGAAGTCATGCACAGCATATGAACAGAAAATGATGCTTTTTTTCTTCAGGTCCGCTAGTAGTGAAGAAGTTGGATGATTCCTGCTCTTTCACCTCCCGTATGGTTTAATCATAGTAATACAGGTTTTTGTCAGAGCAGTGATATAACTGCTCCTCCCCACTCTGTGCATCAGGTTGTAAAAGTTGCCCTGTGCTAGTAACTCTTACCATTTGTGCTAATAAATTCATTTCCTAAACTTGTTGCAATTTACAGAGCTGTTGCAATTACAATGACTCTTCCAGGATCATTACAATAAGGAAAAGCCAATTTGATGAGTGTTTGCCATTATGGTTTCAAATGTCAGGACAGGGCAAGGTATTTTTCCAATTACATGTCACTTCTAAAAGCCGGGTGTTTTTTCCTAGTACTCTTTGCTAAAAAGGTCTTTTATTATTGCTGTAGCTGTTGTTGTCATCACTCTTTCTTTTAGCATGTATGCTTAAAATCTGTAAGAGGTCTCTAGCTACAGTCTCGTATAAAGCCTAGACAGGCAGGGTGCAGTGTTTGAAGGTGAAGCTGCCAAAAGGAAAGAAAAAAGCCTCGAGGCTACAGGAAATTCAGGTGGCATTGATTCAGGAGAGAGCCAGATGCTTCAGGCTGAGTCAGTGCTGAACCTCCTCACAGATCTAGCAGGCAGCATTTTACCAGGACATTTTTATACATGAGCTGAGTAACTGAAACCTCCTTTTCATCGAGGATCTCCTCCTCTTTTTTTAATATAATAGCTTTATATTTAGTCTTTGGGCTACATTCAAGCTTGGCGGTCTCTGTGCTGTCTAGAGGTTGGTAGTTCGTACTTGATATAGCTGGAGAGCTTTCTTGAAAGAGCAGTCATCACCAGATCATCAGAGGAAGAAATGATCTAAAACTTTATATGACTCCTTCAGAAAGAGGTTTCTTCTCCAGTGGGCTCATTGGACATTTGAGTGAAATCAGTACGAAACCTAATACATAAGGAGTGTTGAATAGATCTATGAAAAATTACCTTTTCCCTCTCTCAACTTGTTTTAAGTTTGGCCTCAAAACGTGTAGCTTCAGCTGATTCTTGAAACATTGAGAGTGTCTGTAGTGAAAAAATGGGTAGGAAAAATGTTAAACTCTAACACAGAAGTTAGAAAAAGCAATCAAGGTATTTTTGAGGTATTCTTCAAATCTGAGAAGAGATACAAAAGAGGTGCAAGTCCTATTTTGTTTATTTTGAAAGTCTCACAAAAAGCTTGTTTGCATGTATGGCTCAGTAACCTCTTTCAGTTTAATCCATGGGAAGCCTTTTAGAAAAGGCCACAGCAGCCAGCTGTAGCATTTTCAAAATCCATGGACTATTTACTGACCTGAGGCTTAATATGGGCCACCCTTTTCCAGGGATGTGACTGTAGCCATCCAACTGAACAGCATTAAGAGGTCAGACAGCTGTGATCCTTGTCATGGAAACCAGCTGTTGTGGGTGGTGAGCAGGTTTCTCCTTCAGAGAATTTTGGTATCATTAGAAAGTTCTCACATGGCTTTCTCTAGCGTAGACCGTGACCTGCAGATCTTAACATCGCTGTGAAATGCTGGAGAGGAAAATCTGAACTAATCACTCATAATAACTCTGCACAGACCCACGGGGTAAGTCTGAGGTCAGGGCTGAATTGATCTTTGATGTGAGAATGGCAGTAGCTGTAATTCACTTGCTGGTCATGGGAACGGGACTCAGCCAAAACCAGTTTTCTCTGAGCTAGGTAAGGGGGAGAAGGGGTGAGAATGTAACTTAGGAGTGTCTCAGTTCACATACAAAGGACCCTATATTTGCACGATCGTTCAGCCCAGTGCAAAGTGAATGCTGGGTAGGAACACTCAGAGCTTGTTGTGTTTTATACCAGTTTTGTACTTGCTTTGTGCAGGATTCTTTGCGTCAAAATAAAATCTTAAGAGTTCAGAATGATCTTGCTTTATCAGTCACTAAAGCCAGGTGCTATCTGGCAGCCCTTGTTTCATGGGAAATGAAAAGAGATGCTTAGTTGGTCCCTTTTGACCATGTGGTTTGTGAATTTGGATAGCTGGGGTGACAGCATAGTCATTGAAACCCCGCTCCTGGTGCCCTCTATCCATTTGCATTCTAGTCATGAGAATGATTTCTCTTTACTTTTTTGCTTTTGTGGTGCTGCAGATGGTATGGGGAAGAGAGAGGGAGAGAGGAAGAGAAACTTTGGGGAAGGGGCTTCTGTGTCCTGTCACTATAATTCATTGTGATCTGACCTGGATTTTCAGCCCTGCTCAGCCATCCACCACTCCTCATGTGACTGTCACCTGGCATTATTGTAATTAGCAACTGCCAGCCCCAGAGATTGAAGGTGGAAGTGAAAAAGTCCAAGAAGCTCTCTGCCAATTTAAAATTAACCCCGTCACTGCAGGACAGATTGTCCTGCTCCAGAAGTAGCTCTTTGGCACTCTAACTGAGATGATCCCATGCTCCTGCTGTTGTAATCTAGCTCTGTTGTCTCACCCTGCTTTGTTCTCCTTGTGTCCTCCAAGCTCCCAGGGCTGCTTCACCCTCCTTCCTCCCCACATGCCACCCCTCTTTGCTGGCTATGAGAAGTGAGGCGGCTACTGAGAGTGCTCAAGCGACAGTCCCAGAGTCCGTGTGATTAGATGATAAACGTGGCTTTCTGTGACTGTGCCAAATGAGGTCTGTCTGCCTAGCCTCAGAAAAGGCCCTGCTGCTCTGTGCACATCTCTCTTCCCCTTCTCCTCTGCGTGGGGCTTCTCCTGTGCAAGCACCACAGAGTACAAAACCACCTGGGTCCCTGCCTGTTTATGTGGCTGTTGGTTCATGCTGCTGTTAAAGACTCACCGTCTTCGCTGCTAGGGATACCTCAGCCAGGTGGATGAAAGCTAGGTCAGATCTGCTTCCTCGTGCTACATGTTCCTTGCCTACGTAAAGTGATTATAGACTTTCTCCAAGTGTGACTGGTAACTGCTGTTGTCAAGGCCTCATTACATGGCATTTACAAATTTTCCTTCATTATCTTGTAAGCAGGGGGTGGCTGGAGGTCACCCTTGTTGCTACTCTGATCAGCTAATTAGGAGCAGTTCCTGCTCACCTGCTGTGCAGAGGTGACTGCACAGTGACAGCTCAAAAGAATGTTGCCTTCCCCTGGGAAATCTCTGGAGTTTCAAACAAAAAATTGGAATATGGAGAGTGCAGCAAAACCTGACACCCAGTCTCTGTCGTCATTCTATCTGTTCAAACAAATAGAGCACAGTCAGGTAACAAAGATCCTGATAGTCCTGCAGTTCAGCTGGGTGATGAACTATTTCAGTGCATCTGACAAACGGGTTTGACACTGCCTTGACTCAGATACCATTCTGGTAGAGTTCACATTAAAACAAAAAATATATTTGCTTGACCTATTCTACACCCTCCTATATAGGTACAGGCCTTTTTTACTGCCAAGTTCATAGAAGCTGGTATACCTCTAGTCCTTTAGGATAAGGCCATACCCTTTTTTGCAGTAGTTCCACACTGCTGTTATTCTGATCCATGATGTGCTTCCCCTGCTACCCGCCTTGTTGTTGCAAGCAGTTGCAATGATCACTATTGCTACAAACTGCCTGTTTCTTAGTTCAGCTTCTCTGTGGGGCTGGGGCAGGTCCGCTCCTCCTCATCACCACAAGAAGTGTAAGCAAGAGCCCCTGAAACGTGATTTCAGTATATGGACCTCACATGCTCAAGCCATGAAGCTCCTGAGCCTGCTGTCAGCTTTCAAACATGCAGATTTGCCTTTGCACCACAAAGTTTGTCATGCGTTATGCCCATCCACAAAGGCAGGCCATTTTTGTAAGAGCACCCTTGGATTTCGTCGGTTATGCCTGACACCGTGCTAGATCCCAGCAGTAACGGTGTTCACCAAGAAGCAGGGAAATGCCTACATAGCTAGTACTGCATTTAGCTCTTCTAATCACATCAAAGTGTGATGGCTCATCAACTACATCCACAGAATGCATCCTTTCCTTTTCTTTGAGCTATGCTCTAGGTTATTTTACTGCATTGAGAGCTCCAACAGCTTTATTAGGGCAGCAGGCTCCCTGTTTCTCTTCTCACCTTTAGCATATTTACAGCCAGTGCTCATCATCAGAGAACTCTGTGGGTCTGTGGAAACATAGCTTTGAAAGTACATAACCTTGGTGTTATTATTTGCTTTACGTGGATAAATGAAAATAGTTGCCAGTAAATGTAAAGATAGACATGGAAAGAATTAAGAAGAGTCAGCAGAACTCTAAAAAATGCCTGGGAACAAAGTTATTTGTGTGGGTCGTTCATAAGGCAAGGCACTAGAAAAGCAGGCGCAGGCATGACAGGCACTAGTGGAATAGTTTGTGCTTGTATTTTGCGACTGCCTTCAAGGGAATATGACATGATTAAGAGAAATTTCTGCTCATTACTTAAACTCCTGGCTAAATTTTATGTCCATACAGCGCAATGCAAAGTGTCAGCACCCATTGGTTCTGGAGATCGTGATTTAAGCTAACTAGAAATGTGTCTGGATAAGTCTTGCACTACTAGCTTAATCTGCCTCTGTAGCTGTACCCAGTGATGCTTTCTGGTGAAGCATGAAAAATGAAAGGTTTTGTCTTCAGTAGCCATCAAATACTTGGCACCAGCTGGAGGAAATAAGGGCCAGAAGCCGCTGTTCTACTAACCATGGGCAGCAATGCCTCACCTTCCTCATGCTGCAATAGGCACAGCATAGTTCAGGTTGAAAGGCACCTCTGGAGGTTGCTGGTTCCACCTCTTGTTCAAATCAGGGTTGTCTGACAATCTGACCAGGTTGTTCACAGCTTTAAGCAGTCTTGGAAACCTCCAAGGATGGAGAATGCACAACCCCTCATTTTTCCACCTGCAAACAGAAAGTCTAAGTTACAGTGCATGGCAATGTGACAATCTTTGTGACCAAAAGGAACTTGGTAACAGAATCAAAGCTGCTACTTGTGCGCTTTTCTGCTCTGCAGCTGTCTTTATAACTATCCCCTTCAAAATGTTATACTGAAAACAGTGTATTTCTCACTTTAGGAGGCATGTCCTGCCTCTTTGACCTTAGAATATTTAGCAGCCCAGATGCATGCCGCGCGTGCAGTGAAAGTCAAAGACTGTTTCTGAGCCTATATTAGGCACATTTGCCAGCTCTCACCTGGTTATTTTTATGAAGGATGCAAAACCCAGCAGCTAAAAAGAGTGCATCAATGTTCTTTTTTGTCAGCAATAGGTTAGACCAGTTGCCTGGGGAGCTATCACTGCCCCTAGCCCAGTAGTGCTGCAACTCTCCAGATGCTTTGGCAACCTTGCACCCAATAAAAGAACTGTGCTAATTGCTTGAAATGCTTTTTATATCCTTCTTCCAAAAATATTTTTGTCTGTTTGAACCTAAGCTTCAGAATATCAGCAGTTCAGCAGGAGGTGCTGGTTTAGTAAATCCTGGAGTCCTGGGTTAATAAACCCTGACACACTGGGTTTACTCACAGCTCAGGCTGGCTCTGCCACTAGACAGTTCTGTATCCTTTAGCAAATTACTTTGCTTCTTCATGTTCCTGTTTGGCCTTCTGCTCATTTTTTGTCTTTCTGGCTTGATACTGTAAGCTCAGTTGTTAAGTTACTGTCTCTTACTATGGATTTGACAATTGATGTCTTGCAACCCTGAGCAAATGCCCATATTCCCCAGCTATTAACTGTTTGTTTCTTGCTTCTTGCTCTCTGTCTTTTCACAGGAAAACTCACAAGAGTCTCTGTCTTGTCCTATTGTGGAAGAAGATGAGGAAAAAGTCTTTCAACTATTCAACAGAAAACGAAAAATTCTTACCCAGCAGTTGTAACAACTATGAGCCTTTCTCTCTAGACACATAATTTCCTGACATTAAATGAACTTGACATTTACAGCTGCTTTTCTTTCTTCCAAGAGCCTTGTCTCTTTTTTCCTACTTAAGGTGCTGTTGTACTCTGAAAATTGTTGTTAATATTGGCACCATGGGGGCTCTATATTTCTTATGCAAATTTACTCAGAGCACAAACATGTGGATTGACAGCAAGGAACTCCCTGGCTTTTGTGGCCTTTGAGTCGTGGTGGAAAAGGCCTTTGCTAGCTCATAACCCTGCAAACCTGGATCTCAGAGTCTGCCTGAACTGTGCAGAAGCGAAGGAGAGCAATGAAGGAGAGCATGACGCACAGCGCTGAGAATAGGCTGTGCAAGAAAAGCAGAGACAGCAGGCTTCTCTCCCTTGTCCCGCTCTTGCTGCTGCGGAGGATTTATGACGTTGTAACAGGCTTTGCCGTGAGTTGAATATGAATAGCACTTCTCCTGGACTGTAGTACAATCAGCATTTTTGCTGCATTGCCTTCATTGCTTTGCTTCAGTACTCCAGTGAGCTGACTGGCAAAGTCCAAAGCTGCATGCTAAGACCCCTGCAGAGCTGCAGGCAAAATAATGCCCAAGCTGCAGGAATAAGGAAGTAATGTGCCTTTTAAGTGCCCTTCACTTAGGCAGAGATTCCCTGGGGAACAGTGAAAAACCTGGAGAGGGTGTTGCCAAAAACTCCTTCTTTGCTGTCATCCACTGCAGAGAAAATAATTTGCATATAGTTACTGCTCTGTGAATTGCCTGATACAGCCTCTGCCCTCCACAGCAGAGAATTGCTGTCTGCCTTCATACACAATGGACAGATCCAGATTCCCATAAACATAAGTCTGGGATGATGGGATCTCTTACGATTTCACCAAGATGAAACCCAATTAGAAAAAGCAGTTTCATGGCGGTATGTACATCTCTTACCAGCTTACTCTGTCCATTGTTGTCTCTTGCTTACAGTCTAAATATGGGACTCTTGAGTAAGGATCATTAGGTGTTCACAGTGCTGAACACAATGGGATCCTGAGCTTCCTTCATCAGTCACTGTCACCATCACATCAGCATTTATTTTGTTACACTGTTCTTTCAGTAGAAAGCCCTGCTGGGAGCCATAGTGGTAGTAAGGATAGAACACTGTTTTTCTCAGCTGTGCCCCCTTTTAAGAATATAAATGGCTTAGCTCTTTATGGCACCCAAAATGACATTTTCCCGCAGATACCAGTGATTATTTTCTGAGCTGGCTTTTCTCTTTTATGCCTATCTGATGGTTTTTTACACTAATATTTTATAGCTTTCTAGCACTATCCATTTAAGGATCTTGAGGCATTTATATCTATGAGGTACAGAAATGTTGCATCTAATTTACAGACATGGGAAATTGAGGAAAAGCATGGTAAAGGTTTACTTGTCATCAAGGTCATGCTCTGAGTTTATAACAAAACCAGCAAAGAAAACAGGTCACATCAATTTCTTCCACTGTTTTTAGCCATTCCCTTCCTTTATGCCTAATCTCCCTCCTCTCTTCTTTTCCTCCTACCATTTTGCCACTGTCTTATCCTCTCTTTCAGCAGGTCTTATCCCTAAAAGCAGGGTTTGTTTTCCAAATCTGTGAATCTGGATCTGATCCCCAACCACTCCTTTCATGTATGTATACGTCACACAGCACTCGCATGCAGCTAGTGTTGCTTCTCTTTTACATGCTAACAGCTAGAACTTTCCATAGCAAACTCCCAGCTATTTCAGGGACGTTGGACACTGGCAGCAATCCTCATCTCTCCTGCTTTTTTCCTGTAGTCCATCATAGTGCTGGCATTTAACTTTGTGTTATAGGCTTAGTATTATAAATAGGTCATTCTGAAATGTTGTGGAGCCTGCAGTGTGCGTAGACTTGGAGAACAGTTCCCTGGGCCCTTCTGGACTCAGTATCTGTCATATGACTACCTGCAGTACTGTGTGGGGCTGAGGGCTATCTTTTCCCAGCCTGTATTTCAACAGAGATTCCTAATACAGATATCCTTTCTGTTATTCTCACATTGAAAAAAAAAACCACCCAAATGCTTCCTGGATGAAATCTTCAGTGTTTGCCCTGCAGTGCCCCCAAGAAGACAATCATCTCTGTGTGGTGCAGCTGGATAGAGGGAAGTGTTTAGAGTTTGAGTGGGTTCTTTGGGTTGGAGGTTTTTTTTAACCGTTCCCCAAAAATAACATAACTTCTGCATGTGATTATTTCAAAAAGCTCTAGGCAATGTATTCTGTGAAGTAAGAACAGCCAATTCAAAATTCTGATTTCTATTGATGTGGGCACTCTTTGCATTTTAGGCACTATCTAAATGCCTTTTCTGGATAGATTTGTTGTCTTGTTTTTAGTACACTGAAACAAGGGGCAGCTGCTAAGGAGGAGGGGAGGCTCTTTGCCAATGCAAGGACACCAGGGAAGCTGTCTGCCAATTTCAGTAAGAGAACAATTTTTTTTCTTTTCCACTCCTCTACTCTTTTCCAGTGTTTCTACTCCTTCACATTCACCCCTGGATAGAGGTAGGAGTTCAGTCTCCAGACTGAATCAGTTCTTGCTCCCTTCACTAGGGCTGTCAGCAGAGCAGAGTTATGTGTCGTGACAGGGTTTTTGTGTTGTGGGTAGCTCTTCTCTATGTGCTGGGTTAATATAAGCAGGCTTGTAGCCCCTTTCCCCTTTCCCCTGCTGAATGCAACATGCACACTGCAGATCCCTAAGGCTGAGATTACTTGACTGTACATATTTTCCCTAAAATGACTTCAACTCCTGTCTCTCTCCTAAAAGCACCACAAAATCTCTGAAACTATGTCTTTCATCTGAGTGTGCTCAGAGGAAAATTCTTGATTTTAGAGATCTGTTTTTCTTCTCACTTGATTTACCTGACCAGTTATCTCTATGAATAAGGCAAGGCAGAACAGCCATAAGAAAGAGTAGCCCCATGCTGATAAGCTGGCTACCAGCTGATCTGACTTTGTACCATGTTTTAATTAGCTCTACCCAAGAAAAGCATCAGTGATTGGAGTAACAATATGGATGGGAGATTATCAAGGGATTCAGCCAATACAAAGTGGATCAGTAGCTTCATGTTAGATACTCTGGTACTGGTGGAAATGGTAGTTTTCAGGTGGGACAAAAATGAGCTCCCTGCTATACTATTTTCCACAAGAGTAGAGGCTGTCACAGCCTTATGCTAAACATGCGATTACTCATCCATACATGTGTGTACCACTTCTTACTAGATGCTAGTAACATTCTGCCTCACTCAGAATTGCCCAAGCACTCTTCATTTGCAAAAGCAATCCTCCCTACTCTCTGCCCTGGACTGCTGCTAAATAAGTAGAGATGTTACTGTGTTGGGGGAAAATTTGCCCTGTATGCAGAGCAGAGAGTCTACTGGAAATGGCCAATGTCAGCTGTGCTGACTGATGGAATGATGAAACTTGTCCCAATTGCTTAAATGGCATAATTCATATGTATTAAACTATATGGTCTAATGGTGGAGTATTAAGCTGGAGAGAGGAACTTCTCGTCAGGTTGGAAATCCATGTATGGTTGGCGAAACAGTGTCTAAAGTTGGCCTCTTGTTCCCCCTTAAAGTTTTAAGTGCACTTCAGCTTTTGAAACTAAACCACTCTGCTGGAGGGCTGCCCAGTCTTCCTTTGGCTTGCCTCTTTCTCTGGATTCCTGCCACGTAAGAGATGTTAGCTACTTCGGTTGTGTTTTAGAAACATGGAAAATGTGGCTCATGTAAGCGTGTGTTAATGGATTGCTGGACTCTTCAGGCTGATGTCTTTTGCATTCTGCATTTCATACTCAGGAAGGCAATTTGTTTTTCCCCTTGTCTAAACCTCGCCCCTGTTGTTCGTTTGCAAAGAGAACTCTATTGCAGAGTTAGCAGGATTTGCTGAGAGTAGGAAGAGAAAGGAGCTTGCCACGTCCCTAAGGCTTACCTGCATAAATATGGTTATGCTAAGGTAATGTGTAGCTTCACTGCTTCACTTCTCCCCTCTTTTCTTTGGGTGTGACTTCCTGCCAAAGGTATGGCGATATCATCTTGGCATCAGACTGGCTCATGGGAAAGATGATTGGCGTAAGACGTACAGATCTGGCTTGTGAGACAGTTCATTTTTTGTTTGGCCTTTGCATACTTCAAGTGCTTCAGCCATTTCTTGTTTGTAGGGCAGTGGCAAACTTCTCAAGTGGATGTTAAGTACAGCTCCTATCCCATGCTGTGGCCCTAATTGTTCTGAAAAATTATGTCAAGTCCTGTTTGTAATTCCATTCTTGATTCAGCCTATTTTCCAGTAGAGGGAAGGGAAGGTGAACTGCTTAATGTGCACAGTTCTTGGAGGCAAAAATTTTCAGAAAAATTAGGGCCTTGACATGGTGATTTTGTATGCATGTGGATGTCTTGTCAGCCCGTGGTCATCCCACAGAGATACCATTTCCCTGAATGGGTAGGTAAGGCCTATGTGCACAGAGTGTATGAAGTAATTTAGTTTTCTGATGAGATGAAATGCCCTTAAAATAAGCCTCGGCCCCACAGAAATCAAGAGCAAAGCTCCCAGTGACATCTGTGGGGCCAAAGTATTAAGGAACTTGACCTTCTAGAAGTGGCTGATGTCTAGATGGGCCAGATTTTTCTAAGCTGCTAGTAGGCTGCTATACAGAATGATCTTTTTTTCTTAGCTTATTTTGCCTTGAAAATAAGTTTCGCTTTAGAAAAGGTCTTCCTATGGTGACCAGGTTGAGAGGGAATCATTACGACACAATAAGAGTGCCTACAGCTATATGGGGTGAGGCCATAATGGTCATCTTTGGGCAACGTGGAGTCTCATGGAAAAATCCTGAAGCACCCGTCTCAGAAGACTAGGGAGAAACCCAATTCCAGATCTTGGATTCAGCTACCCTGCTGTTTTTTCAGAGTTAAAATTTCAAGCCTGAACTGGGATCCAAATAGAGGCAAATGGTCATTCTCTCCTCATAGAAGACCTGAAATTGCAGGCTGGCATTTCCCAGATCTCTGAGTTCTTCCCACTACTGTGTTTTGTGGCATCAGCCTGTCTCACCAGCAACATTAAGTCAAATGAGACCCAGTGGCCTCCCTGTCAGTGACAAAAGAGTTGTGCTTTCTTGCCTGACACATAATTTCTGCCTGTAGCCAAGCTCTGAGATAAAGTTGGCCTAGGAGGATTGCTCAGCCGTGCAGGTCACGAGGAGGCCAAAGCACGTAACCTTGGAGTGAGTCAGCCTCATTGCTTCCGTGAGACTGACGTTTGAAGATGAAGAGAGAGAAGGAAAGACAGGCCATGAGTGCTGGTGTCGATAACACTCATGTATGCACATGTATGAGCGAATTGGTGGGTAGGTGAAAGCAGAACTGCTGCTGTGCTTGGAAGCCAACAAGGGTAGCTGGACTGGCCCTGAGGGTGGGAGGAAAGGGTAAAGGCAACTTTAATCCTGAAAAATGCCATCACAGGGACTGGGCTGGACTGACACCATGGTGTTCCATTAACTTCTGTGCCATGCAGCCACAGTGATCACAGCCATATTTAACTCAAGGTTTTCCTCTTCCTCCAGGGGAGGAGAAGGGCCAAAAAAGAACCACATACATTAGCTAGATTTGGAGCTGTGCTATAGCTCTTGTTCACTTGGGGAACTCTGAACCGAGTTTCTCACTACAGTGTGACCAGTGGGTATTTGATACCCACTGCACAGGGTTGCACAGGATTTTCTTGTGTGAGTGAGGGGAAATGGTTCAACTCTGTGCCAGGCAGGGTAGCACCAACAGGAATTAGAGGAAAACTTGCACATAGGAAGGAGGTGGAACTAAAACTGGCAGCCTAAAGCCAAAAAAGTGTATTTCTTAGCAATTATGTTAGTAGCAGTTAACAACAGGATCAAGTTGAGTCATATGAACAAAGGGCAGTAATGGGACAGTTGCTACTACAAATTTCCCTATAGCTGTTGCACAGCTCAGAAGAGGCCTTTAGCATTCATTCCTGGGAACAATAACGTGGAGGCCTGCCTCTCCTCTGGATTATAGCAGTATGAATAAGGAGTGAATCTGTTGAAGTCAGTGCAGTTGTCCTGACATAGCGAAACAGGATGAAGACACATAAATCCATCAGCCAGGAAAGGGACAGCCCTGAAAACTTAAAGATACGGTGAAACAACTGGCGCCCGAGGCAGTAAGAGTGCAGTTTCTTCCCACAGCACTATTCACCCAACCTTGAACTTTAGGGAGAATTACTACGTGAGGACTGCTCTGCTCCCATATCTATTTTGCCTCCTGGCTGCTCTGCACCATCAGCCAGTGGGAGGGCTGGTGTGAAGTGCCTGGCATCAGGATACCAAGCAAAGCACCCTGCTCTTGTCCCTGCACGGGCCAAAGGGTATCCATGGCAGTGTGAATAGCTCTGAAGCAGAGTCAGCAGCAGGGACTGGTGAAGCCCTTTCCTTGCCAACCCTGAGAATGGGCAAAGACTGGCAGGGATTTGTATGGTGTAGTCTCACTGTTTGCTCCTGTTTCTCCCAGTGCTGGATAACCAGCTGCTGAAGCTAAGGTTATTTCTAACCTCTTGGGCAAAAGTTTACTTCCACCTTCTAGCTGGCCATATCCGTGCTTTCTTTTCCCTTGTCCCACTGTTGTGCATGGCAAGGCTGGCTGGACAGTGCAGCCCAGAGCAGAGCTATGTGTCCACAGAGCACCCAGGAGTAAGCCGAGGACAGCAAACACAGTTGGTTCTGCTTCCACGTGCAACAGTTTATGCCTGCTGCAAGGAGAGGGTTTGGGATGCTTGTAGGATCTTTTTCATACAGATGAGATATCTTCTTCTCCCCCAAAACAGACAGTGTCCTAGGCTGTAGGTTTGCCTAGTTCCCTGGGAGCCCAGACCTTGGTGGGAACCCGCTGGCACTGTGGTATTGTACCTGCCCATGACACTGATTAGCCTTTGTTGGCCTAATTTTCCACTGACTCTGGCCTCCTATCAACAGATTCAGGGACACTTGGATGTAAGGTGTCCCCTTTGATTCCTCTGCCTGTAGGAAGAGCTGGTGATGTGGCTTGGAGTACAGGCAAAGTTACAGAATTCCTGCTTGCTCTCCATTTCCAGTCTCCATTTCCTCCTCTTACCAGATCAGGAGATGTCTATAATATTAGATAATATATTTCAGGTATATTTTTTCTAGTTTTAATGGAGAATGTCTGCTAGTATTTTCTGGTTGACTGCATTCATTTTAGAGAGCAATCTTAAAATTTTGTCATTCATTGTGGCCTTCTGTTCCCTCTAGTGGTGGCTGGGCTGTCTGTAAGCCATAGCTACATAAAGAGTTTGTTTTAGATCTGAGCCTACTTTCAAGATCTAATTTACCCTCAGTCTATATTGTTCACTACAGATATTCACTAAGAGGGCTAGGAGACATTTAATCCAAGCTCTGGACTTTGAGTGTCATCCTTCTGCAGGCTTGACCTTCACACAACCTGGTGCGTCAAGCACCAGTCCACCAGCAGGTGTCCCAGGAGCCCAGTGGTTTCTCACCACAGGAGGCACAGGATCTCTCATGCCTGGACTTGGATCTTCTGAAGACCAGTGTGGATGCTGTGCCAAAAACAGGATATAGCCAAACTAAAAGCACAATCTACAAAAGGAAAGCGTGAGGATCATGGGACTGGCTGTGCTCAAGCCACGATCTTCACCTCACCATGTGGGTACACTCCTGTCAGGGGCTGAGGGGCTTACTCTTGCCTTGGTGACTGGAGCTGGCTCTATTAGCACAACCAGAAAGGCCTAAGCCAGTATAGGTCAGAGGATTAAGAATAAGCACCTGCAGCATAGTGTGAGAAAGGGTGATTTCAAAGATGCTGTGAGGCAGATACTGTATTTTGTGTCATGTTTAGCCAACACAGGAGTACTGGATTGAGACAGTCAGCTGCTTATCATTCCCCTGTGCTGCAAAGAGAGCATTATCTTTCTTAGATTTCAGAAGTCCTTCATCTTTGAGAGGAACTTCACTGGGGACTACCAGTTCTCTATTAGCAATACTGTCAACAGATGGTAGTTTCTCCGGCTTTTGCAATGGAAATGAAACCTGTCTAAAGGAAAAGCAGTAATAATGTTGTATTAGTCCCTGAAAAAAGCACAGGAGTATGTGCTAGCACCATCTAGCCAGCATCCCCATCACTGCATCACCAGCTATCTCTTTCTCCCATTTTTCCATCTTCCAGCTCAATGCAAGTAGTTGTCCTCTATTTTCAGCTACAGCTCTTATTTACTGCCTTGTATTCTTTGTCCTCTGACATTACTGTGTGTCCTCCCCCACTCCCCATCGTCTTTCAGGGAGAGGCTGCAAGCTTGCAGGCAAAGCCATTGACTGTGTCCCAGTACTTGGGATTGAGGAGAAAGGGAGATACTCTGGTGATATGCCAAACCTCAGCCCCTCTGACAATGGTAAAGCCAGAGTATTCCTATGCTCCACTTACAGTAAGTGCCTGAAACATTGTGAAAATGGCTACAGGGCATGTGTTGAAGCAGCCCCTGGGGAAGCTCTAGCTTGACACAAGGCATAGTCCATCAGCCCTAAAAGCAGGGAGCTGTGAAGTCATCTTTGCTACCTGCTGTCTCCAGGTGGGGTGGCCCCAGGCATGGGTCAACTGGACCTGACTGTCTCATTTCAAGACCATGTGTCCAAAGCAGCAGCAGAAGGGCCAGGTGAGCAGCAAGTAATCACCTGAGGCAAGTAATCACCATAGACCAGGCAGTGCTGTGGGGCCAGCCATCCTTGCATGCCATGTAAGCAGTACCCTGTTTCACGCTGTGGAGGCAGTCCTGGCAGCCCACTCTGTCTTGAAGCTTGCACAGTTCCTGAGCTCATCTCCTGGCCTCCTTTTTTGGGGTGTGCTCTGCCTGGGCAGTGACATGGAGGTAGTACAGCAGCTTGTGAGTGAGGGCAGGATATCCCTGCAAGTCCTTGGTCCTCGTCCCCACCGTGTGAAGGTCGCTGGCTCCTGGGTAAATTTCCATCAGATGCGGCACTCTCCCGTTGCGACTCAGCATTTCTGACACCCGACTGCAGCTTCTCTTTCTCATTTGATCATTTGCTTGGTAAGGGGAACTAACAGCCGTTACTAGAGCGATTTGGCCACTGTCCAACAGTGTGTATATTACTCACACATTTCCCTGCTAGCAAAAGGCTTTTCTTTTTTCACTGTCTGGTTGCAGCCTCTTTCTATCTTCATCATTAGATAGCTCAGAAGGTCAGTGCTAAAAGGGAAATCTCAAAGGCTAAAATTTTTTGCAACCCAGGATAAGGGAGGGCCAGGGGGGAGGGGAATGGTGAGAGGGAAGGGAGGGTATGCCCAACTGAATTGATTCTTCGCTAGGATTGTCTCTGATACAACTGAAAACATGATCCTGGAAATTGGGATATTTATAGAAACTGTACTGCCCCAGTAGGGTAAATCTCAAGGTCATCTAATGATCACTGCAAAAGGAATGGCCAGATACTGCTGCTGTTGCCCTGGCATCATGAGACTGTAAGACCTTCAATTTGGCACTGAAATCTGCATACAAAAATGGGATCCTACTCCCTCTCCCTAACAACCATCTCTCCTGAAATTGCATTAAAGAAATACACAGCCCAGCAGTGAGGCTGCTCAAAATGCCTGCATGGCTTTCCCCACCCCCCCACCCCCCCATGAGAACATTAAGCTATTAACGCTAATTCCCTCAGAGGTAGAGGTCTGCGATTCATTTCACATATAGGGCATCTCAGAAGTTTGCCTGAACAAGCAAAGGACCAAGTACTGGCCTGAAGCCAGTTCTTTCATATTTGAGCCCTTCCCATCCCTTGAGGAAATTCGGCATGGAGGTGCTGGATGCCAGAGTCCCCAGAGAGAAAAGAGGAGCAGAGGACTCGTGTTTTCACTACATCTTTTATATTTCTGCACAAAGTGAAGTTCTGACCTCATCATCAGGTGAACACGATCCTTCCACTGCCCTCACACCCCCAAAAATACTAGCTGTTAAAGAAATCTGTTGTAACAGGGAAGGTGAGAGCAAGGTCATGACCACAGCTATTTCACTCTCACCCAAAGGACAGTCCAGGTCTAACAAGTGAGGAGTTGCCACTGGAGAGAGTGGGGTCAAGGAGGCAGTGTCCTGAGGCAGCTACTCACTTCTGAAAGTTTAAAACACTCTCCCCTTCCAAAACATCAAAGGCAAACTAAATGTGACCTCTAGACAACCTTCCTGAATTGCCTTTCCTGAGCACAGAGCAACATCTTCCCTAATATTTTCTGTTTCTGACGTATCTTTTCACCAGTGGGAGGACTTGCAAGAGTCTTTGCCTTAAGTTTTGTGTACAGGGTTAATAGGGTAAATTATAATACAAATTATACATTAAGGTAAATTCTTATCTTTGAACATTTATTCTGCTGTGAACCAAAGTACTTGATTGCAGTGACAGTATTGTAGCCAACACAATGCAATGCAAAACAGTAATAAAAGCCAAAAAAAAGTCAGACTGTGGCCACAGTGGTCCACAATGAATGTGAGAATGATTGTGTGGCAACTGCAACAAGGAGCATGCAAAATATACAGCAAAGGTGAATATTCACTAGAGTACACTGCAAGAAGGGCACATTTTTGCTGTTGCATGACCTTGGGTCAGATTAAGCTAGGCCAAGCAAATATAAATGTGCCAAGCTGTGCTGGAGCATGTCCTTTGGAAAGGTATGCTCACTCAGGTGAGGCTGTAGGACTTCTGCAGTCACCTCCCAGGTCCTCAGCCATGCAGTACCCCGGGGATACATTCTCTTCTGGGTAGCTGGAATCTGGTCTGGTTGTCTCCATAGAAATACTAGAAATATTGCCTGCCCATCAGACTGCATTGCAGGTAGATTTAAACCTGTTATATGCTGTCTTAGTGAGGGGTCATTTCTGATGTGGAAGTAGTGAGTAGGTAGCTGATGAAGAATATGCAGCCCAAGGGAAGTTATGGAAAAGCGCTGGAAGACCAGCAGTTTTGAACACAGTGGCTTACAACCTGAGCCTGAGCCAAGTTGAATGGCTCATTAAACTCAGGGATAGTTTTTTGTGGGTCAAGGGGAAATGGATAAGGAAAAATGCTGTGGAAAAGCTTAACTTAATGCTGCAGGTGAAGGTGAACACTGAGTGCGAACATGCAGTGCTGCACAAAAAGGTGTACAAATACAAAAGGGAGATATAGGGCAAGACAGTCCAAAGCATTTGACCTCCAAATTCCCAGACTGAACCTCCCTGCTCTGGTGAGGAAGGATTATATATAGGTTTAAAGGTGGACCCTATAGGAAAACCAGTGGTTGCTTGCCTTTCTGAAGAGTAGAGGCTGTAGGGAGTATGAATTCCTAGCCTAGGATGGTCCATCTTGCTAGGACTTGTGTGAAATTGAATCCACTCTAGAGGATTCATACCAGAAAGGCTGCAGCTAATACACATGACATTCTCAAGGATTAGAAAGATGATTTTTCATGGGCCAGATTGCTTAAAAGACGTTGGCACTATCATATCAAGGTGAATCCTATTATCCATCCAGGAGTACACATGAAAAATATGAGAGTACCACTGGGGTATGAAATGTAGAGGCAGCTTACTTACATGGGAGGAGATGGTTAAATGCATCAGTGGGAGAGGAGCCTGTAAGTACACTGTTTGTCTTGTTAAACTTTAAAAGTTCTGGGCAGAGACTCTCTCTGTCTGGTGTTCATTGTTGTGTTAGCCATATCTTGGAGAATGTAGGGTTGGCTTTTACTTGGTGAGGCCCAGCTCAGAGAGGAAAATGGTGCACAAAGCACCCAAAATATGGCTCCTTGTAGGAAGTCTACACTATTTCTTAATAGATGTTTTAACTTTCATTTGAATGCTCTAAAAAGGGAAAAATGTTGCCCTGATCTGCCAGCTACCTTTATGAGTAATGTACTGCTGAGGCATTAGGCGTCGTCAGGTAGCCTCACAGGGGTGTCTGGTAAACAAGAAAGACAAAGGTGTAGCTCAAACATTGTAGAAACCTTTGTCTGCTCTTTTTTCTCTTATTTATTAACACTTCTTGTTGAAGAACCGTAGTGTAAACATTATAAGGCTTATGCCCCAACCCATGTAATCAAGGCCTGAGCAAAATTCTTTTCTTAGGTCTTGTCCTTTGGATGTAGCGCCAACTTCATATTTGCTCCCTCCTGCTGGATGTGGGAGCAAGAGTAAGTCCATACATTTTTAACGTTGGGACAACCACCCTCAACAGTGCAGAATGCTAAAGGGGCCCTATGGGGAGTGTACAGGTTAGGGCCATGCCAGGTCAGAGGGACATCATTTATTCATTCACTCCCTCTCACACTGTTTTGTGCCTTTTAAATTCTACAAAGTCACAAGAGGCTTCTCCTGCTATGCACATTTTTGAAAGACCTCCAAGAAGAATGACCTCCTTCTCTGTTCCCTTGGTGAGAGAGCACCCTTCTGCCTGCAGTGAAATGAAGCAAATAATAGCATCTGCTAGTCCAGGGGGCATCTTTCAGCAGTGGAAGCTTACAGGTTTTGCCTGGTATTTTCCCTCTTCCTAAAGCACATGTTAATGATTTTGACCTTTCTAGTAATTTGATTCCAAAAACAGTGTTGCAGCAGCTGAGCCCTGAGCTGTCATTTTGAAGAGAAGATTATTATCACTCTGAAATCAAAGCAAAGGGCTGCTTGTTCAAGCCTGTGTGGAGATCCCCTCGTGTGGAGATCCTCCTCTCATCTTTCTGTGTCCTCAGCTCTGGGCCTGCTGTCAAGAAGTTCCAGTCTGGTAGGCCAATGTAAGGATAAATCTGCTGCCAATTCTTTGCGTCAGTGTAGAATAAAAAAGCTCTGGGAGAGTCAAACTGCTTGAATATTTTGGGGTGATACTGAAGGAATCCTTGTACACAGGTACCTGGCATAGAGGGGGTGTGTGTGTGTTTGAAAACATTTATTCATGGTGTGCAATAGTTGAAAGGACATTTAGGCTATTTGCAGATAGACCAGAAAGTGCTCCCTGCTTGCCTTAAGCAGAAGCTGGCTCATGTGAAAGGTCTCCTTCCAGATCTGTGTTCCCTTGGCTCATCCCACAGTGTGAATAATCCCTAACATTTCTGTGACTCAGTGGATTTGTGATGGAAATCATGGCAAGATTTTCAGAGTCGCAGTCAAATACCTGATCCCCGACAAGATTCTTGCCCCCACATCTCTGGCATTTTTGCATAGTTATGTAATGCCTCTTACTCACAGCACTGAAATCAGGAGTACGTCCGCGTAGTAAGGAACTAGTGAAATTCAGAGTAAAATCCAAACCTCCCATTTGTTCACTCTTGAAAATCTTTTCATTCATATTTGGGTTTGCAACTTTTTCAAAAATGTGATTTGCAGATAGCTTGCTCTATTGGCGGGTACAATAAGGTCACAGCTTTATATTTAACTTCTTCCTTTTGCATTGCAAAATTCAAGTTACAGTGTAGAAAGAAAGTTTGATTAGCTGCTTCACGAGACTAACATGAGCATCTGCCTTCAGCTTGGCTGTTTCATCTCCTCTTCTCCCAGTCCCCTTCCTCCTGTTCCCTAAATGCTTATTAAGAACAGCAATTGGAAGAATAAAAAAGAAAAAGAAGTAATCTCATCCACACAAACCCCTAAGCCCATGGATGTGTTTCTTGTATCAAATGAATAGAAAGCTGCTGTCCTCAGAAAACTGGTAATAAAAATCATTTGGGAGGCTCACTGCTCAGTGCAGAGCAATGTATGTTCTCAGTGCAGCTCTGGTTGCTCCTTTATGGAAAGTGTCCTTTTTGCTGTGCATGACAGAGGTGGTTCTCCCAGGTTAGATGGAGCATTCACAGCTGCGTGCAGAGGCCATAGAGCCTCATCATGGGGCAGGTACACTGGGGAACAGTCACAAGAGGACTATTCAGATATTTTTGTGTCATATTCAGAGAGGGGATATTACCTGGCTAACTGAAAAGTAGGGGTAAACCACTTTGCAGTGAGTTCACATATATGAATGCAAATAGGAGTTGAAAGTGGTAGGCATGCATGTCTGCATCATCTGCCTTCTCTGGGCCATAATCACCTTTTCTGAGAGGTTGTATCAGCCACTGCTGCTGTCTGAAATAATCATAGTAGCACTGACTGCACTGTTCATATATTCATACAACCATGGTCTCCCATAGCAAAAGCTGCCTCCCTTAAGGCTACAGACTTGAAAGCAGACCCACCTGCAGACTGCTATGCCAGCAGCTATAGAGCAGGCAGAGAAGCCAGGGCCAGAAAAGCAGTCACACATTGCAAAGCCACTATCAGGCTCTGTTTCACAGGTGAAGAAACCGAGACAGATGGAGGGCAAGTGAATTGCTCAAAGTGGTATGAGTAATATCAGTGGCAATGCCCAGTCTTGAAACTAAGCTTGGCTTAGGCCATGTGAAACGTGCAATAAACTGAGCTGCAACATCCCTGGGCTTCCCACTCATGCCCCAGACTCACTGCAGACAGCTGGCACAACTGACACTGGTTGCACCACTGTGTTGGCTGTGATCCAACAGTACTGCTGGGAGACCTCCTTTCTTTCTATGGTGAGAAGGTAGCTGATTCTTCTTGGTCCTGTTCAGCTCGGTCTTCCCTTTTCGGGCACATGATGGAGTTGGGTAAATAATTTATAGGTACCATCTGGCAGGAGCAGAGACACTGACATTTAATGAGTCAGTAAGGATAAAATAAAGGCTTTGTTGTTTTCTAATGTTCCAAGAATAGGCTGTACTGAGAGTAAGCACACCTTGTATTTCCCCTCTGCCCCTTGTCCCTTTGGGTATCCCCTCCCAATCCACTCCAGTCTGCAATTTCTACTTCTTTCTTTCCTCCTTTGCTCCCTGCAGTTGGCTGCCTCATGGGAACATGAAATTCAGGTGCTCTATGCCATGGTTGCACAGAGGTTTCAGTAGACCATGGGCAAAAGTTAACTATCACCTTTTTTGCAGTCAGATGTATTGCAGTGTGATGAACCGGGGCTCCCCCCAACCTCTTCTAACTGGGACCCTTAGGTGGACCAATCTGCCTCATTCCTAGACCTCTGAGTAGCTCTTTGCTACCCAGTCTCCTCTTCCCATTTGCCTAAGTCTAAGCATCTGCTAGACTCCTGTCTCTGACTAAAGAGCATTCTCACCCATGAGTCCTGTTTTGGACTTAGACCTTCCTCCTAGCCCTCCAGCTTGGCCAGGCCCCAAGCTTGATGAGACTGAACAGGTAGACAGTCCAGTCTGCAGGGAGAGTGAGGGCTGTAGAGGAGAGATGTGATGGAAATAATCCAAACCAATGTTTTTGGCAGCAGTTTAATTACCCATGATGTGATGTGTACCCATCCTGGGCCACATCTAATCTGTCAGTTCTTCTTGTCTTTCAGGAAAAATGATGGGGAGGGAAAAGAGCCAAACAGATTAGTTTGTGTTGGGGCTGGGACTTCTATGGCTCGTGTGGCTCTTCTATGGTTCACATGGCTATGTCAGGCTAATCCATGATTCATTGACTTTTCTAGTTATTTAGACTTTTCCTGATTGTCTATCATCCTAGGAACCAGCTAGTTTTCTGAAAACTAAGTCTCCCTGCCAAGACTGACATTTCAATTCAGTATCTTCGGCAATCCTAGGACACTTCTCTTACTGTTTACTATGCTTGGATCTGGCTGAGATAAACTAGTAGACCTTGATATTGCTTTTTGAATAGCGCAACCCTCTTTGCACTGGTTAGCTGTTAGGCTAAAGTATCTGAATGCTCTAAGTAATGTGCTTCACTTTTAAGAAGAGGAGGACAGAGAAGAGCACAAATATACAACAAGAAACTACCAAGCAATGGAAAACAAAGAGGTTTCTAAAGTTCTTTTTTCAGATTGATAATTTGCAATCCAGTGTTAATGGTGTATTGCTCATGTCTCCAGAAAAGATACTTAGAAGGAAGAGGGAGTTGCAGATTTCTGGAGCTAGATGTATTGTAAAGGATGAACAGCTCCATCCCATAGTAACACTAGTCAGTCAGGCATGTGCTGTGTGTCACTCAGTGGAGGAGTGCCTGCTCCACTGCACAGCATCTCTGCTGTCACTGACAGTAGCTTCAGTCCTGTATCCCTCACTTATCTTCCCATCGTGACTCTCCTCTGCACCTTTCGTCCTTTAGTATCAGGCTGCTCCCTGCTTCTGGATTACAGATCAGCTCTGGGAGCACATCCCCTTTCTCAGCTCTGCCATGCTTTGTGCCTCTATGCCTTTTTCCGTCTCACATGATGACCACTTTCACACTTTTAATCTCCTTTATTTCTTCTCTCCTCTCTTCTCCCACTGCTCTTTTCAGCATTATAATAGTATTTGGCACTTCTTTGAAAAACATTTTAAATCCATAATCATATCTTCTTCAGATTTTTATAGTTTTAGCCATCTCACAATGGCAGTGGGGAAAGTGAAGCTAAGCACGCTTGGTGATCATCCCAGAAAATGTTCATGTCAAAATCAGAAAATCAGAAACAGACTTCAGTGTATCTCAGTCTCAGTGCATGGTTCTGGCTTTCTTGCACAGCATGGACATTGCACTCTGCTCCAAGCCACTCAGAAGGTGGCAGTTCCTGCCATCACAGATCAGCCAGTGGGATGGACTGTGCCAGCCCCCCCCTAATCTGCTGCAGTGCAGCCAGCCAGGAAGCCAGGCTGGTGAGCTTTGTACAAGTAGGTGAGAGTCATTTACAGGATCCCATCACCAGCCCAGTTTTGCAGGTACCAGCAAGCAGCTGACTCTGCAAGAATATTCTAAATCTTTTCCAGATGCTTGAAACACGTGCCTGAAAGCCACAGGCAAGAGGCAAGGATGTGATAAACTGGATGGATCTTTTATTTGCCCCTTCTGACCTGTATAGTACTATCATTATCTGATGCTGTGCTTTCAGAGCATGAGCAGGTCTTGTGTCAGCCTCAGCACAGGGGTGAGCATAGCACAGCTACCTGGAAATACATATGTGCTTTGGTTTATTGTGGGGAGTGTAACAGATTGGAATAAAACAAAACATTTCTCCCATTTATGGAAGGTAGTCTATGTGTCTGCTGTATATTGTTCCTCCTTGGATAGAGCTGTTGAATGGCTGTCAGCACACTGAAGGCTTTTAAATATAATAGAAAGCCAACCTAAACTTCCCTCATCTGGTCTGGATAATCTGACTGATCTCACCATTCCTGCCGAACAATGGAAAATTGCCTGAATATTTAAACATGTATTGTTCTTAGGGATACAAAATGTTCAGCTAGTTTGGTTGCCTTAGCAACATCCACTTCTAAAAATACAAAAGAGACAATCTACAAAATAAGTGAATGTGTAGAACAGGCAAGGAGAGAAAATGATTCTTTCTCCCTGACCCAGAGCAATTGGATTGTGGGCATGAAATGCTTTCATTTAAATCTCAGGATTTAGCACGTATCATCACACACTTGTTGCACAAGTTTGATTTTTAATAGTTTAGAACATGACTAATGTTAAACCCTGCAAGTCCTTGTGAGATCTCTTTTGTATTGGCTCCAAACAGATTCTGTCGATGGTATGTTTAAAGTGATGTGAGCCCAGAAAGCACAGATTGCACCAGAAGTAAGCAGCAAGTCACAGCGATGGTTGCTGTGTGTTGCAGGGCAAGGGGCTAAAACTGTAAGGATTAATTAAGAATGATCAAAGGCCAACCTGAGATAGACCTTGCAAAGGGAAGTAAAAGAAACAACAAACAATTCCTTCATGACATGATGTGGAAAGGACCTGTGCATGCTCAACAAAAGTAATGAGGGGATCCTAGGTGTGACGCAAGGACGTGATGAATTAAAGGAGTAACGCTTCAGTTTTCAGTAATTCTGACAATGGAGAGCACAGGGCAAGTGCTGTGTGTACAGAAAAGGAAACGACTGCATTCAAGATGAAACAAGAACATAAGCATCTTGATCAGCTCCAGTCACAGGGACCAGAATATCTCAGAATATTGAGATAGCTGGCATATGAAATGGTAAATCTTGCAGGGCGGATTTTTAATTAATCTATCAAGTTGGTGGTGGCACTGTCTGACTGCAGAATAACAGATGCAGTACTTATGTTATCTCTAAGAAAAGGAAAAGGGTGTAATCTAGGGAAATGCAGACCCATTCTTCTGACCGCCACAGTGCATACATACAGCTTTAGAGCCAATCTGTAGGAGGGAATAATAAAAAAACACAGAGGCATACGAACAATGAGGTACAATGCAATACTAGTTTGTCGAAGGCAGAGCATGCCAGCATAACTTGATACTTCTCTTTGATAAGACAACTCTTTTGGATAGGGGAAATTAGAAAGATCTTATCTGTCCAGACTACAATAAATTACTTGACACAGTGCCATATGTGAAATTAATAGCTAAAATAGAAGTTAGGGAAAAATTAGAAGGCAGATAAAGAGCTGGTTGATGGGGAAACAAAGGTAGGTTGTATGGAAAGGGAAGTTATCCAGCTGGAGGAATGGAATTCAGTAACTAGCTTTGCTAGTGCATTAGCTGTAATATGCAGAAGTGTATCAGCATCTGTAACGGAAACACTGTGGTGGCTTAACAGCTGGAAATGCCAAAGAAGGACAAAAGCTTGCACTTAATATTATATTACCCTGTCATCACATGGTGACTGTGAGCTCTAACATGTTGCAATTGTGAGAAGGCAAATACCCTGTAGTGTACCCAGAGAGAGAAGGAAGAGTCAATAGTGGTGTGCAGGACTCAGGAGAGATTTCATCTGAAAAATGGAAGGCAAATCTTGTCACCCACTTACTAGAAATATGTATTCCAGTGAGAACAGGTGAAGAGAGGGGTGAGCAGATGATGCCAGGAGCAGGGAGACTCCTAGCCATTGTGGAGAGACTAAGAGAGACTGGGTTTTAAAGCCAGCAAAGTGAAGGATGAGAGAGGTTGTATTTCCTTTCTATAAATGTATCTGAGTGTAACAATCAGAAGAGGAAGTTATTAAAGCTGAAGGACAACTGTATCCCAAGTACAAGTGGTTATAAACTGACCATAAAGGAATTTAGCCTGGAAATTGGAAGAAAGCTTCTAGCCATCAGAGCAATTAGGTTCGGGAACAGTCTCTAATGGGAGAGGCGAGGAAAGCAGGCTGGCATACTTTAAGAAGGTTTCACTCAAATGTAAGACATTTCATGCTGTGGCTTCCTGTGATAGTACTCAGTGACCAAGAGATTTCTAGCACTAAATATTTGCCTAATCACAAATCAGTTTGGCAGCATCCATATCCAAGAGGTCTCCACTTTACCTAAACGTAAGTCTATGCTTTCAGCCACACCAGTACAACTCAGGGTGCAAAACAATGATTCACTGGAAAACACTTGGTGGGGAGACAATGACAGCAGGGAAAGGAAAATACTATTTCGGCAGAAAACCTTTAGCCTTCCCTGGTGCTGAGGGACATGAGATAACACCACATTTGCATGTTGGGGATACAGTCCTGTAATGCTGATACCAACAGATGAGCCAAAAGAGCTTCCTAGAAGTATAGTAACTGCGTACAGGGTGTATAGACCTGTCATGGAGACAGACAGAAACAACCCCAACTCTCTTCCAGTCTGTTTCTGTTTTCTTTCCCCCATGAACTGTGACTTTGTTGAGGGTGTTCACATGAAAGCCTTCTTTTTTCTGGATGTTTTTCGTGCTGTTTTTTATCACTTACAAGGTGTTTGCTGTGCTGTCTTTATGCTCCTCAGGACATTTTGTGACAGTTCCTGTCACAAACTTTTTGCAGAAGAGGAACGTCAGTTCAAGCTGATGGGATGACTCGCCTAAAGTCACTTGGGAAGTCATAGTAGAACAAATTGTCTACCAAATTCCTACTCCCTGCCTAACTACAAAGCCAGTGTCTCTGCTACACTTTCTTCCTTGTTTCATTTTCCCCTTCTGTTTTAGTTTGCTTCTGTCAAGCTCACTTGTGTCTTCTTCACTCCCTTCTTCTCCTTGCCAGCTGAAGAACATGGCTTCGGTGTCCTGCTGCAAGCCTCTGCCCTCTGATTTCTCATGGTTCTCCATTTGCTCCATCCATTGCTCTCATGGCTGTTGTGGTTGTAGACCACCACAGCAACAGCACAGGGATGGTTAGGATGAACATAGAAGAAATCAGTTATCGTGATGCCAGCTGAGACAATATGCATATACAAATGGGAAGCAGGGCTTTGGGAGAGCCCTGGGCAGGTTTCTTGCTTTATACAGTGGATAAAAGCTAATATGACAGATTTGCCAGATCCTGCTTATCAAGAGTAAAATTCATGCAATTAATTCCCATCTTGTGCTCCCCTCAGCAGGCACCTTTTGCTGTGTTTTCTCTGCAGCATTGCAGCCTCTGTCTCCCCTGTTACCCCCCTCCCATGCCAGGCACAGCTGGTGAGTGTAATCTGTGATCCACTGAAAACCATCTTGGGGGACAGGAGTGCCATGGAGCAGGACGCACACCTCTCATGCTGTCATGTGAGCCAGTGGGCCACATGCAACTCCCATCAGTATAATGCATGGAAGAGAAAAGAGTTAGCAAAGAAATCAAAGCCAGCGGATACTGCAGTTGCTATGCAAGACTGTTGAAATGATCTGAAATGTCTATTCTGGGGGGATCTATAATGCAAGGAAACTCACATGTGCTTATCCTTCAACAGGCAGAGTGAGCTGCAGCTCATCTCTACACGTGCTTTGATTTGGAAAAACAGCTAATTATATATCATTTACACTCTACTGTAATTATTCTGTCTCCAAACCCAAAATTTATGTGCAGTGTTGAAATGGTCTGTCAGTGCCACTGCAGCACTTTGGGTGAGCAGGCTTGCATGAGCCTGGTGTTTTGAGTAGGGATATTTTCTCTGAAGTATCAGAACTTTTCTGTGTTTAAGTTGTGATGACAATGGAGACCTTTCTCATCATATGTGTGTCTTTCCAAGCAGGGAGTCTCAAAAGCAACTGTGATATGGTGAACATGATATCTGACTGCACAGCCAGTTACAGAGATTGTTGCCTTTCACAATCTTCCTGTCACTGTCCCATTTATATAGATGTAACTTTTGGTGCAATTGCAGCAATTGCTTACAAGGAAAATTACTCAATTACATATAAATGTGATCTGTGCTGTGTCTTGAGAAATTATTAATCATCATGGACCAGACCTTCAGATGAATCAAGTTAATATTTGTCTCAGAGAAGAGTGTGTAGGGCAAGGTGACATAAGCTAACATTTTACCCAGCTAATGCTTGCCCTGCAGAAAGATTAAAATGGATCCAAAGAGAATTAAAAGGAGTTTAGGGTTTGTGCTACCTGTGCCACAGGTATATGTCCTTGGAGACATAATAGTGGCCAAAGATTTAGATATGCTCTCCCCTATCTGCTCCTAAATATCAAGAGAAGCAAGAGACACAAAGCTGGGTGTTTCATGTCAGTGCTTATGAACCTGTTGTTCAAACACCACAGGTGTTTGATAAGACATTAAAGGTTTTCTACAAAGTACTGTAAAAATACACACTGAAAGAAAATACACACCTACATTCCTGCTTGCAAGCAACAACAAAAGGGAGAGAAAGAAAACACTATTTAATTTATATAAACAGAAGGAGAAAAA
>JAVJGI010000060.1:7432408-7500865 GCA_035590275.1 Ibycter americanus | reverse complement strand
TTCTTCATAAAGACTGGATTGCTAAGAAACACTGTTACGCTCTGCCTCAGCGCAATCCTTTTGATCATCTTCATTCCTGCTTTGTACCACAGACTCTGACAAAGCTGGGGCCACAGATCTGTCCCACTCTCTCCTTTTTCTCTTCATCCCCTTTCCCATCTAAGGAGCTTACACACTATGGCTCACTATTTCCACTACTGCACCTCAGTCATACCCCCTGGAGAGTTACCACTTTCTTTATTGGCAAGATAATTAGAGGGAAGCCCACTTTGTACATCAGCCGCTCCTTTGTAAAGCTTCATGGAAAGCTTTTTGCTTTGTTCAGAAGGAAATCTTCTTCCCTGTTAGCCAAATAACTAATGTAGGCTCATCCCCTTTTATGTGAGGCATCGTATCGTGATAGCAGCCAGAGATTCTAACCACATGGTCAGGTGGTCAAAAGCAGTGATCCCATGATATGATCCTCTCTTCACTGCATGTGTATTCCTGCTTGGCCTCTTTCACCAGACTGCCTAGCTGTCATATCCCCTTCTCTGTCGGTGTTTTGGAAAACAAAAAGCTGCTGGTTTCCTGCTACCCCTTCTCTGACCTGTGATTAAAGTAGCTGTGGGAGTTCAGTGGCTCACGGGACTGTCATCACAGGCTTTAGTGAGTATGTGGTGATGTGGCAATGCATCCCCTTACAGTACGGAGACACAGCATAAAAAAGAGGAAGGGAACAAGTAGTGAACTAAACTCCAGTAAAGATTGTGTCTGCTCAAGGACGCAGTGACAGACAGCTGCAACATCTATATGTTTTTGTCTGTAGTTAGGTATGGCTCCTCTGTCATGCTTTCTTACAGTGTTTCCCACCAGGTGGGAGAATCTGCAAGGATAAAAGCTAATCTTGGTGGGGAGACCCCAGGATTTCTCTCTGTCAGTTACAAAACCTACCCAGCTCATCTGTCACCAGCTTTTTGCTTGTAGCTTTGATTGCAATTCAATTACTGATCTGTTCCTAAAACTGGGGACAGATATGAGTAAGGCATTAATAATATCTTCACTCCTCTTCCCCCTGTAGGAAGGAAAAATGGTCACGAACTTGGAGATCCAACTGGGCAAGGCCAGGAGCTGAGTGGGGCTCCCTACTGAAGAAAGACTGTCTCGCTCTGTGGCTGCTTCTGCTCTCCCACTGTCTGAAAATGTCCTAAGCCCAGAAACATCCCTGCAGACAAAGACTAGTTCGAATCATAGAATAGTTTAGATTGGAAAAGACCCTGAAGAACACTGACTCTAACTGTAAACCTAACACTGCCCAGTCCACCACTAAACCATGCCCCTAAACACCACATCTACATGTCTTTCAAATCCCGCCAGCGGTGGTGACTCAACCACTTCCCTGAGCAGCCTGTTCCAATGCTTGACAAACCCTTTCATGAAGAAATTTTTCCTAATCTCCAATCTAAACCTCCCTTGGTCATTTCCTCTTGTTCTATTGCTTGTTATCTGGGAGAAGAGACTGACACCCACCTGTCTACAACCTCATTTCAGGTAGCTGTAGAGAGTGATAAGGTCCCCCCTGAACTTCCTTTTCTCCAGACTAAACACCCCCAGTTCCCTCAGGTGCTCGTCATCAGACTTGTGCTCCAGACCCTTCACCAGCCCTGTTGCCCTTCTCTGGACATGCTCCAGCACCTCAATGTCTTTCTTGTAGTGAGTGGCCCAAAACTGAACACAGTGTTCGAGGTACAGCCTCACCAATGCTGAGTACAGGGGGGACTCAGTACCCTAGTCCTGCTGGTCACCCTATTTCTGATACAAACCAGGATGCTCTTGGCCTTCTTGGCCACCTGGGCACACAGCTGGCTCGTGTTGAGCCGGCTGTCAACCGGTACCCCCAGGTCCTTTTCCTCCAGGCAGCTTCCCAGCCAGTCTTCCCCAAGCCTGTAGTTCCTGCTATTGCTTCTGCTGCACAGCATCTGCCTAGGACCTGGCAGGAGTGTGAAGTGAAACTTCCATTACAGTATAAGTGTACATCATGAAGCTTAGTCTTGAATGGCCTGGTGCCTGTCCTCATGCAGAAAAAAGCTTTGTTTCAAGACATTTAGGAAATGGTTCACAGGACCACATGGAGAAACAGGGGAAGCTGTGCTTGTTCAGCTTTCCTATCTGAAGCCAAGAACCCACCCAGGTTTCAAAGGTTTTGGAAGTGGAGTGTAAGACGTAACTAGAAGTTTGTACTTTCTAGCTAGCAGAAGTTTTCCTGATAAACAGGTATTGAAGTACCTGGCAGTACCACGTCCACCATGCTGAGACTATGAGCAGAACCAGTTCATGCAGGCTTACAAGCCCAGCAGATCTCCACAGCCAAATCCAGACTCCAGTGAAATCTTTCTCTGTCTTGGATTTTAGTAGAGCCAGGAATTTGCCCCCACATCTACTTTCATCAGAATAACTTTTTTTTATTCCTCCATGCTGCTCCTTAGCCAGCATGCATCCCAAACCATCTATCTGACCAGTGCCGCCTTCTCATTTAAATCCTTGTCTGTCTTCTGCAAAGAATCACTTAATATAAGTTATTGCTTTTTCATGATGTGGCTATTTTAGATATCTGTAAGGCCTTCCATAGTCTGTCTGACTATGCTATACCAGCCTAAACTGGGTCACCGTGTTTTTTGCAATTCCTCTCCCATATTGTGTCCCAATGGTTTCCTTACCCCTTCGTTCCCCCTGCAGTGAGATTCCAGGTTTCTGAGGGGAACCCATCTAGAGACACTAAACCCAGCAGGATTATGCCTACCAGAAAGTTCTGACTCACATCTGCCTCCCAAGGGTGAGTGCCCCTCATCCCTTGATGCCCCAGCTGATGTCCCCACCAGTGTGCATGCCCACAGAAGCATCCAATGGAGGCATCCCACCCAAGCCTTTGCATTCTTTCCAGAAAATCTGGCTGGATCACAGCACTGCAGTGGGCACAAGAAAAGCTGCTCTGAAGATTGCCTTTAAAGCCGTGAACTGATGACGTTGTCAGCACATAGTGTTCATTCCCAAGTCATGAAGTTTATTCTGGGACCACTTGAGAGCTTCAAAGGTCCGTTCCCTTGCCAGGAAAATATCCGTGCTGTTGAGCTCTCCTTCAGATTCTCTCCACATGCCATAAAGGAAATGTTCAGAAACCTAATCTGAGGGGGATCGGGCTGTGAATTCTCCTTCTCTCTGTCAGCTTCATGAGGCACGAAATCTGAGGGTGATGTAGGAATCAGGTGGCCTTTCTAATGCACACCAGCTGTGTCGTGTGCCTCCAGCTGGGAGGCAAGCTCTCACGTATCCCTAGTACTTCAGACTCTGCTCTTGCTGGTACCCTGCTCACTTAGAAGGACCCCATAGCCTGTAGGTAGGACTGCTGCTGGTAAGCAAATAGGAATGACATGTTCTTCCCTTGGGGCAAGAGTGAGAGATGAAGGATGGTCTTGTGACTGAGACACTGAGCTGTGGCTTGAAAAAGTACAAATTTTTGTTCTCATCTCAGTTGCTCAATTCTTGAGTGACCTTGACAAGTCACACTGTTTCAGCTCATCTTTGATCAGAAGATAATGCTTTTTTTTCCCTTTGCCTAACCTGTGTCAGTCCTTAACTTTTTGTGCCACAAATTGTCCTCAACAGTGCGTTTGTGTGTCATCTAGCACAGTTAGCCCTTCATTCTGGGTGAGCCTTTAGGTGCTATTATGATATCCCTAAGTAGGAAAAGCAGTGGAGCCTAGGGCATGCGTGGGCAATGCACTGATCCTGACAGCTTCTTGCTGGTCTTGTTCTCTTGGTGCATTTTGACTCAGCAAAGGCTGTCACATTCTCTTGAGCATGAGCCCCTTGGTCAGAGCTACAAATAACTACCACAGCCTCAAATGGATAAGCACCAGATGCTAAACATTCACTGTCAGATGCTGCATTGTAGGTGAAGGCAGATAGTTAACCTACTTTGGGTACCTCATCCAGGATGTCAAGATGTGCTCTCAGTTCTGCTGACACAGACTTGAGGAGGTAAGCTAAATCAAGCTACATAACCCTCATGACAGAGGGCTTATGTGCTGTCATTTGGAAGGCCACAGAAGTGCCAAATACCTGACAATATTTGGAAAGGAGACAACTGCAGCAAAGCAAGGGCTGTTTTGGAAATTATATATAAAATGCCTATAACTGTATAGGAGGATGTCTAAAAAATGGAAGCTGCTTCTGCAAGACAGACAGAATACAGTTATCAGGTGGGAGATGAAGGGAGAATATGTACCCACACAGAAGAGACATTTCTTCAGTAGAACATACCTGTTGGTAGGCTCTTTTCTTGGGCCATATGATCCCAAGTTAAATCAGCTGTTGAGAATGACTTGCTGTTGTCAGAAATCAACAGGAGGGTAAAGCCCTATATAAATGGGCACCAGAAAAGAACTGGTTTAAGGACATGATCCTGTAAGATCCTGCTCCAGAAGCCAAAGCTGAGTCAACTCTTCCACAGCCTGAGCAGAAGAAGAGCTGTGGGGTGGGACAAGGTGAATTGTGAGGGAAAAAATAAAGGGAGAGCAACAGAGAAGGATCTTGTGAAGAAAATGGATGGAAAGAAGCAATAGGGACACGGAGGTTTGAGAGAATGGGGTGGAGGAATGAAGTGAGGGAGTTAGTGAGTGGTTGGGAAAGAAAAATAAAAGATGAAAGAAAACTGAGAGGAGGACAGAATATTTTTAGTGGGCATGTGATGATGCATTTGTTGAGCTGAGTTTACCTTGGAGCCTATCTTGAATGATGTATCTGTGGCCCTCCTGGCAGGCCTTGGAGAGGAATGTCTTATACTTTCCTCTTACCTTTTGATCTGTTGGGGAGAAGGATATTACTATGGCTCAGACCTCTTCTTTAGGATCCCTAAGTATCAGAGCAAGCTAAAAACAAACTTTTCCCAAACACACTTATAAAGAGTGACATTTTTTCAATGCCTGGAATTCCTTAAACTCCTGTTTCTGATTTGAATAACCCCTACAAAGCTGTGTGATTTCAGGTATATCTTGCCGACAGCAAAGACAGATTTAAGGAATGAGGCAGTTTTACAGAGATGTCCTAGCCCTGAAGGACAAGGTCTCCTTTCACCAGGAAATAGCTTTACAGGCTCTTCCTGTTATTTGTATAGGTCAGTTTGAGAGCGAGTGCTAGCTTAGATCTAGTATAAAGCTGTCTTTGCTTCAGCCTTTCTCCCAAATCAGCCAGTCACTGGTTCCTCAAGAGCTTGCTATGGCAGTTACTCCAGCTTTCCTTGTTTTATTGGGAGTTTCTCAGCAGTCCGAGGTTTTGTGTCAGAGTTATGGGCTTAACCAAGGGTCAGCTTTCTTTTTATTTATTTAGAGTATGTTTCCCTGATGGTTGCTGAGAAGAGCTTTAAAATGTGAAAGTTAAAGGTTTAAAAACTAGAAAAAAAAACTTAAAAGAATTCCCAATTTTGAAAAAATAGTTTTTACATGAATGTCATCATTACTAGTTGCCTCATTTGTGATTTTTTAACAAATCAAGTTTTTCAGAGATTCTGAAAAGGGAAAAGGAGATGGTTGCCAGTGTATTCATGTAATAAATTTTCTGGAGGACTTTAAGATCGTTCAGGCAAGAAATGTGTGATACAAACTGTCAGGTTAATTTCTGCTGTGTATTTCTTTCCCAAAAGTTGTTCACTTTGAAACAGTGGTCAAAACAAGTGTGAAACTTCACAAAAGTAACTCACTAATGGGAGTGAAGCTGAGGATTTAGGATTAGGCAATCTGCATAGATAAAAATTACATTATAAACTTGTCAGAATGGATCATGTTGGGATTGCACATGTGTTTTGACATTTCCATCAGTGCACCTCCTGCTTTAAGAACAAGTCTTAAAGCATTGTGGTATGCTGCGACAGTGTGTCTGAAATTGTGCTGCCCAGCCCTGGGAGCCACCTTTGCCTCTGATTCTGGCAGACTCCCCTGGTAATGCACAACAACATTGCTCGACACATCCAGGCATTTTGCTTCACCTTCCAGACAAGCAACAATGCCCAACCCCTATTTCTTCATTTTATCTTTGGCTGTGGTAGCAAAACTAATCAGACCCTAAAATTACTTCCTTGACTAAATTAGCAACTTCTATTTACTGTTACTTTTACCACAAGATAATTCATTAATAACTCTTAAGAGCCTTCTCTATCAAAGCATCCCACTGGCTAGTACAGGCTACACCACAGACACGTTACAGAAATACAATTGCAGAACAACAATCTTGCTCGTAGCTTGAATCCCAGCTCTATCTGCTATGCCTAATATATCCAGTCTGTGAATCTAGACAGCATCTAGGCACAATCATGATCTCACTCCACAGACACATCAGCAGTCCCACCGAGCCCCCAGGAGCAGCCAGTGGGTGGTTTCTCACCTACCTGCAACCTGCCAGCAGCCCAGGGGCAGCTCACCTGTTGATGCTGCAGTGCTCAGCCATGAGCCCTGGGGCAGGAGTGAAGTGCTGTCGGCGGGGGTGTTGCTGGGTAGTGGAGGCATGGAGCTGGGGCATTGTGGTGCTGGGGCACATGGCACAGCAGAGTCTTTCTTATTTTGCTAACACAATCAGGAAAGGTTAGCTGCCCTTGGTGCAAGGGCAAGTTGACTGCTGTGTAACTATTTCCCCTGCATGTAGGTTCACAAAGGCTCCTCTTCCACTTCTGTCTGATTCCTGATAAAAATACACCAACCTTTGAATGCAAAGCTGATGAAACCTGGTGCTTTTTCCTCCCCTGTAACATGAAGTGTATGGCAATATAAGCAATACAAGGGACTGCCCAGAACAGCAGGAGTGTGAAAATAATCTGTCCTGTGTGTCAGTTTTCCCTGTGATCATCTTCTGTTCCACAATACAGTTAAGATGGCGGTCTCTCGTTTCACTGCTTGTGCAGAGGTCACTGTAGATGGTCAGGCACCATGTCAAATACTCCACATCTACCAAGAACCCATAGCCTGTGGCTCCTGTGCAGTCTGCAAAACTAGAAATTAAACCCAGTGGCAGCAAAAATAGATACGGCTGCTCAGCTAGGAGACTAGACCCACTAGCAAGGAAAAACTGAAAGATTACTGAAATTAAGAGCATTTATATTCAGTCATATCCATATATCAAAACCTTATATATGTATGCCGTGTGCAAGCACGTGTGCTACAGCACACAATCACACATTCACTTGTGTGTAGACATACACATAAACATAGCTATTGTGAAGTGGCATGCTGTTGTGAGCAAAACCAGTCTTGGGTTGGGGAATTTAACAACAAATATTGCCAAGTAACATGGTCTTTTAATTACTTCTTCTGGAATTGAGAAATAAAGAAGACAAATAAACAAGTGCTTAAGGAATATATCCCAGCTTCCCTCTAGATACCCCTCCTCCTCCTTGCTGGTGTGCAGTCCTCTAGCTACACGCTATGCTCAGTGCCTTAGGTGAGATGAGGAGCAGCACAGGAGGTTGGAGTTGGTGTACTGTGGTTCCTTTGCTTTTGCTACTCCTTGTTTCTTACTCAACTGCTCCAGCATAGGTTCCTCTATGGGCTGCAGTCCCTTCAGAGGCATGTATTTTCTTGTGCCTCCTTTTCCTCTGGCATGTCTCTTGCTCTGCCACTGCTTGGGTGACTTGTAGTCCTGCATGGGTGTCTCCTGGTACACCTTCTGCTTGTACCTCCTTCTCTCTTTGGTATCTCCTGCTCCAGGAGCAGCTACTGGCCTTTCTTAAATACATTTTCACAGAGGCTGCATATCCTCTTCGGACTGGCAGTGGTATTGGGACATGGTGGGTTGGTGTCCTCCATTGTTGAGCTGGCTGGACCTAGGTGGGACTGGCAGTGGGCAGTCCCTGATCTCATCCCACACAGGGCACCCTGCAGCCTCCACCCCACCAACCCTGCCCAGTACACATGCACTCAAATAAGTATTTACACCATGCTAAAATATTTGCAGGTCAACAAAGACGTTTCATGGGAGTCTTTCTGCTTCAGCCCATGGAGTAAAGTACTCTTCCAGAGAAACTTAAGTCCCCCAGCTTCCCAGTGCCCTGTGAGCTGTCTTCATAATTCAGCATATTGAGTTTAATGTATGCCTTGGAGCTGGCTGAAGGAAGTGTTTGAAGGACTTGGCTGACTGGTGACCCCTAAGAGCAGTCCCTTGTGACAAAGCATGCGGAAACTCCACTTTGCCAGCCTGAAGTCTGAGGGGTTTGCCCATTGGACACTATTCTCCAGGCTAGCTGGCAACATGTGCAGTCTCCATCACAACGGCATCTGCACAAGCTGTAGTCAGGACCAAGTGGTCATACTGGTGGCTTCTTTCCACACTTCACAGGGTGCAGTGCAGTAACAATAGCATCTCTTTCATTTCACATTGTCTCCAGCCTTAGTAAAAGGATCACCAGCAGAGAACAAAACGGTAATAAAAGGCTCTACCAATGAGACAAAGCTGGTTTACTGCCTAAAGTGGATATGAGGACAGATCTAAATGGTCATCTTGGTGTGTGCTTGACTCAAGCCCTACAGCCATCCACAGTACTTCCCTGCTGGTGCTTATCTGGCCCATTCTGGTGTTTTTCTGGCTCCCCTTGGTGGCCTTTGGGGGCTACCACCACACAGAGTGCAGGGGTAGCCTGAAAGAAGAAGAAGTGCAGCCATCCAAGCCTGGAGAGAGGGAGACAACAGCACCTGGTGAGAATACAGAAGCCTCAGTAAAGGGAGAGAAGGCATAAAAAAAATTGGCAGTCCTACAGTGTAGGGCTGAAGCTCTTGGAACCCAGGATTTATGATGTCCCACCAGTTATGTGAAGGGTGGACTCTTTTCCTCATGTCATTGTTACTACATACACTGTATATTATGACAAGACTGTCTTGGCAGTAGATTTGCATGGATAGTGTGGCTGTACTGTACCAAGTAAATCATATTTTGTTCTCAGGCATTCCCAAGTGTTTTTTGTGCAGTCCTGGAGTCTTAAAATGCTACTTGCCTGGCAAAATTTTGACTTTGGTAATCAAAAGGAAGTGATTAATCCTGTAGGACAGGAAACCCTCTTTGGGACTGCAAGAATGTGGAGATCTCAGGGCTGCACAAAACAAACTTCACCCACTGTGGAGCTGTAGCTACTTCTGGGTTGAACAGCAGCTGTTGGGTACTGTGTGACACCATGACATACCAAATCGGTTCAAGAAATGGATGCTGCTAGGACATAGATGGTTGGAGGAAATACTAGGAATTTTGATTGAGATACACCATTTCCAGTAGTGACCCTCTAGAAAAGGCATCTTTGAAGAGTTGGTCTGCTGTTGCTTTTACAATGCATCAGAGAGCATCTTCAGATGTGTAAGACTGCACGAAACCTACTATGTGAGGGTATTGGATCAACCCTTGAGCAGGGTTTTCTTTAAGGTCTCCCATTCCAGTACTGACAGGTGTAAGTCAATACAAAGGAACAAGCAAGACCACAGAAAAGTGGAATAAATAAGTATAATTTCAAGTTAGTGAAAGAATAACTAAATAAAACATGCTGAGCTTTTTATTTCTAAAAACTTAATCAGAGAAACCAGTCACACAGCAGTAAACACCTCATAAGCTGAGGATCTCCAGGAATGGAAACATGGTGCAAAAGTGGTTTGTAACTAATTAAACTGGAAAAAAAATATTTTTTTTTTCAATTTAGGGTTCTCTCATTACTAACAGGAAAAAAGAGAGGATGCTGTGGTAACTTGAAGCTGCTGGTGTGACTAAGGTAATTAAAGCATCCCATATCGATTTCAGACCACCCACCTACCCACCCCAGCCCTTAGTCAAGTCAAAACAAAGCATTACATTTTTGAAGAGTTGCAGCTATGGTAAAATATAGGCCTCTAAAAAGCTTATTAGACACTGCCAAGATAGTTTTTTGATGAGCATTTCTGTTAATTTGGCAACATCAATAAAACACTAGAGTTGTTTATTATGGTATGTAATGTGAGGTGGAGGCTCTTTGGCAGTATTCCCCTTCAGGGCTTGTCCCTCAGGCATAGGAGATGCAGGTGGCAGGGCATGGTGGCATCTTCTCAGTGTTGCCAGTTTTCACACAGTCATCTCAGTGAGCCAGATTTTCCTCGCTGCAGTGGGGTGAACGAGAAATAATCCCATAGAAATCACTGGTACAGAGCCCATGTGAGGTTATCACTGGAATGTGAGGTCACAAGCAGCTTCTCCTTATAGAGTAGCAAGGAACACTATGCTTCCAGACAGTTGAGTTTCTACAGGTGAGCAAAAGTATCTGTGGCTTAGGACTGCTACAGATGGTCCACTGTGAAATTTTCCAACCTAAATGATCTAAGAGCCTAATTGCCATTTACATGCAAAATTAGGCTCCTAAGCAATTTATGCCATGCCTACATTCAGGAGTTCTGCAGCTATTAGATTTCTTGGTTTGAGAGCAGTGCCTTTATCATATCACCAAAGATGGGACTCATCTCCCCAAATGTGGCTTGTTGACTGAAGTCAAAGCACCCAGTGGAGGGCCAGCCAGTGCTGTCCTCAGAGCCTGATACAGTGCCCTGCAGGACACCTTTGCAGTGCATTTCTGGAGGCTGTTGCAACACTCAATAAACCGTGGAGCTGTTTTATCAAATTCCCACGGCTCTATCTTTCACTATGTATTTTCTACCTCTTCTAATGTTTTAGCTTCTTCATAAATCTCCACTGTTTCTTGTGTCCCTCAGGATGATAAATATTCTTGGTTCTGGTACAAATAGATCAGGCAGCCTGAGGAGACCAGACATGGGTTTCAGGAAAATGCCACTGTCCAGCAGTTGGCTCTCGAGAGGAGGATGAGGAGAGGACCTTTGAGACATTACTTCATTATAAGCAGGCAGCATCTGTGTTTTTCTGCCTCTGAAGGTCTTGAAGTCCCAGTGCACCTCTGTCCGTGCACTTCTGCTGGGGCAGGTGATCCTTTTACCTTCTGCTCTTATGGGATTCCTCATTCCTTAGCCAGAAACTTTTGTATAGGATGAGCGCTAAGACACAGTTTACATCATGCTGGTTTTTGGTTTTTTTCAGGTCCAGGTCTGGCAAAACTAGATGGGGAGGTTGTGCATTTCAAGGACACACTGATAGGAAAAACTAGTTTAAAAAAAAAGCAAGGAAAAAAAAAAGGAAAAAGAGACAACAGGAATCTTATTAGATTAGAAGATTTTTAGAAGAGGAGAAGTTTTTTTTTTTTATTCCTAAATATTTTCTGTAACCTTCTGGGGAGATGAACGAAGGTGTTTTCCTGTCTTTGGAATTACTCAGCTTCAAGTTATCCTTGTGGTCCTAGCTGTCAGCTTGTAGCAATAAAGCAGGGAAGACTGATAGGTGAGTCCCAGCAGAAAACTGAAGGAACATGGCAGTAACTGTTGCTCTGGCTGCTGTGGAGAGAGGTGGCTGTGGCTCACGCATCTCCCCCATGGTTAACGAAGAGCTGGCGGGAGCAGATGCTTCTGAGCTCATCTCAACTCATTTACTGCCCACCTGCTTTCAACATTTGTCCCAGCCGAGCTCCTCCTTGAGGCTGTGGAAAGGACTCCTCAACAGACAGAGGCAGCAGAAGCGCTATTGTTAGGGCCAGGGTTAAAGGATCAGAGCAGACAGGAGCAGTTTTGAGCCATTGGGACTGGATTCACTGTCTGTCTGTTCCAAAATAATTGATAGCACTGCAAATTAGTGTAATTCTGTCTCGGCTGAGAGGAGATTTTAGCATCCTCCACAGGCAGTCAGGTCTGTGAAACGTGATGCAATGTGTTCCAGCTTTTCATGACAAAGAAAACACAAGTCCCTAAGAGGGTCATGGAAGGGTGCAGTTTTGATCTTTTTTGCTAAGGAATGTTATTAAGAGTGGAGATTTTTATTTTTTTGATTTAACTTGCACATGAAACACTCAGAGATGGATATTAAGACATAGATAATGACTCAGGAACATCAGGCAGAGCAGTGCAAGCTCTTCAGTGCAAGAGCAGAGGGAGAGAGAGAATAGCTGCAGCAAGTACATTTCAAGGTCAGCTTTGTGGAAGAGAAACAAAAGGCTGTAGTCTTTGAAGGCCGGTGGCTTCTGGGTGTAACTTCTGCCTGCTTTTATGAAGTAGAGCTGTGGGGAAGGATCCTGCATATTGTGACAATATTTCAGGATGGCGAGTTTTGGGAAGCTCTCCAATACTGTGACAAGCCAAATCTCAAGAGCTGTGCTAGATGAATCTCCAAGTGTTGGAAATTATGAGGTTTGTCTACACAGAGAAATTACAGTGGCTTTAAATATCTTCACAGAGTTAAAGCTCTGTGATCTCTCCTTCACTGTGAATTAACATATTTGTATAAAGGTGTACGATGCCAATACAACCATTTCTGTATATGATGGAAAAAGAAAAAGGAAAAAAAAAAAAAAGAAAAGAAAAGAAAGCACACTGCCAACTGAAGTAGTTATGCCTGTAGAAAAAAAATGGCTTGGAACTGCTTAAGCAGAATATGTGGATCATACCAGACGGTTCCAAAAGGCTGCATTATAGTCATTAGGAGCTGCAGTTAATATCCCTGACTAAGACTAGATTTGAGACTGGCATAAACTGATTCTGTCCCTTCTCCTGGCTTCTGCTACAGCTGCTAGCAGTAAGAGTCTGGAGAAAAGTGGGCCTGAAAGAGGGATCATTTCCTCATTTTCCCAACCCCTCAGCAGCCATAGCTGTGGAATTTGTTTTTGGCCACTAGATATATATTAGCTTTGATAGTTCACATGGGAGTGGATTTCAGGTTGAAAGTTAGCCAGATAAACTTTACATTTTTACTCAAGTTCCCTGGCTTCTCATGCAAACATGAGCTGATTCTGGATACTCTCGGATCTTCTGAACTGAAACAACTTCTATGGGGGTAGATGTGGTGACTTTCTAGAGGTATATAACTTTCTGTACCTACGTATCTGGACTTGGGCTTGGGCTCCACTTCAGTGGAGTATCAGCTGACAGTGGAGTATCAGCAGATTCCTACTTTAGCCTGAACTGACTTCATTTGCCTCATTGTAAAAATGTGATTCAGAAAATATTATTCTAGGTAGCAGTGACAGCAAGGGACTTCCTCATGCTATCATCTAGGGGTGCGGCGGAGGGTATCTCTGACAAATAGATGTCACAGAGTTAGCTGTCCTGAAAAGGAATAGTGTCCCCCAAGGTCCTAGTAGAAGAGGGAGGAAAAAATCAGATGAGTGACTGTCTGAGTGACTGCTTCCTGCTTCATGAGTAGATGAGGTAGAGTTCTCCAAATAGATAATTCAGCTGGTGCAGTTGCTGGTATTCTGAAAGGGAAGCTTTTACTACCTACCTACCTACCTACCTACCTAAAGCCAATTTCTTTTTCTGGTTAACAGATGAACAAAGAATTTCAGTGTTGCTTCTCCACAATGTTTTTTCACCGTTCATAAAACCTACAGTTACATGAACTCACTAAATAGTCACTAGATTTTATCTCCTTTAAACCTATATTACTCTTGGGAAGTTGCAACCAGTTTACAGTAATTCTACTAAATTTATCCAAATCTTTCTTCTAGCCCATGTAACTTAAAATGATGTTATGTATTAGTCTGAGTGCAAAAGCCAATAACTGTACATTGTTCTAGCTTTATATTGAATAACAAAGATCAGCGTGCTCAGCAGCCTACAGGGAAAGGAATATATCTTCACTCTCACAGAGAATTGCTGTGCTTGCCTGTAGCATCTGTGCCTCAGTTTCTTCCCTGTAATGAGACCAGACCTGCTGCTGTCAATGGCTTACAGCTTTCTGAATGACAGATAGCTGCTATAATTGTTAAGATTAAGAGCAGCTCTCTTGCTTGCACTAGGAAAATTGAAGTCCACAAAACAAGCAGCTCATCATCTGAAATATTTATGTATTCATCCCTGTAAAAGCACCTGTCCTCTCTGCAAAACTACAGTGAAGCAAAATACACTTACTACAGCTAAGAATGGCTATCAAGGGTTTCCTAATTGATTAATGTGAATTTCAACTTTTCTTTTGTTCTCTTTACTGCATCTTTGTTCTTTAGAGAGCAAGTCAGCCCTCCTAGAGCACTGAATACAAAAACCTCATTGTGTGCAACGCATAAAAACAGGGTCCATAGCAGAAAATTAGTTCCCATGTCAAAGATCTTGCATTGAAATTGCCTGTCCAGTGGCCCCTTCTTACTCAAGCTTATTTTGATGTTTGATGAATTTAGGAGAGTAGAACAGCAAAAATACATGGTTCTAAATCTTAATGCATTTCTTGGGCTACTCTGTGTCACAGTGGATGTTTAACAACCAGAATTATGCATGAAAACGGAAGGAAGATAGGATAATTTAAGCATTAGTCCAAGATTCAAAGACCTGCATTCAGTTCTTAGCTGTCATGTGATCTCAGCCTCTCCGTTGCACATTTGTAAAACGGTTTTAACAGCTGTAGCCTTTCTGTTTGGGAAGTCTTATGAAAGTGGATGTTTCAGCATCAAGAAAATGTCTAGGTACCATACAGCTGTGTAAGTCAGTAATGTAAGCAATGTATTGAACAGTGTATTGAACAAACCATGTTTTCCGTTTGACTATGAGCCTTAGAAATGATGAAGCAGTGTTATTTTCCCCTTCCATTGATTCCCAGCATTTTAGTAATTTCTGTAGCCTTCTGTAGTCCTTTCTGGTTCTTTCCCAAGCCAGAAGATGACTCAGGTGTGCCTTCTGTGCCTTGCACACAGGATACGCAGCATCAGGACATGGTGAAGAGGTGGTGAGAAAGTGTTGTGCAGACCCATGAAGGGACATTTCCTCTGATGTCTCTGCCCACCCGGTCTGCTGTAGGAAACCCAAAGCATTAGAGCTATGAATGTGTTTCTCACTTAGAGCTTTTAGGAACTTGATGAAATTGCAGATACCCTCATCTCCTCTTCCCTGAACCCTCTCTCTAGCTTTAGTTGGCATAGCAAAGAATGCTTTCTCCGTTGGGAGGGAAGGCAAAACAGGAAGGCAAAAAGTGGGAAAATAAAATTATCTTTAAAATGTAGTTGGAGTCAGTGATGCAGTAAATTCAGCCACTCAGTTGCTGCTTTGCAGTTGTTCGTTTCTGCCATCACCCACTAACGTAGTTGAAAGGCTAACTAATGAAGTCATTGAATGCCTTCTGATTTATTCTTTCCTCTGTTTTGTATGCAGTATATATTTTCATAAGTTGGGCTGGCAGTACAGTGAAGGTAAAATTTCTGTTCTTTTGCTGGAGACTAAATGTGTAAGAAAATAAACCCACAAAATATTTATAGTATCACTTGCAGTGTATCTGAGTATACCTAGAGTCTAAAAATACCTATTTTAATTAGCGACCTCTTGGGGGTGAGCTGAGAGCTCCATTTTTAGTTACAAGATATTGGAGGAGGCGGAACTCCAGGACAGTTTCAGGCCAATAATGTACCATGGATTGCGGTAGCATAGCTCCTAGGCCAACAGAGGAGTGGGGAAAGTTTGGGACTATGCTGTTCAACATCACAGCGTGCTTGCACTGTAACTACAGTGTGACTAAGACATTTCTGAAGTCACAATGTTCTGTATTAAAAATCCCAGTGATGGCTAAGTGGTTAAAACATGGGGGAGTAAGAACTGCTAGAGCCCACTGTTATGGGAAAGCAGTTATGTACTAAATACCTAAGTGCAGATACATTTGATGGAAGGTATTAGTTGATAGGATACTACCTACATGGAACTAGTCTTGTAGAGAATAATTATAAGTTGATCAGTGGTATAAGTCAATTTTTTTAAAGTTACATTAAAGAATTCTCCTTTTGAGTTCTGCTTTTGTGTTCCCATTGGGATAAATTGAGTGTACTCCTAAAGTAAAAGGCAAAATAAAAGTACTGTGTTAAATTATTTGCCAGATTTATAGTCTCTTACATTCTGCTTTCTGACTAGCCCTGTTGGGCGGAGTTAATACTGCTGTGGAAAACTGAATTTAAGATTGTCTGATTTACTAAATTGCAATCTTAATCTTAACAAATATTATATAAGGTAAGTGGGATGAGGGGAGCATTTATCTTGCACAATGCCATGAAACAATAATTGAAAAGCAGTTGTGTCTTGTTATACTTACTTTTATTGTTCTGAAATAGTAAAGATAGTAGACTGTTTCCTTGCTTGTCTCTAGACACATGCAGATGTTATTGCAGGGTTGCTAGGGAAGGAGCTCGTTTGCTATAGGGAGTACCATCCTGTGTGCACGCTCTGACCCTACAGTAAGTTTCAACCAGCTTCCTCCATTTTCACTAAGTGTAGGGTACTTCAAGCTTTTATTTAAGGCTGCATAAGAGCATGTAAGTGAGAAAATAGATAATATTAACTTATACCTGTGCTTGTGCAATAATAGCACTGCACTGAGTTCAGAAGAGCAATGCCTGATCCTGAGATTGTAAAGGAGATCAGGCTGGGATCCGCAGGCTGAAGTTTTCAACAGGGCATAGAGCAGTGGGGATGGTACCCACTAGCTCATAAAGCTCCCTTAGACCCTTGTGAAAGTACCATGTGCTGTGCTTATCTGCGTTCCTAGTTATTAGCTCTGGCTAGTTTAATAACAGTCGAGTTATTGCTCTGTGCTATATGATCAGTATGATGTACTGTTCACGTGCTATTCATGTGGGACATCTGGGCCATTTAGGGACACACATAGCTATCAGCAGTAGGTTAGGTTAGATGGAGGGCTTGCGCTAACTCTACTGATGCCAGTGAACCCATGACTCTGATATAAAGCTAGATAGAGCCATATTTTTGCATGAAATTTATGCATACTTCTTAGAAGTGTCCCTGCAGGACGGAGTTGAAACACAACATTGGAAGATGGCTTAAGAGAAACTTGTACAGCAGTGGTCAGTGTTAAAATTAAGACTGTTCTCTCAGACATACAAGCTGGCCTGTTCCAACTCTGTTTACAGTGGCCAGCACTTTTGGTGGTTTGTCCTTTCAGATGCTCTTCCTCCTCCAACTGTTGTCAAATACACAAAATTTTTACACAGCTCCTGCATTTGTTATGCTGTTATGTGACTGCATTTATAGGGACAAAAAGCCCTATAGGTCTGAAACGATCTCTCTTTCTCAATGGCAGGAGCCATGGCAGCAGCAGCAGGTATTTACTAAGAATACTTCTGGAAGAGAGGAAGAGCAAGTATGCCTGTATGTATCACTTTGCACACTGACACTTCTCCCAAGAGAACTGAGGAAATAAGCCAATTAAGCTTGAAAATGGCAGTGTTAGTTGAAAATCATTCTGTCTAATTCTGCAAAGGTTTAACTAGACCTCTGAGTTTGGCAAGAATCATTTTAAGAAACAACTGCTGAAAGAATTCCCCTTATTTGTCTGCTGTCAGTCAGAGTCTCAGTTTGCTGCCCCAGCAGTAAACACCTCCACACTATGAGTGTCTGTTTCTGTGTCCCCCCAGCTCTTTTCAGCCAGTGGGAACTAACACCAAGAAGTCAGCACATCTTTATTACCGGGATGTAACACTATCTGTGTGCAGATGTTGCTGCTGTTAACTTGAAAATCTGGCTGTGTAGTGCTGAGAGCAAGAAACATTTATAAAACTGGGATTTTTTTCCTGGGTCTGCTGCTGAAGCCTGATCATCTGACTATAGTTGGTGGAGGCACCACAAAAGATACACCAGCAAGATTGGTACAAATAGTACTCTCAAAAGAAGTAGTTACTCAGGTTATCAGAAGGAGCTGCTCAGGTGCGTTTACTGTGTGTTAGAAAGTGCCCTTGAAGGTAAAACCTTCTAACTAGTCACCGAATAGGTGCAACAGTGGTAACAATTTCTACCAATGTGTTCAAGCTCTGACCATAATTAGACTCTATGTCATGGTATCGGTCCTTGAATTCATACCTACAGGTTGTAGTGATGTGACTTTATATGGATAACTCTCCACCAGGAACCAGATGAGGATGTTAATTCACTCTGCACAGACTTCTGATTAAATCTTGAAATTAAAATAAGTTTTGGCCACAGTACCTTGGACGGATTTTTAGTTAGACGAAAGCATGGTAGATCCCATTATGAGATTAGAAGGGCTGGGAAGAGGGATGCGTATGAGATGGTAATGTTTGCAGAAAATTAGTTTGTTTAGGCTCGATAAATCTTCAAAGCGTAAGAAGCTTCACAGGGATATAGCCAAAGGTATGTGGATGGGCAGCAGGGTGGCCAATCTGTGCAAGTATGCATATGTATTAGTAACTGCTGGGGAGCTAAAGGCAGGTAGGGAATATTAATACATCTCACGTGAGTTAAATGCAGCCACAGAGCCAAGGTGCTTACTACCACTGACTGTCTAATGGTGCTTCATTAACACCATGCTTTTGAAATAAGTCCTATATGTTGTCTATCTATACAGGACAAATTTATGCCATTCCTTGTATTTTGCTCAGAGCTTGGCCTCTCATACAGAAAGGACCATGGGCTGGATGATCTTGCATGAACTGATCTGCTACAAAAGGCATTAAAAGATAAAGCGCTCTGTAGTCCATTAGTATTCTTCTGAATCTTTCACATTATTAAATTCATCTCATTATAATGTTTCTTTTCAACAAGAAGCTATCAAATGGATCCCAAGAATGTGGTCATTCTGACCCAGCTCATTCAGATTCATTTATTTCATGATAAAAAACATAGCTGGAATACACCAGATGTACAGAAGAAGATATATAGTTCAGATCTCTATTTGGAACCACTGTAAGATCTTTTCTCTCCAGTAATGTAATTTTATCTTGCTGTATCTAATTGCAAGTAGTTTCTGAATCTAATGATGAGGTTGCTCTGTCTTCTGTCTTAACAATATCTCTAAAGCCTGAAGCAATGAGAAAAATCAAGATTATTTAAAATTGTCCTGAATGATCCCACTGTTGCACAGAAGGATATTTTTCTTGGGCTTTCATGGATTTCAGTAGTTCAAAACTATATTGTCCTCTTTTATTGCAAAGAAGTTCTAAAACCTCCTGTAAGATGAGAAAGTTCATGAATTGGTTCAGTAGTTTACTGCCGACATGTGATACAGCGAATGAACTAGGCAAGTGTTCTCTTAAACACATCACCCCCAGAAGCCATTGCTGACACTTCTAAAATGTAAAATTATGGTGTGATGCTTCTGGTTTGGTGATGCTTTACTGATTTATCTGTCATTTGCCTGAGAATTTCTGTCTGCAGCAGCAGAAGGGATAACTGATTGCTCTGCACTGTTAAAGCAGATTGATAGCCTCATGTTCATGGCCAGTGTGCCACCTGGAATACAACTTGGGAGTTTCCTTGCCAGCCATAGACCTCCGATACTTGATCAAGAGCTGGCTCACCATTCAGCTGTAGGTATCTGTTCCATTTGTAGCTATCCCTGTCTTTTAAATTATTCAGCAAGTTTGATCCCTGCACTAGAGGGCAGTCAGAGTCAGCTGCACCAGCTGGTAGGTATGTCACACCAGTCCCAGGAAAAGTGGGAAAATCGGTGAGCAGAAGGGGCTGCCAAGTCTCAGGACTTGCCTTTTGGTCCTTCAGCTCCTTAGTATTAAGCCCTTTGCCAGGGCCAGGAATGAGCAGCACAGGCACTGCCATTTCTCATCATGAATGAGAAACAAGTGCGGTGGCTGCTGAATCCCTTTCCATAAAGCATTTATGCGAGTTGATCCCTCTTCCTTGGCTATTCTTAACCCCAGCTTTGCATGTATTGGGTATTTTCTGGGCCCACCTCATAAATTTTTACCATAGATAAATCAAAAGGAGAATAACTGGATAGGAATGAAATCCTGAAAAAACCACCAAATTACATTATTCCAGTGGGACAGGACTTGAACAGCTGTCATTGATTTCAATAGATATTTAAGTGCCTGGGTTTGCCTGGAAAATCAAGTGTGATATTTTTACATAGTCTCTTATACAGCTGTAGAAGCCATCAAAGCATTTCTGTCTCCTGCAAAGCCTTGTGCTGTTCACAAGTCCAATTGTCTTGCTCCACATCACCTTCATGAGGGCCTACATACATTTGGTTGGAAGGTGCTGCAACATTTCAAATCCAGTTTGAATTGTAAGACACTACGAGTATCCATTCCCTCGCCTCCTTTCTCCCCAGGGTAGCTGAACATGCCTGGCTTCTGGCTGCAGTTTGGCATGGACTGTTGGGCTGTGCCATGTGGCATGCCAAGGACAAGGGATTTGGTAGATGCTTTTAGAGTGAGCGTGGGCTCCCATGAGACAGAGTTCACCCAAGAGTCGGAAAGGAAAGCTGTCATGTGACTGGGGAAGCATATGTGAAGCACAAAGCAGAAGAGAAAATGGAGTTTGATGGCAATAAGTCTGGGGACACTGGGTGGTTGATTTATTTAGGAGAAAGGAATTTTTCTCCCTTATAGCCAGCACCTCACCGTGCATGGCATTCTGAATTTGCCTCTTGAGAAGCAGGCATTGCCTGATGCCTCAGACAAGATAGTAGACTTGGTGGTTGCTAATGCAACCTGGCCTAGCAGACCCTGTGGTGCATTGAAGGGAGAACCCTGGCAACCGTTTGCTTAGAAATTCCTGCCCTTGTGTGCAGCCAGATTTGCAGCACCACAGGCATGAGGAAAGCATATCAAAACAGGAACCTCCCGTAAATACCATCCTCTTGAACGAACGGCGGCTTTTCATAAAGAGAAGTTGACTTTGCAGACTGGCCCCAAATAGGCTTGGGGTAAGAGCTGTTTCAAAGCTGACAAAAGGCAGAGAAACAGATAGCTCTTTTATCAGCTCTGGTTGAGGGCCCATGCCACCAAGACATCTTGGTGAATCCTCCTCCTCCCTTTGCACCTCACATGCACTGCTCAGGGCCATCCATAGCCCACTAGCTGTCAAACCTGGTTTTCCACCATCTGCACTAGACAACCTTTTCTTCTGGATTGCTACTGCTGTTCATGGCTCTGTCAGTTTGAATGGCAAACACGGATACAAGCATTACCAAAAGGAAAACCCCATTTTTTTAACACACAGTGTGCATCTGGAACTGGTCCAGACTGAGTAAGTCTTCTTTCTTCCTTCACATGCTTGAGCAGGAACCAGGAAGTATCTTCAAGGGATTTTTTTTTCCCTAATTCCTGCCTATTTTTTTCATAAAGGGCTGGTGTTTTGTAAACATCCCCAAACCATAAGGTGTACTCTGAGATTTTGCTTTCTCAGGTTTCATGTCTGTTTACACTACAATAAGGCTAAATAAGTGAAGGGCAACAGTAGCATCTCTTTGCTTTGTTTTCTGTCTGGCATTTCCAGTATGGTCTGGAACAGCTGAACCCAGGAAGGAATTCCCACTGTTGTCAAGGGGCTCTACATGAGTATGTCCAGAGCCAGTCCTACGTTTCTTTAATTTGCATGCCCTAAACTCCCACCAGTTTCACTGGGTGCTGACACTTTTTGCCAACAGCAGCATCAGGTCCCCCAGCAAGGTTCTCCTGTGTTGAGGCTAGAGGAGATTTATGTCTCATTTCCCTGTGCTGTGTGTAATCCTCTTGCTGCAGCATAAGGACATAAGGAGTACAAGGTCCTGCCATACTGATTTCATAGTATTTTGCAACACCTTTGTACTCTCTTCATTTCTGTAGGGAACTGCATGTGATACAGGGCAGTAAGGAGGAGGATTGCTAGGGCTGTGGGAAGTGCTTGTCCTGATCATTGAGACTTGCTCTTGGGCATGAACAAATTAATCCAAAGAAAATAAACCAAATCCTTCTTTAAAACGTCATGCTCCTTTCCTTTTCCTCCTTCCCCTTTCCCTTTCCTCCTTTCTTCCTTTTTTTTACTTTTTCACTTCTGCTTCTCCTCCTTCTCCTTCTTTTTCTCCTTTCTCCTTCTCCTTCTTTTTTAATCTCCTCTCCTATGAGCACCAAAATTTCTTTTAACCTTCCAAATTTTCAGACGGCTCTGCCCTCAAACAGAAGCTGATGTACCAAAACCCCATGAGAGAGGTCTATTCTTATTGTATTTCTGGCCTATTTCTGGTACAAAGAGAGATGGATGCCCTCCGAAGCTCAGAACGGTATCTAGAGTTTCAGATGCTTCCCCTGACCACTGTGGCACTTGTCCATCCTTGTCCAGAACACATATTCTGTAAAGTACTTGTCTGCTTGCAGGAAAAAATGAAGTCACTACAGAGGTGAACTGCTGTCAGTTTGGAGAGTGGAAGGATGGGAAATGTCACTCTGTCTTTCTCTTTTGTTGAGAAAAAAGTGGGAGAGCGTCTCGTAAAATGAGCACTTGAAAGCCAATAAGAGTGAAGGACAAAAGGACAGAATTCACTCACATTTCAGGTCAGCTAGGTACCTGCCAGGTTTTCTCCCATCCAAGGTACATTACCTGTTTCAAGCATTTTTCTTCACAGTGGTGTTAGTAGACAAGGCACTTGATTTATGAATAAAAAACTGAAAGGCAGAGACATAAAGAGGACTTTTGCTCCACAACACAAAGCTGGGCTTATTCCCAAGGAGGAAATGCTGGCTCATACAGATGGTCCTAGGCCACTTTGAGATGAGGTAGCAGGGTACTCGGTACTACAATTCCATCAGCCTGGTACTTGCTCTGGTGCTGATAATAACTCCTTGGGTAGCTGTGCCCTTTTCTGTAGCTTTGTTGGCCAGTTTAAAACTAGCTTGTTCGTGTCTGTGCAGGCTGAGATGAAGTTGTGACTTGGATTGTGAAAGAAATGGCAGCCAGAGACTGAACAATGCTCTCAGGTGCTCCACACCTTCTCCCCTTCCTGTGTTACCCGGTGCTGCATCCTCTTTGTCAGACCTCTCAGTCTGTCACCTTGTGCCAAGAGTAACATCATGTCAGATTGATTTCTGGGATATCATTTTGGGAGCACAGCTGCATTGGCCTCTGTGGCTGAAGTTTATATGAAATTGAAAAGTATTTTATTTTGTAAAAAAGTATCTTTGGGAAAAAAAAAAAAGAACAATCCTACAGTCCTATAAAAGCCTTAGTGGATCTGAATCAAGTCTTCCACGTAAACCTTCTTAAAGGCTCTGCAAGTCAAATCCTGCCTCCGCAATGTTTTTTCTCCATAGGTTTTTGTGGGTGTCAGACAGTATGTCTAATTTGGAAAGCAAACAACTTAGTGATGATGCCCAAGGAGGGAAGTCCATTATTTGCCTTCATGGTGCAGAATAAAAGCAGCCAAGGGCAGACGAGATGGGGGAGCAATAAACCCTACTGTGTTTCACTGAAGTGAGAGGAGCTCCTGGAGAACCATTTCCATGGCAGCAATTCTGTTGAGTTAGTAGTATTTTTGCATAACAGTTTATCAGACTAGAACTGCAGTTCAAAAAAAAAAAAAAAAAAAAAAAAAGACCTTAATAATAATTGCTGGATTTAAAGTAAGATGTATTTCACCTTTGTTGTCTCTTTTCCTTTCCTTTTCCTTTGGAAAAATGCCTAATGGAAACCGTATGTGTCACTTGTACACAGTAGCACATAAAATGGGAAAACTTCTCCGAAATCTTTCTCCTTTTGTTTTAGAAGTTGATTCAGGCCTGTAAACAGATGCATTCTTCACTGCATTAGCAATTTATTCCATTTTTAATCAGCCACATGATGCTACCCAAATATCATTTAACCTATAATCGTCTTTTGTCCAGAAGCCCAAATATTTGTGTCACTAGTAAGAACTCATTGAGGTGGCACTCTTTGTCCCCTGAAAGCTGCCAAGTAATTGAATTATAATATATTCAGATATTTGAAAGGCTGCAGTCTGAGTACTCTCCCTAGTTATAAAATTGCTATTTTGAGAACTAACTATGCGGTTAGTACAATTACTTATTTCCAGTAACAGCAGGTCCAGCTTGATTCAAAGGTGATATACCTGGTGATGTGTAATATCATAGTCTGTACGGAAATTCCTCTGAGGACAACTATGATCATCTTGAAGCAAGTACATTAAAAATGCCTGAAGATCTTGTACTGTATATGGTGTTGCTAGAAATGCTTCTTTTCTTAAATTCTAACCTTTTATTTAAGCAAAAAGTTGCTAGGCTTTTTTCTTCACTAATAGATTGTGGCAATGTGTAGAGCAAAGCCAGGTGACACTGAATTATAAAATGTCTCACTTAGCAGAGCTGAAGGGAAAGCCAGGAAGAACATGTGCTGTGCATGGTAATCTGGAGTTGTGCACATAAGCAAATATCCTGGTACCATGGGCATTTCAGATCTGGAATATATGCACAGCCTTTAGATCAAAGGACTCCTAAATGTTTTATTATGCTGATCTATCTAATAATATTGTGCAAACTCCAAAGTACAAGTATTTGGTGAACATTCAGTTACCCACCTCTGATATGGAGCAATTGCAGGAATCAATCGTAGTTACTGTCTAACAGCATGCAACAAACTAAGCTCAGATTTGTGGCAAGAGGAGAGGAAGCTCTTACTCATGAAATGACAGGACAAAGTCTTATAGCTGATGCCTTTGCTGTAGTTTTATGTGCACATACCTTGATCTTTCCAAAGGTGCAGAAGAGACTGAATGCCAGGTTAGGGGCAAGGTCTTGAGTCCTGCTCGGTTGTGGGGTTTGCCCTGCGGGTTCTCATGGGAGGGTGCACAAGCACTGATCCAACACAGGGAGACCAGAAGCAACTGAGGTCTCCTTGAAGGTATATGAGCTGATGAAGAGTGACGGGGGGAGTGAATTGAGAAAACAGACCTTCAGTGGTAGGTGGGTGGGTTTGGGGAAGGGGAAAAGGGAGGGTGAAAGAGTCTGAGTATTTGCAAGACGATGCCTCTTCACCCCAGTTCTGTCTGGTGTAGCACAGGTGGCAGTGGGGACTTCAGCCCCTCTATCAGCTTTCTGTGACTTCCAGCTGCAGAGGGAGCACTGAAATAGCTGGCACTGAATGTTTACACAATGCCAATTGTTGTTCAGGCTGGGAAGCGGTATCAGTGGTATCAAATGGAGCTGCTCCAGAAATGTCACTACTGGGGTAACCACTATTGACTATATTAACACACATGCGGTATCAGCAGTATCAAGTGGAGCTGCTCCAGAAATGTCACTACTGGGGTAACCGCTATTGACTATATTAACACACAAGGTGGTGCAGCAAGTGGCTGTGTATTCTCATAGTAGGTGATTGCAGGAGACTAGGAAGGGCGGCAGGCTTACTAAAGGACAGGGCAGCTTGATCTTAAGAAGGCAGAAAAATAGCAGGAAACTGGTAGAGGAAGAGAAGGAAACACCCATCCCATACTCCTTGAAATCTCAGTGGCTCCTTATTCATGAAGGCCTAATTGTATTGCCATGCTTCTCTGGCATTTGAATTGTAAAAGGTTCAAATGATGTTCTCCTGTGGTCAGCCAGAATACTGCAAATCTGCCAGAATCACCTTCATTTTTTCTCTGCCAGTGGGACAGAGAAGAATCACAATTTTTCCTATGGTAAAGAAGGAGTTAAGCTGTTAGAGCTAGGGTGATCTGTTTTCTAGGTGTGGTTGGGTTTTCGTTGGTTGTTTTTTCCCCCATACCAAGCTTTTTCAGGTCTGTACTATTTTAGTTAGAACATGTTACTATTTTAATCTCTCATCAGCCCAAACCATTGACCTAATACGTCTTCTGAGATAAAATGCATTATTTGATACAGGAAAATTTGTGTCAGTTTAAAAAAATAAATTGCATGCTCACCAGTGAAAAAGAGCCCTTAAGGATCAGGTCTCAGGTTCTGAATTTGAAAATGAGTGCTGATTCAAGTAATTCAGCTTTTGACAAGCTAGTGAGCACCCCACAATGTCACATTGAGGCCCAAAATATATTTAAAGCAGCTGTTTGCTAAGATCATGCATGTGTCCACCCATTTGTTTATAGAACTATCCTAAATACAAGGTCAAAACTTCACTGTAGTTTAGCTAAGATTCTGAAAAGAAAAAAAGAATCCAGTATGCTTTCCTTCTCAATTTCAGTATATTATGTGTTTATTTAAAACTTTTCCACTGCTATGAAAGCAATAAATGAACCTGGCTAGAAGCAAGTGGTGAAGATAAAGACTCTGAATTGTTCTGACCCTGCAAAGAGAAAATCCCAAGCACACAAATCAACTCTACTAACAGAAAAATGAATCGGGTCCTTAACATTCTCACAGCTATATCTGAATCATGGCATTTCAATAACACCACTAAGAATGCTATTGCAAATTATCTAATTATTCAAGGAAGAAATTCCCCAACCTAGGCTTTCTAGCAAATCTCTTCTCACCATTGCTGGAGGATTGCTCTGAAAAAAGATGGCCTTACGCTGGCAGAACCCTTGTGGAAGTCTGTGGGAGTTTGCTTTCACTGTGAGCTGCAGGAAACAGTTGGTGAAAAACAAGTCTGATGGTAAGTGCTGTCAGGCAAATGGCCAAGTCCAAGAAGGAATACAGGCACCTAAACTTACTGATCTGTGTGACAGGCTGTGGCTTACATTTCTTCAGGTGGCTGGTCCTGTATCTTCTTTTGTCTTTTAGGATTAACATACCAAAGTTCATAAGCTTGCTTCTTTTCACAAGGAATAAAGAAGTGGTGTGTTTTCAAGAGCCATGGGCAAACTGGGCAGCAGTGCAGAAAGGAGCGTCCTGGCGAGGATGCTTAAAAAGACAGGTGCAGTCTTAGGTTACTTGACGTGCAGGTGGGTTGTGCTGAATGTACAGTCCTTTGGCTGTGCTGCATCGCTGGACGGAGGACGACAATGAATGCTGGAGCGTGTGCAGCGATGCCTCACAGCTTGCTGATAGCAGCTGTGCCAGTCGTGCAACATGTACACCCAAGAAATGAACGAGTCCCAGGGCAAATGGAGATGGTGCACTGCTGGCTCCGAGTTTCCTGAAGAAAACCAGGGCATGGAAGGAATGAAATACCAGGGAGAGTTGTATCTTTAAGTTGCTTTGTATCCCTGCAGAAGTCGTCAGAGACCACTAAACCAGGTGTACATTCCTCACAATCCTTGAGGCAATAAAACACAATCTGACTGTAAAAACTTCCCCTTATAGAGATCTAGGAATGCATCAGATCTATGCATAGGTGAAGTGGTCTACTGAATTGCAGCATATATAACTTTGATTTAGGAGTTCACAAGCCAAGTTTCTGTCAGTGTCCACCATGCATGCAGAGTTCCCCAAGAGTTCTGTGGCCTCCACAGGCCATGCCTCTTCAAGGTGGCACTGCTGTCCTCTTAGAGTCACTGCAGCTTATGGCTAGGGACACACACACAATGCAAGCAAGATCCTTGCACAGCACCTTCTTTCCTGTGCTGTTGCTTCTCTACTCTATTTGGAAGGTTTTTCAGACCAACACGCAGGTACAGAAAAACATTGCACAAGAAATTAATCTGTCCCTGGGCAGGCAAAGAGCAAAGAAGATTTGTTCCACCCCACCTTTTATGATCCACAGTGGACTTTGTATGGCTTTGATACACCATCTCCAGGGTTGGGCCAGCAACCAGTCCTCGCAGCTCACAGGAGCACAACCCACAATCAAGTCATCAATTTTGCTGCCTGACTTGACACAGACCTTCACTTCATTTGTGGCTCCTGTGAAACAATTTGGCTGTAAACCTAGCTAGACAGGTTGAACGGTAGTTTTGCTGAAGTAAGATTAGCAAATTCAAGAATTTATTAGCATCTAACTTCCAGAAGTGAATGTGCTTTAAGGAAACACATAAATGCTTGTTTTCTTTGTGAGAAGTTACAATATTATTTGATTAATTGTAACATGTCAAGTTTTCTCTTAAAATGAGAAGCTTGAAGAGCAGTACATGCCTTTTTGAGAGAGTGAGACAAAAAACAGAAATGCAATGAACCATCACATACGTATAGCTACAGGCGAAAAAATACAGAAAAATCTAAACCCTACAGTGCACACAAAAGAGATTGTATCATTTTAAACATTTAAGTGCAGCACTTATGTCTGGGGTGACCAATTAATGATATTTTTTTATGTCTTAGGGGAAAAAAAAGGTATTATAATAATTGCAGGTCTTGATCAATGGTAGATGAGTCATTTAATGACAAAACTGTAGCAAAGAGTCCAAACCTTTTAATTCTAGTACATTTTAATCTCCAGTCCTGTTTAATTATGCAGTTGTGGCAACCTGGATAGAGAGCGATAGACTGTGCATATCAAGCAAGTTAAACTCCAGATTTTATTTGTAAACTGTCAGTGAAGAGGATGGTAAGTAGGACTAGATCCTGACCTCTCCTGAGTGATACTGCACTTACTTAACCCAGATGAAGAGCGTACCCAGAGAGTTAAAAGGAGTTCAGTAAAATTTCAGTGAAACTGGAGAGTCATCACTCTTTTTGAAAGGCAAAAAGAGGAATACATGACAGCTTGCATTATGACCTAGAAACTCAGTCACTCCATTTTTATAACCATTCTGCTAAAAACAGAAGCATAGCCCTGCCCTGCACCAGAAATTATAACGTCCAGTCAGACAGTTTGTATGGAAAATACAAGTGTTGTCTGAACTTTCTGTGGGCCTTTTTTTGTTTTGCTTCTTTATCTACCTTGTTTTTCCTAGTCTTTGGTTTTCTGTGTTTGCTAAAGCTATTGAATGCAGTGCCGTACAATGCCCTATTACTGTTCTGCAGCTTTTATATGAAAATGTAGACTCTCAAATGTACTCCTCCTAGGCAGCAATAGCTACTTTCACTCACAGTTAAGGTTGAACAATCATTTCCATTACAAGCCTTCCCCCCCTCCCCCTGCCAAGTTTCTCGCAACTTTGCTAAACTCTATCATTCAGGCTGAAATTTTCCATGCTGGGTGTCTGCCTCAGGCCTCTTTGGCTTAATTTAAAGCAAAACAACTTAAATATCACCCATTTCTGAGAACAAGATGATACAAAATGTGTACATCTGCCCACATTAGAAATCTCACTGTCAATTGAAAACCTCTGGTGCATTCACTCCTTCGCCTTGTTTGGATGTCAATACAAAGCTGCCTTGCTTTTTAGAAGTGCCTTTGTCGTTACTGTGTTATTTCTTGAAATCTGAAAAAAAGTGTAGGGCTGAAGCACTCAGGCTGTGCCTGGTTAGAAGGGACCTAGAGTTTGGAAACTAAATTCTGTAAAAATGTGCCAGCCTTTCACTTGGAAACCAGCATAGCCTGAACTGTCACAGCAGTGGCAGCACCTGCTTGGCCTCAGGCAAAGAACACAGGCACCAGAGAGAAAAGGGTTGGCCACAGGCATAGGATTTTCCTCTCCAGATCCAGAACCTAGGTCTGAGTCTGTTGTTCATTTTCAGCACACAATTTTGAAATTCCCTGGAAAACTAGACGCTTGGGGGTTTTTCTTAGGGTAAGTCTATGGATACGTGTTTTCCACAATGAGTAGTTTCTCTGTTATCTCAGGTGGGGAAAGGCTGATGAGGAGCTGATGTTCCAGCTGCATATGATACACCTTGTGAGGACTACATTGAAATTTTGATGTTGCCGTTGTTTGGTTTTCTTTTAATACTTTGGAAGCATTATGGAATGTAATTCACACAACAGCATTAAAATTGCAGCCATTCAGAAGGCAGGACTGTCCTTGCAACTGTATTCAGCCCCCCTTTATGGCATGAGAATGATGTGGAGAGAACAGAGAAATGGTGGAGAAATGATGATGTCGAGGTGACCGACTGGAGAGTTACATCCACATCCAGAGGCTGTTCATTAAACTGTCTCCTCTGGGACATACGACTCTTCCTTAAGATGCTTCAAAGTATTGCCATTTTCTTTATGTCAAGCTTCTTCCTCTCATCCCCTCTCTCCCTGGTTTGTGTTAATGAAAGTATTATCACACTGTGAATAAAGAGGACACATGTGGTTAAAAGCAAGGGTTACAGTGAGTTATCAGACCTTTCATCGTAATAACTAGGTGTCGGAAGAAAAAGGCAAAAGTGGTTTTTTGAGGTGCATATACTGTTTTATTTATGTCTTTGCTCTTCTGACAGCTGTAGGAGCAGGTCTGTGATGCTGCCACAAGTTCAGAGCAGCTAGAAACATGTCTACTGCCAGCACAGACAATGCAGGCCTGCCTGGGGCAGCAGACTGCTATGGGCTGCAAAGTGATGATTGCCACATGCCTGCTTGGCCAGTACAAAAACTTTGGCTACTGTTGGAGCTGTTGCTGTTGCAGAAGGATCCTTCCCTGCCAGCTGGCATAGGCCCTAGTGCAGGAGGACCGGGTCTCAGCAGATTTGGCCCCCATTCCTTCCTTCCTTCCTTGTACTCCTCTCAAAGCAGCAATGGTAACTTTGCTTGTGCTGCTCAGTTAACTTGTTCTGTAAGGGAAGATGAGGTTATTGCTGAAGAAATACTAGGATAAGATTCTTGAAGAATATTTCACCTATTTAAAAATATTTAAGATCTAAAATGAAGAACACTGAGTTCTAGGAATGAAATACATACCTAACTGAGGTTTTGCCACTCATGAGTAATGCAGTCATATCAACCTCAAGCCACCTCATGAGCCTCACACCATTGTATATGCTCTTTAATTCTCTCCCCAACACACTTATGTAAAAAATTATGAAACATGGAAAGGCAAGTGATGTCAAGAAATAATATACATCTGACTTTTTTTAAGTACATGAACAAAACCAGCAAGACAGTTTTCCATATTTTCTCGTCAAGTTTGCTCTGGGGATAAATATTAAAAGATGGATAACACCAGCAGCTTCAAATTTGAGTTGTGTTGTGGACTACATCAGGATTGATCAAGGCAAGATCACAAGGCAGATCTTCAGCTGCACCCAACTTAAAAAAATTTGCAAGCTGTTCATGCAGCTGGGAATGTGCGTGTTTGAGAAAGTTGCAGTGCTGAAGTGGCTGTAATACAGGATCTCTGATACACTGTTGATGTTGCTTAACTCTTAGTACTAATGAGTTTTAAGTGGCTTAGTTATCTTAAAATGCTCTAAAGGCTTAGACTGATTTAAGCAGTTTAGCTTATAGTTATGCCAGTCATGGTTCATAGGGCTGAGGGATCCTGATTAAAGTAGTGTATGGTCAGGACCTGTCAAGACATATTCAGTTGAGCTCAGTTGAATGCTCAACGTTTTGAAAAGGTCATAATTTTCAGGCTTTTTTCCTGATTTTTCTTTTAAATTGAGAACTGTCACACATAAAAATAGAAGCTTTGCATCATCGAGGTTCAAGGCAGATATGAATTTCCTAACAGTAAAGATGTTCCCAAATACTAACTCTGGAACTAATAGTTGATCTGAAAATTCGAAATGATATTTCAGTGCTCTTTAGTATCAGTAACTTGGCATCTTACTTATTTTTTATTCTTCTCTGGTATCTTAGGATTTTTCCCTAGAAGTAGATCATTGAAATAATCCCTAGCTCTTAAGTGGTGCTTCTCATCTGCTTGCTCAAGTAGCTGTTTGCATTGCCTGCTCCAATTTGAAGAAAGGCAGTTGACAAAAGTTTTAGAGGTTTACAGCAGCTACTTGTTTTCACCCTGACACAGGAAGAATAGACCAATGCCTATCCTTTCCCGCTGGGGAGGGAGCTCACTGTTCCCATAGAACAAGGCTGAACCAAGGCCTGAATCTAGAAGCACTTGTGTAAGAGGCAAAGGTAGGCGACCATCCTTTGCATCAGGAGGAGGCTCAGGGCACACAGAAGAGAAAGGGCAGCAAGGACCTGGGCTGGGCAGGGAACAAAGAGGGCCCTGAAGCTGGTGACACTGAGCACAAGCCCTGTGGCTGTGTGTTGGCACATGTTAGCTTTGCTAATCATCATCTGTATAGCCTAGCTTTTACCAGCACCAATTGGTAATAATTATACCCTGCATTAGCACTGTTCTGCTGAAGCGCTTTCTGAAGGTCAAGATACAAGGGAGAGTTGCAGCCCTGTGTTTCTTAACTAGTGTTGAAGGGGTCCACGGATGGGTGATTTGCCTCATCTTCCTATTGCAGCTCCTCCTGCTGAGAATATATTTGCTTATTGGCAGCAAGCTCCTCCAAGGAGGGATTGCTCTGCCATCGATTCAGTTGGAAATGTAAGAATGGACCTTGCTGAGTGAATATTTATGTCTGGAAGATACTTAACACTCTTGGCACATTGCTGTGAATACTTCACTAATAATAACAGTAATACTGTCTCTCTAGTAAAGATCTTTACAAACACAGAAGGAAAAAAAAGCAAGAGGAGTAAAACACTCAGCTGTCCGTTCATCCTGAGGCAGTTTCAGGAAAATCCTTCTCCAGGGACAACTTTGAGTTAAAAAAACTCTTGCTAGTGCCACAAGCTCTAACTGGTGAAAAGAAAGGGTCTGTTTGCATTTGTGCTGAAGAGGTAATGTTTATGTGTTCCTAATTTTTAGATGATACCACAGAAACACTTATGAGGATAAGAATACAGCTGAATAACAAAGAATAAGACAATGCCAGTTGTGTTCCTGTGGCCTTTAATTTAGTATTTAGAGCATATCGGGCACAGACACATTAGTCATAGACACACATGGTGTGGCCTTTGGGCTCTGCCTCACTTCTGTCATTTTAGGATGAGACTGGGAACATTCTCCTGCTCCCCTCTCACCAGTTATTCCAAGTTCTTCTGTACCATCATCACTTCACCGCTTTACATTATAAATACCTTACTAAGTGCCTTGGTATTTGATAAGGAAAGAGGAAAGAGATTGTTATTGCATCCATGTGACTCATGGGAAACTGAATGACGAGTATTAGTTGGCTTATCCAAGGATACATTGAAAATCTGGGCAGGTCACGGAGTTGAACCTGCATGTCCCAAGTTCCAGCCTTCCTTTAAGGCCACTGGACTTTAGCAGGGGATGCTTGCACTCCTCTAACAGGCTTGTCAATACATGTACTTGAAATCTCTGGAATAATAAATCAGAAATAAAATAAATCTGATCCTTTGGTTTAGATCAGAATTCAGAAAAAAAGACATGTCTTTAAATCTCAAATGTTAATTGTTGCCTTTAGGTAGCCACACTTTGTTGCCAGAAGCTCTGGGTTGCATATCCAAGTTTACCTGCCATAAAGGTGCAATCAGTTCTGGAACTGGATGCAGTAGCAATCTTACTGCATCCAGCAATTTTGTGAGAAATCACAGAACAGCTTATAAGAAGGACAGAGAGGAGAGTATTTCTGTATTTGTAGCCTGACTCAAGCTTTTCTAAAGAGCTAAGGGGTGAGAGGGACCAGAAATTCAACCTACCCTGTTCTGCTGGTTCCTAATTGTCCCAGCAAGTTCCCTAATTATGAGAAGTCATGCAGGAGCCAAAGGCACACAAAAAAACATACCTGAAATTGCAGATCAAAAATGGAAAGCACACTGGGAATCCAGAAACAAATATCTGTGCGATTAATGTGAAAGAAGAAAATTTAAAGCTCAGAAAAGGTTTTTCTGCTCTGTTGTTTGAGGCAATAGGGATTTAGTAAAGAATTAGTCTCTATCAAAAGGTGAAGGAGTAAGATCGCTGTCAAAGGGGAAAACTGTATCAGAGCAAGAATATTCACTTGGTCTGTGATGTCAGCCTGTCTTTATAAAGCTGTGAAGTCAGTGATGAGATCAGCGCAGTGCCTGGATGACATATAGGACTTGGCTTTCATTCATAGATGAGCCTGGAGAAAATGAGAAAATCAAAGGTGGCTGTGCAAAGGTGGTGGTCTCCTGAACTACCTCTCTTGCCACCAAGAGGAAAGATGGAGAAAAAGTGGCAATCTAAGAGGCAGTGCTGGAAGGAAAAAGTAAAGGAAGTCAAAACTAGGTCCAGAGGACAAGGGAGTCCAGGAGGATGTGGGGATTTATCCCAGTGCTGGAACAAACTCTTATGAACATGAATATATAGTAATCGTTTTCAGGCTGAAAGTGTGGACCCTGGAATAGTTCTCCCAGGCAAAGAAAGTGATCTCACAGTCAAAAGGCTTTTCTAATTGAAACCTGAGCGAAGATGAGACAAAATGCAGACTTGTTCTTAGCTTGACCTAAGTTTAGGATTGAGGAAGAGATTCAAAAGATGACTGAATATATTTTTTAAGAGTTATTCCAGTTCAAAGAATTAAGAGAGCTTGAAATAACTTGCTAAATATAAATACAGAAGAGTTATAGGTCAGAAGGCTACTTTTTGTCCATGTCTGCATCTGAGACTAGATTATCTCGCTTGTTAAACCTCTGCTTCTCATTGGCAAAGACTGGATGACACCCCCATCTCTTGAAGCTGAAGCAAAGGAGAGCATTTTCCAGAGTAGAGTGAGCTGTATTCTGCCCTCACAGCCATTAGCCTTGCGGTCATTTAAAGTCTGATGTGAGAATTGGAAGAGAGAGACTGGCTGTAATTTCCATGAAGTAAATCCCCTTTCTAGCAAGGACACTTATTAATTCTTAAAGCATCACTTGGATTCTTTTACTTTTCACCCTGCAGGCATCAGGCAGGACTTCTCTTGGAGCCTCATGGCTGAATTTTGAAGGCAGAATTATGCCCTGTTATTTGCAGATACATGTCAGCATGTTAATGGGGAGGTATGGAAAAGAAAGGACATACTATCTAATAGAGACATGAGTGCCAAGGACTAGTCCCACAGTGAGCTGTGAAAGATGTATGCCACAAATCATGTCAAAAGAAGCAAAAGCTAATGTTTACCTCCCCCTCAGTTTAATGCTCTCAGCTGTAGAGAAGCAAAGCAGAAAAGAAATCAGGAATAAAATCCAATCAGCCAGGTGCTGTCAAATGGTTTCACCTGCTCGTGGAAGCACAGGTTGACACAGCTGTGAGACCCCACCACTATCCTAGTCAGAAAAAACAATTGTGTCAGAGGGAAAAGCATTGCTGATAGTTCTGTGCCACCTAAATGGCTGAGAAGCTATAATGGACTATGGATTTTTTTCCTAAGGAATTCCACTTTGTGGAAGATTAGAAATTGCATTGATTGACCAGCTTTATTGAATGGAGAAGGACTCTGAAAAAAATAATTTCCTTCACATCTTAGACTGGCTGGCCAGAATGGGTTAAAGCTTGTGATTTCTAAGACTCAATCCTATGTGTGTAAAACAGGGTTAATATCCTTTCCCCAGCGTCTCAGAGTTGTTCTGAGGATATGTCCATTAAGTGGTAACAGAGAAAAGGTGTGTTTTCATGGTAAAACATAAGACTACTTGGCTGGGTATGACGTGGCTGTAGGACACGTGCATTGTTCAGAGCCAGCCCCAGTAAGCTGGCCTAGCACTTCACTGTGCTGTGGAGACCTGCAGTACGATAGGGTGCTGGGAGTACTGGGGAAAAATATGTGCAGGGAAAATACCAGTTGTGGGTTCAGTGCAGGATTCAGCTTGTGGGCAGGATACAAGGTGCAAAGATTCATGTGGAATGAGGACAGTAAGGATAAGGATGTTTGTTTATTCAGTCTGTGACTGTATGATATGGCAAGTCCAATTCTAGGACTGGAGCAAACCTACCATGCTGCATGATGCACAGTGGTGAAACGATACTTACTCTGCTGTGTCAAATGCTTTTTAAAGAAGTGAAGGGAAGCTGTGTTCTGGCAGACTGTATGTCATGCACAGTCTGCCTGCGCTTCATGGACTTCATGATGAGTCAAGTATGGTCTGTCCTTCAACAGCTGGTATATGTCCTCTATATGAATTTAATGCTTCCTAAATGCTATCTTGTGAGCTTTGGCTGAAAAGATTATTAAAATGTGATTGTATGCTTGCATCTGATCCAGGTGAAATTTGTAGCGCAGCGACCCAGTAGTGCACAAGCCACGTATCAATGATTGTAGAGTCAGTGTTCAAGTTCATCAGTTCCCTGTGCAGAATGTGGTATGGGTTCCTGCAAAACAGTTTGTGATCCTGCAGCTGGAGGTTATATCACAGTGCCTTACCTCCAACAGGGAACAAAGGCTTCATAGGCATTTCTAATCCTGGCATTTCCTACCTGTGAGTGCATGATTTTGTGCCCTTGGTGATGTTCTCTTTTGTGTGTCATATGATCATAAGTCTACTCTTGTGAGGATTTTCCATGCGATACTTGGATATTTTGTCTAGAACTCTTGAACAGTGTGCTTTTGTGTCTTCCTTTGCAGAGCTTGTGCTACTGCTCTGTTTGTAATCTTTAGTGATCAATTCTGCTATGAAACAGAGCAGCCTAAGACATGATTGTTTAAGCATCTACAATAATGCGACTAAATGTTTTGGCATTGAGGAGCTGCTGTAAACAGAGCTTCTTTTGTGATGGGTTCCTACTGGAAGTTATTGAAATCTTCTATCAGTAATTTTTGTTAAGTTTTAAAACATACTGCTTCCTTTATTACCTCCATCCCTGGCGATTGTCTTTGTCATTCAACAAATTAATAACGCAGCTGTGTTAGAAGCCAGGTTTGCATCTAAACTTGAGGGTGACTTTCACCAGAATGCAATTCAGCTGCGTACTGTGCCAGATGCCAGGTGCTAGGGCCAACCTGGAATGAATACTGAGCTGGTCTGTTACAGGGCTCTTGGAAGTGAGGCTGCTTTCGTGCCTCTGCCAGGATGGGATGAGCAGCTTTCCTTGCTATGAGCCTGCTCCCTACATCTCTACCCAGAGGCTGCTGGTGGCTGTTGTCCTGTTAGGAGCTACAACAGCCAACCCAATTTTCAAATGGGAACTTGCCCTTGGTAAGATCAAAAACTTTTATGCTGTAAATTGACCGCACCTTTAAATAAATGCAGCATCTCTCCAGAGCAGTGTTAGGTTTTCCAGCAACATAGCAAAAGTGAATGTAGCTGCTGTAAGTATGAGAAACAGATACTGAGATCCACTCCTATGACAGAAAAGGGAAGGAAGGGATGAGGTATGTATAGGAGGAGCAGTGGTGTCGACCCTGTGTAGAGATCAGAGGAGTGAGGACAGATCATGCTGCAAGCCCTGATGCTGGAAATCACAGCTGTCCACACACTCTGGGCCCAATCGACCAGAGGTGGTGGCAGTGGAAGACAGTCTGGCTCTCCAGCACTCTGGAATAGGCAAAATAGGCAGCTGGGTCATAGCTGGTTTGCATGCTTTGTTTTCCTGCTCTGGGAAGTTAATGGCTTTATTGATTCCTAAAGCCAGTCCTGCACCTGTTTACACATGGTCTCAATTATTTCTCTTTGTGTTTGCATTGCACTACTTTTTCCCTCTCACTGCTGAATCCCTGCCCATTCTTGTGTGTGATCCATTGAGAGGGAAAGACCTTACCAGCACTCTTTTGTAACAAGGATGGTCTTCTAAGTCAAATGGTAGCAGTCTGTGTGGTTGTACTGAACATCTTTGTTTCCATCTCCTGCTGCCTACTTCTGCAGGGTGGGTTGCTGCACACGTTTGAGGTCTAGCAGTAACACGATGGATTGTCTCACAGCCGGCATGACAGAAGCATATGAAATGACAACAGGCATTCCCCCAAATTGCCAATGAGGGTAAATAGTAGCTTCATTAGTGGGGACTTCTCTCTTTTTCATGCCAGCACATAAATTTATTGTTGCAACAGCATCTTCAGTTCTTGTCTAACTGCTGAGGCCACGCGGACTGGGAAACTACCCATGTGCCTGAATCCAGGAGAGCAAGGGGAGCATTTTCCCTTGTGTTGCAGACAAACCCACTTTCTTCCAGCACAGCGCAAGCCTGCTTGACAAGCTTCACGCTAGGATTGTTGAAAGAAGGGTGTGGCAGACTAGGAAAAGATGGAAGTGTGGCCAGAAGGCCGGTGCCCTGGATACCCCTGGCGTGAAAGCTGCAGCTGTGTTTCAGTGAGCAGCATCTCTTTTGTCCCTAGTGGCACACCAGCGCTGACTCCAATCCAGACAATGTGATGGGGGGCAGCCACAGTTTTGTCTGGACCCCAGGGGCCTGCCAGCTGTTCACAGCTGGAAGCTGAGGCAGTGCTTCGGCATGAGTGAAGGAATGTGAGCATCATCCAGAGTGAGATGATGAACAGAAAGGAATTGGCAGATGGAAACAGAGAGGGTATCGTACTGAGGAAGTGGTTGATGTTCAGGAATACTTGTCCTGGGGACATTGCTAGCTTATTGAGGGCATTGGCTTGGAGATTGCAGTGTGTTCTATGAGCCAGACATTAGAAAGAATATTACACTTAGCAAGTGCAGCAATAAAGTAGGGAAGCCAAGCCAGCTATATCATAGGCTTGCACAGAATTGCTTATGAAATTGCTAGGCCTTGCTGCCAAATATGAGTTGCAAAGCTTTAAAATGAAGCTTCCTATCCGCTTGCCGTTTTCTGATACACAGAGCATGTATGGCAGGCTTGTTTGGACCTTGTAAAAGGTTGGAGGGTTGTTTCTGTTCCTCTGGAAGAATAACAGGGAGAGGTTTCCCACAGTGAGTTGTGGGCAGGCTGGATTGGAGCAGCACCCCTGCTGCTCCCGTGCACCCTGCTGTCCAAGCAGCCTTCCACACAGAGGGTACCGTATGCTTGCACAGAGGGAGCAAGTGTGGAATAACTTGGGCACTGCAAATGATTCCCTCTGTCTTCATATGTCTGGACTTTCATTACAGAAAGCTGAGCAACCATGCAGACTTTTTCACCAGTTCCACTGTACCAGTTTACTTCCACATCTGAGACTCTGAAATACTGAGTTTCGCTAAACTGAAAGAGCCTTCTGAAAATTAAGAAGTGGTTACCTAGCCCTTTGCACTGGTTTAAAACTAATCTTTAAAAATCGCTTTAAAACTGAGTTTTAAAATCCTTTTTAAACTTAACTAGTGTGATTTTCTTGTGGTAGCAGAGGCAAAGAGAAGAAAGAAATGTGAAGAGGGCAGAGATGGACCACCTGTGTGTATGTGCATGCTGCCTTTAAAAACAAGGCCTGGCTCAGGCATTTGGATGTCGCTGTTTCTTTTCTCTTTAGCAACCAGTCTAGAAACTGTCATGAGCTGCCAGCTATTGATAATATACCTGGGTGGGACAGCCTCTGTTTGGATTGGTACTAGTTACCTTCTCATTGTGATTTCAAACAATACCAGCAGGGCAGAAGCATGCTGCATTGAGAGAGGGGATAAGCAGGTGTCATCATCTCTTAAAATTATGCTTTCTGCCAATAACTTGCTCTTTTCCTGTGGACAATGGTGGCTTGATGACACAGAGTCTTCTTTGGTAACACAGGCTTCAGGTATTGCTACTTCACTTCCCAACGTCATCATCCTCTGCTTTGCTTTATCCTTCCTCCACAGCTCATTCCTGCTCCTGCCACTGCATGTTATTACTACTGTGTTCATCATCAGCCAGCATTTTCCCAGGAGTATTATCAGTCTGGTAACTGCTAAGACTATAAAATACAACAACAAAAAAAGCTTTGTTAGGTTTGTTTGGTTTTCAGTTGGAATAGTTACAGTATCTGATTTATGGAGTAGCGCACAGTTGAGGGTCAGCCTGTTGGGAGGTAGCAATGGCACAAGGAAGGAGTGAGGAAGAGGCAGAAGCAGCCGTCTCTGAAGACCTTGCTGCCATCACATTCTTCATATTGACAAATGGCCTCCATTTCAGCATTAAACAGAAATGAGAGAAGGTGCTGTGAGTCATCACTAAAGGATGTCTGCAGAGTGTTTTGAGATCCTTACAGATACCTTGCAGAGAAATGTCCTTGAAGAACAAATATCTCTGTTCTTATCCTACAAGACTTTCTAGGTAGACCGTAACAGAAAACAATTGTTGCAGGTCATGGCTAGCCTTATATCATGAACTCCTGCTTGGGGCGAAGACACCTGGATCATGTAAGAATCACACGTTTTGAGAAAAAGGAGGGAGGAGGGGTCGTTAGGTTGCAGATACATTTCTGTTGTCTAATTGCGAGAAGGTGGAAAGAAGGCTCACAGCTATGGGTCAGGCTTTTGACCCCATTCAGTATGCAGGCTGCAGCTGGTGAGAGCAGTAAGGCTATAATTTGCAGTTACCAGTTTAAAGGTTATAATTCTCCCATTCTACCATAGCTGTTTGTTGTCATTCTTTTCCCCCAATTCAGTTGTCCCATCTGCAGTGCTGACGTGAGCATTTATGTTGTAGTGCTGTCAAACAGATAGCCATTTTGAAGGGAAAGTAATTTTTCATCCTGAGCTATTTTAGCAGCCAGATGCACGAACACTGGGGTCAGCTCAAGCAAGAGTGAGGTGCAGGAGCATGAGTGAATGATTAAAGGTGAAGAACACTAAGGCTTTTTAAGTCACATTAAGCAGCAGTGGTGTTGCAGTCCAACCAGAGTGAAAAAGGGAAATGAGCTCTTGCCTATCTCCTGGAAGTCTTGGCTTTTGCCTTTTTAAAAGGCAAATGAACAGAAAATATGCACCAAGACTTGACAGCTAATTACAGCTAGGAGAGAAAAGGAGAAAGGGAAAACATAAACAAGTTGAGCAGAAAAATCTTACATAAGCACTTTCTGTTGCAGGAGTCTGTTTATAAAGGAAAACACAGAGGCAACTCTCTTTCAGTGGGTCCTCTGACTTGGTTGCAGGGTTCTTTATGCCCCACTGAAGTACTGGAGAGATTCACCATCACACCTGTGCATGAACTGCTGTGCAGCCTAGGCACCACTTTGGATCACCCAGCAAGCTGGATTGCCTTCCTGATCTGGCTGAAAACTTGCTCAGCACAAAAGAAGAGCTTGAATCATGCAGCAGCCCAGGGGCTGAGGAGTGTAAGCCAACTGTGAAATGGCCAGGGTGCAAGACCAGAGACCTACATTTCCCCATTCTATAGGATACCTAACGTGGGAGCAAGGAGGTAGCGTTTAGTGAACACAGTTGGCCGTGTAGTGCACTATACATTATACTAGGCAGATGGTTACAATCAAGCAAGAGCTCTATTTTACAGAAACATTGAAATCAGGGTATTGTTGCATAAAATGTTTTGTACATGAGACTGAAGTAGTGTCTCTGCTCTGAAAAGCCTCTAAAGCCTCCAAAGACAGCTCTGATGTGGTGGGAAGCGTTGTCATCTGCAAGGGACCATTTATCATCCAGCAGGTAACAACTCCTCTGCAGTGACATTGGTGCTGGTTTTGGGGGGATTTGAGTTGGGAGCTCAGTGAGGAGGGAGTTGCTTTTATGACTAGAAGGAGTGAGGGAAGAATAAGGAGAAAAGAGGAAAGAGAAGTGAGACTCAGTTGTGGAGGGAGGCTGGTTCTGGTGGGGATCAGAAAGGAGGATGTAGGAGCAAACTGCTATTCAAGAAGAAATGCCTAATATAAAATTGTACAGAATGTGGATGACATTGTGAGTACAGCTTTGAGCTTACTAATGTGAGTCTGTGTCTGTTCCTGCCAGCCTGCAACACAATGACCTGTGCACCTGGCTCTTTGCAGTATGTATTTATCTTTTTTTTCTTTTTCCACACAAGCTTGTATGGCTCTGGGGTAGAAGACTCCCCATGGCTCTCTAAAGGGAGTCAACCTTGTATAGTTACTGGTGGGTGTGAGGAAAACTTATTTTTAGGGGAGCTTTTGGAAGTGCAGGGACAAAAGAAGGGAGGACCCATGCAACAGCAAAAATGTCTTTTTTTTTTTCTTTACTTGTATGCTGCTGCTGTATGCTAACCTGTTACCCCACATATGGCTGTTTTTCAGGAGCGGGAAAAGTCCCTGTAACACCCTGTGGGATCCCATGGGATGGGATGTACTAGGCCAATATGAAAATTGTGCAGCACTTGCCCTTTAATTGCCAGCTCTTTCCTTGCTCATGGAGTCAGCATGCTCTTCCGTCTGGACTCGCCATAGGCTTTTTGCCAGTCCAGTTCTGTAGAAATTCTGCATCATTTTGTATGGTGGTGGTTTTGCATGGCACAGCTTTAAACATTGCATGCTGGTTCTTTTTTTTTTTTTTTCCCCTCCTTAATTGCTTGCTTGCTTTTATTTTGCCCTTTGTTTCTTCCACCGTATTGTTCATTTATTTGCGCTCCCTTTGTGCCTTGTCTCAAGGCTGTGAGCAATGCCTCAGTGCAGGGAATTCATTGCTCTACCGCGTCATAGTGGAAAGAGCTTCCATTCAGAGACAAGGGAGTATTTTTTAAAGGGGAAATTGTGTTCTCCACAGCTTTATGTTTGTACAGCACAATATGCAAAGACTGTCCCCTTTGGCGTGACTTTATCTCCTACTGTTTATGACAAAGTATGAATTGAGGAAGTGAGAAATTATGACAAAGGAGCAAGTTGGAGCCTGTTGAAAGGGAGAGAGAGAGCAAGCAAGGCAAACGTCCAAAGCCACAGGCCACAGAGGGATCCCACGCAGCACAGCTATGATTTGGTGCAAGACATCTAACAAGCAGGTGGGGGCAGAGAGCAGGGTCTGCACCTCTGTCTGAGGTGTCACCTTTTCTGCTCCTGAGCTGCTGCAGTTTACAGGCAAATGCATTCGGTTGGACTTGATGATCTTAAGGGTCTTTTCCAACCTAAATGATTCTGTAATTACCTTGAGCTTGTCTCAGTTTAAACTTGCACTCAGATGTTCAGCTGTGAAATGCAGCAGCTGAAAAACAGGTACACACCCCTACTTCTGAACGGTGGCAGTGGACAGTCAAGTGGTGTAACTGCCAGACAGCCCTGCAAAATCTGTCCCTGAATACAAAGTAGTGGCTGGGGTTCCCATGTGAGGTTCAAGACAGTGGGGCCAGCAGAGGAGCAAGCTGCCATGTCAGCAGTGAGAAGATTAACCCCAATGGATATGATAAAACAAGGGCTAAATGAAAGAAAAAGCTCATTGCTATCAGAGTTAAAAATATGAACAAGGATGCTTGGGAGGGAGAAAATAAGGATGCTTTGTTAACTCCACTGCAATACATGGTACATTCTTGAGCCTGGACTACAAGGTGGGTAATACAAGTCCCATTGATGCTCACTGTAGTAGATTATGCCTGCACTGAGTTTGGCCTACTAGGGCTCCATGGAGAAATAGGAGATAATGGTGGAAAAGACAGTCAAGACAGCTGGTGCCTGTGGGCAAGAATGCAGAAGGAAACTGAAGGAAAGGTCCTGAAACTGGGCAGAGTCATAGCATAAAAAGCGTTATCAGCAAGGACCCAGATTCTGTGTTGCCTTCTGTAGGTACTTGTGCTGATACTGGTGTGCAGTATCTCCCTTGGGTAGCACTCAACAAGCGGCGCATGCTGCAAGACAGGAAGGGAGGGTGGTTTGAGCTGGTGCCCTGTAATGAAAGGAGAACTTGCAGAATTGCTTAATACGAATAGAGTTTCATGAAAACGCAGCTTCCCGTCTGTGCTCCCCCTATACAAGTACTTAGCAGTAACTAGCTGGCACTGTGACTTGGTATTGTTCCTTGGCAAGACTGGGGCCCTAGAGCTGCTCTTGTATAAATTCACTTGACATTCACACATGAACACTGAGATCTGGTTTCCAAGCACTGGTGCTGAAATGTGTAACACACTGAAAGAAGTTGTGTGCAAATACCTCTTCCTTGTACCTGAATGAACTTTTCATGTTTATTCTTCAGATGGTGGATATCTCTTTACATATTATGAGATTCATAGCCTCCATTTCAGAGATCAGTGTGACTTCTAATAAGCAATTAAGTCCATGGCAAGTCAATCACTCTATAATTAGCTCCAATCTGTGTTCCCATTAGCTGCAACATCCTTTACCTGCCATTGAGCAGCCAGCAGTAAAAGGTGTGAAAATCCTTGTGACCTTGGAAATGTGTCCAAAAACCTGAAGCAATCCCCTTTAGCCAGATACTTGCAGACTATTGAGAACACATAGCAGGAGCTGTCTGTTAGGGAAAACACTGCTGAGGAAATCTTCAACTGTGGTATTTAATAAAGCTTAGTTCTTTTTATTAGTCTTGAGAAACTATGACAGGTGATTTAACTGATGGGAAAGTAAGGATAAACAGTTCCTGTTAAGGTACTTTTTGTCTGGATGTGTAACGATTTTGAAATAGCTCTGGCTTTACAGTCAGGACCAGATTTTTTTTAAAGCCATATAGTAATGTAAAGACACAGGCACTTATTAGGATTTTAGGCTGCTACCAGGCACTGCAGGGAAGATAGATACCTTACTCCCACTAACTCCTTAGTTAGATATTGCATAAACCAGCTTGCAGCTTGAGTTTTATTCTCTCATTGCTGTGCCTTTATGTACCAGTTGCTTTGAATGGATCCTATCTAGTGTTTCCTTAATATGCCACAATGCAGGAGTAAACTTGGAAGCTAGTTATTCATCCCAGTAGTATTCTCTTGCTTTTTTATAATCTGATGATTCTTTAGTGTGTGCATTTTTCATCAGCTGCATAAGACTACTAAACGTGTATTGCCACAGAGAAAACAGCTCTCCTGTGTTCCAGTTAACAGGTATCTCCTGCTAGAGTGTGAGCAAAGCTAAAGACAGGCAGGATTTAGAAGGAAGTGTTCCTCATCAGTGCTTCTCCCCACATGCTTTTAATGGCAAAAATTGCCACTGACACAAAGATATTAACAGTGAATAGTCTGGACACCCCATTAAAACCATTCAGGAGGTCTGTATAGAGCACGGCTATCTATAATCAGCTCATTTTTAACTCTGTGACTCCAACAACTGTGTGCTGATAGCAGCACTATTCTAATAAGAGAAAAGCTGTTCCTCTGCAGAGCTCCCTGGCTTCCTAAGTCCTCCACATCCAGCTATGCTGGAAGCTGTGTACCTCACTGTGGTGCACGCATTTCTGTCTCTGAGGCAACACAGACTAGTTGTGCCAGAGCAAAGGGCCATGATGAAAAGGGGCAGAGGTTGTATGTGCATGAGGGAAACCTTTCAGGTGTGGGAAGATTCATGTAACAGGTGCTGAGTGGGCATCCAGCACTATAGCAAAGAGCAGCATATTTGTGAAGAGAAGGGAAAAAACCAAGTTAGGGGGCTAATCCCGCAAAGACTTTTGGGTAGTAACCTGTTACTAAAGCTGGGGGGAGAAGAGTAAAAAAGAAATTTTATTCTGCAGCATATTTATTTTTGTGTTTGATTTTTAAACAGAACCATGATATTTTCCCTAAAGTATATTTTTTTCAAATGTGGAATTTAGGTTCAGCTGGAGCATTCAGAGTGGCTCAGGGTGCTTTTCCTTCTCACTGTTGACCTTTTGCTTCATAGAAAGTTTAAAAATGGAAAATTATCTTTTTCCATTCTGCTAAACACAATGTCATTGCCATCGGTGTGTGCTCTTGCAGAGAAAGTGCAACTTTACCTTGTTTTTTCCCAATGAAAACATTTTGCTAATGTATGTTTGGGACTTTGCTGTGAATGGCTTGTTTGCACCCAAGAAAGGCTTGGTTGCATTATGGGGAGCTGGAAGGGTCAGAGGAACCCATGCAACAAGCAGTTTTCTGCACTGGGGAGGTTTCATGTGATTTAATTTACTGCATTCTCCTAGCAAATTCTCTCCTTTAATTTACTGCCTCCTCCTAAAGAAACCAATGCATTGTGGTCTAGACAAGTGGTCCAGGTGGGGAACTGGCTGACAGGCTGCACCCAGAGGGGGGTGGTAAATATCTCCTGGCAACCTGTCATAAGTGGGGTCCCCCAGGGACTGATATTGGGCCCAATGCTGTATATCTTCATAAGTAATCTGGATGATGGGATCAAGTGTACCCTGATGAAGTTTGCTGGTGATACCAAACTGAGTGTGAATGTGGACGCTTCAGAAGGGAGAGCCACCCTGCAGGAGGAGCTGGATAGGCTGGAAAAGTGGGCTAACAAGAATCTTATGAAGTTTAGCAAAGACAAATGTAAGGTCTTGCACCTGGGAAAACATAATCCAGGAGTGCAGCACAGGCTGGGATCTACCCAGCTGGGGAGCAGCTCTGTGGAAAGGGACCTGGGGATCCTGGTGGACAGCAAGATCAGTATGAGTGTACAGTGGGCTGCTGCAGCAAAGCCAACAGGATGCTGGGCTGCATCAACAAGGGCATCACCAGCCCTTGATACAGAAGTCATTACCCCACTCAGTGCTTGTCAGGCCACACTTGGAATACTGTGTTCAGTTTCGGTCCCTGCTATACAAAAAAGATGTGGACAGGCTGGAGAGGGTCCAGAGAAGGGCCACAAAGATGATCAAAGGACTGGGAGGCCTGCCATATGAGGAAAGGCTGAGAGAACTGAGTTTGTTCAGCCATGAGAAAAGAAGGCTTAGGGGAGACCTGATCACCATGATCCAGTATTTGAAGGATGGGTACAAATGAGATGGAGACTCCCTTTTTAAAAAGAGTCACATGGAAAAGATGAGAGGTAATGGGTACAAGTTACCCCTGGGGAGATACCTATTGGACATAAAAGGAAAATTTTTCACAATGAGAACAATCAGTCACTGGAATAATCTCCCCAGGGGAGTTGTGGATTCCCGAACGTTGCATACATTTAAGATTCGGCTAAACGGGGTGCTGGCCATCTTGTCTAGACTGTGCTTTTTCCGAGAAAGGTTGGACCAGATGATCCTTGAGGTCCTTTCCAACCTGGTGTTCTATGATTATGTGATTCTGTGATTCTGGCCCTGGCTTAAAATGACCCAAAGAAAAGCTTACCATTCATATGGGGTGTCTCATGCAGGCATGGAATGAGGAATAGCTGCTGCATACTCCGTGCACCCCTAGCTATTTCACAAATCCTGCTCTTCATAGACAGGTGCTAACTAGGCACTGCAACTGTTACAACTTGGCAGAGTTCCTCAGCAGTTCCCCAAAATTTTATGCCTGAGGGAACATATCTTATCTTTTTACACCAGAAAAACGGTTTTCAACCTTCTTCCAATTTGCCAGCCACTAAAAATTCCAGCAGAGGTGTGGGCTCCTTTAGGGAGAGTAGGTTTGCTTTTCTTGGTCTTCATCCATGGACTTCTTAAAAATAGATCCTTGGGATCTTACTTACTGTGGGTTGAAAAACACAGTATTCGATCAGTAAACAGATCCACTGGTGAAATGAACAGAACTATTCCTGGCTGCAAGAAGTACAGAAGTAGGCTGCGAAGTTACTCCTGTCTCATTTGTGTGTTAGACAATGCGTTCTTGTAGATCAAGCACTACCCTGGCAGTCAGGAGGTTGGGTAGCAAACAGGACCTATAGTTGTGCAACATGCTCTGCAAAGCAGGAAGCATGGTTGATGCATGTGGACAGATGAGGTGGGTACTTAGCCCAGTATGTTAGAGCCATAGAAGCAATATTGGATACAAAACAGGCTTCTGAAAATGGCAAGTAATGAAGCATTGGTTTTGGATGGGAAGTTCTGAAAAAGGCTTCCTGAGATACTATGTTACTACAGAGAGACATTTTTCTGGAATGTTAATAAAAGCGCATTTCCTAGAGTGATGACAGTAGTAATAGTGCTGAAGACTTTGTGTTTCCATGTCCCAGTGCCACCACAACAAATTCCCTCTTCTGTGTGTAGAAGACCTGTTTCTCCTGTATTACAGGAGGCCATAGAAGAGTAGCATTTCATTGAGAAGTTCCGTACGTCTCCAGTTAAAATTGCATGAGCTGGCTGTGGTTCAGTCCACTCCTTAAAAATGCCATCAACCTTTTTACTTTGCCAACAGGCTTCGGAAGAGCATCACATTCAGCTAATAAAATACAAGGGCTAAATTTTCCATTCCCCTTCCAAACTGCTGTCTGAACACAACCTGCTGGTAGGACATTATTGCCATATCTTACACCTCCTCAGTAAGCTACTGGGCTGATGAAGCTATCTATAAGAGGTCGAGAAAGTTTTTGCAAGAATCTTGTGGAAAAGAGACTATCCAGGAGTAGGAGAAAGTCTCATCTTCCTACTAACATGCATTTAGCCTGATGGATAGAAATATAGAAACCATCTGAATACTGCTTTTCTGAGCTGGGGTAGGTGAATGAGTGCTGCTGTCTTGCTGTTTGGATATGCTTCAAAATGCTGAACAGGTTCCTGCAAAGCTGCCACTAATTCTTCATATCTCACAATGCCAGAATATTTTAAGTGGTTCTTGCTGCTGTCCTGAACAGCCAGTTCTTGCAGCTGGGTGTTTGGAAAGCAAAAGTTTGATTTTAGTCATCAGTTTTAACTGTGGGCTAAACAAAGGTTTCTCCCAGAAGGGGAGGCAGTATAGGAGGGTCTTAAACCATTGCCATGGTTGGAAATGAAAGCTTTCAAACCTCTTCAGAAAGGACTTTCTGAAAGAAAAGATACAAGGAGGAGAGGACTATCTTCTATCATCTCTGCAAGGAGTCAGTCCTAATTTAGTGGATGAAAAGAACAGCATGCTTGAGATGTAGTCTGTGTGAAGTCCAGAAGCAAGGGATGCAGGAACATCACTTCTTTTCTAGGTACACTGAGTATTTCAAGCATAATGTGTGCATTCTGGCTGTCCTGTACCACAATGAATCTGGATTCTTTCCACTGCAGACAAGAGACAAAACATCCTGCAGTTTACAGCTCAGTCTTCATGTTTGGAGGCAATCAGGGACAATTCCAAATAATCACCTGTGACCCACTGGACTTGTATGCAGTTTTTATTCTACATCTGACCTCACGTCCTCTCCATATATCTGCGAAGCACTGCAGATGTCACATTGAGTCCTAGGACTTGCAATGGAGAGTACTCGTCTAATAATCTTGCAACTCCTGGAAGCCTTCTCAGGATCAAGATGTGCTGTTCGGGTCTGATACTGCCTTTAGTGTGTCTGGCCCCCACCTCTCTTTTATCACACATACTCATATGGCAATAAAGAGCTGTCTCACAGCCACTCCTCTGCTGTCATTTTGGTGTAGGTCCCTGCTTTTTGGTTCAGAGACCAAATGCAGTGACATTTGGTATGTAAAAAACCATGTAGCCTATGTAGAGTATTGTCCAAATATGAAGCTGCTGACCCACATGCAATCTGTATGAATTAGGTCACCCTGGCTGTGTTGTGTCTTCATAGTACAGATAAAGGAAATAACTTATGCTTCTGCAAAGTGGGCTGGAAGTCAGTACAAGGATTTTAGTCCCAGCAGGACTTGTGCTGCTTTATTTACCAGTCCTAAGTGGGAATAATAAAAACAAAGGGGAGGAGGGGGGAAGTCATAAATTGCAAGTTGCATATTGTGCATATCGCACGCGAGGATGCCGTGTGTATGAGCCAGGGCAATGCCTCTAAACAGAAGTCTGTATTATCGTGGCAATACTGGGAGATCCCAGCAAGAGGCAAGCCTTATTTTACTGATCTGCAAGTAAATGCATAGGAATAGATCATTCTTGCCCCACAGGCATTACAGTACATTTGCTGGGAGGGAAACAGGAAAAGGATTCAGTCCATGGAGAACCAAGAGGAGGTATGACTTTTCCCAAGTTGTATTAAAACTTGTGGCAGAGCCAAGACTTCAACCCCTTCCCCACTTCAGTGCTTTACCATCCCGTCTCTAAATGTCCCTCTGTGGCTGTGCCTGCAAAGCTGTCGTTCTGAAGAGCATTAGGATCTGCCTCTGAAGTGACTTCAGTGCAGTTTCTCTCTTCCTCACCCCCGCACCCCCTCTCATTAGCTTGAAAACTCCTATTTATAAACCTGCTCAAGCTTGCTTGTTCAGGGAGGAGGAGCCAAAACACTCAGCACACAGACTAGGAGACTCAGCAGAGATGCAGGCAGAGCTACTTCTCACTCAAAGGGTAATAACCAGATGGAACAAGTCAGCAGGAAGAGTGCCTGAAATGTCACAGAAATGAGATCAAGCAACAGCTAGAGCTTTGTGTCTGCAGGCAGAAGGGGGAGAATCACAGGATCTCAGGAAAGAGTAAGGAAGAAGGGCTGAGTGGAAGCAAAATATTTAAGTGCATAAACACATTGGACTAAATGGCCTAATTGTCTCCCCAGACCATCACAATTCCATTAAACATTTTTCATGCTCTCTCCCAGCCTCTCTGACAGTGATGAACAGGAGGCCCATAAAGCTGGCTTGCTGTGAAAAAGTGTGCCAGGCTACTAACTGTGGAGTGACTTGTCACCTCTGTTGTTAAACAGATCAGTCGCCTCCCTGAATCTCACTGAGATGCTGTTCGTAAGCACAACACGTGTTAAACTCAGGCTTGCCTGCAATTTCTGTAGCACCTGGTGATTTTGTGCTGGCAAGATAGAGAACAGGCTGATGACAACTTGAACCCCTGTGAGGGGAGAAGTGAGTACCTAAATAGCTGTCCTACATTGTATGGCACTATATGCAACAGCCTGACTTCCCTTAGCTTTCCACCTGACTACGTTTTACGATAACGATCCAGACACAACCCCAGCTATCTCTGCTTTTCTGGAGAACCACTGGACAATTATGAAAGACCAGACAAGCTCATCTGCTATGAAGAAAGAAACAAAACTGCAGTAATCCATAACGAGTTACATTCATGGGGAGAAACAGAATCACATTGTTCAAAAAAATCAGAGAACAAAGACGTTCAATTAGAATCCAAGACCAAAGCCATTTCTGCTAAGGGGCCTGCATCCATGTGCTGAACATAACCTCACCTCTTCCCCTTCCGGCTCACCAACTAATTTCCTGGAGCTCTTTGTGCTGCCATGCAGCACAGCCCTGAGCTTTTCCCAGGGCTTCTGAGCCAGGGGAGGGCAGAGGGCCTGCTGTCCCGAGTGCTCTCCTCTGCTCTTCTCCAGTCTGAATTCCTCCCATTAGTCCCACTAATACAAGATTAACTTTTCTTGACACCTATGCTCTTATAACATAAGAATGCTTTGTCATCTGATGCATTCTTACGTTACTTCAAAAAAGCATTTTAATGCCTACAATCTTACCAGGCTGAATCATAGAATCATTGACTGGTTTGGGTTGGAAGGGACCTTAAAGACCATCTAGTTCCAGCTGCCCTGCCATGGGCAGGGACACCTTCCACTAGACCAGGTTGCTCAAAGCCACATCTAACCTGGGAGCACTTCCAGGGATGGGGCATCCACAGCTTCTCTGAGCAACCTGTTCCAGTGTCTCACCACCCTCACAGTAAAGAATTTCTTCCTTATGTCTAATCTAAATCTACTCTCTTTTAGTTTAAAACTGTTACCCCTTGTCCTATCACTACAAGCCCTACTAAAAAGTCTGTCCCTGCCTGTCTTATAAGCCCTCTTTAAGTACTGAAAGACTGAAAACTCCCTGGAGCTTTCTCTTCTCCAGGCTGAACAATCCCAACTCTCTCAGTCTTTCTTCATAGGAGAAGTGCTCCAGCCCTCTGATCATTTTTGTGGCCCTCCTGGACTTGTGCCAACAGGTCCCTGTCCTTCTCATGCTGGGGGCTCCAGAGCTGAACACAGTACTCCAGGGGGGGTCTCACAAGAGCCGAGTAGAGGGGGAGAATCACCTCCTTCGACCTGCTGGCCACGCTTCTTTTGATGCAGCCCAGGATTCAGTTGGCTTTCTGGACTGCAGATGCACATTGTCAGGCCATGTTGAGCTTTTTGTCCACCAGCACCCCCCAGTCCTTCTCAGGGCTGCTCTCAATCCATTCTCCATCCAGCCTGTATTGATACTGGAGGTTGCCCTGACCCAGGTGCAAGGTCCTGTACTTGGCCTTGTTGAACTTCATGAGGTTCACACAGGTGAAGTGCGAACACATTACGAATTGTGCAAATACATTGAAGTCCCAATGTATTAAGCAACAGTTTACAGATCTAGTAAAGGACAGTCATTCCCACAAAATGCTCACAAGGTATCAAAGACGAGACATAACCAGTGAATGAAACAGGTAGACAGAGGGGATGGGACCAAGACAAAATTAATGTGATATGAATAATTGAAGCATTTTCATTCTGATGATTTTAATGATGGTGTGCTGGACATACATGATAATACCAAAAAAATTCTGAACGAGTTCCAAAAAGAAAGTTACTCAATTTGCCATTATGTAATTGCTGTCTTTTCTGGAGAAAACCTGATCTGGTTTGTCGTATCATCTGACATATCTTAGGTATTTAAGAAGCTCTCTGCTAACAGCAGAGAAAAAAACATCAGCCTATCTAGAGCATGTCTCTGTGTCAGACATGGACTGAAGTGGGTTTAGAAGTGAGTGATGAAAACTGTCACAGGTCTAGAAAACCTGGCCAAAGAGGAATGATGGAAGGAATCAGGTTTGCTGGGTTTAGGAAAAAGAAAATTGAGGGGCAACATGGAAAACTGTGTTCTAATGGAGCTATAAAAAGAACAGGAATTAATTGTTCTCTGCTTCCATGGCAGGAGGGGTGTGCAATGAATAATGACCAGCTTTGTCTGCATAAACAAAGATTTTGGTAAAGTATCAGAAGTAGATTTATTCTGAAAATAGGAAGAGAGAAGCAGTGAAGCAGCCTTGAAGGCTGTAAAGTCCCTGTTTACAGACGCCTTTAAGAACAAAGCTTTGTTAGTCAGTGATGGTCTAGGCATGTTTATTTTGCTGTATGGAAGAGACGTCTGAGGTCCTTCTAGCCCAATATTTCTATGATTTAGTCCTGGTTTCAGCTGGGACAGAGTGGTGCTTGGTTGCTGACTGGGGTTAAACCATGACACATTTCTACTCAGTCTACAGTTCTAACAGCAAGGCTGCAAGTTATAATCACATTATATAAAGGTAAATGGAAATCTCCATTGGATTCCCAATGACCAAGCCTGGAAAGGGAAACTGGAGGTTTGGGGAAAACAAATGCCACACAAACCTTTAAAGATTTATAGGTGCAATTTGACCCTGTAGTTTCAGGAACATCTTTGAAGAGGGGCCTGGTTGAGCGGGCTAAAGAGGGAAGAAAATCCTACTCCTTGTCCTTAGTTTTGTGAAGGGATGAACTGAAGGAAATGGGTTTGTCCTGTGTTTAAACAGCCAGTTTCAGGGCTGGCAGTGGGATCCAGCCTACATCTGTGACTACACTCAAATGTACAAGTAACAAAATTCACAATAACAAAAATTCACAATAACAAAATGTTTTTGATGGAAATACCCCGATATAGCTAAAGCAGTTCTCTATTTCAGAGCTGGAATAGGAAAGAAATTTGTGACATTAAAATGCCTATATTCCTTGTCCAAAGTCAGGGCGGAAAGCTGAACAGCACACAGGTGAAATAGATGTGTTTTAAATTACGTTATCAGTAACATATAGTATAAGCACTACGTTTAAGGTGGTTGCGTATTTTTAAACAGCATACACTGTGCTTGAGTTGAAACATTAGATTTACTCAAGTGTAAGTTCTCTTAGTTAATAAAATTACATATGAGTTGCCACTGTATACATGAGAATCAAGTGTTTTTGCTTTGAGATAGCTTCATTAGGTTTCTTTCTTTGTCCCAAGTCACTTGCTGATTGTTCCAGTCTAAGCACCAGGAAGGAGAGCAGTTAAATCCGGACCTGTTGGGATAAAGAGCAGCAGTGCAATTCTGATCATAGCAATGAACTGCACCCATTTGTCTTCAATGCAGTTCCTCTGGTGTATACAAGGGTGAGTGAAACTGAACCTGGATCTGGATCTGTAAGATCCTCTCTTGCTTTAGGCTCCAGCCTTCAACACGATCTCTTTGACTTGGAATAACAATTGAGGTAATAGGTACTTATCACTGGTTTATGACAGAAAGAAGTTGCTCAGGTTCTGTAAAAAATATTTATCTTTGTGTTAACAGGACCAAATTAACATAACTCCTCCAAGAAGGTTAAGCTTGAATGATCTAAAAGTTCTGTCTGAAGTCCACAGTGGTGAAAGGAGCAGGCTTTGTCATGCTCCCATTGTTAATAGCTTGACTGTTTAGCCAGGTTGGTGTGAATTGGTAAGTCTTGGTCCAGCTCACAGTAGATTGTGGTCAGTCAATCTCACAGCCCTTCCACGTGAACATCCTTGCTGAGTGAGGGACTCATTCTGGAAACCTTCTCAAGTTGCAAGACTTAAAACTGAGGCTCTGTGCTAAAGCTGCTAGCCTGCTAAGGTTTACAACTTTAATTCCAACTCCCCACATCCTGTGTTGTAATGTGATTAGACATATGATATTTTTCTAGGAGTCCCCTGAGATACAGCAGGTTGATGTGACTTCTTCGCTGTAGTCATCATAAGGAAAGTACTTCATAAGTATAACTATTGTGAGGCTAACCTACGTTGCATCTTTAGATGGCATTTACTGTTATTGTTGCTTCCTGCTACCTGGTCTCTTTCCTTTTTTTTTTCATCCCTTCCTTCCCCAGCCAACTCAGATCTGAAAGCAGTATGCTGTGGCCCAGCAGTGCATAAAAGGAGCTGTACTGCATCTGCGTTTGAACTGGGTACATCAGCGTAGCAGCGTGCTGCAGGGATCTGCAAAAGAGCCTTGGCTCAGCTCGGCCCTGACGAGGGCATCTCTGTCCCATGCTTCACTGCACAGTGCAGAGAAGCCCAAAACCTGATGGGAAATCTACAGACGAAATTGTTTCAGAGTTCAGATCCATCCTGGTGTCTAGATGTTTAGCATGGCCCAGAAATGAATAATGTAAAAGATGATGTGAATCACATGGCCTTTGCTTGCTCTTAAGTTTGTTGGGTGAACGGTAGTTTACTGTAATATGCTGCAGCACCAGAAATGTGTCTAGGACTGGGTTTTTTCCCTTTCTTGTTTCAGAGTAGCAGGGCTTGGACCACTCGAAAAGATTAATGAAAATGCAGAGCAACATCAAGTCCAGAGCTCCCAGCTTGGAGAAATGGACAGTCTCTCTTTCCTGTCTCTCCCACGCAAGCTGCATAGCCTGGATCTGAAAGCTGGTTAGCTGGCCTGACTGGTGGTCAGCTCTTTGCAGTTAATCAATCCAAAAATACCTAATCTGGTGCAGAGCTATAGGGCCATATACAGATGGTTACTCAGTAGTGCTTACTGTATGTTGTCCAGAGAAAGCCAAAGAAACAAACAAACAAAAAAAGAAAACAACTAACACAATGTTGTTACAAACTGTGAAATATGAAGGAAAACCACTGTTCTTTCACATACAGTTGCAATTCTCCACTATTTGCTGTCCTTGCTGTTCTTTGCTCCTTCCATAGTCTCTCAGTGGGCAAAATAATCATCCTTACATTGCATAACTTACTGTGTTGATGTCACTGTGGAATTTGGTGCTTGACTGTTGGATTTTTTTTTTGCTAGATATAGTGATTAGAATTTAACCAGTGATCATAGCTTTAAAACTTCTATAAATATGTACTTGTTTCCAGTGAGATTTTCTTTGTATTTGTTAACTATCTGTCTGATTCAGAACACTTACCACGACTTGGGAGAATGAGTGTGTATAGAGAAGCGTGGGGGGGAGGTTTGGATTTTAAAAGCCTAGTCAGATGACTTAAGGGCACCAAATTTGTACTGTAGGGTAAGGTGCATTATTTCTTAGGATACTGACAACTGAAAAATAGCATCCAGAAGAAACACATGATCTCAAAAATATTGGTAAGGAGGTATGATGTGTCATTTCATTGCATTGGTGAACTAAAACTAGCCCAAGGCTAGTGAGAACTACTACTATTGAACTTGCCAGAAACCATAGAAAAGGGGTTCAAATTCCAGTGCCTACGTTTCCAAAGGCCAGCTCAGCAGTGAAGGATTAGGAATCAGTGCCCACATTTTCTTTACCTACATGAGATGAGGAGAGGTCCCAGGAAGAGAAACGAGGAAACTGCATTTCAAGTGGATCCATTTCTGTACATCTGATTCATTTGCTTATGTGGGGATGAATTGTAGTATCCCACTAAGGACAGCACGCTAGGTCACATGAGGAGGGAAGCATATCCTTTTGTAGGTATTTGATTTGCTTGGGTTTGGGGGCTGTATTAAAACCATGTGCCACAGGAAAGACAGTCTTAAAAGAGCTGATTTTCCCACTAGGCTGAAAATAGTGTTTTCTGTGTTTCATTTTGGTGCTGCCTTTCCTTGGCACATCTGGCTCTACCTGCAGTTGTCGTTATTCCAGATAAGGAGTGCCTGTTTCTGGTTTAAGATAAGCTGCTTCTGTACTAGGTCATAGGTGCTGCTCAGCGTTACCTTGACTGGTCTCTTCAGTACTGTTCACTCTCCTTTTTTATGGCCGTGTTGTCTCTTCAGGTCTTGTCTCTTCAGGTTGACAGTTTTTCTGTCTCTATCTCTCTGCCTGTATAGTCCTTGGAAAAGCCTCTTATAATGAGAAAAAGAAAAGATTTTTTTTGACATTTCCCAGCATGTGTTCATGAGCACATGCAGCAGGCATGTCCTTGGGAGCTATCAGCTCAGGGAGCACATTTCAAGAGGTGTTCTGGAACACATTGTTCATTCTGGAGAAATCATCCATAGGTATTTTTGAGACACCTATACCTAGTTTATCAGTTCAGTGTCATTTGACATTTTCTCTCGTCCTTTCACCACGAGAAAAAAAAAAGTGCACACAAAAGGGTCAATGTTTTTGAAAGGTCAGTAATTCCAGATGAAATGCAAACCTAAGGCTTTAAAAAAAACCACAACCTCCATTGAGCAATAAAGCATTTAGAGTTTGACTTTGTTACGCAAGAGAGAAACTTTCCAGCTGGCTGGCAGTGGTTCTGAAGGGTGTCTGTGTGGTTATTGATTAATTAGATCTATTGTTACTCACTTCTTTCATTAATCCAGGTGTTTCTCCTCACTTCTGTCCCTGCACAACCTTGTTTTAAAGACTTGGAATCTGTCAGAGACAACTGCTTTGAATATCAGGTTGCTTATTTGAAATGATAACTCTTCCTGTCTCAAGAAATTTGTAGGTGTGGCATTTTAGAACCCCAAAAAATGAGAAACGTACTTGTTGTAGTTGAAGGTGTCTCCAGTCTCATGTTCAGACCAGGAACTCTGTGTCCATGTGTAACAGAGAGGAGGGTGCCAAGGGCTGGACCAGGGAGGTGGCTCTGCTACTTTCTGTAGGACTGTGCTTAGTTCCACTACCGAAACGCAAACCTTGTAGGGGATTCCCTGCTGAGGTGAGGGGCAGATGCCTCTACTGGGTTGACACTTGCTGTTCAGGATTATAAATCTCTGGTGGAGTTACATGGAGGATGGGATAGCAGTATCAGCAAGCCAGCAGTAGTTTTGCTTCTCTGTATGCCTACCTTGGCCCCAGTGAAAATTTCCAAATAGCTTTATACCCACGCAGTCCTCTGCTCATGTGCTCATGGTCCCAATAACCAAAAACCCTGAACAGTCACTGCCCTGGCAGTAGGAGATTGTGTCTAAAAACCCAGAGAAGAGCCCAGCTTTTGCTAAGCCACCCAGTCCTTGTCATCTCTGTTTGCTGCACTGAGGGTACTTTGTTCGCTGGTCCCTGGCCCAGCGCCACTGACTCATGTCACACAGGAAGCTGAACCACTGCCAGCTGGGAACCGCTGTGGTCGCTATCTCCAGTCATCGGTGCTCGGTTGGAGCCTGTTAACCAGGCTCCTGACCTGCCAGCCTTGCAGATCCCAAGCATTTGATTTCCCTTTTGAGCCCCTGAGATAGCAGAATCTGTTCTACCAGGATGAATGCATTTAGGAAATGCCAAATCTAAACTAAGGACCACTGCGTACCAGGAATTTTTAGCTTCAAGACTTCAATCCCAACTGGAAACATTTGCCAGAAACTACGATGGGCTGAGTTCAAGGCCAAAAGTAGGGCAGACCTCCTTGATAAATCTTCCCCACAGCAGCGATTCTCATTAAGTGATTCTTTATCGCAGCAGCCGCAAGTCACTCCTGCTTCCTTCCTGCTGTATACCAGCGTCATTTCCAGTGAAATACAGGGGTCATTTCAAGGGTAAAACTGTAGCCGTCAGTCAGGTCAAGAGAGCACCATCCCCACCTTTCTGAAGCAGGGAAAGGGAGGAGACACTTTCAGTTCATGACTATTTGGCTGCTTTATAGTTTTGTTTGGTAGAACATAAAAGAGACCTGGAAATTTCAGAGGGCTATTTTAGGAAATCCTTTGCAAAACTCCTTTAGGAACCTTAACAATTTGACTAATTACAATCAGTCACTTGATCCTGAAAGCAGAAGGAAATTGTATCATACATATTTCATACAGGATTTACTTAAGTACTCTGGGGTTTAGCTCTTTGGCACCTGCTGTTAGCCCTTTTGCCTGTACTTTCAGCTGGCAATACCGATGCCTTTGTACAGAGAAGCAGGCTTCCTCTTCTGAAGAGCTTAACAGCAATAATATCTGCTGGCATAGGTTTGTCTTCCAGTCCAGTCAGATGTACAGAAAACATTTGTGCCTGGGGATGTCCATTTTAGCCCAGCTGTATCGGTAGGTCTCTAAAGATTACCTTGCTGATAACAGTAGATTGCCCTGGTACTGCTAATAAACACTATAGTAAACCTTCATGCAACATAGTACCAGGAAGGCCCCCTACTTTCTCTAAAATATTTAAAAATGGGACTTTTTAATCATTTCCTAGCAACAGCAATGCGTTGGCCATTGTGAGAGTCCCTCCAGGGGAACTGAGACCTCAGAGGGGGACTGGCACAGCAGATGGGGAGGAGCAGCTGGTGACGTGTTTAGCTTGTGTGCTTGCTTAGCAGTATAAATGTGTTGAGCACTGAGGAAAGTTGCAGTCAATTTGATATAAACAAAATAATATATTTCAGCATAATTGCAGTAATTATATGGGGATGCTGCTTTTAACTAAACAGCTGTTACCTTTTTCTAATTTAATTAAATAGTTACAAGCCTCCAAGGCTTGCTATTACTCTCTCTTCCTTTCTTGCTTAAATCTCTTTTCCTGTTCTCTGTTTTATCAATCAGTGATTATGTCTGAGGATTTTGCAGTGTCTCTCTTTGGTCAGATTAGAAATGTTTGTGGTGTCTTGTTCTCTAAAGCCTTGCACACACAGGGCAGTTTTCCTAGAGAGGTTCCTTGGCTGCCTCAGAAGTGCCCTTGCGCCGGCAGCTGCCTGCACTGCTCCGCTGCTGCCTCGACCTCTGTGGAAGGGACTGATCCTGGAAATGAGTTGATACTGATCTGGATGAGCCTGTCAGTAGAAGCAGCCAATCCTTTGCTACTCGTAAAGCAGTCTCTAACATGTAGGAATGAAGGCTCAGCATTTCCCTGAATTAGGGTGGTGCTTCACCTGCTCTTGTTGTTGTTGTATAGCAGTGTAAGGTGCTACAACCAACGCTGATTTAGGCAAAACTATTTAACTCTGTGCTGTATCAGACAAAGAATTTGACCACTACCATCTTCCACCTGAAAAGCCACCACAAGCTGTGGCATGGGTGGTAACGTTTGCAAACTGCACCACCTGATAGCAGGGCAGTAGCAGGAGTGGCTTTTCCAGCCTTGCGTCCCTTCAGATCATTTCCCACCACTTTCTCGTCATCTTATCCTCACTCACCCTCAATGTTTTCCTCATTGCACTCTTCAAATATTTCTTTGCTGGTGTTTCAGGTCACCTTAGTGAAGCTGGAAGAAAGACTGCTTTTGAAAGAGCAGCAGTGATAGTTAGCTCAGCAGCACACCTCCTGTGTACTCAGCTCCTCTAAGTTCCCTTACGCGAGTGCCTGGCCCCACCTGACCTGTGGCCCCAAGCAATCCTGTCTTTGTATTGGCTTAAATTTGCTGCAAATAGGTCACCCTATCTAAGAAAGACCTTAAGAAAAGAATCCTAAACATTTTAATTTGCAGGCATTTGTGAACCTTAAATACTCTTGGACAGTGCAGAGTAGAGCTTATAAATAGCACTTTGAGTGCCCGTGATGTCACAAACCACAAGAGCATCTGACTTGTGATTTATTACATCAGATCATGGCTTGTTCATAGGCTTGTAACTTATGGCTTATTTACAGTCAGTACACCCACTATTATTCCTAAACCATCCCAGTGTTGAGCAGATGCATAAATGCTGCCTGGAGTTGAAACAGTAAACAACCAATTAAAAGTTTAACCTCTTCCTTTCCAATCTCTTCCTTTATTATTAACTAAGGATACTGTTGCTTAAATTAAGGTTGTGTGAGATAATGACAAATAGGTGTTCTTTCATTTGCTCCTGTATCACATTGGCACAAACAATACTTGTAGATTTGAGTATTTATGCTCAAAAATAATTTCTCATTAAAATTGCATTTATTTCAAGACATGTTCTTTCCTTTTCTTCAGTGCAAGATGTTGTTTTACAAGATTTCCTAGAATAAAATAGTGAAAGCTCATTTCTAGAATCTAATGAAAGAAGAATTTTAATTCTTTTTATAGTTCTTGACACTGCACACATATGCACATAAATTAGTTTATCTAAACAGCAGTTTGCAAAACCAGGCTTGGACAATCTAATTAGAAAGGGAAAAGCTTGGTATTGAGATCAATTATGCTAAGTAACATTCAGATTTTATGTCACATGTTTTTGGTGGTGGTGGTGGGATCTCATTCACTTTGGGGCCATGTTTTGGAACAGGTCACAGTTAAGATTTAAATACAGGCCAGTGTAAACCTCAGGCATTAATGAATCCTAAACATAATAATTTTAAGATTGGAAAATTCTTTGTCCTGCTCATGTTCCCTAGTATTTCTGAGTTCCAGGGATGACTTGGTTTCCAGTAGCCCAGTCACAGAGAAAGGCACTCAGCTAGAAACCTACTGAAAGAACTAAGACATTTCAACCAATGGTTGTTCAACTAGATGCATTTTAAAATAAACAAGAAGTCCACCAGAGAAAAATGTGTGATTATATTCAGGTGTCTAAAACCTGGTATATCCTAGCATCTAAGAGCAAGCAGGGGAGGAACTGCATCATTCAGAAATGGCAAAATGGGAAATAATTTACGTAGTTCCTCTCAACTGAATATCAGTGAATCTCACTGCTACATTAGCATGTGTTCTCTATCAAAAGTTACTGTAGAGCATTCCTAAATGTATCGTTGTGATTTACTCCCGCTCTTGAAAAAAAAAAAACCACAAAACTCAGGTAAGTCTAAGACTATAGGAGAAGAAAAGAAATTAGTAGTACTAACGTCCTGTAAAATATCTCAGTCTATGCTTTGCAGTTTCATAGACTGTGATCTTAAAAGCATAGCCGATGTCCTGAGATCAGAAGCTCCTTTTGTATTCTCACAGGACAAAGTACTCTAAACCAGCTAGTCCAACGAGATCAAACACTACATTTTGTGTGATTGTGTGATTTGCAGGAGGGATACAAAGGAAACTTTTCTGTAGCCAGCTGCTTCTTTCTAAATGTTCATTTGTATTAATTAAAAGATTTACAGTGTTAACAGCCCTTAGGGGAGTTGGGACAGAGCATAAGTAAGATGGTTCAAGGTGCATGAGAAATTTGGTTTATTGCAATCTTCTCTGCACAGATTTTGCATTTTGTATCTAAACTTGTTTTTTAAACAGTGAGTTGGCTTGCTAAGGTGTACTGGAGGCCATGAAAGAGAAATCCACTGCACAGCCTGTCAGCAATATTTTTTCTAGCTGGGTTTATATACATCTGTATGTGGCCTCAAAGCTATTTTTTATTTATTTTTTTACTGGACCTGCTTTTGAATATGAGTGTTTTCAGACTCTTGCTGAGGTAGACAGAGGGCTTAGTGGAGATTGTGGGAGTGCCATGTGCTTGCTGTCTCTGAAAAGAAGAGCCAGGGTGCCTTGAATGTCAAGAGAAATGCTTATCTTTGTGCAAAGAAAAACATTTGTGTGCACTGCTACTAATCTCAGGTGTTCGGTCATCAAGGAAGAGGCCTTCAAAACACAGAAATCAAAGAATTATTAAATAAATAAATAGAAAAAAATTCCAGTTTTGTGCCCTCTGGATAAGGGTGCCATTGGTGTACAGACAAGTTCTGTTTTCAAGGTTTTCTATGCAGTCATGACATCTCAAATCCCATTTCCCTTTGATCAAAGCACTTATGCAACCCCATGTACTGGGAACTGCAGCTTTAAGGAAAATATTGCAAAACTTTCCGTATAAAAGTATGCAGATTTTTGGTAGCATTTATCATCCAGTTACTGGCACACTGCCACTGGCACAGCGTAGTGCTGGAGGCTGGGTGCCTTCAACAATTATCAGTGTGTATTTTCCTGTGTCTTACCATCTCCCTGGACATGCGGTAGCAGCCACTGTCAGAGCCAGGGCAATGCCTAGATAAGCCTTTGCCCTGACTCTGCTGGGACCTTTCTTATGTCTTATTTGGGACTTGGAAGAGTTAATAAATATACAGATTCATTTTTCCTCCTCCCTAATTAGATCCCAGAGGAAAAATTCCACAAGCCTCAACTACATCCTCCTGAACAATAGAAACCATATTAAAAAACCCTAACTCTCTTCCTGAGAGGGGTGGATGCTAGTCAGTGACCCAGAGCCGAGTTTCTGGTGCGAGCCTTGCACAAGCTGGCCGGGGCCAGCGAGGGTGGCTGCCCACAGCTGCTTAGCTGGGCTGGGTTGGGTCCCTGCCAGGCAGGTATGGGTGGCCCAAAAACTGGCAGGGCACTTTTGCAGTGTTGTGGAGAGGCATCGGGGAGCAGGGAGCCTGGGAAGGTGAGCAAACAGCTTGCACACCTCTGCAAGAAGTGGCTTCCTTCCAGGTCCGAGTGCTTTGGCAGAGGGACGGAGTGGACGGATGCCCTGCACTTGCCCAGTTCAGCTTCTGGAGAGGTGCCTTCCCTGTCCAGGTCTGTCAGGTCCCCAGCACTAAAAATACTTCTCTGAAACGTGCCCTCCTTTGTACACAGCTGTGCAGAGAGCCTCAGCTGGGCTAGCAGAAAGCAGCCTCCTGGCATTTTCTGTGTGCTTCAGGAAGGGCACAATCAGTTGCCCGAGACCATTATCAAAAGAATTGGGACAGACAACTGCACACATTAACCCTGCCTCTCCTCTCTTCCTCCTCCCTCTGACTCAACAAGTGGTGTAAGCTGCAAACAGCATCCTTATCCAACAAGCATGTGTTTAATTTCCATAACAAATTGAGGTATTAGGAATTTTAAACCCCAGATGTTTCTCAGAGTTATGTAAACTAAGAGGCATCCAGATGCCCATGTAAGAGCAGAGCGAAAATCCCTTCAAGAATATGTGCCTGGCCCATGGTTGCACTGGGCTGCCAAGCAGCATTATTCAAACTGTGAGGTGTAACAGGCTGAGATAGAAAAAGCCCAAGAAGAATGAGGTGAAGGTGTAAAATGGCACACTGTTCCTTTTCTTCTTCCCCAGGCAGGCCATGGCAAAACTAGAATATACTACAGTTCTGGCTCCCAAATCAAGAATCAAGTTCTCCTATGCATGAACTCAGGCAGACAGCTAACCAGCAGAAAGAGGCCTAAACGGCAAAGAATATCAAAAGAAAAAAGATGTAACAAGACAGGTAAATATTACATTCAGTGTTTCCCAATGTAGTGTTTAATTTTCCTCTCCTTGTTTGATTCTCCTTCCGAGACAGAGAATTGTCATCTGGAAACGAGGAGAAATTTCCTCTTATTTTGTTGCATTAGGGCATATAGGGAAAGTTTGAAAATGTTTAGGTTTTTGAAAATTACTTTCTATGTTTAGAACTGTCACAAACACTGAGCCTGTTTCTTGGTGGGCTCAAGATCTCTTAATTCTTAGAGAAAGTATCTGGGACTTTATTTCCTTCCAACAGTTTATTTTGTCCTTTCAATCGAAGAGATATTAATGAACACACACTGTTAAAAACAGCTGTTCCTGCCTCATACTAGAGCTCATCTCCACCATAGTAGCTTTGCTGAAAAAAAGAAAGTGATTTTCCAGTGTGGATTCAGTCCTGTGTGTGCTTTTGTGCTTTTGCTTTACTTTCTTCTGTGAGGCTCTGTCCTTGGCCCAGAATGGGCAGCTTGTCTCTATCTACCTCCCATCTGCCCTGGGATGTCCTGCATTACAGAGATCAATGACATGACCTAGCCTTATCTTGTACTAGGAAATTATAGAGCTATTAGGATTGTGGGAAAATACCTTTTCTTTCCCTCTCCTCCCACCAGTCAATTGCAATCAGCACAAGCTTTACTGTAAATGCAGCGATAGAGGCAAAAGCGGCAACAGGAGGCTTTTTACTGGTGTGACTTGTTATTAGTATCTGAGAAAATAAGCTGCAAATGCAATGCTGAGGTTTGCTAATTACAACATTGCCTCTGTAGCTGGACCTTGTTTGGTGGAGGCAAAGAACAAGATTTGAAACTGTGCCACCGGTGAGGCAGGAAAGTATTTTATTAAAAGCTGCAGCACCCTGAGAAGCGAAGGAACTAAGGCAGCTAAGAAAAGCATTTAATAATGATTTGAGGACATCCACATGCACATTGGGCCTTTCTAAGGGGAGCTTCACAAAACTCTATGTGTGTGGCTTCTCACACCAGCTTGCCCCTGTTGGGATACCAGGGAATCCGTGGCTGGGATACCATCAGGCCTTTCTGGCTGAAAGATACTGACTATAATAGTAAGTGGCTGACTCAGTTTCAGCCTGGTGGCCTCCTAAACCTCTCAGTATGTGCCAGATATAAGGAGCTCTTCATCATGCAGGTATCTCCAAAGAACCAAATTGAGGCCAGCATATTCTGGCATGCAGAGCACTAATCAGTCCTCCGAGACTGAGTCACCATCCTCACCAGACCAGGTTTTGAATCAGGTCAGAGGATCAGTTGCTTATTGTCAAAATCCTTAAGCTGTCTGTCTCTCCTTGCCAGTAAAGCTATTTAGCTTTCCACCACTGTTTCAAAGAGTTACTCTTGCAAAGTGGCCTGGGCTTGACTTCTCCTAAATCCCACGCTCCTCAGAGAAGCAAACACAGCATCACCCTCAGTCAGGGCTGGGTGCCTCGTGTCCGTGACCTTTACCATGCTAACCTGCCCTCATCTTGCCCGACAGCATTAATTGCCTCTTAGGGCACCTTTGTTGCCAGCTCTGGGAGGTTAAGCCAGACAGCTCATGCTTCTGATAGTTAGGAACTAGTAATAGTCAGTTTGGGTCCTGGTATGAGAGAAGGAGAGGCTGGTAATACCCCTGCTTCAGTGCCCCATTAGAGTGGAGGAATCCTCAAAATGTGGGTTAGTTTCAGCTGCACCCCCTCCCTCACCGGCCCAGGCTGTTCCTCATCTTTGGTTTCAGCTCTGCACCACAACCCACGTGAGAAGGGCGTGATGCTATTTATTCTTGTTTCCTCCCTCTCTGGGATCCTATCAGAAACACCAGTCTGAGTCAGAGGCAGAGGCTGTGACTGAAACAAGAGAGAACACTCGGAAATGCACAGATTTTAGCCCAGTTGTGGCTACCCCAGCTCGGTGAAGGAAAACTGGGCCTCAAAAAAATGTGTGAGATACTCAGCAAAATAGCAGCTAAAGAAAGACTACATGAATTAGAAACTGCCTCGCAAGCAACAAAAAAGGAGTGGCTGGCTTGTATAGGTAACGAACAGGGCTTAGAAGAGTGTTGTAGCATGGATGTTATGTGACCTTCTACCCTTTTGCAATATCTGCTGTTTTTGGACAATTGCTGAGAAGAATCCCTCCAAGATCACTGTTCTGTTATATTGGGTGGTGATAGCTGGGTTTTCCAGCACAAACAGAACTGTGCTACAGTGAGAAGTTTCCAGCAGGGATACTTTTTCACATGCATTTGGATGAGAAGTCATTTAAAAGCCTACTCTCTGCATTTGACAGGCAGGGGCAGGGTACCACAAACCAGCAACATGTGTCCAAATATTCTAGTTCCGGACATATAAATCTAGCTGCTTGCAGTGTGTTCCCATTGTACATTAAGCAGCATAGATCTGGAAGTATCTGGAAATACTTTCCACATCCAGATCTCCCCAGCAAGAACCATGTCTTGGGCAGATTGCATTTTTATTGCTTTCACTGCCTTGCTCAGATGATATCCCAGTGCTTAAGGTGAGCTGCGTGAGTAATGGGACTTCAGTATAATGGAGCCATTTGCTTCTGCCCAAGTGAACTGCTGCTTAATGGCCTGTACAGTTAATATGACCTCTGGTTGCAATCTGATCAGATATCACAAACTAAATGAAGTGGAGTCTTGCTGATAATGGGAGGAGAATGGGGAGTCTTAGGAGGCAGGGTCAGGATCTGGGGTATTGCCCAAAGTAGGGACGATTGGTCAGTAGGTGGCAATCTTATATCTGAAGCAGGAAAGCTCCCCCCACCCCCACTGCCCCCACCCCCAGTGCCAAAAAAATCTGTGCTACCAGCCATGTCTTCAGTGAGATATGTACAAGGTCTGGACGCTTTTGGTTACCGGATCTGATCACGTGGATTTATTTTTTCTTTGCAGTGTGTTAACCTTGCACCCTTGCCACGTCCCAGATGTTACAACTTAGTTTCCCATCCCTCAATACTTTCATGCCCTCTAGTTGCATATCTGATAGGTTATATAGAGCCTGCTCCTTCGCCAGACAGCAGTACAGGGCCAGATGTGTAGCCTTGCTATCTGCAGCTAGAAAGCTGCTATGGAATGGACACACCGTGCAAATATGTCAGGAATTATCATTAACCAAATCTGGCATCCAGATGTGTGAGAGGAGGGCATCTTGGTCCTTACAGAGATGAATGGTGCACAGATTTCGCTGGCCTGGTTTGTCTGTGCAAAGTCAGTCAACTGCAGCAGTTTGACCAACACCACCTTTAACTCAGCACTGCAGCACTGCAGCACTACAGCTTAGGCATCTTCACTCATACAGCACTGGCTTGAGAAATGCTTTCATTTGAGGTTTTTTATTATATACAGAAAAAAGTGCCACAAACCATTTCCAGAGCATCTGACCTCATTTGTAGCCTGTCAAGTGGGACGGAGGCCATGAAGCATAAGGAGAGTGGTGGGGACGGGGCAGGGAGTATGCAGCAATGGAAGCATTATGGTACATGTTGTCCTACACAACAGCAGCCTTCTCTAATCCAAGATTTCCTGTGTTAACATCTTGAGGAATCCTTGGGCATGGCCTGTTACCTGAAAGACACTTCATGCACTTGTGGGGAGGGACGAGGTGACAAAAAACCCTGATGATGCTGCTTTTAAAGTGAGTTTAGCATTGATGAGAGTAACTTGTTCACAGCCCTGGAGCCTGAAGTTTTGTCTTACCCACAGGGTATAGAGAACAGGCAGGGCTGGAGCAAATGTCTCCGTGCTGCATTTGCTCTAGGTGGACTGGGACCTTGTGCCCATGAGAGCGCAGGTGAAATCCTGCAGGAAAGGGGCAGGTGTTAGCGCTATCCAGTTCTTCCTTGGGGACCCTTCTGGGGTGCCTGTCACCTATAATGGCCAGACTTCATACAGGGCTCATATTACCAGCCCCCAGTACCCTGCTGAAACAGTGCTTGCCCAATTTCAGGGAAGCATGGTGAGGGGGCTAAAAGCTAGGTAACTTGTGCATGGTTACATGACAGGTTTGTGGCAAGGCAAGCAGTTATGCCAGAGCCTCCCAAATCCGTCCTCTTTTTGTAAAGTTAGAGCAGTTTCAGTTGCCCATTCCGATCTCAGCACCATAATCAAACAGCTAATTTGGGCCCACTGCAAGTGAGACTGAGGCCTAAAACTCATTTTGCTCAGCCTGCCAGCAGTCACCAACTGGAATTTGACAACTAAGCATTGCTAGTCTACACTTGATTTAAGCTGGCAGCCTTCTGGCTGAAGTCAAGGTCAATGGGAGTAGTGAAGGAGGTGAAGAGGCTGTTACAGCACACAGGAGCCACCCAGGCATGGGTTTGATTTCTCACCCCTTCCGTTGCCTGATTTTCACAACGCACATCCACAGATTTAGCTTATAACCCCAAAAAAGTGTTGCAACAAGTTACAGCTTGGAGCACCTTTTGTCTGCAAATGTTTGCACGGTCTGTCCCACGAGCAGCCAGGGCTGTCCCAGCACGCCAGCCATGCAGGCTGCAACGGCTGGATGAAGCTCCCAGGTGGTGAGTGAGACTTTAGATCCCATCCTGCTGTAACCTGAATGGCATCAAGCATAAGCTCACTGAAGCTGAGACCTCCCTGCCGAGGTGTGTGCTCCTCGCCTGGCTGCCTGAGGCCTTTGTCCAGAGAGCTTGGGACGCTGTGGCAGTACAGATCAGTGGTGCATGGGAAGGAAAGGGCAAGCATCAGAGCTGCGCTGGCTTGGGCAGCTGCTCACACCCTGCCCACCAAAGCAGTGATTCGCATTCAGAACCTGACCCAATTTCCACCCCTGCTGGCTTCACAGGAATAACACTGTGGAGTTTCCAGGAGGTGGTTGCACAACAGCCGATACTAGGTGAACTGCAGGCTGAGGGAGATGCATTGTCAAAGCAGTGTTGCCACCTGTGTTGCAAGGATGAGCAAAGGATATTGGCATTTTGTGTTGTTCATACCCAGAGGACGATTTTCTCCTTCTGAATACAGTCAAAGTGGAGGAGAGGTGGGGGGGAAAGCATGATTGCGATTTTAATACACCAGTTTTGAGTGGGAATGTGTGCTTGGCATAAAGTCAGTTCATTCAGTAATGCTTATGTTGCTTTTATGTTTGTAGAAAAATCATAAGTGGATCACCACCTAGAAGAGGCTAGGGGCCTTTGCTTTTAAGAGAAGGGCTTTG
>JAVJGI010000060.1:7411031-7432308 GCA_035590275.1 Ibycter americanus | reverse complement strand
TGTCTTCCAGCCTGAGGAGCTGGTGTGTGGCTCTCAGTGGAGTGGAGGAGCGCTGGGATGTACGAGAGGGCTTGGAGACATACACCTGGCTTGGCCCAGTCATGCATGCTCCTTGTCACCTTTGGTGAAACACTGGTTGTTTCTCTCTGAAAGCTATTTGCTTGCCACCCACCTACTGTGTCAGTCCTTAGAAAAGCTTGCCTTGGAAAAAATGGCTGGTCATCAGCCTCATAAGTCAGGCTTCATGTCTCCTCTCTCTGTCTTGACCTTGTTCCCAGCCAGAAGCACATTTGTCACAGCCCCACAGAGTCCACAGCAGAAACCTCTGCTTTGCCTTTCCTGGAACTGGGGAAAAAGTAGGGCAGTAGAAGAAGGAAATAAGAGGAGATGTTGGGGCAGGGAGGTATCAAAAGAAATGGACAGAAAAAATGAGATCAATGTGTTATCGCAGCCTACAGGATAGGTATGTGAAGGAGAGGAAGGGACAGGACTTCTGTCTGTGCTAGAGAAACTCTTAAGGGAACTGGTTGGGTAACATGGGAAATTTTACTGGAAAGGTTTCCAAGGCTGAAAGTTATCAAAAAACTGTTACAAGCAGGGAGGCAAAACAGTATTCGTCTTGGAAAATGGGAGGCATAGGGATAGCTATGGCCCTATGGAAAGCTTCACATTTTTTTTCTTTAGATGGCCCTTGCTTAATTATGCTGTGTACCAGTACTTACAGCATAGCCCTGCTTATGCCACAGCTTTTAACCTGCAATGTTAGCAAACGGCTGTAATGGCTGGCCCCAAACCACGTGGGTCCAAGTGCCACATGGCTTTCCCTCTTGGCTAGCACCCAAGAAGGAGCTGTAGCAGCTCCACAGGTCCCATCCCCACCCCAGTCTGCCTGGAGGCCTCCCATGTCCCAGCCAGCTCAGCATGGGGGCTGGGAGGACAGCGGTGCTGGTGTAACTGGTTTGGTCAGCATACCGGACCAGAGCCAGAGCGGGTGCCAGACAGCACTGCTCCAGCCCTGGGGCTGTTCCTCCGGTGCCTCCTTGGGGCACAGCAGCAGCAGGGGACCAGCACCCCACAGCTCTGTGGGTTCTTTGTGGAGCAAAACTGGGCCATGTAAGTGAGGGAGCAGGTTTCCACTGAGAAGGGCCCCATGCTGGCACATGAGCAGTGGAAAGCCAGCGGGGCAGCAGAGCGAGCAGGAAAGAGTATGTACTGGCGCTGGGTCCAGCCGTGGGTCAGCCTGGGTGACCAGCCGAGCAGCAGCACAGCTATAGTGCATTAGGTGCCTCTGCAAGCCTGAGTGGAAGGACAGAGGCGCTTTACGTCAGCCTCCAGCCATGTGCGCACAGGGTCAGTGCATGGCACCGACCCAGACACAATTGGGTGCTACAGGCTGGTTTTCAGGGGAGCAGTGTCCTTGCAGAAAAATTACTCTCATGGTCACTCTCTTTTGCTGTCCCAAGTTGCCCTTAAGGGCAGTGGAAAAAGCCAAGGGGAGAGTCCTGTTCTGCAGCATTTTCTCCTTGAACTCTAGAAGGAAAGTTGATGTTGCTGTAAATGCAGCAGCACACTTCGCCGGTGAGGCATTTCTGTGTGGCTGACAGGGATTTTACCTAAAAGTCATGCAGGAGGCTAGAGATATGTGGTCCTAGCCTTAACAGCTTTTTCTTTTCCTCCTGCTCTGAAGACTGGCATGAAATGATGAAAAGGGCATCAGGCAAGTACAGCTAGCCACTGTCTTCTACCAGTCAAGGTCTCAGCAGGAGATTCCTGCTCTGGAGGTCATAAGTCAAGGAAGCCTCCTTGGAACAAGCAGAAATACCAAATCCTAAGCCTTGAGCTGAGACTTGGTCTTCACCATTATCAGGGTGGAAGGACAAAGCCAGACTGGATTATTTCCTTTTCTTTTTTGAATTCTTTTTGTCTCAAGGCCCTGATGCTGTGGACAAGAGTAAGAAACTTCCCCTTGGGCCCCTCTTCCTTGGGCTTTTTCACATGCTGCTTGTATCCTGGGAGTAGGCAAACTAATCACCCCTCTTGCCACAGACTGTATTTTTTTAACCCGTTTTCCACAATGCATTCCAGTAAGACATGTGTCCTGTAAGTGTGTTGTCTTAGATCATCCTGCCCTCCACAAGCCAGGACTTGTGGAAAGGAAATCTATTTGGGCCAGGAATGTGTTAACTGTTTGCTGCTGGGTCTCCCTCCCATCAGGGGCTTTGTGCTGTGCCTGTGATTTTCCACTGGCTCTGCCTGTTCCAGCTTTTTATCTGGGTGCATTTTCCCACAAAGATGTGGTCTCAGAGGTGCCATCTTCACTGTTCAGTCACTCCAGTAAAGAAAATGGTTAGGGCATGGTTCTCCCACTGTCACCTTCCTACCAGGCACTTGGCTTTATCTTGCATTATAACTGAGACTAAATCTTTTTGAAAAACTATGTGTCAGCACTGAATTATTTATAGTCATGTCAAACATTCCTAAGTATATGGGTAAAACCCAGGATAAAGTATCCTGGTATGCCACTGATGACAAAGATGTGTTTTGCCAGTCAGAGAGCTGACAAATATGTGATGTAGACAAAGATAGGTTTTGCCAGTCAGAGAGGGGGGGGTTATTGTAACAAAGGCAAGCAATATGTCGTATTTTATTATTACCTTAATAATCACATATATAATAATACATTTCTTTTCAGCAGCAGAATGCAGGAGATAAAATCCTAGAACTGCATTTGTGAATTTGACTGGAGGAGGTTGCAGTCTGTTCCCAGGCCATGTTTGTTCTCTTCACCAAAACAAAGTACTACTTAAATAGAAGGCTAGAGACACTACGCTGCAGCTGAAATATGACCCATTACAAATGCCTGAGAAAATGCAATTAAAAACCCAAGAAATTTTAAATCATTTCTCCCAAATAAGACTGGGGGAGGTAATTGTATTGGTGTGTCAGTTATGAATCCACATTTTGCTTTGTAGTTGCTCATTTTCTTCATGTGCTATTTGCCCTTTTTTAAAGAATAACACAGGCCTTATACATGTGCATATAAAGTATACAATAATACATCATTATCGTGCTTGTCCTTTGTTAATCTTCTATTTAAAAATCTTCCAGCACTTGGAGTGCTCATCCTTGTATTCAAAAACTGCTTGGCTTTAGTGGCTGTTCTCTCCTGTTCTCGAAATAATTAAGACCTCTACATCTCTAAATTTTTGATATCATTTTTGTCTATGTTCTGATCGGTATTGACCAGCCCACTCTCACTGCTCTCCACTAGAGGAAACTGTGATTGATAGATCATGTCTTCAGCTAGAGAAGGTCTCTTGACCCTCCCAACACGGGCATTTAGGAATTCTTGCTCTCTGCTTTGCCATTGAGTCCTCGGTGCCTTGCCACATGAATGGGCTGGACAGTTGTCAAAGGAGTGGTTAATCTCAGCCAGGCCTGAGGGGGTTCAAGTGGAGTCTCCAAGGGCAAGGAATGATAGTCTTCCACCTGTTTTCATCTTCCCAGTCTTATCACAGCAATATATGCTTGCTTGGTCACTCCCTTTTGAAAAAAAGTCAGTCTGCTGAAAAACTAGATCCTTTGGGTTGCTCTACATTTAGACAAAACCAAGGTTGATTCCTGGACTATAAAAATGCACACTTTTCTTTCCATCCTTCAGCTAAGGAAGAGGGGAGAACAAACATTTGAGCAAATCCATCTATAATAGTGTAATATTTTACATGTCTGTTTAATAGACAACTACAGCAGTGAGGGAAAGCTCTCCCGTCTGGGTTTTCATCTGCATTCCAACAACCCTGTATCTCCTTGGGAATAAATTTGTGCATTGCTGACAGGTCACTGCTGGGGAGTCCAAGCACTTTGTGTTGCTTTGTGCTCTGGAGGCTGCTTAGCTTCTCCATCATCCTGCAGAGTTTGCAGATTGGATTGTGATTTTGTGATGGTTTTAGTTCATGGGTATAATTCTATTTTCTGGTAATGCTTAGACAGAGGTGGAAACTTCCCAGCCATGAAGGAACCATGGGCATCCTCAAGGTCCTGAGGACTGAGGACAGACCACTGAATGGAAAAGTTAAATAAAGTGTCCGAAAACTGGAGTTCCTGCGGTTGGCTCTTCAGCAGAGCTGTGTGACTTCTTATGCTGGAGTGAATAATTTTACCTGGGTTTGTTTTTCCCGTGTTAAAGGGTAATGGTGATACTGATAATGTGCACAGGGATTATTCCGCATTGAAAATTTTTGCTGGCTGGCTGGGGTATACTAGGTGGGAGTGTACAGGAGAATACACATCAAATTCATATCAGTGCTGGCCCTAATATAATTTCAATTATGCCTGCAAAACCAAAAAATATATATACAGCTTAGTCTATTTAGGTAACTGAGAAAATAACTCCTTCAGTGGTATAAATGGCATCTCCATTACTGAAATATTTTTGTCATGGCTTTAGCAATACATATATATGTATATATCTCCTGGAAAACTCCTTTTAATGTAGACACACCCCTGAGGAACTGGGTGTCCAGCTCGCTGAGAAGGTCACCTAGGTACCCAACTCTCTTAGACTCATTTGAAATTGCTAATTAAAGCCCATTTTTTCTCTTTTGAAATGATGGTTTAACACATTTCTCCCGATTTCCCCCCACCCCCATGAGGTCTCTATGAACAACATGGCAACATCTTCCCTCAGTCCCAAATCCAGCCTCCCTGTTGGTCGCCCTGCCTCTCAGACATACCTAGGCAGCAAAGCTGGGGGAGGGAGCCTGGGCTGGGCTGGGCTGGAGAGAAAGTGGAAGGGTAGGACTAGGTTTGTCAACATCAGGCAGCAAAGCCTATGTTTTTAACTGGCGAATAGAGAGACATTTCCCTTTAGCGAACAGACCTGCCCCTGTAATGCAAATGACGTGGAAGATTTATACCACTGGGTGTAGATTTTACTTGTTTTAAGATACACAAATCCTAAGCCTATTTTTCTCTTTCTTTTCTGCCTCTGGAGCTAATGCGTTTAACTCTCAAACAGGAGACAGCTGGTTGTTAGCTTCAGCTTCTCTTGATGTTCATTTTCTTTTTAAGCAAGCTTGCATATTATTCTAGCTTAATTAGATCTTTCTGCAGATAAAATCCTTGGAAGGGGTCCACTCCCCTTCCCCCATTCTGCTGGGTTGCTTGCTTGATTTCTTTCACATGTCCCTTCCCCAGTGAATATATATGAATGTTACGTGGTGTTAATTAAGGATCTCAACTGCATATTCGTCTTTGCAAAGCTTGCCAGTGTGCACAGGCAACCGTGATTGATTGACAGCACATGAAGAACAATGGAGAAGCCTTAACAAGTCTTGGCAAAGCAATACAATCAGTGGAGAGCATACAGAGGGGAAGAGCTTCACACAAGGACTTCAGGAAAATCTGTGCTTGGTGATTTTTATTTCCTTTTATTCAATGGCAGGAAACACTTCAGCTACGCTGCATCTGGTGATAAAGTAGCTTCCCCAAAGCCCACCACTAGATGAAATAACCACATGGCTGAGGTAGAACAAGCTGTTCTGGAACATGCAATTGTATGGTTGTTCAGGGAAGTCTTAAGAAACAGTGATTCTTCCCAGCAATTGCGTGGAGTGGGGAAATTTTGGTGTCGGGCTCTGCAGCTGTGCCAGGACAAGGTGCTTGTGACACTGGTGCAAAGAGTCCCCTCTTAGCTGAGGTCCTGACTAGCTGACCCAGGACTACACAGGTCAACCATCTGTTCTGCTGCCATCCTAAGGCAAACCTTGAGCAAGGCAGAAGAGACAAAGTCTGGATTTACTTGAACTCACACAGGAGGTCGTCCATAGGCAGAGTAAGCATCAGTTGTGGGCACCTGCTCTGCACATCAGGGGAAAAGGTCGTCCTGGTTCTGTCCATCAGGCACCGTCCATAGGGCTCGCCTGGCTTATGTGCTGTGGTGGTCTCTGGAACCATCAAATCTGAGCACCTCACTGTTTCCCTTGCATATTTGCATTCTCCTCACATTCCTAAGGCGTTAAAATCTGCTGCAAGCCCAGCTTTACAGAAGAGGAGGCACAGAGGTGCCATCTCTTCAGTTTCCTAAGCAATGATGAGGACAGGGCAGAACCAGGAATTAAACCTGGGTTTCCTGTTGGTGTTCCTTGGGGAGTTACCTCAGGGCTTTCCTGCCCATGGGGACAGGAGTATGGCTGGTAGCACATAATAAAAGGGCGCAGTGGTTCAGGCAAAACACTGAGGAAGCACAGTGGTCTGGGATCTGTTAATGGCTGGGAGCAGTAGCATATTGCAGCAGCATTAGAAACTCCTTTCCCTCCATCTGTCATGCCTGCAGTGGTATTTATGCAGGCAGATCTCTATGCCAAGGGGTCATGTTACGGTGCAATTCTCTGCCAACCATGTTACTGCGTGTTTTTGCCTTACCTGTGTACACAGGTCCAATCCATGTTACAGCTCAGAGGACGAATTCCTTGCTAAAACAGAGTTTAACCTTATGTATATCAGCAGTAATAACCACTGTTGCACAGGATTCCCAGGCACGTTCAGTTTTCTGTGCAGAGAGGACTGCTCACACCAGTGAAGAAGGCTGCCGAAGTGAGGTGCGCGCTGTAAATTTTAGTGATGAATGATGTGCCAACCTATAAAAGTTTGCAATATCCTTTTAGCCAATTGCATAATTATTATTTCTTGCCTATTTTATCACCTCCTCTCTGTCCTGCACTTGTCTCCCGAGTTGAGAAGCACTACAGATGAGGTGTTCGGGCACCAACAAAGCACTTGCAAGACCTGGAATCAATATTGTTGGCTGCTGCAATCCTTTGCCTCTAGGCTGGGCAAACCCCTTACGGTATGTCTGCACCAGGTGAACTAAGTGCTTGAGAAGTTCTACCTCCTTGTAGGCAACAACTGGATAAATTAACCCGGGGACAACATGGCATGACTATCTCCCCATCGATTTAGAGCTTGTCTCTTGAAGAAGTTGTCCTGGCTGCAAGGATGGCTCAACTGCTTATGAAGCAGTTGGTGAACACTGTGGTTAACAACCCTCATCATTAAGGTAAATGAGCACCAACACAGAAATTTTTAAATGAAAAATGGTCATACTGGATCACTCTAAACGTCTGTCTAGTCTAGTATTCTCTCTTCATTGGTGGTTGGTAGCAGATGTTTACAAATAACTATGTGAGAAAGGCAAGCATGTAGTGGTAATTCTCTGGTGTACTTGCCAGGCTGAAGCTTCCTAAAATCTTGCTGTTTAACAGAGCTTAATAGATCTGTCCACAACTTTGTCAAATCATTTTTTGAAATCTATTTTTGGCATCCACAGCACTGTTGGCAGCAAGCTCCAAAATTTAACTATGTATTTGATGCAGGGTTTCCTTTTGTTAGCTTTGAATCTGCCACCTCATAACTTCATTTTATGCTGTTTCTTCTACATAATCCTGCCATGTAACCAAACTGCATGGAAGTCTTTCTTCAGTCATCAAGAAACTTTTCAGACTAGTCTCTGGTCTACAGTTGCATGCCTGTGCAACTGTTGTGGTTATGTGTATGTGTCAAGGGGACGTTGTTTTTCACTTAACCAAGTCCATGCCAATATAACTCCCAATTTTAAATGCCATTACAATAGCCTGAATAGGTCTGCTGTTGATTTAATTCTTCTCTCTTCTGGGAAGTGAAAGCTTCACCAATGCAAAGCACTGCTATATAAACGTGACCACGCTCACTCAGTGAGCAGGTGTAGTCAAATGAGCACATTTTCAGCCACAGCTGTGTTACAAACCCTTTTCCAGCACTAGTGAGTTTTACCAGGGAGGTGTTTCTGCTGTGGAGATGGTGTGTTGTCAAGGCTGTGTTCTGTAGGAGCCTGTAACCCACAGGCAGAAAACAAGGCTTTGCTGCAAGAGTAACACCAGCAAGGTGGCTCACCCCTTTGCTGTCCTGACTGGTATGCAGGCCAGCAGACGTCTTCAGTGATCCAGCCTTTGAGGTTAAACCAGCCTGATGGGATGCAAATCTTTGAAAGAAAAAGCACAATTATCCTCATGAGGACACTATCCTGTACTAAGGAGTCTTCCTGCCCGATAACTGTACTGACACAATCTTCATTGCAGGCCTGTGCCTATGATTTGCATAAAAAGCTATGTCCCCAAGACCATATCTGACAGTGATAAAAGACTTGATTTTTCAGGAACCCTTGAGTTTCTATTAAAAGCAGTGGGAGAGATTGTGAGTTCTGCTCATTTGAAATTCAGGCCATTTACTCAGGAGTCTAAATATGGAGTTGGACTTTTATTTTATGATATATTGGCCTTTGTCTTGGGCTGTCATAAAGCAAATATGATATGCTAGCAACTGGCATAGAATTTTCAGTTACATTCTAAATGTTACAGCAGCAGAGAACGAAGTAGAATTACCAAAGGGTCAAAGGCATAGATTAGAAACATCATTAAGAAATGGTAAAAATTACTGATAAGTTTTAGTGTCTTTGTTTTATTACTTCCCTGTCTCAGTCAGGTCTGCAAACACACTGATTCATGTTTAATTGAACAACAGCTTCATTGTGAAACCTGCCATTCTTAGCTCTGGCATAGAAAATATCTTTAAAAACACCACCCCCGCTTTCTAACATTGTACAGACAAAGGATTACAGCTCATCCGCCATAGGATATACACTACAAGTGACATCATCTTCCTTAAGTCTCGTTTTCTCCTTCATATGCAATGTGGCAAACAGCAGTCTGGGGACCTGCGTGCTGTGTGTGCCTCTGTGCAAAGGGGCTGCCTTGCTGACAGCCTGCAACAGGTCCTCTCCTTCCCCCACCACTCTCCCACTCTTCCTGCACCTTGTGTGTGTGCCTTGGTCGCAACCAGTGTCCTCTGGGCCACTGCCCCATAGCTGCAGACTGGGGCAAGGCAAGTGATGCTCTGCGGAGGTGTGTAAGGGTGACCTTCAAGTTCCCAAAGCCCTACCCATGCTCTGGGCTATGCACAAGCAAGCAAGCTTCCCACTTCCCTGAAAACAGCACAAAATGAAGCACGTTCTGCTTCCTTTGGCCATGGCCTGTTGTATGCTGCAACATTTGCTACCTATGATCAATCATGTATATTTGATTGCTCTCACATAAATAAAAAGGATTAGCTGGCTCAGAGCATTTGGCTTACATTTCACCGTTTTGCTCATGAAGCTGAGCTGGATAGGAGTGTGAAAAAAACAGAGCTTGTGAAAGCCCTGGTATTGACACAGTTATGTCAGAAAAAAAAAAAAAATTGTCTGGATAACTAATTTCCTTTTGAGGGATGTGTTCCTTTGGTGCTCTAAGCTGTGGCTTCCACTGCTGTACTGGCAAACCCCATCTCGAGTAGATCATGCAATGCATAGATGACAAGGTATGGAGTCCAGCTTGGCTGTCACTCAAGCTGTATGGTGCTGGCAGCCAGTCACTCTAGGCAGTAGTCTGATGACCTTGGTGCAGCTCCCAGGAGTGGTATGCATCTATTGCAAAGTCTAGACTTGAGGAGAACGCGTGAGAGGCTTCTGACCTGCTTCTAATTTAGCATACTGCAGCCATGTGCTCAAGAGTGCATTCACCTCAGCTTATTTCAATTCCAGCATACACGGCACGGTGCAGTGGAAGACGCAAGCATCTTTGGAGGAGAGTGGATGGTCCTTTTAGGTCAGATGACAGATGCAAGCATGTATGCAGGATGTCCCATGTTATGGAATACATCTCTATATCTGCCTTAGACCAGGTCAAGTATTACCATAAAGTTAACTCAATGGAGTGGTCAAAATTGACTTAACTGAGGCTAAAAGTGACAGTTCAGTACAGATAAGCCCTTCATGTTTAAGTTGGTTATTTACATTAGATCAGCCTGTGTGAGTCACCGCATCTGACCTGAACAGCCCGTTGCACTACTTGGGTAAGAATTTGTCTGGCTCTGTCATTTTTTGCCATTTTTAAACACCTCATGCAGTCATGACTAGTAGAAGGAGGCTGGAAGCTTCTCTGGAACAGTGACGCCTTCCCTCCTGCTCTCAGTTTTAACCTTTAGCCCTTTTACTTTCAGCCAAAATTGCTGATAGGCCTTTCCTCCCATACTGTGCATTGAAGATTATGAAAAGCTAATGAGAAAAGCTAAAACTCATTTGCTCAGAAAGAGTAACTCCAACTCTCTCCTGCGGCAAATGAGAAAAGTAGGCAAACATAATGCATTTGTCATAGACTCTGTTGAATATGCTGTGTTGTATTCAGCTTCATGTAAGGGTACTGTAGGAAAGGTCTGGGCATAAGTCCCTGACAGATTAATGACAACTCCAACATTATTTCTACAGGGCTTGTCTGAGCACTGTAGTTTTCCAGAGCAAGGACTGACAGCCTAAGGAGACGTTGGGACCCAAGGGATCCTGGCAATTGGGAAGGTGGGGTGGGTATCTGTGAATGTTGCAAAAGAAGATCATGTCCACAGATCTCTGCCTAATGACTGCACCCAGCTCTACTGCAGACCCATAAGCTTTGGCCAGATGGGTCTATGAATCAGGGTGCCAAACATGCTATCATTTGACTTCTGAGTGTTTCCCCCAGTTCTGCAGTAAACATCTGCTTAGTGTGACCAAGGTCAAGTCACTTTTCCCACCTCTCAGTTTCTGCCTCAGGAAAAGGAAAGAAATGGTGCTTCTTGTCCTTAGTATCGTGTTAAGATCCAGCCCTGGAAAACTTCTTATATGTGTTCTGAACATTACTGATGATCCCAGAATGCTGAGACAGTGCAGCACGGTAAGTCTAGTCTGATAAGGCTAAAATATTTTTGAGCGAATTACCTACCCTATAGAGGCTGTTTTCCATTTTTGTCTTGCTTATTTTTATGCTTTATTCCAATGTGTATTTGAATCTCTGCACTGCCCAACCTCATACTGCCATTTGGGCAGGGGAAGGGAAAACGCTAAATTCATGGCTCATGTAACCACCTGGAAGCTGCCCACCAGGTTCTCCTTTTGGCTCCTGTGAAGTGCCTGAGGCTGGGACCACCCCGTAAAGCTCACAGGCTTCAGTGTTCCTGTTCCAGCTGCTTTGCTGACATGATGAGGTGGACAGATGGAGCCACTGTATGTCCTCAAGAACCTAAGTATAGCAGTCAAAATAAGAGAGAGGTATAGGAGGTTAGGAGAAATTTGCATTCATGCTGGTGTAATAATTTCAGACCCCTGGAAATGGGGTTTTGCTCTATTTTTTTTAAGCTGCTATAGACCAAAGCTGCATCCCCAAGAAAGCAATGACTATGGATTTGCACAGTAAGGCACATCTGTGAGAGGCAAAAAGATTATAAAAAAGTAGTTTACTAAAAGGAAAATTGGTTTCAATGGAAAACATGCATCCAACAAAATGCCTGGAACAATTTGACTGCAGCAAATACCTGACTTTATGGTTCAGTCAGAGATAAGCTATCAGGCTGAACGAAGAAGTAATGGAATGAAATTATACTGTCTGTGTTATGCTGGAAGGGCAGAATAAATGATCCCCAGACTTTGTGGTCTTGAAGGACTGTGGCATTTTCATGGATCTTCTACACAGTGTTGCTTGCAGCCAGACAAGACACCTGCTAGCTCTGTCTTCCTGTCTTGCCTCTGCTGTTTGGGTCTGTTGCAAAGCCTGATGTGGTAGGGGTAGAAAAAGAGTGTAGTAGGGCTAGATCCACAGAAAACATTTCCAGCCATGATAGAAAGGTAGTGGAGAGAAAAGCTGCTTTCCTGAACACTTGTGTATGTCTGGGCTCCCCCACTTCTGCTCCTGGCACTTCTTTTGGATAATCCTAAACAAGTCCCTTCTTCTCTCTCTTGAATGGACTCTTTACAAAGGAAAACTGAGGAAAAAGTCATTTAACTGAACTAAAAGCATGAATTTCAAATAGGTGAATGAACTGCATTAAAGTGGACACCTTTAGTCAGAATTAGGGTAGGCTACATTAAATGTTCTTCAGTCCGCTTTGGAGGTGAAGTATACTGCAGAGAATAAACATACCTTTAAATTAAAATGCCCACGTGGGGGTTTAATGTTATTTAATTAAGTTTTTAAAAGTTCTGTTAGCTTGCAAAGTTCATTCAAACTAGGTTTCCTGAACGTCTCCAAGTAGGCAAACCCAGAGTTTCTCCCACTGATGAAATGGGGGCCTTTCTACCTTAGGAAAGCAATGCTGCTGGACTCGGTTCATTAATACCTGGAAGGTGCTTTGCTCTGTGGGAGGTGTGAGGCAAGACACGCTTAGTTCTCTCTCGTGAGTGCAGCAGCCGCAGGCTTTGGGCGGCTGCATGTGTCTCTGTGCGAGGCTCCCAGGTGCACCCCTCTCCCACACACCTGCCAGCTTGCAAGGATGCTGCCGTCACCTGCATGAAGCTGTACCCAAGGTGGCAAAACACTGGTTCTGCTCTTTCTTCTGCCACATACCACATGTACCTACCTGCTAAAAATGGGGCCATAATGATGTATATGCATTTGCTCTTTAATGTGCTTTGAAGCCGAGAGGGGAGAGCGGGGTTTTGCTGACGTGTTGTGAGCACTTGATGTGGGTGACTTTCTTGTGCCATTTCGTTATGGGAACTCAACTGCAGCAGATTCCTGGAAACCTGATCCCTGAGATAAACATGGAAGAACTGAAACTGCGGTATCTGTCCAGTGCTTCAGACTTTCAGTTCAGAGGCAGGTCAGAGCCTCCCTGACCTGGAACAAGGCTGTCAGTATAAAGATAGCTGCTCTCAGGCGTAGGCACCCAGCAGGCCTAGGCGGAGGCAAAAGTTACATTAAACAGCCACTCTGCTTTCAGAGTCACATGAGACCTACTGACATGCATTTTCTAAGAGACTGATGACATTTAAAGCTCTTTGAGTAAACTATTTGCTTTCCATTTATAACAGGATATTCATCCCACTGCTTGTCACAGGAGTGAAGCACACTGAGCACCATCCCAATGACCAAATGTTTGCCATCTCAAAAATATTCTCCTGGAGAATAAAATATACATCTTCATTGTTAAATTCTGTCTCATCAGTAATGGTGGGACAGATTCTCTTACAAAGGTATCAGGTTTAAGAGAGCACCCATCTTACTAATCACACCAGCCTCTTTCCAGATGGCATTTTGAATACAATATAGACCAGGGGCTTTGCTAACCGATCCATTATTCAATTAATTAGCACTTATAAATTAAATATGTGCCTATCAGAGTGTGTCTTTCCATGTAGCAAGCCTCTTCTCACAGTGTGGCAAGGAAGGACTGTGAGTCAGTGGGTCACCACAGGTGACATGCAGGCCACCTCAGTCAGTTGTCTTGACTGAAGAATGAGAGGCAATTCCCATGTGCTGGGAGGCTGCAGCTGAAGAAGCAGCTGAGTTGAAGATTCAGAGCTCTTTGTATGCTCTTACTTTATAGGCTAGTATGCTGTTTGGTGGTGTTGACGTATGGGTGACGGCTCAAATAGCAGCATGACAGTAAGATGAACACGTAGCTAGGTACCTCACTCATCCAGTAAACTACTGTGTGTCCACTGAAGTTTGTGCCCCATGGGAAGGCTGATCTGTGGGCCCCCTGAAGCTGGGGGGGGGACGGGGGGACGGACCCATAGCAAGGCCAGCGATGGCTTTAAGCCATCTTGCTGAACCATGATGCCACACATCAGTGCAAAGCCCAGCACAGGCTACAGCTTTTCCCATGTATGGCTGAGACCTGCCCTCACCTCTGCACAGTCGCTGGCCTCTAAAGCTCACTCAGATGAACTTGCAGAGGCTGCAGTAACATTGCCGAGCTGCAGGGTGAGGTGCAAGGTGCCGGATACAAACTGCTTCTCCAAAGTGAGACACAGATTAGGTGTGGGACTACGCCCAGTTTACTTAGCTGTCAGTGCACTCCCTGGCTTGGGAAATCTCGAGGCGGCAGGCTGCTGGCACCTGGGAGGTCACATTGGTCACTCTGTACTTGCCCTGTTCTTAGGCTCTTTTTCTAGATAGTTGCTACTGGCCACAGCTGGAGAAGACAAATTGCATTAAATGGACCTTTGGTGCGTTCCAGGTGTAGCCAATCTTACGTTCTTAAAATCAACAAAACTAGCTTGTAGTAAAACTGGTTAGCTAAGGCCGTTTTGGTACTGAGTGTTCATTTGTGGAGTGCTTTGAACATCAGGAAATAGTAGCTAATCTTTGATTCTTGGTAGTGACTGCTTTTTCAAAAGGAGCTATGGGTGGGGAGGAAAGGGAATTTCTGTTCAGTTCCTGATGCTGGTTGTCTGGGAAATACTTTTAACATGCAGAAGAACAGATTTGCATGTTGGTATTTTGGGGATGTTTCCCATGAGAACAAAAGTACAAGTCAAAACTCTAGCTGACTTGGGGGTCTGGTCACGATTATATTCTCCAAGGGTTTGTGTTACTCAGCTGATAAATAGGGTTTAAATAACGGAAAAACAAAGGTATTGCCTTATGTATATAACAGCAGCATCACCGCATGCGCTGTCTTCCTCTAGCCGTCCCGATGTTAGACCAGATGTGATGGAGTCGTCTGCTTACGGTGTTTGCTTCCCTCTGCCCATAACTTGTGTTGTCTTATTCAGCCAGAATTGATAGTTTCTGAGAAACTCCTGATGGATCTGTGGACACCAGTGACACAAGTGCGCAGATCCCATCATGCCTTCGCAGAACAGATCCACTTTGACGTGGGTCTGGCACAAATGTCCCTGTTAAATGTATCCTGCCTATTGGAGCAGAAAGACTGAACCGTGGAAAGTCAAAGCAGATTTTCCAAGGTACGCAAGCATCTAAAAACACAAACTGATGCCCATCCAGCTTTTCAAATCATCCACACAGGTCAGGTCCCTAACCCTTACTGATTATAATGAGAAAGACTTAAGTGCTTTTTAAACTGTCTGCCTCCTTTGGCCTGTATGCAAATGCCTCTCAAGCTGTGTGACGTGTTGCGGTCTGTGCAGGACTGGTTAAAAGAGGAAAGGGAATTTCAGAATGCAGCATGGTTAACCATAGCACTGAATTTACTTCAGGGGAACAAAGACAGACAGTCCCCATCACAGCTGCATGGTGTCTTTTGTCACAATAACTGGATGTTTATGGCTGGAGAGAGATTGTCCCATCAAAATGTCTTTGGTTTTTACATGTGTTGTGTTACTGTGTTGCAGGCGAGGGTGCAGGGTTGGTCATCACAGGATATTGCAGTGGAACCAGAGAAACCAACCCAAAGCAAAGACCACCAAGAAGCCCACAGTGGACAGCAGGCTTCCTGGTTTGCAGAGTTACCTACCTTCAGTTGGTAAGAACTTTTAGTGTGGACAATGCTGGAGTAATCTTTAAAATTATCACAGACATCTGTAAGTTGTTTCAGGGAAAGACCTCTGGCAGGCACTGTAAATCATGTAGCATCCCGCTGTGGCCCTGGCTGAACAATTAAAAGAAGATGTTTAGGAACAAGTTGAACCCTAACTTACAATTCCCATTGCCAGCTCCTGTGTGATGCTGCTTAGATAAGTCTTGCTCCTGATGGCTAAAGATAGAAATGTTTTTCTACTCTGATTTTGTTTTCCTTCTTAAACTCAATTCAAGCAGGCCTCAGAATAGTTTTGGAGTTTATTTAGTTCTCATTCTTTGACTTGGTTTTGTGCTGGACGTCCCAGACTGGCTGGTCCAAGAGACATCAGAGCTTTAACTCAGGCAGCTGAGCAGGCTGGTGCCCAAATACAACCTGCCATCAGAAACCCCTTATGAACCATGTTTAAGAGCAAGTAGAGAGTGAAGCTTTGCAATCTTGCTGCCAAGACAGAAAACTAGTATCAACCTGTTTTAATGGTGCAGAGGGCTGCTACACCCAGTAGGAACCAAATGGGGACCATTTTGTTTGGACCAGCAGGGTTGAAGCCAAATAAGTCCCCCAGACTTGCAGCTGCTGGCTGCGTCAGGAGCTCATGGAGCTGCCTGAGCTCCGTGACTGCACACCAGGAAGGTGGCTGCCACTCTAGTAAGGGCTCAAGGTGCCTGTTGTCACAAAACATGTGCTGTTGTTGCCAGCTTCATAGCTAGTTCCTGAGTAATGCTTCTTCCCTGTGTTGTGGTCACTTCCAGGTGTGTCAAGGAAAACAGGGCGGATTTTGTGCAAGGAAGTATTTTCAAGTTATTTTCAGTAAGGAGATGAAAGTAATTTTTCCTGCTTTTTTCCGGCAAAAAGAGAAATTCTGGCAATATGGTTTGACTTCTGCAGCCTTCACAAGTTGCCTTTGCTTCCATCAGAACAGTGTTGATAGCTGGCAGGGTTCACTACTGGTGGCTGTGCTCAGCCAGAGGAACTCTATACTGTCCACCAGAAGTATTTATCCCAGTTATCAAACACCAGCCACACAGCACGCTGTCTTTATCGCATCCCCCTTTTCTGTCTCCACCTGCCAAACAGTCCACCCCAGAAACCATCCCTTGTCCTGCACCTCGTCTCCAGTTCAACGTGAAGTCAATCTTCACTCAATCACGGAGCATATAGGCCTTCTCCTACCAGAACGGGTCAAAAACATCTTGTCAGTTGATCATGGCTGCAGGAAGAAGTGGCTCACCTCATGTAGGTTAAACCAAATCAGGTTTGAAATGGTTTATTGATTTATTAAGGACATGTAACTAACGGACAATCAGTGAACTATACATGCAGGATCTATGTCAGCAATACAGCAGTCCAACCACAATGTTAGACACCTAGAAAACACTAATAAATTCCTGCAAATTCCTAAACGCACTTAAGTCACTAATCCCCAGTTGTTCTCATCCCACACACGCCAGCACCCAGCCCTCTCTCACTGGCAGCAGGTCACTTCTGGGAGCACGGGTCCCCTGCTTATGCCCCACTCCCACTGGAGTCGTGGCCACTCCAGCTCTAGGGGTGCCCACGCTACTCCCTGCTATCAGCTAATGCACCTGCTGGTGGGAAGGCACCCCAGCAGGTCACACACACACACAAAGTGTGGGTCCCTACATGCTGCACCCCACAGGGTCAGGCCACGCGCTGGGTGCTGGCTGCTGATGGTGCCTCACAGGTGGGGAAGCTGCTGCATCTGGCCTTCGCAGAGGTTGTGATGTGCCAGACCGGGTTTTGACTGCTGCTCTGTTCCCAGTCTGAGGCCGATCCCTGCTCCGTTGCAAATTTCTATGCTGCTTTTATACAGCTTTTCAGACCAACTCAGTCTTTGCTTCAAAATTATCTTTGTCATTCCCTGGTTACCGCTTAATCCAGCTGATGGCTGCCATCCTCTTCAGCACGATCAGATGAAGAGTGATGGTTTATTACCTCTTCAGCAAGATCAGTTTTGGGCAAATGCGCTCTCAGACACTTTTGGGTTTTCTATCCTCACATGCTGTTTACACTCACTTAGCTGTCTTAACAGCTGTTGTTTTCCACATCATTTTGCCAAGGGTGAGCTCTGCAGGTACCCCCACAGGTTATATTACACAACTATCAAACTGTTATTAAAGAAAAGAATACTGACCCCATGGCTGGACTGGGCTGGGGGGGGAGCTTATTTCTAGGTGTATTTACTTTCTCAGTGCCTACCAGTTCACAATTTTTTGAACTTACTTACCAGAGCTTGCACAGCTATATGCAATTAATCTGTTCAAATGCAGTCATTGTGCTCAGAGGACCAACCACATATGTCTATAAACTTAATCCCTAGTGACCCCATGTCTGGGGGGGATGACAAGGAGGGTAAGGAGGAAGACCTGAAAGCTAATTTTGTCACACTGTGTTCTGGGAGAGTACAGACCCAGCCTGAGCCAGTGTAATACACAGCAGCCCCTGAGCAGGCTCTGTTTCTCCTGAACTTCCCAGGAAGAAAATTGGAGGACAGTCCTAAAGCAGTGCCCTGCAAGACCAGGAAGCTGGCATGGGGGCCAAACACCAGCACTTGCCTTCCTGGGACACCAAGGGCAGTTCTTGAGGGTTGCTCCTCCCTTTGAGGCCCCTTGCAGCTCCCAGAGGGGTGTAAAATGCCGGTGTGCCACCTGGCCTCTGGCTCACCATCTGCAGGGCCACGGCAGCTCTGATCGCCCGTTTTGTTCCTCGCCTTCTCTCACCTGTTGTGTGTGATACAGGCTTGGTGCCAAGCTCTTGAGCAGCTGCCCTTTCCCAGCTTTCCCAGCCACGCCAGCCTGAGGAGGCCCAGCCCTGTTTGTTTGCAGTGGCAGCCCATGAATAGTAACTACTTGAGGCCATTTTGCACACTTCTGTCATCTTATAATTAGCACTTCGTCCCGCAGTCTGTAAGAGTCCCTTCCCCCCCAGCGTGCCTCTCCTTCCTCTGCTGCATATTGCAGCAGCATCCGCAGCCCCCTCAGAGGTGTTTCTAGATCACGTATTACCCTAAGTCCCTGTGTGTGACCATCAGCCACAGTCTCATTTTCCCCCCTCGCAATAGCACTAATGGGCAGAATATTCACCAACCTGGACAAATCCTGGTTTTGCTTTGCTCTGTGCCAGGCTCTTCTCTTCTGCCGCTACATCAAAAGTAATTGTGCATCCCCCTGCCCCGTAAGTGAGACACCTCTCCTTGTCCTAAGTGCTTCCTCCCAGTCCTGCAAGGCAGGAGACCCAGAGGAAGCAGGGATCTCATTGCTGGCTCTGCCTAAACCCACCGGAGAAAATCAGAGCGCTCTTCACATGCTTACTCCTCAGGGCAGCGAGATAAATGCTTAACAACTTCCATATTGCAGGTTGTTCCTTCCTCGGTGCCAGTGCACAGCTTTCCCCAGCCCCGTCCTTCCTCCTGCGGCTGATCTCCTGGGCAGGGCTTGCTTTGCACATTTTGTTCTTGGCTGTTTCAAACATTGCCTCAGGCCCTTATCGCCTCGAAAAATCAGATCATATAGTGGTGGCCTTAGAGACAACCTGATTGATATCTGAGCAGCTAAACAAACAGTAAATTTGAATAAAATTTGGCACCTTGTTGCCTATTAGTTGTGCTGATTCTGAGGGGGTAATTCACCGACATCAGGTAAAGTGCATGTCCTGAGCGTGCGTGGCACTGGGGCTTCAGGTGTGTATGAGAGTTTGCAGGAACGGTGTGCAACCCTCATGAAGGGCCTTTTGCCTGTTCAGATCCTGCACGCTCCAGCCTGTGCAGTCACAGGGATTTGGTATTGCTGGCCACTGCCAACCCAACAGGACTTCTCTGTGTGTTTATACAGAAATGCAGACACATGCAGGAAGAGGAGAGAGTTTCCCTGTGATCCTTAAATAAACACTGATGAAGCTAGGAGCTCCTGCATCTCAGCTTCCACCAGCACCACTAAAGCTGGTGGTAATGGTGAGAATGTGCTCAGAGGAAGATAATGTTTCTGGGTGGCCGTTTACTATGTAATTGTGATACAATTATTCAGCTACTCTCTAGCTGCTTCCTCCAAACTCATTCCCTGTGGCCTTAGGAAATAATGCTGTGGGAGGATTCAGATCCTCCCTGATTTGAGTATCACCGTGATCCTGCCTGAATATCCCATGCCTGTTTTATTTTGGATGACCCCATTGCTCAGGCAGAAGGCAAGGGCTGCACCCACTGCTGCTGTTGCACGTGCTGTGAACTGACTCGTGTGGCGTTTTCCTCTGCAGACAGATGAGCTGAGTCCTGGCCCACGGATAATGCTCGACAGAGCATCCAAGGGGTAGTCTGTCTGGTGAGCAGACTTCATGCTCGGGTGACAGACACCACTTTGCACCCACACATGATTCCCAAACTGCTGCCCTTTGTAGGTTAGCATACCTGGGACATAAATTGCACCCAGGGCATTAGAAGGAGAGTTGGTTCGGTTCCCCAGCAGCCAATGCAGACCTGGCGGCCCAGCAGCCAAGAGAAACTGCCTAGCTGGCTACAGCACCAACTGCACTGAGGTCTGGCAATTTAAAACGGGTGGGTTTTCCTCCAGCGGTGCTTGTCTATTTATTGGCTTGATTGTAATCACAGCCGCCTTAACTTGTAACTGATACTGTCCTCCCTGCTGTGTAGATGATGTTCGCTTGGGTATCAGATACTGCTGTGTGTGTTTGCTTTTGTTATCACCCACCATCAGCAGGTCTCTTTAAAAGGCCAGATCTGACCAGACACCAAGGAGAAGAGAGAGATGCCATTTATTGTCTTCCTTCTAGCTGATCAGCTCTTTCCCATTGCATAAATGCCAGTGAGGGCTGACTAGGATGAAAATCCATGTGGCACATCCTTTGATCATGCATAATGTATCATGGAGCGTTCAGCAAACCAGGTACTCCCAATTAAACATGCACAGCCTTCTAGGCACACGACCTCTCTGTACCTCCTGCATGATACCTGTGCTCTTTCTTTCTAAGCCACGCACGGCTTTGAGAAATCTGGTTGTATGCCTAAAGCTAAGGAGGCCACGCTCAGCCGCTGGCACCAATGGTGGCCTGACCTTGAGGGTATCTGGCCTGTGTGGAGCTGGTGTGGGTGCAGTAGGCTAAAGCTGGTGGCCTAAAAGGCAGGTCTCTCGGCTGGCTGCCTCAAGCTGGCTCTGCCTTGTAGCCATGGGTCACTAGAGAAGGGTGCCACAGTGCAACTTGTCCCCCGACTGCTAGCTTAAGGGTTTAGGGAGGGTGGAGATGATGGTGGCCAGACTGCTGCTGGAGATCCGAGAAGAGCATGCTGAGGCTGGGTGGGTGGATGCTCCTCCATTCCATTTCAGGCACGGTCATTCTTGCAGGCAACCTCCAGACTGTGCACCAGCTGGGTGGTACCAAGGGTGGGCCTGTCTGACATGCACTCATCTCAGTTCTCAGACCAAAAAAAAAAAAAAAAAGGAGGATGGAGTTAAAGGTGAGAGAACATATTAGTAGCGTAAGGCCAAGAAAATACGTGTAACACAATACTGTGACCCAACAGGAAATCCAGAGGTAAATCCAAGTATGCTTGGATTTACACATGTAACTTTAACCGTCCTGCAATGGCACCTTGGGAGCAAGGGATGGCAGTTACCTGTGATCACAGAGCAGATTAATGATGGTGCATTAAATCCTTTTTTAAATTATTTTTTCCTGTTTTCCCATAAGGTACAAGCGTAGGATTGACGAGAGCGGGGCAGCAGGACGAGTTCCCAGGTTGAGATGCCGGGCCCCTCGCCTTCTGGCCTCCCTCAGCTCCTGGCTGGTGGGACATAAGGTAACGTCACCTTCAGGTCACTCCGCTGGCCCCCCGCGTCCCCGGGCTCCGCGAGGCGCTGGTGCGGAGGGGGGCGGGCGGCTCTGG
>JAVJGI010000060.1:7396447-7409516 GCA_035590275.1 Ibycter americanus | reverse complement strand
GGGCGAGGCAGGCTCGGCCCCCGGCCCCGGGATGGAGCCCGCAGCGGGCCGACCTTGGCGAGGGCGCCTCGTCCTTGGGTCTCCTTCCCGGCGGCTGGCCCGGCCTGGGAGCATCGCCGTCGGGGGAGCCTGCTCTCCCGGCCGTCGTCTGCCTTAGACTTCTGGGTGGCTGTTCTTTTTTCCTCCCTTTTCTCTGGATAAAGGGAACCGAGCTAGTTTGACCTCGTCGAGGGCGAACAATTGGCTTTTAATGCCCCCGTGAGAAGGAAATGGCTGTGTGTGCGTTTGTGATTAAATGCTCATCATGTATTTATTAGGTGCTGTACAAACAGCATTTAGACTAAGAAGCTTTTAACGTTTTCTTTACGCAAATAGATAGCCTTCCAGTTGCTGCCAACCACAGCTGCTGTGCCACCCTTGCGATGTTGAATTCGGCTCCTGTTGTAATGGATCAGCCGGAGGTGCCACATCCGGAGCCACCAGCTTTAGCTCTGGCGGGCAGACTAGAGCAGGCTTCTGCTCTAGCTTTACGTGAGCAGAATCGGGTTGTGGGTGCGCATGGATAGGTATTTTCTGCTCCTGAGGCACCAGGCAACTGCGCAGTGCTTCAAACGCGGAGGCTGAACCAGGTCCTTCTCCCAGACTGCCTGTACCTATCCACCTAGGACTGATTTCCATTTGCGGAGCTGATCTGCAGGCTGATGGTGTGATTCCTCTGTTATAAGCCTACCTGTTGCAGGAAGCTTTCTTGTTCAACCCTGTCGTGCTCAGTTGCTAGACCCACTGTGTATTTTCTGAGACCTCGGAGTGGTTTTGACCTTTAAAGGTGTCTTTGGTGTTAAAAGCATCCTGGCTGGGAACCTGATTAAATAAGCTACCTCCCAGCGTTTGCCTTTTGATGTTACAAAACTCAAAGGCGTTACGCTGCAGACGACAGCATTAGTGTTTGGTTTGCTACAACAGCACCTCCTATGACCGTGCTCTGGAAAAAATTTCCACACGTCCCTGACGTCACAGCCATTTGCTTTACGCTGCCTGGATACCAAAGAGTCCTTTTAACTCCTGGAGCGCCACACTACTGCACCCAGCTCTGCCCTCCGGCCCTTGGCTACCTCTGGTGCACGTGAGGAAGATGAGAAGATGGAGTGCCTTTCTGACAGAGTCCCTCAGCCTCCGAGTCGCTGGCTGTCCCTTCTGCTTGCCTGTCTTTCACAGACTTGGAAGGAAAACAACCAGAACCACCTGCTTTCATCGGGAGGCTTCTCCAATGATGGAGCTTTTTTGGGAGGGGCTGGGGAGTGAGGAGGAATGCTTCCACCTACTGCTTCCTCCCCTTCCCTTATAGCTCCTCACTTCAAGTCCTTTAAATAAACCACCTCTCTTTTTTTTGTTGTTTGTGATTATATGAAGACAGTCTGAGATGAAGCAGACTCTCCTTCAAGTACTCTTTGGCTGCTGTGCTGGCCTGCTTGTTCCTATATCCTGATTAGCATATAGTTGCTTGGCATGGTTGGGCTTATCCTTCCCGTAGGCAGCCTGGTGATGCCTAGTACAGCATGTTACTGTGCAGTTAATCAGTTGAGATAATCCTTGTAAACTGGTAACTGATACCCAGAGTCTGAGCCATGCTGTGTCTCCAGGTTCTTGTCCACTCTCTGCTTCCCCCCCTCCAATTATTCTAGGCATCTCCCTTCAGACCAATGCTAAATTCAATCTCTCGTTATTATGTAATTCACCTTTTAATTGGTACAAGCAGTGCTGGAGTGCCTTTGCAGACAGAAGGCTGGTAAACGTGTGGTACTGTGACATCTCTGAGGACTTTCCTACATTTGAGATTGAGTATTGGAGTTAATTTGGGCCCGAATTCTGCTCCCGTTGTCTGTAATGGAGGTGGATAGCCTGAATTGCTAGGGGACATCAGGCTCCACAATGGCTTGTAAACCTGAATGAAACATCTACTGTGGACTCTCCTGGAAACAGCTCTGAGGCCTAGAGCTTTGTGGAATGGGTGTCCTTCAGAGCACACCCATAGTAAGGCTTCTGGCGGTTGGGCATTTGCTTCACTGAAAGTCTGTCACCTGTGATACCACGTGATGGTAGTGCTGGGTCAGTCAAGGGATCCTTCAAAATATGCAAGAACACAGTTTAATCTCCATGTTTTACAATTGCAAATTCCAGTTCATGGATTTCTAGGTTTTCAGGGGCTCATGCGTCTAGCCCCTTGTAACAACTGGAACGACTTATGTTTTCTGTCTGCATCAGGGTGTAATCTCGCTGTTAAATACATGCCTCTGCATCAGGGCTTGTCATCTGAATTCAGTGTGCTGGGCTCTTCCTTGTGAGTGGCAAAGGTTGCAAGTTTTGTCCTGAAATGTGACTGCCTTGAGGGCTTGATTCGATTCCTCTTTCTGTTTGTTTTCTCTTGCAGTTAAGATCCTCCTCTTCTATGTCATCTTCTACGGTTGCCTGGCAGGTATATTCATTGGGACCATCCAAGTGATGTTGCTCACTGTCAGTGAATTTGAGCCCAAATACCAGGATCGAGTGGCACCTCCAGGTAACTAAATAGGAGGCCCGCGTTTGACTTGGTGCAAGCTGTTCTGGGGAGGCGGCTTGGTTACTCACCTCCAGAAGGAGGATGAAATAAGCGTGTCGTTGCTGCAACACATATTTGTAGGGGGTGGGTATGTTCTCAGCCTTCTGTGTTAACAGTACTGGGGCTTGAAGGCAATCCTGCTAGAATTAAAGGTTGCATCACATGAAATATGTCTCCCATCTGAGACAAGCTCAAACCTGGATTGCTCCTCTTCCCCTAAACCAGAGTGATGGAGTGAGGTTAAGAGGCTTCACTTGGGGATGAGCTGTATGAAGAAGCTGGGTTCAGTTTGTTTTTCTTCGTAGCCACTGTGTTCCCGTGGGTAAGTGAAGGGAGAAAGGTATAGTGTTAGCTTTATCTGTGAAACTCGGGTGCACAAGGAGAAAGGGCACAGTACCAATTCTGGATATGCTTACTGGATTGTGTTGGCCAACACTGAACTACACTGAGTGATCTAGAGTAGATGGTAGCATTTACTAATGGGCATTTCACTTGATTCTGTTGTGGGAGGTTAAAGGTGGGTCTTGTAGTTGCTGATGCATGATCTATCTTTAGTAGATAAAATAAGTCTCTGTTCAAAATTAAAATCATTGCTTGAGCAGTGTCTGTGGCCAGCCTGCCTTTGGTAGGGGCAAATGGCATAACTAGCCCCTGCTGCAGGTTCCCCGCTCTGCCTGCTCAGGCTCTGCTGCACTATCTGATTCCCGCCGCAGCCAGCGGCGGCTCAGAGGTGGGGGAGCTGCGCAACTGCTGCTTTCCCACATTACAAATGACCTTGAGGCTGCTTGGCACTGGGGATGGTAATGATCTGTCTCCAGTTGCTCTGTAAAACAGTTCAGAAGCTTTTAATAACAGTGGTATTTAAGTGACAATTGTGAGGCTGATGGCTTGTAGCTACAGAAGTTGGCTCTGGTGTCGCATGGTGTCTTACAGCCCCACTGTCTGCAGTGCTATGCTGGGATTATTCCCTGCCCTAACAACACAGGGAATGTTACCATCACCAAATGGTGTTATCTCAGCAAAGGGTCATCTTTTCCATGGAATTGCTATTCCACCAGCACTTTTTAAAGACAGAATGGAGACTGCGACTGCTGTCTTGGTGTGTGGCGTGTCTCAACATAGCAGCACGGCTGGGGTAGATGCTGTCTTAAGCACTGAAAGTGGCTGTTTCCATCTCTGCAATGGGCTCTGACGTTTGCAGGAAAGACTAAACTGTCACTGATACTGCCCAGAGCTGCTAGCTGCATCTGAAAAGCCAACATGGCTAATGGTGGAGTAGTTATTTTAATAGTGTGTTTTTCCCCGGCTGAAGCCCAGTGGTCTCACCAGACGTGAAATAATTAGTGAAGAAGCCCATGGATCTTGGGTCACATCCAGATAGACCTGCTGTTTAGCCTGATGTCACATAATTACTCATTCTAGGTAAACTGTTCGCTTTCTGTGTAATAGCAGTTTGCAATTTCAATTTCAAAGTGACTCTGTGGTAAAATTTCTGTGTGAGATTTCAGCCTGCAGAGGATTTTTATTCATCTTTTAATTGCATACTGCACCAGTTTTTCTGGGGCTTATCTTTTTTTAACCAAAAAAGGGAACTGGATTTTGAGATGCTCTTGTAGCGTGTACTACAGAAATCAAAATGTCAAAATGGAGGAAGAATGAAAAGGTCGTCAGAGATCTTTGTAATGGGCTTTCAGGACATGCACTGAAATCAAGGGGTGGGGAACAAAATCCAGTTCCCTAAATATGTGACAGCAGGCAGCCAATAAACAAGGGGTTTGAACCAAGGTGTAATAGCATGTACATACAAGTTCAGAGAAATAATCACCAGTTAATAGCACAAGGTCCTCTGCAGGGCATCATGTGACAGATCTTTCTACAGATGTGGATGAGCCGGGAGTAAGGCATAGTGGGGGTTGGCTTTTAATACTGAGTCTGTTCCTTATCCTGTAGCACAGCGGCTGTTAGACCACGAGTCAAAAATAGCCTTTTAATGTAGGCTTTCAGAGATTGACACTGCAGTGCGTTGCTGCACTGCTGTGTTTGGGGGGTCAGCAATCCCTGTATTCCCCTGCTGTGTAGGGCTCTCCCCTGCGCTGCAAGCATGTCTGCTCTGCTAATGACAAACACACATGTGGGCATGTTCACTCCTGCACTTGGTGAGCATCAGACTTGATTTTTTTTTTTTGTCATTTGGGACCCCAGCAGACTATGAACTACATAAAATAAGGTGTTGTGCAATTCTAATTCCTGGTTCTTGGCTTGCAAATCTTCCCACAAGTATATTGGCCATTTGATAGAGCCCTGGGTTTTTTTGGAAGCTAGAAAACATGGTTTTCCTATTACAGTGCTCTGTCCTTCCTGGGCAAGTTGCTTTTGTGTCAGCCCGAAATGGCTGGGAAAGGGGAAACTACACTTCCCTGCAGGATTTGCAGGAGAAAATGCTGTAGGGGCTGCTATAATATCATTCTTGCTCTGAAATACAACAGATTTCGTAACAGCAACGGAACCTACAGGATGTTTTATTGAGTTATTGACGGGGGTATGACACTGAAAGCCATAAAGTGCTATTTTTGTAACCAAGTGTCATTAATATGGTAATTGGTTTCTGTATTGAACACAACAGGAGTGTTCTGCTGGGCTTCAGGGCAAGCTGAGTTTTTGTACCGTTCCACGATACTATTTTTTTCCTCCTCTTTTGTCTTGGGGTGGGGGAAGGGACAGCGCAGTTCACCTTGTCCAGCCGCGCCATTGCGACAGCCCCAGCTCCCAGTTCCACGTGGGCTGCAGGCTCGGACTCTGCTTTAAGCACAGAGGACTTACCCTGCTAATAGGGAAGGATGAGGATATTTCCTCTTAAACACAGTGTGCTGAGTCTTTAAAGAATAATACTCTGTTCTCCTCTTCCCCTTCCCCAATGTAAATTGGGCTGTGTATCCTGCCATCTTGTGGTGTGCATCCTATGAAACACGGCATCCCATCCCTGGGGCTGGTGGGGGGGCGAGAGAGCTCGCTGCTGCCTGAGGCTCTTTAGGTTGCAGCTGCAAGGAAGAAGCCCTGCTCAAGCCAGGGCATTTCAGGTGTCCCTGCTTCAAGTGCTGCCTGGCCACGATGTGCCAGGGTGTGTCATGGAAAAGGCAGCTCTGGTGTGTCCCTCACTTGGCTTATTTAGCTGGGGTAGCAGCAGGGAGGTGGCAGGGAGGCCCCAGGCAGTGTGTGCTGTCTCCTGTGAAGTAGCACTTTTCCGCTCTGTCTCTTGTCTCAGCACCCATGTTCAGAAAAAACTCTGAATCTCAAGCTCCAAGGATGTTACTTGCCAGGCAGACTCTGCTGCATTTGTAGAAATCTTGCACCTGCTTTTTGCGCTTTGGGGATGGGGCTGGAGGGTGACTGAAAGCTTGGAAGGACATCGCTTGGTATGGAGGCTTTCAAAGGCTATCCTCATTCAGTAAGTTGGGGGGGTGGTAAGCTGAAATGGTGTCGTGATCACTCAGTTTGCCATCTGTGTCATCCCAGGAGCGTTCAGACTCATTCTGAACCAAGATTACACGGAACTTGGAAATGAGCATTGCATTATGAGCAAGAGTGGTTACTGTGGACTTACACAACCATTCCTAATAACAAGCCTGACTTCCCACTTCTAGTTTCTTCCTCTTCACCCTCAGGACACTGTTTTTCCTGAAGTCCTGCTCTTGCAGCTTAGAATGATAAAATTATGTAGAAAATCTGGTTTTAAATGAACTCAAATAAATGTGATTTTAAGATGCAGCAGTGTTTTGGAAGTGGAACTGTAGCTGAAAAAAAAAATTGACTTTACGTGCTTGTTTCGTGTCTTTGTATGTCCACAGAGTTAGAAAGCCAACAGAAGGTGGTGTCTGTTACCAAGTCAAGGCATCACTCATCATCTATGTGGACAGTCTCAGTCAAGTGAATGTAAGAAGCTTATTTCCTAGCAATGCACCCTTAAGAGCCAACTGCAGAAATTTTCTAAAGTAGTTTGTCAGTATTTTAGCAATGAGTCGCTTGATTCTTCTGTGTGTGAAGAACAGTGTCACCACACATGACACCATGGTGCACCTCTGTGGTAACTGCATGAGATGCAGAACTGAGGCAAACACAGGTTATAGTCTGAAGATAGACAGGGTTGTTTAGACTCCTGGCTATGAAAGCACTTCAGGCATTGGGTTGTCTGCCCCTGCCTCCCCCACCACCCCCCTCCCTGGACTCTGTTGTGAATGGCTTCCTCATGTGCATGGAACCCTTAAGAGGCTTATTCATGCCTGTCACTGGAGCCTCATACGTTCTCAGGTGTCTAGCAGCCCATGGTAGAAGCACAGGAATGGCTCAGGTATGTAATTTTTTTGCCCCTACTTGCTTCAGTTCCCCAGTAGGGATGAGAGAAGGTTTTAGAAAGATTACAGAAGTTTTCTGCAGAGGCTACCTCTGTTCATACCAAATCAACACACTTTTTTTTTTTTAAAGCAAGACTGCTTAAGAAGGATTCAGTGATAATGCTGCTCTGATAACAGCACTGGAGCTCTTATTTTGGCTATGGGATGTACAGATAGAGAACAAAGAAGGGAATGATAGATACATGCTTAGGGCTTTGTGTCTGATGCAGGCATGTGCAGGTGGAGGCTGTGGTGGAAGCCGGTAATACATTTTTAATCAGGATAAAGCTATTTTTCATAACAAGGCTTTCATCTTCATGAAGATTTACTTGCTTCTTTTCTAAAGAAAGCACCTGCTGTACCAAAGCCTGGTCCAGTCTGGTTCATCCAAGCACCTGTAAATGCCTGCAGTGAGGGCCACGTGTTTGGGCCATGCAGCCCAGTTATGGCCGCAGGCCAAGTCCCACCGGCAAAAAGGGTTGTTCTCTTGCGCTGGCCGCTGGGGCACTGCATGGAGGTACTGCTTGGGCTTTGGTGCCATTCTGCAAAGATCTGCAAGACGGATGCTTTGGGGCGGGTGTCTGTTCTGCCAAACAAGTCACTTGTCTCCTGGGCGGAGGGTTGGCTTTGGGCTGTACGTATCAGTGGCCAGGCTCCCCTAACTAGCGAGCAGGGATATTCTGCTAGGTGGCTTTAACACACCACAGGGGGGCTATTGCTGACCCTCCCTTCAACTTTGCCATGTGGTGCCTTTATGCATTACCATGGAAAAGACAAACAGCAGAGAAGGAGAGTTCCTTCGTTCTAGAGGCCCTGAGTGAAACTAATAGCTTAACTGCCGGGCTGAAGCTTAACAAGCCTGGCCAAGCCTTCTTCATTTTTATATTTATACACTTGAATGACACACCTGTAACTTGAACTCTGGAAAGGGCAGACCCAAGGAGAGGAACCAAGGCCTGGCTTGCTGTTGCAGCAATTCCAGATAGCCACTGCAAGGGACCGAGCCTGTTGGCTTCCTAGCTGAGTGGTAACATGAGGAGGGCTTGGCAGGATGGGATTGAAGTCCCTTACTAAAATTGAACCCAGCTTACTTATTTTATATAAATATTTATAACCGCTTGTGAAGCAAGAAAGCAAGTAATTGCTTGAAAAGGGGTTGAAAGCCACTGGATTTGGAGGGTAGGACATAATTCTGCTAAGGGGAGTAGTAACTTGCTTCTAAACTTGTGATGCTCAATCTGGTCAGTTTGTACCAGAGGGAGTTTTGAGCGGTTAAAGCTGCTTCCCGGAATAAAACTTGAAACCCATGAGCTCCTTGCTGGATGTCTCGCAATCTTTGGTGACTAGAAGCTGCATTTAGGGGAACAAAGCTAATCTTTGTCCTAGGTTACAAATTCCAACTCAGTGGGTAGTGGTGGCGGGGGGAGTGGTGAGCTGGCTTGAGGAGGGACTAAGCAGAAGCAGTCAAGTGGCTTTGGAAAAATTGCTGGAGTCACAAGCTCTTGTGGGTTGGGGCCAGCCAGCTAAGCTGCCCGAGTTTTGCACCAGGGGAACTTGCTTGCAACAGGCTTTTCTGAAAGCTGTTAAAGCAAATGCTGCTTCCCTGCTCCTTTTACTTGTTCTTGCTAAAGTGAAGATGACAAACTGAACAGAAGTCAAGACCTCAGTAATTACAGTGGCTGCCACAAAATCAGCATGAACCACAGTTCCCATTTCTTAAGTTCAAGGTGTTAGACATGCATCAATGCATTCAATTAAAAACAACCTAACATCCTGCAGGAGCAGGTATTCCCAAGTCCCAGAATGAAGAGCAAAGGGCTTAGTATTTTTCATTGTCCGTAGGTATTACTAGTATCTAGTCCCTTCTCTTTTCCATATATTCTTTTTCTATTCATCCTCCTAAAGTCAGAAGTGGAGCTAGTTACACAGCCCAGAATCTAGGAGAGTCTCTTAAATGTCTCTCCTGTGTGGTGAAATTTCCTACTCACTCACTCAGTGATGAGCTTCTGATCAGAGAGCTCAGAAGGCTATTTCTGTAATCAGAAATACCTGGTTATGGAGTGAAAAGACCAGAGAAAGCAATCAGGCTGATGAATTTACTGAGGAAATGTCTCTGGCCCTGTATCCTGCAAGGGAGACTAGACAAATGCAATGTGGATTATAACCAGCAGAGAGTGACCCCACCTGACAGAGGGAACCTCTCATCTTTCATGGCAAGGATCTGTCAGTGGGCGGCTGACGTATCCTAAACACTTCCAAGTTTTGCAGACTTTCAAGTCAACCTGTTAGGGATAACTACACAGGAGTAGGCTTCTGCGGGACTTTACTTTGTGCAGTTGGTCTCACGGGCAGACAGCTTCCCTTCCGTCCTCAGGGAGGAGGCAGAAGCCGGCAGGGGACCTGTGGTTGACTGTTTTTCTTCAGGAAAACCTTGACTTGCAGCCTCCCTTCTGGGTTTTGTGATTTTTATCTGCTCAGTGATGCAAGCAGCATGACGAATATTCCAGGCTGTTGTTGGAAAGAGGAGATAAGAGCCTGTCAGAGCCTCCCCTCTAGTGAGCTTAAGCTGTTTTGTGCAAGTCCTGAAGTCTGAGAAATAGAGGTTATTAGGATGAGGTATGTTCTTGCCGTGCATTGCATTGCCCAGAGGCTGTGTAGCTCTGAGATGTGCTTAATGTTTTCTTCCTGATTTTGCTTTTCTTAGGACTGACTCAAGTCCCTCAGGTACAAAAGACAGAAATTTCCTTTACTGCCTCCGATCCTAAAAGTTTTGAGCTGTATGTGAAGAACCTGGAGAAGTTTTTAAAGGACTACAGTGCTGATCAACAAACTGAAAGCATGATATTTGAGGACTGTGGGGGTAAGTCTTGATTGTTTCCTGCAGCTGAGGGCTCTGACACATGCCTCTGCGTCAGGTCCAGCAGCAGCTGAGGGTGAGCAGTGGTGGTCTCTGCCTTTGACTATTCCTTTCATTGTAACCAAGGACAAGTTGGTTAACTGGCAGGCTGTGGTTTCAGCCATATGGCTGCTCATTAAGTTTGGACAGACCAGACTTGGCCAGGGATGTCCCTAGAAGCTTCTTGCAGGGGTTGTGTATGGTTGGGAACACCCAGATTTCACTTGGAGCCAGTTGCAGCTGACTCTCAAAAGCACGTGGCGCTGACCTTATCCTCTCTGAAAGCCATGAGAGCTTTACTGACAACTTTGCTAAATCCAGCGTTGGTCCTCTTGGTGCAGTGCAGCGAAACATCTGGGAGGTACTGACCTTTAATAATGATATGTTATAATGTGAATGAAACTATTACTTCAGAATACATGCATATAAAATCTGAGGGGAACAGGCTTGTAAAAGCTGCCAAAGAAAATCTCTGAGCCAGTGGATTACAAATGTGTGTGTTCTCTTGTCGTCTGGAAGAGTCCTCAGTTAAATAAAAAGAGAAAACCCAAACCCACAAACTTGCTGGTCTGGGACCAGCTCGCATGTGGGGGATGGCTGGGTGCGGGTTGGTGGTGTCAGCCTCGAGAAGGTGGTGTCACTGACCTGCTGGGACGAGGGGGAAAGCCAAACTACACAGCAAAGCAGAAGTGTTGCTGTTCCTGACATGCGAAAGATCACGTTGCAGATGGTTGTCTTTTCATTCCCCCACCATAACAGAGATGCCTGCCGATTACAAAGAGAGAGGACCATATAGTGATGTCCAGGGCCAGAAGAAGGTCTGCAAATTCAAGCGTGAATGGCTGGAAAACTGTTCTGGAATAAATGATCCCACCTTTGGGTACAGGGATGGCAAACCGTGCATCCTTGTCAAGCTCAACAGAATTATCGGCTTCAAACCTAAGGCAAGTATCTCTTCCCTTTCTAGCAGAAGCCACTGATAAGGAGAGGGAGTTGGCTGCACTTGCTGTGCCTGCTTTTCTGTCTCTGGAGAGAGATCAGTATTAAACCCCTGCTGCAGAGGAGAAACTGTAAGACAACAATTTGAGTAATTTGCTTTAAAAACACTTTTCATTAAAAAGCAGTGAAAGTTGGTAACAAGTAGTAATGAACTCACAGTGCAAACTCCTGGTTATTTATCTGGTAACTTGTGAGCCTGCTAACTGAACTGCTCGAAATGGGTATTTTCTTCAAATGATAAAACTCATTTTAAGTTCCTGTGTGCTTCCATGGGACCGTCCCAGACTGACTCTTACCTGTAATAAGATCAGTACATTGTGTCATGCCCCGATCTACTCCATTCTTTCCTCAGGCAGTGTAGAGTTGCCTGCCTTGCTAAAACCACTTAATTAAATGAACTAGTGCTAACACTGACTATCAGACTGAAACACAGGCTATAAAGCGTAAAGTACATGTGAGAGTCAGGCACACCTCTTGCTGCAAGAAAGGTGAGGAGATCTTTAGGTTATTTAATGCAGTTTCTCAGACACTGTAGGATGTCTTTGTCACCCGGTTGCACTGTGCTGCTGCACCTGAAGGCATGTTTGCAGTAATGCTGAAGGATGTTGATCTGGACAGGAATGGCTTTTACTTCTAGGTTTTTTTCTCCCAACACATTTAAACGCTAAAAGAATTCCCTAAGAATTTAGTGGCAGAGCACATGCTATTGAACGAGGTGGCGTGCAAAACCTGCCACTCCATCTTCTGGGTGGCAAACAGTGCGAGTGGTGTGCTAAGCCGCCTTCAGCACCCATCCCTCAGCACGGCTGAGCGTAGGGATTGGTGCTGTCTACCTAATGAGTTGTGAGGAACGTTTTTCTTCGAAGGGAACCTGCCCTGTGCTGAAAGAAATGAGTTCAGTTTTGGCTTTTCCGATCCAGGGTGGAAACAGTGGGTGCGTTTTAGCAGGTGTGCGCTGTGCTTGGTACGTGGGGGCTGTGGGATGACATCAGATGCACACGTTTGATGACTGTGGAAGAGAAGGGTTTGGTGTGTTCCTCCTTCCTTCTCTGCCGCAGAGTTCTGAACTGCTCCAGACCGCGTCAGACATCAGGGTCTAGTCAAGAAATGACTTTACATCTTTCATTTAGAAAGGACGCGTGTATCCAAGGCAGTATTTGTTTTCCTTATTCACGCTCCAGCAGAGACCCTGTAGCTCTTGTGCTGGGCGAGGTGTGTGTGTAAAGTAGATCTGAGACTTGCAAGGTTGTGAAGGAAAACTACTGCAGCTGTTATGAGACCAAAGACCAGCATCAAAGTTGGCACTTCCACCTTCCCCCGACATACTTGGAGCCTTTGTCCTTCCTTGTAGCTGGTGTCAAAGTTCAGCAGCGTCAGGCTGTGGCTGCCACTTTTTGTTCTTTCTTGTGCCTTTTCAGTCCGATCTGCACATCTGGCAGGCAGGTGGCAGGTCCACCAGCAGCGTGTCTCTTCCTGCCACTGCCTGGGCTTTGCACAGACAGTCCCGCTGGCGAGCACGCTGCCATTAAACACATTCCCTAGTGACAGCATGAAATTAAAAATAGCCTGATCAGCTTGCCTTGGTATCCACGGCAATAACACTGTGAGAACAGACCACAGCTCTGCCTGGGTTATGTTCTCCCGCTTCTAGTTGTGTGACGCTGCTCGTCTGTCCCAAGAACCACCACCAAAAGCTGTTGCCTCTGAAACTGAGCTAGAGGGGATTCCAGTTAATGGTGCGTCTTTGGTACCACCAACCTTTGCTGCTGCAAACGTGCTCCAGTCCACAAAGAAGTGTCTGGTGTGTAACGTCTCCTTGCTTTGGGTTTCTTCTAGGCTCCAGTAAATGAGAGCCTTCCTCCAGAGGTTATGGCAAAATACAACCCGTATCTCATCCCTGTCCACTGCACTGCCAAGGTAAGGTGAAATAACAACAGAGTCAGGAAGGGGCAGGGGAAGCCTTAGCTTTTGTGCAGGTGTAGCTACCCCTCTCTGCCTTTCCGCAGACAGCTGGGATGGCTCTTCCTTGGGATATCTCCCCCTTTGGAACAGGAGTTTCTCAAAACCCCACTGGTGACGGATGGCAGTTAGCGCTGCCCTCACAGGGAGGGGCGGAGTTTCTCAAAACCCCACTGGTGACGGATGGCAGTTAGCGCTGCCCTCACAGGGAGGGGCGAAAGCAGGGCCAGG
>JAVJGI010000060.1:7356343-7396347 GCA_035590275.1 Ibycter americanus | reverse complement strand
GGAGTTTCTCAAAACCCCACTGGTGACGGATGGCAGTTAGCGCTGCCCTCACAGGGAGGGGCGAAAGCAGGGCCAGGCAGTAAAAGGTGTCCTCGAAAGGTGCTTCCAAGTGCTGTGCCGGCGCCCTTAGCACGAGCATGGGTGGCAGAGAGAGGGACCCCAGGGAAGAGGTATTTTACTTGGCATTGTAAAGCAGCAGAGAAACAGCGAAGGGTTTTTTTAGCCAAAGATAGTACATTGGTGGGACAGGAAGCTGTGGTGGTTTCTGAATGCGTGTGAGGTTTTAAATTTAAAAATTAAAAAAAGAAAAGCCCTTTTCCTGGCTGATGCATACTGGGAGGTGCTTACTGCATAGCTACTGATAAGCCAGCGCTTAAGTGTCCCCTCTGCCTTTGGGATGTCCTCGTGCTGCCAGGGAAGGGGGCTGCAGCAGGTAGAGTTTGGATGACTGTCACTGTTCGTTCTTCCTTTTCCCACCTCCAGAGAGAGGAAGATGCAGACAAAATAGGCACAGTGGAGTACTATGGGATGAGCGGCCACCCTGGCTTTGCCCTGCAGTACTACCCCTACTATGGCAAGCTCCTGCAGCCGCGGTACCTGCAGCCGCTGGTGGCAGTGCAGTTCACCAACCTGACCTACGACATGGAGGTGCGTGTGGAATGCAGGGCCTACGGGCAAAACATCCAGTACAGCGACAAAGACCGCTTCCAGGGACGCTTTGATATTAAATTTGACATAAAAAGCAGCTGATTGTAAGCACAACTCTCTTCCCCCCCTCCCCTCCTCCTAGCCATTTAAAAAGGTTAAAAAAAAAAAAAAAAGAACAAAAAAGAAAACCTACTAGTCTTGAACAAACTGTCATACGTATGGGACCTACACGTAATCTATATGCTTTACACTAGCTTTCTGCATTTACTAGGTTAGAATGTAAACAAAGTGTAGCAATAGCGACAAATATTTATTCTACTGTAAATGACAAAAGAAAACAAAATTGAGCCTTGGGACACGCCCATTTTTACTGTAAATTATGATTCCATAACTGACTTGTAGTAAGCAGTGTTTCTGGCCCCTAAGTATTGCTGCCTTGTGTATTTTATTTAGTGTACAGTACTATAGGTGCATACTCTGGTCATTTTTCAAGCCATGTATTGTATCTGTTTTCTACTTCTTGTGAGCAAAGACTTTTGCTGTCCAAGGTGTAAATACTCAATGGGACTAGAACTGGCATGATACTTTTCATTATTTTGTTCCTTTTCAAAGAAAGGCCCACCTGTGAGACTCTATTTAACAGCACTCCATAAGGCTTCTGACTTTTCTGTGGTGTTAGGGTATTTTATTTGGAGGGGTGGCAGGGGAAACTAACTTAAAGTGAAGTTAAAGAGAATAGATGATTGTGTACTGTGCTTTGTAGCGAATGCTGCCTCTCTCTCCACCTTTTCCCTCATCCTCCAGTATGTTGTGTGAGAGGCCGGGTCAGACTATCACTCTCCTCAGTGATAGGCATAACTCTTTGCTTTGTATATTTTTCTTTTCTTTCTCTCTCACTCTCTCTCTCTCTTTTTTTTTTTTTTTTTTTTTTTTTTTTTTTTCCTGCTGGAGGCATCGCACACTGTGGTGCTAATGTCTTTATTGAATGTTTTAACCATTTTCATGGTGGAAGAATTTTATATTTATGCAGTTGTACAATTTTATTTTTTCTGCAAGAAAGTGTAATGTATGAAATAAACCAAAGTCACATGTTTGAAAATAAATCTTTATTTTAAACTTTATAAAAGCAATGCAGTACCCCATAGAATGGTGTTAAATGTTGTCTAAAGTGCAAAACTCTATGTTCTAACATGTAATACTAGCCAGGAGTACAGTGCTCTTGTTGATCTTGTATTTCAGTCAGGTTGAAACATTGGACAAATAAATGAATGAACACATCGTTCTGTGTGCGTGTCTTTCATGTTGGGTGAGGATGGAGGCCATTAGTTGTCCAGAATCTTGAAGAAGTACTGCACCTATTTCAAACAGAAAATACATCTTTATCATTCCCAGAATGTCTCAGCTGAAGGTAGTTGAAACATCCATTGGGATTGCCTTAAATTGCTGCTTCCACCTGGGAGCAAAGGTGTTGCAGCACATCAGCTCTAAGACAGCGCGGGTTGGCGTTGGCAATCTGTTCTCCCCACTCCCTGGGCTGTGTTAGAGGCTGCCGTGGCGCACGTGCCTGTGATCACACTGGTCTGGAACCCCAAAAGCCCTCAGTGTGTTCACCCTTACTGCACGCTCTCCGTGCCTGGAGGCACAGGCCACACACGCTAGTAGTAACTACAGTTACTTTTACTTTCTAGTAGTAACTGCGCGCTGCAGGTCCAGAGGGGAGGGTGCACACTGCAGTGCCAAGCAGAAGCCACGGAGTTTCACAGCAGCGCCTTGTTCCGTGCTGCTGCTGGGCCGCGAGCTGGGTGCTGGGAGCAGGCCATGCCTGACAGCGCTGCTCAGACGTGACAGAACGTGGCAGCTGGCTTCCTGCAGGAGTCAAGATCGCTTTGCGCTGCATGACGCAGATTACCAGGGAGAATTTCTCTCTGTAAAGTGACAAAGCATGACTGTCCTAGAGCAAGCTGCTTGATCAAGCTTTCCTAGTCGGAACGCATGATACTGGAACAGCAAGCTGCTAAACTTTCTGCCATCTGCTAGAGGGAAAAGCATAGTTACGGTATGCTGTGGTGGTTAGTGTGCGCATTTGGCTGTTTCATGCTATTCCCAAGGAGCAGGAGCGAGCAGGAATCTCACCTTCAACTGTTTCATTTGCTGCTGTATGTTTATAGCAAGGCAAGGATTGAACAAACGCTGTGATTGAAGCGTGAAAATACTCCCTGAAGGGAGCTCCACCTGCAGAGGAACTGCAGGAAGGCCGAGCCATTTTGGCTCCCAGTAGTTGGTGGGTGCACTACTGCCACCATTGCGGGGGGCCATAGCTTAGGATTTGGTAGGATCCCCTACAATTCAATACAATTTAAAAAAAAGAAAAATCCAAAGATCCCCTATAATACACAAGTGCATGGCCTGTAACAGTGTAAAAAAAAAAAACCCACCACCCTAGCAAAAAATCAAACCCTCCCAGTTAGTTAATTTATCTTCTTTTAATTTACTTTGAGTGCAAAGTCCTAGCATGACTTAGTAACAATGGCTTATTCCAGGGGTTGGGACAAACATTGTAGAAAACTTAAGGTGCCTGTGTTGGATTCAGTGAGCAAGTGTCAAAACTGGCTCATATCATGTACCCTTGGTAACAGCATACGAAATAAAGCAAAACCAAACTTTACTCGCCGCCCCCCAGTACCACATCAGTGACAGCAGGATCACTAATTACCGAGGCAGCAGGGCAGCCCAGCTGCACACCCTGCCGCCACGCACTGGAAGGATCCAACTGTTCACAGACCTCACGACACCTCTGCCACCAAAGGGCCACACACGCTCCCTCGCCCTGTGGCCAGATAAGTCCCGCCCCCATTAGAAATGCTGTTATCATCTGTCAGACCCAGCAGAGAGACAGCGTAAAAAAGCTGCAGGGTGGTTAAAAAAGCCAAACCACCACCAAACCCCAACACACACATCCTCCCCCGGACAAGCAGGTGTAGACTTTTGGCAGGCCAGCCAGCTCGCCCAGCAGCACCAGTACTTCTGGTACACACCAGACCTGACACTAAAATGACCTTTCCCAAAATGCTGCTGACACAGCCTCGCTATGCTAAGTGCCTGGTCAAAAACCTGTGTGTGTGCGTGTGAAGATGTGACATTTTAACAATGCAATTTAAAATCTGCATCACTTTCAAGATTATTTTTTTTTTAATCTGTGCTGCAGTGCCTGTGTAAAATCTATTCTCCTCAGGGAGGCATCGCTTTCCTTACTGCCTAATAGGGCATCACGTTATAAACTGCCAGTTTGAACATGTTGTTCTTTCTGCCAGATTGGCTCAACATAGTTAAATATAATTGTAGCCATTAAAGTGAATTTCATCTCCCTTCTTGCTGATATAGGGCACCTGCCTTTCATGGTTAGAGAGACACACAAAAATACTAATAAATGAAAAGCTGAGAGAGACACATTTACAGACAAGAACCTTTAAGGCTGTGTCTGCATGAACACTTGCACTCACACACCAGCTGCCAGTTTTCCAGCTCTGAGCGTTGGCACTTCTGGCTCCTGTTCCCAGTTTGGCTGAGGGCGCTGGCCGGCACAGGCCAGGCACGACCCTCGGCGTGTGCGGGGAGCTGTGCCAAGAGCAATGAAAGAGGCCAAGCGCCGCGGAGGCTGCTCCCTTTCAGGTCATAACTCCGGGTGCAGCCTCAGCCTGGGGCGCGGGTGCAGCCGCTGCCGCACTGCAGCCCCGTTCCCTTGAGTGGGGCAGGTTTCCCGGAGCTGCATCTGCTCCCACCGCTTCCCACCCGGCGGCCAGGTGATGGTCCAGCCCTGCAGCACACACTGACACAGGTGAACACACTGACACAGGTGAACGCTGTCCTCGCCCAGCTCCTGCTCACTTGATAACAGCAACAAAAGAAAGGCATTGCGCTGTTTCAGTCCTTACAAGCCCCTGATTTTGTGCAACCAGTTTTCCCAGGCCAGTTAGAACAACCCCAGCTTGCTTACAACCTATGGAAAACCTCTTCCTCCTCAGTTTTTATTGGATCATTGAAGATCCGTGCAGACTATACTGGCAAGGCTCGGACGTCCGAACAAGCACACTACATATTGTATAACATGCAAAACTAGGTGCCGGTATGTTCTTTTTATATATAATTACTTCTATGTGTGTCAGCTGCCACCCAGCTCCCATTAAAACCAGCTGAGAACTGGCATATCTGTGGTACGTAGAAAGGATCCTCATCTCCAAGCACCTCACCCCTTGGGAGCACGGCAGTGCTGAACAAGAAAATCCAAATAAGGGCCAGCTGTTACCCCACTCACACCACAACTTGACACACATGACAGTGTTTTGCAGAAGAACCAAGACCAAAGATTTCAGCATTACCAAGAGATTTGGGGTAGTGAAGAACCCCCTCGTAAAAGTACCAGGTCCTTTTCCAAGGGGATCCAGCAGGACTTGGAGGTACTCGCACTGAGCATCCGGATGGGGGCTAGGTATTCCAAAGCACTATGTATTTTAGGAAATACAGTTACACTCTTTCGCAGGGTCCAAGTACAGTACGAACCACAGAAAAGGGAGCTGTGCCTGTACGTAACATCTCAACAAGCCTCACATTCGACTCAGGACAAGTCAGCTTCTCTGAGCCAAGCACACCTCAGGCCGCTGTGCAGGACCCAAAGGTAGCAGAGGACAAATCCACACCAGGGACTGATCTGAAACCAACCAAAGGTGTTTCACAGATGCCACCCAAATGCTTTTCAAATGATGCTAACGTTCAGGCATGCTCAATCCTTCCCAGGGATGAAACAGGATTAAATTTAACATCAGTACTCTCCTTAGAGATCCCTGGAACCATCTGCCTGCTTTGTAGCATGCAGCTATGCCTGCTCTAGCTCTTGTTCAGGGACAAATAACAGTAGCACTCAGGAAGTAATAACGGGTGAATAACTGCGACCTCCTGGCTCTGACTCTACAAACTGCTCCACCGAGGAGGAGCTGAGAGCTGCTTCTGTTCCGTGAAGTTTTGCTTCAGTCACACGCGCTCTCTGCAAAACTCATGTTAATGAAGCTGGCCGCTCCCTCTGGGTGCTTCCACGTGTTACTGGAAAGTTTCAGGAGTTAATACAGCAGGCAATAACAAAATCCAGTCTAATGCCCTGGCTGAGCACAAACAATTATCATCTGAACAGTGTGTGCCCTAACAGCATGGAGAGGCCTAGCAAAATTAAAAGAGGGAAGCAAATCAAATGAGGCAGCCACTCTTCCAAGGGAGAGCAAAAGATCTTGGTAACAACACAGGACCCAGCACAGACACAAAGTGTCCTGAAGATTTCAAGTGTAAGAATTACAGACACCTAAAATTTAATCCTCCTCCTGCCCAGAAAACAAAGTAAAAAGCAGCGCTGATGGGAGATGCCAGCTGAGCAGCTTTGGAGTCAGATCTTTTGTCTACAGAAGGACAGACCAAGAGACACCTTGGATGGTACCAGTTTATCATACAGGCAGCATTACAGCTTGCCTAAAAGCAAACCCCGGGTACCTCAGCATTCATGGTCCATTCCCCTCGTTCCCTTGGAGTGGCAGTTTTCAATAAGAGACCCTGTTAGTATCATTCATGGCGGAAGCAAGGGGGCTGATGGGGAGACAAGCCAGTAGGAAATATGCTGAGATCACAGATTCACTTCTCATCCATCACCAAAAAGGTGATGGCAATTTCAGTCCTTCCTCATTTCTGCCCAGCCAAAACTGGCAGCCGGGCGATGGAAGGCTTTTTCATCCCTGTGCTTATTTAAAGCCCGTCAGTCATCTCGGTGCCTTTTGCACAGCTGGACAGACACTCACCAGTACCCTCTCCCCAAAACTACCACAAAACTGTATCTCCTTGGCTCAGCATAGGTATGGTCCATAAAGTCTTCGCTGACCTGAAGTTTCATCATCAGTACAATCTCCCCAAACACTCAGGTCTTACGATTTTTTACAGGTTATCTCAGTTTGAGGTCACTAGTAGGAACCAAAAATCTCTCTTTGCCCATGAATCTTGGTTCGTACATCAGCATGAACCTGCCAACTCTGTTAGCAAGTGCTCTTGCTAACACCTAAAGTGCATTTCAGCTACAATTCACTCTGCTGACTCACAGACTAAATCATTAGATTAACACTCGGAAAACCCATGGATTCGTACTATCCTTCCAGCCACAAGCAGTCCAGAAATAAATATGGTTGTCAAAGAACAGGGTCTACTTAGTCACTATGTTATTTGTTCTGAAAATAAAGAATTATTTTCCCACACAAACTCGAAGAAGTTTGTTAAAAAAAAAAAAAAAAGGAAAGTTAGTCACTCCTGCCTCTCTCTCAAGCGTCACGCACTGTAAGAAATAAAGCTGGTCAGGCTGCCCAAAGCAGAACAATTTGTACACATGCACTTCAACTGTCCAAGTTAATTTCTTAAGTACAACTGGGACAAAAACCTCTATGCACCAAAAAATGAAACTTTGCAATGGAAGGTTTTATTAAAGAAACGCTACCGGATAACATAGAGCACATTCTGCTTTAATGCTATGTGCTGTTAACAGTCACCTCAAACATTGCATATGGTTATGATCAACTCTGAAAATACAGTGAAAGAGATGGGCAAGGGAAGCTATTTAGAATGTACCATAAAATAAATGATTAGATAAATCTCAATTCCAAACAGGATGTAAATGAGAGGGCACGACAGTAATTCCTTACACCACAATCAAAACACCAAGAAAGTTTTATGCTATTTAATCTCTAATACTACAAGAAAAATAAGTGAATGCAAAAACTTCTTTAAAACAACAAAGTGTTGTTTTTACATCGTACATAACTACTATGCTGACTCAGACCACTGATTTCTGAAGTATAGATACTTGTAGATTTAATAAGAAGGTACAGGTTCACTGCATCTCCCCACTCCATGGTGCAAACCAACTGCTCAGTAGCTGGGGCTGAACATTAGCCCAGGACTCTCCCACTCCTCATTTAGCAACATCTTTGGTCACCAGCAGAAGAGATCACTGGCCTGGTAGAGCCACTGGAATGAAATAAAGTGAAAGGTCCTGGCTCCCATCACACATGAAAAACTGCAGCATGACAGCGAGTACTGCTTTCCCAAGGATCCTAAGCTGCTCACTGAGTCACCAGGATCACTGCCTCTGCACTTCACACTTGAGGAACAAACATCTTGAGGAACGCTTGCCTGCCTCAAAATTGGGAGCTCCTGTGGACCTCTTGCATGATGCCCTTGAACCCACCAGCTCAGGTACAGACAAGATGCTAGGCACACCACCACAGATGTTGATGCAAGCTGCAAACACGTCCTGAACACTGGATAAAAACACTGAAAAGAGCCCCTGCTGCTAGCACCTGAAGTATCTAAGGAAAGCCTGGTTTGGATGTGTTCATACGAGCCACAGGCATTGTGGGGGCTCCTCGCCAATGCTGAGCTAAAGTTCTCCAGCCCTAGCTGTTCTCTCAGATAGCACTGACAGTCATGGTCCTCACAAGCTCCCAGATTATGGCCAATAGAGGAGGAAGTGGTTGCAGAGAGAGAACAAGAACGTGTTCCCACCCACATCATGGATTCAAGCAAGGATGGAAGCAACAAGCAAATAAATAAAGTAGAAGGCAGCCAGAATTTAAAGCTCTTCCTGAGCAACCAAGATGTTCTGCAGGGTAGTTTTTGGCCCGGGGACACAACGAGCTACACCTGGCAGCATGGTAAAAGCAACGGCAGGTAAAAGTAACAAAATACTCTGAAAATACTGAAAAAAACCAACCAAACAAAAGCACCAGCCAGTCCACAAGTATTGGCCTTGCATGCACCATCACAAACCCCTGTGTAGACTGTGGCTCCCTGTGCTGATAGGAAACATCCCACCAAACTAATGGCATAAATTCCCCCAATGTAGTGCTCGAAGTACCTTCTGAGCAATGTCACTGAATCTAGACAGCTCCATTCCCCTGTGGAAAGGGTCAGTATTAAGAGGCCAAGAGCTCATTTCCAGTCTCAGCAGCCCTCTGCGATTTCAACACTCTTGCTGTGCGCTAAACCATGTACTGTCATGAAAGGACTAGACTCTTGACACCTGAGTGTCCAAGTTCCTGTTCCATGAAAGGACTAGACTCTTGACACCTGAGTGTCCAAGTTCCTGTTCAATAGCTGGACTGAGTAAGGCCGCTACCAGAGAACGCACACAGTTCCTGGTTTGTGGCTGGATAGTCTTGGCACACTGTCTCTCCCCAGCGGAACACCAGTAACTACCACTGACACCAATGTGGAAGGAAACTTGCCCACTAAGCAACTGTGGCCACTTAAGTGCCTCTTGCTCAGAGACTTGCCCACAATATCTCAGTGTATCTCAGATATACTTGTAGATATATCATTCCTGCCTTATATGCCAATGCACTTAGGGCTGAGGAGGAAGAGGGAGAATTCAGCTCTGACTGAAACCAGAAGACGCTCGGTGGCTTCACAGAGCCCTAGACTACCGCCAGCACCCTTTCAGGTGACCACTGCATTTTGTTCTGTGTTTGCACAGCTTCTAGCACAAGACCATCACAGCCAGTGTCTAAGCCCTCAGAATTATAACACAAAACCAATACTGGTATGACACTACACTTTGAATAGTTAGTTGTTACTACTGATGAAAGAAGTGGTTTCTAGAGCTTGATAAACCCCAAACTCAAGATACCCCACGGTGTCCACATCTATGAGAGATAGCAAATCTTGTTCACAGCCTTCTATTCATATTAACACATTTGGCTTTAGTTTTTTCTTCCCATGTTCTACATACATTTCAACACATGCATGCAGATAGCTGACCTAAGTTCTCCTCTTAATTACTGCTAGTTTACAGTACTCAGTCAAGGAAGTTGCACCAGTGAGGGAAGGGGTAAACCCTACAGAGAAAGTACCGATATATCGGCTAATCATTTGCCTATTTGACCTCTGAGAGAGAGGTGGGAAGTGCAACTGGCTGAGGTCAATAATAGCAATCCATGGAAAAATATATTTCATCCCACAGCAGTGTGCGCTACAGGACAGCATTGCTTCTCCTACTCCAAAGAAAGGTGCGGGACTCCTTGCCCAAGAAATGAAAGGAGATTCTGAGCTTCTACATGACTGTGTAACTACAGTGCCCCCGTACTGCTTTTGCTGTATAATCTGTTCCTCTGGGCTTTTGTCTCTCCTTTGCTGTAGTCTGCCCATGGTGCAGCTGAGCTGCAGCTAAACTGTTGCTATGCTTCAGCTGGAGGAAGAGGAGTAATGGGAAGAGGACCTGGGCTTTTTGGTTCAAAATGAGAACATGCCAAGGGGAAGAAACGAAGCAGCAGCCTCAAAGACATAAATTGGGCCTCAGACGAGTTATCAAGAAGCGTCATGCCTTCTCTCTGCCTTGACCTCCCATCCACAAAATTACCTTGCTCAGCGCAACACGAACATGTGCCAAAAGCCAAGCCCTGTTTATCACGTAGGTTACCTTCAGGATCAGGTGAAACTTAATGAGCTTTGGGAGCTGCTTGGTTCACACTCATTAACTTCTTTCTGGCACTTAGAAACCTCAGACTTGGCAGAACAAGGGGCAACTGGACCTCGGATCTTACCCAGAAGTGGAGGCACAAGAGTTGAACTATTTCACAACTCTGTTTAAACACATTTCTAGTTTGGTTTGCTTGTCTGTCCCACAAGAATAATAATTATACAACCTATGTTCAAAATTAGGCTGCAAGTGACCTGATACCACATAAATTATTCTTTTTAAAAAGCGAAATCACCAACATGTATTCAAAATCCATCCCTCTATTATTGCTATTTTTAATTTTAATTTCTCTTCAGATAGGCCTAGATGAAAAGATTACTTAATTCTCTGTACAAGTATATATACAGCATCAGGAAACGTTGTGAGACAGAATTCCAGTGCTGGCTAACATCCTCTGATATGCAAAAGCACCACCAAATAAGATGAAGTTTTCCTACACTCCAGATTCTTTCCAACCTGTTCCCACAGCTGTTGGACAAAAAGTCTCAGGAAGTTAAAATGGAGAAGCACTTGAATCATAACAACCATTATCTGACAGATCTTTCTAGAAATAATTTTGTACCAGGAGAGACTGAAATTTCCAATTGACAGACAAAAATAGCTACTGCTTTGATGAAAACTTGCAAAAAACACTGCCAAAAATCAACCTCACCCAAACCCTTCAATTTTTTATTTCTTTTCACTGGAGATGATTAAAAGCATCTTACCCTGGATTATGCAGCTCAGTATGGGCCCCTAATAAAAGACTTCACTGCAAAATTGCTGGATGACTGAGTGAAACAATGGCTTCTTTATTAATATTTTAAAGACTCCTGAGGGAAATGCTGTACAGCTGAAATGCCCTCAGTGAAAGGTTCATTGCCATGCTATGCACTTCTGCTGTGTAATGTTTTACAAGCTGCGCTGCCCTGTGAATGGGGAGAGTTAGTTCTCAGCTGGCAGAGGCAGCTTGCATAATACCAGACAAGTTAATGGGTAACAAGCAATGCAGGAGACCTTTGTTCCGAGTGTGACATATACAAATTCCACACTAAGCACATTGACGCTTCTGGGAGTTACTCATTGACATGCTTTATTAAATTGCTTGGACTATACCTTGATGCACCACAAAGATTAGTTTAACAGAGCTGCATCCTCCTGATGCCTTCCATCCTAAACTGTTGCACTATAACCTCAACCCATGAATCAGCTCACTACTGGTACGAAAGCGTTTCCAGGGTGGATGGTAGCAAGCACCTTGCAGCACGCCCACGTGTCGAGACCATGGCAGTGGGCAGACAAGGAAGCAGCAAAGAGAAAAATGCAAGTTGGCAGCCAGCAGAGCACTTCTGCAACAGGACTCTGGTTATGGGAAGCATTTGTCATGTACCCTCCACTGCAAGGGAAGCACTCCCCTGTCCGCTCTGAACAGCCCGCTAAAACACCACCCTCCCCCCAGCCTTCCCAAATAAAGGCAAAGGGAAAGGAGGCGTAAGGCATGCTTCTCCTGGCACTATTTGGAATGCCAGGCCAAGGACAGCTGTCTTCTAGCAGGTGGAAGACACACTGCACCAAAAGCCCAGGAGCAGTACAGCTCTTAACGCTCGTCAGAGCATTAATACCTAGTCTGAGGAAAAAGATGCTGGTTTTCATCACCCACAGCACTCGTCTGGACAAAACACATCTGCTGAACTGGCCCATCCTGTCACCGCTTATCGTACAACATCACCTCCCATCTGCCCAAGGCTGGATCCAGCCAGCTGAACTTCCAGTGCCAGAACTTGTGCGAGTCTCTGTCCGTCAGATCTCCACAGCTGATCTGTACAGCTAGATGATATTACTTGTTTGCTTAAGTGCCTTTGAAGCAGTAAGCCAGTCTCACTGGCGCAAGGCTGAGCAAGGGAAAGAAGAGCCTCCAGCAGTACGTTGCACAGTCTGCCAGTCCCCAGCCTTACTCCTGAACAGCTGAAATGCAAAGAAGTGATAAGGAAAAAAACAACCGTCACGACAGCTCTCTCAGAAGACAAACAAAACCCACTCTTCTTTGATAACAGCAAAATCATCCCCCTTCAACAGGTTATTTTCATGTCTGTGGATGCCACAAATAGCTCTGAGGCAAGGGAGAAGGCCAGCACACCATACTTGAGGAGGTCCTCGCTACTGCCTGGCTGGAAAGCTGCCCGCAACACTGAAAACTGACACATCTCCCTCCACAGCCCCAATGCCCAAGGCAGAGCCTGACGGCACCCCGCAGCCATGCGGAGGCACGCACGCACGCAGCATGCCGAGGAGTCAGTGGAAAAAGCACCCATGGGGACACAAGACTAAGAAGGTAGTTGGCACATCCTCCGCTCCCACGAAAACTGGCTTAAGAGCCCACCCCCATCCACAGTTTCACACAAAGCCTACCAGACATGCAAAGACACGTGCAAGCAAGCACACTGCCGCAGCAACTGCCACGCTATTGTCCACTAGAAAGAAGAATTAGTCACCTAACAGCAGCATCTTCCTCAGCAACAGGGAGAAGGTTATTTCACCTGGAACTCAAATTTTACCCATCCCACAGTAAATCCTTCTCCATGCATATGTTACTGAGGGCAGTATCCTCTCCCTCCATCTATAAGTACGCACACACACATTTATAACTATTAAGCATTTTTTTAATTATGCAAAGAAACTCCATGAGACTGACTGATCACCCAAACACCATGGCATAGGAACATAAAGCTAGTGTGGATGGCTCAGGCACAGCAGGCTGCACCTCAGTGGAGAGGCCTTTCAGGTTACCCCAGATGTGTGCAGTCTACCATCCCCAGAGAGTTTTGCTGCAGTACAAATGCCCTTATGGAACTGCTCAAAAAAAAATCCCCAACCTTGAACTGCACAGTATGAGCAGCAGTTTACAGGCAGAGTGTTCCAAAACCCAGAAATACTGGTTTTGTTATAACCAAAGGTCTGAGCTACCATTTCTTTAATAGTTGCAGATTATGCAGATTCCTGCATAATCTGAAAGGTACTCAGCCACTGGAGACCCAACAAACTGAGGTGTGTGTACAGCACCACCTCCTGTGGAAAGTTTTACTCACTGTACTTCCAGTGATGTGAACAAGGCCTTCACTGACTGATTTTTATTTACCTTCACTTCTTTGAGGAGGCATGTAAACCATCAAGTCTGGTAGCCACAACACCTTGTATCAAGTACTTCAATTAAAACTAGTCCAGGAATGACTAATTTCAAGGAAACTTGTCTAGAGAATGATGATTCATCAGATCCAATGGTTTGCAAGATTCTATTTCAAGAAGATACTTATCAGAAATGTTCCTCAGGTCAAAGACAGTGAATTGAGAAACAGAATCATCTTTCACCACATGTACATGAAAGACAAAAATGCAAAACTGTCTCTAGTCTGTTAAATACAGCACTTACTTGGCATGCAAAACATGCACGTTCTAGTCCTTGCTCTACCTGACTCAGAAGGAATGTGATTGCAGGTGAGTACTGTAATTGTTTGCTTTCTCCAAATAATACCTACTTTATATAAAATAGAAAAAAACCTGATGAGAGGTAGAGCAGTATCTGCTTTGGATGTGTGAAACAAATGCAAACCCCTGCTCTGAATGAATGTCATACACAACAGCAGTTGATCAGAAAAATTTAGAAATTGCTGCTTCAGCCTTCACTCATGAAACCCAATCATCTCATAAATACTCCATCGCTATCAGACTCCCTTTTCTACTTCCTCCTTTCTTTCCTCTCCCCATTCCATTAAAATCGGAAACTGATGACAAGGCTGAGAACACAGACTGTTCTGAACTCTTCACGTCTATCCATTGTCACTTGTGAAAATACATTTTGTACTGATACAAGGACACGCAAGTCTACAAAGTGAATAAATAACTGCTTGACCCAGTAAGTAAAAGAGCTCATCCAAGAGGCTTCAGGACAATATTTACCCTCCTCCTGTATCACTAAACTAGGAATAAAAGAAGCAGTTACAGCTTTACAGCTGAAATACACTGGTTTCTCCATTGTGACCAGTTGTGTTTTAGGCTCAGTTGCACCTCCCCTCCTCTCTTGAGCCAAAGTGAGTTAATCATTAACTCTGGTATGCTTTAGTCACTGCCTAAAACATGAAGTAGTTTGTAGAACAAAGACAGGAGTTAAGGGTCAAACTGGTGGGAGCAAGTGCTAGTATTTGCTTTTGCAGTTTGTTTGTTTGTTTGTTTGAGGGGTTTTTAAGATTAAAAGTGAACTTTCCTTTTCCCAGGACCATGGAAAAGAGGTATAAAAAAAAACATTGAAAAACGGCTGTACTACATTAATTAAATACAGTGTTCTAAAACTAGGTGCACAAGCTGACCCTTACTTAGTTAATTGGTCCTTGCTGTTCCTGAGACAATGTTGTTCTCTCTCTTTCCTCCAAGTACTCCCTGGTCATGATTTTCAGGAGAAGGTCACTACTTTGTCCTTCCTAGTGACTGTCAACTAAGTATGAACCACCAAAGTCACCTAGAGTTTGGCTATTAACTTCAGCAAGCACTTGATCTAGCCCTCAATTACCTCTCTCATCTCTACTAAGAAGTCTCCATTTGTGGACAAACAGACAGCAGCTGCCATTGCAAACACTTCTCCAATTTCAGTTAAATCTTAAACTGTGGGTAATGAAAAACACAGAGAAGGGTGAAGAAATCTCAAAATAAGCAGTATCTGGCACTAAGGATACCTGAGTCCTCAGAAAAGCACAGGTGTTCCCTCCTACACAGGAACACATCTGTATTGTGCTTCCATAAATATTGTGCATTTAAGGCCTGTGATAGGATAGCAGGTCAACCAGGTACCTCTCCTTTCCCTCTCCTTTTGGTTCTGGAGGTTCAAAAGTCCCAAACCCAATTAACACACAGACCAGCCTACTCAGCTTCCTATCCACAAAGTAACAACAGCAGCAGTCCCTTTGACCGTCTTGCCTAAATGTCCTTTGGGCACTGCTGACCCTGCAGATGTGCACACAGAAAGTGCGGCCACAACAGCATCAGGACTGTGGCAGGAACCTCTAATAAGCTGCTTTAGCATTAACAGCGTAAGCACTCCACATGCCAGCCAACAGACACAGCTAAGGCTTTCTTTGTGCAAACCCACTGGGCTCCATGCAAGCACAGAGATACTGGGACTTCCACTCTGCAGCCCTCAGACCTCTAGGGAGAGGCTGCACTGGAAATGGCAACCTCTGGAAAAGGATGATTCAGCCATCGAACATGGTCAAGGTTGTACAGAAGCTTTGAAACAAAGGCAGTAAACATCTTTATTCATGGTGTATCAGACTGGCTCTGCCTGCTTTTGGGCTGCAACAGTTCCCTGAGGCCCACTGGTTAACCAAGAGTTTTGGAAAGCTTAAATGACAGCATCCTCTCTCCAAGAGAGCTTACTGGGTTTCAGAAGAGTAAATAAGCTATTTCTTCTCCTGGAAAAAAAACCAAAAACCAGAACCACCACTACCAACAACAAAAAACAACCTAAAACCAAAACCAACCAACCAAACACACATTCCCCCCTCAAAATACCAAAACCAACCAACCAATCCATCCCCCAAAAAACCCACCAACATATATGCAGTGGGAATTGGGGGGAAAAAAGTGTTAGAAATTTTGTGTCATTATTTGTAATAATGATTCTGAAATTTGCTTTCTAAAATTTGTTGCATTTAGTATTTTATTTTGGAGAAGAGAAACATAAATCAGAAAATCTTCATACAGAATTTCAGAGCCAAACACTTTCATGCCAAAATTTGAAAAATGGCTTAGCCAAGCTCAGATAAAATCAGCATCAGAATTACAAATGAAACTCTGTGGAGTTCCTGACTCTAAATCCTGAATTCAGATTGCCAAACTTACCTTTCATCAGTAAACAGGAGTGCAAGAATTTGCATCTAGGCTGGGTTTTGGAGCTATACTGGGTAGTAACTGCAGCAGAGTATTAACACTGTACAAAAACCAATGCCACCTGAAGAAAGGAAAGAGACTGCTCGGGGATTAAGTAATATTCCTTGGGGTTTTAAAAAGGATCCTTCACCTTTGTAGTAAATATCTAGTAGGTCACATTTGTCTCTGAAATTTATTCCATACTCCTCCTCTACTAATCAGTTGTCCTACAATACTGTATAACTTTTATAGCAACAGCCGCATCTCCTACCAGAACATGGACGTAACAAACATACGCTAACTCCATATCGAAAGAAGAAAGTTCCACTGTGACAACATAGCCAAAATCACTCTCCTCAATGACAAGTGCCTTACCTATCTCTGAATTCACCTGCTCAGAGACTGAGTATAATTGCTCTGTTAAACTCATTATATAAAAACATTCAGTAACCCATTAAAGACTGAAAACATTCACTACCATTTACTGAACAGCATATTTCTTAAAAATGTTAGTCTGGCTCAGTTTCTTTCTATGGCTGTCTTGCATGCCACACAGCCATTCTGCTCTAGCCCAGCAGGTACTGCACTGTTACAGTTACTAGGGCTGCGTGGGGAGAAGGGTCTGGTTTCTGCTTGCCAGCAAATGAGACCTCTGTGGATTTGAGCTCCTCTCACAGAAAACCTCACTGAGGAAGAAGTCCTTCCCAGGGTTGATCTCTGTGTATATGGTATCACTCCTCTTTCATTAGTTGTAACAAGCCCTTGCACTTAAGCAAATCCAGAGGTTATTTTTTTATTTTGCTTATCTAAGTTTTCAGGCAACTACATTTCTTGCAGAAGGCAGATCTAAAGATAATCCAAGAATTAAAGTGTTAGCAGTAAAAAGGTTTCTACAGTTTACATAATAATGCTTATTTGCCAAACAATCAGAATGAAACATTCACTGCTTTATTTACTCATTAAAGAACATTGACTGATGATCTTTACAACTGCTGGCTTAACCTGAATTGTTATAGAAGAAACTACAGACAGATGAAAAGCCATGTTCTGTGTACAATTACGTCTACAGTAAATAGGATTTTAGACCCCTCTCCCAAAATAATACAATCAATAAATGACTGTTAAGATGTTTGCATCAAGATGACCAGTCTGCAATGGAAACTGCAAAATGCGTACTCACAGTGATACTAGATCAAGAACTTAGCTTATGAGTCAGCTGTGGGAATCAAAGGACAAACACATGTAGCAGAGACCTTGAGAAAGAACTCCAGCCTCAACTGTTGTTTTGGAGAAGCAATTAAACTACTTTGTCCCATCCACCTCGCTTATAGTAGCTCAATTTAAACAACCAGCAATATGGAGTTATACCTGCTTTGCACCAGTATAAAGGAGACAGACTGTGGACACAAGAGAGAGACAGAATTCTGCTTAAGTACTAAAATGATCTGTGAGTGTTGGTGAGACTTTCATTTTTCCCTTGCAGGCTATGCCTTTTTCTCTGCTGCAATTGAAAAGCCATGACTGAGTGCCATGGCTTAACCCCAGCTGGCAACTAGGTACCACGCAGCCGCTTGCTCACTCTCCCTGCCCCGGTGGGCTAAGGAGGAGAATCGGAAAAAGGTAAAACCCATGGGTTGAGATAAGAGCAGTTTAATAATAGAAATAAAGTAAAATCTACTATTACTACTAATAAAAAGGTAGATAACAAAAACAGAAAGAGAAATAAAACTCAAAAAAACCCAAACCCCAAGTGATGCACAATACAGTAGCTCACCACCTGCTGACTGATGTCCAGTCAGTCCCTGAACAGCGATCTCCCCCCGCCCTGCCCCGGCCAGCTCCTCCCAGTTTATATACTGAGCATGATGCTCTATGCTATGGAATATCCCTTTGGCCAGTTCAGGTCAGCTGTCCTGGCTGGGTCCCCTCCCAGTTTCTTGTGCCCCTCCAGCCTTCTTGCTGGCAAGGGCTGAGAAGCTGAAAAGTCCTTGACTCAGTATAAACACTTTAGCAACAACCAAAAACATCAGTGTGTTATCAACATTGTTCTCATACTAAATCCAAACCACAGCATTGTACCAGCTACTAGGAAGAAAATTAACTCTATCCCAGCTGAAACCAGGAGACTGAGGGATTTTAGGCATGTAGCAACACACACCTGTTAGCTTATTTAAATCCAGTCACTTTGGACAGAAATTAGAAGTCAACTTTTAATGACAGCTTGGAAATGGTTTAAAAAGCTGCAACTTTGTTGATACTGACTGCCATTCTCAGTGTTGAATTTCTCTAGTCCATTTCTTAAACTAGATGCAATTTTCTGGCGAACAGCACTTTAACCCACAGATCTGACTTTATTTCATGAAGGCAGATGGTGACACAGTTAGCTAGGTGGTCTTCTCCCCTCAATGAAAACATCATTTTGGCAGTATAAAATTATCCAAGCTAGGAAAATTCTTGCTGCTCCATCACTCTGCGACAGTCTGACAGCAAAACACTCACAAATACATGTAGACAGTAAAACAGAAGCCATGCATGTGCTGGAAAAACATATGCATTCATGCAGAGATCCATCCAAGATACCTTTACACACACTGCTTCAAGCCCCTTGTTTTGAGGCAAGGAATCAAGTGAATGAGCTTGTTCTGGTTTTCATACTCAGTACTTCTGTCTTTATAAACTTTATAAACTTAATTTAACATTTTCCCATTTTATTGGACTTTAATGAAAGCATACAAAGCCAAAATCAGATAATAATTAGTAAGTTAATATAAAACACAGGAAATACCAACTGATGTGCATAATTATCTACAAATAAACCTGGAACCTATCTGGAGAATTTTAATCCCTAGTGCATGTAATATCCCAAGCCCCGCACAAGCTCCCTGTAGAGACAACCCAGATCAGGAGTCACAGTGGTCATCCAGGAAAGGGATAAGAAGGTGTCCATGCAGAAGCACTGTTAGATCCTGATATCCAGTCCCAAGCACATATTCAGCCAAAGAGAAGACTCTTGACTTCCATTTCACTAAATACTTCACTGTACTATATTCACTCAAGAAAACTGTGTGGATGAATTTTTTACAGTATCAGAATTAACTGAGTTAAATGCCCTTAAAAAACTCTTTGCTTTTGTTTCTAGTTGATCCCTGGTCTCCAACACAGCTATTCCACATATAAAACACTTCCAACAGCTTAAAGCAGTGTCAAGTATAGCTTTTCACTGTAAAACGTCCTATGATATAAAAGCACATGTTTGTCTAGTGGGTCTTACCTCCAAAAGTCCATCTTCAGGCAGGTCTGTGCAGTGGACAGCATTCTGAATCTTGTTCTTCCCAAAGACGGCACGCAGAGTTCCAGGTCGGAGATGACGAGCTATTTCCTATTGAACACAAGAAAACCAGAACACCTTTGTGAACCACATTGTTCCTTTATACGGTGGACGCAATAGAATCTTATAAAGCAAAACATTACTGTGCTATTAAAATATGTGTAGTACACCATAAAAGAAAACAAAGAGGGAAATTCCAGCTTGTACTACACATATACACAACTGCTGAAAAACCATGACCAAGACTGTGAAAACTAACTGCTTGAAATTGGGCCAATCAAGCCACCTCGGGTGAAATACAGGACCCTTCATATTACAGATGCACCTTCCTGGCATTTGTACCAATACAATTAGCTCATGTTAACACCCTTGCAGCTCTCAAGCACAGATTGTGCTGTCCTTAGTGAGCAGACACCAGCGCATCACCTTGCAGACTGCCTCCCTTAACACTGAACTATTTGCCTCAGAACCTGATGTTTGTGAACAGCATCTACCAAACAGCCTCTTGGTCTTCTCTGTGGTGCTTCTCTGAAACCACGGCTAGTGTCAACATCTGGCGGCCTCTGTGGATCAATCCAGACTCTCTCTACATCCTTCTCTGAAGTTGACATTTCAATACTCTTCTTCATCTACAATGCCAAACGCCTCCTTGACCTTGCAGTGTTTCTCTCACTACAGCAGATACCACTCAGGTTCTGAAATAACATTCCTCCCCTACCTCTTTACTATGGTATATCTCCCTTCTTATACTGCAGAGACTGCCCTCATTGGCTCTCCCCTCCACCATGCTCTTTCTTTCAAGGCATAATGCAGTCCTGCTGTACTTCTCTGCACTATCACCTTGCAGTGCTGTCTTTTAACTCCTTTCTTACGCCAACTGTGCTACACCTTTTTGGCCTCTCTTCCCAATGCCCTGGAGCTCTTCTCCAAGCCTACCTCATGCACAATGTGTCTCCCTTTAAAATTCAGGGGCGATGGCATTAACCCAGTTTTCCCTCCTTAAAGCCCTTTGGACATTCTTCCTTAAGTGCCTCCTGAGCAATGCTGCCTGTGAAAGAACAGGCTGATGACAAGCTCACACTACAACTACTGAACATAAAAAAGCATTCTTCCTTGCCACCAGAGCCTACATTGGCCCCTTTCTGAAAAGGCACTGGGTACGTTAGGGTGTAATCACTTTGGATGTGGCCAGTGCAGTTTTACTGTGCCACTCCCAGGTGTTTGTTTCAGCATCACAGCTGGAGGTTGCTGTCCCCACGGCCAAGTCACCAGACTGGATCATCCAAGCATTTCTTAACTTTCCGTGTCAAATGGGTTCAAAGTGACTTCGGTAGTGGGTCTTGGCTGACCTGGAAAACTTTGCACAGGTACAGATGAGAACCACTTGCATGATGCACACTCTCTTCTGGGATGGTAGTGAATGCATTAAGCTAATCCCAAAAGACCTCACAAGAGCATTATCTGACAACCCCTTTACCCACTTTCCAGCTTCACCCACCTGTCATGTCTCATTACTAAACAAAGACAATTGGACTTCAAGAGTAAGGTCTTCTTTTAGCCTAGCAAGTCCTAGATATTTTCCTGTAATAACAATTAACAATTATGGTGACCTGTTACCTAGTAACCTTGATCTGTTACCTACCTGGAAGACAAACTGCTTTAGTACTTGGCATGTGTCTAACACAAAACACGCTATGAGAAGTTTCAGTTCCCCATTGTTTCTGTGTGTACGTCACAGGTTATACAGGATCTTTCGATATGGATGTCAAGGATATTTGAATAAGATACGCTCAACATCAAACAGATTTTGCTTCAGAGGAAAGTTCAAGAGTTTCACTTTAAAAAAAAAAAAAAAAGTCCCAAGGAGAAAAAAAAAAACCCAACAACTCCTCTACATGGTCCTCATTAAACGCTTGTGATAAGAAAGTCTGCTGGAGAAACAGAAGTCACATGCCAGTTAACTATAGCTATGTGACACTTTAATCAAGGCTTTCTTGGAACAACCATCGATTCCAGTAACAACTAGCTGTCAGGAAGCCGGCAACAGCCCTAGGCTTTCAATTATTTTAAGGAAACTTGAGGCATATTAGAAAAAATTATTGTGGCTATGAAACCTTTGGAAACACTTTAGCAAGAAACAGTTCAGATCTAAAAAGCTAAAGCTTGGTATTTCATACACTGTTTCCTATCCATCAAACTCTTTTACTCAAACTGTCCCATCCTCCAACAGGTCCAAAACTGCTGCTGCTTATGAAACTTTACCAAGTTTTCCTTTGACCCACCTTCCTCACCAAACTCACTTTTCTTTTTTCTCCCCCCTGCCCCGCTTTCTTTCTGGAAAAGCAGCTATGACCTCCTGACTTATCATTTGTCCTAAGCTCTCATTTGTACTTCACAGCTTCATAACAGAAGACCTCACGTTTCCTCTCTCGGACTCGCTCGCTCTCACTAACATTGGCAACAGCTGCTGCTGTTGCAGTACGTGGTCTCCTATTCTTTCAGTTCTTCAACGCAGGTTGCTATGCATTCTCCTGCCCTCCTGAAACTCATCAGCCATTTTGCACAAAAAGGGACTCATTCTGTTCTGTCTGGGATTGCATTAGATCAGAAAAGGACAAAGACAGGTCCTCCAGCACTTTACATTGTTAGCACCTGATTAATAAGCCTTTCTTGCCATCAGTTTACAAACAGGATGAGAGGTAAAGCAGTCTCTGCTTGTATTTACATAGCCAAAAAAGGACAATAATTGTTAATTCTGAAGTTTTACTATTCCATTGCTTTCTTACTACACCACTGAGGAACCCTCATACATAGGTGTCCTGGTGTATGTATCGCTAGAAATCTTGGCAATGTTTCAGGGAAGGAGGAAGAGAGCTCCTTACAGAACTTACTCCTCATAGCACTTCCTAATATACACACTTCTGCATCATGACAAGAAGCTTGCCAAGCATTTCATTTATAAGGCCTCATCGACAACAACAGGGAGGTACAAATATAACAGTGGCGTTTGGGTTGATTCCCCCACACTCCTCCATCCCCTTTGAAACCTCTTTTTCTGAAGTTTTCTGCCGAGTCTAGTTTCTCGAGTATGTTTTGTGTACTGGCTTTCAAAAACTTTTTCCAAGGAGAGTGGGATGATGGAGGAGTTAAGAGCAGCTACAGCTCTCCCATATGCATGAGAAGACAGTAACATGTGTGCGCTGTAACTTCACGTGTGTGTGTGAATGAGGATGCCACGAACTCGCATGTCTCATGAAGAGTACACTGCCTGCAGCAAAACAAACCAGGGTGGCTGCACCAAAGGCTTCATCCTCTGTGGTCTTACTCAGCAGGCTATTTGATCGCATCTTAGAGGCTGGGCTTTGATCTATCAGCTAGCCCTTTGAAGACCCTTATCCTGCACAAGATAGAGATGCATGTATTTCATGTTTCTATCATGTAACTGTGCCCAGTGCAGTACTTGTATGAAGTACTTACATTCTAAAGTCTTTCTAGTTCTACACAAGTTAAAGCAAACAAAAATGTCACCAATGTCAGTAATATGTCAAAATCAGACTAAAAAATCATAAACATACTCATGAGCAAAGCTCATGAACTGCTTTTCCTTCAAATGGCTGTTTTTTCATGGGCTGGATGGGAAGTCATATAGAACAGTAACATGTATTTCAGTCAGAACTACAGATTTCAAGAAAATTAGGCCAGTTTTTTTAAGGCATCTGCCCTTAATACTTAATTGGGTATCTAGAAAGCCCAAAATGCTACTGCCTTTAAGTATTTCTGCATGCTTTGCTGTTGTTTAAACAGTATTTAATGGAAAGCCAAAGAGGTGACCACTGACTCTATGCAGACACCATTCCCTCCCTCCTCAGTGGGAAACAGCACAAACTCTGAATGGACCAAAACCACAAAAAGGAACTTTGGCTAGAACTGGAACAAGGGAATCTTGAAGATTCATTACTGGTCCTCTTGATTGAAGCAGAATAAAAATAAGAGAGTTTGTGATCAAACTCTCTCCTACCCACAGTGTGCTCCCAGGGCAGCTTCGTTCTTTTAGGTTTGCTTTCAGGTCAGCAGCAGAGGACTTCTTGGACTGCAACAAACTCTGCACAGTCGCCTCTAAGCCCCCAGTAAAACACCTTGTTTTCCTTCTCTGTCCAAGCCCTGACTGCACATCTGCTCCTTGCCCTTCTTGGCATTCCTCATTCACCAGTCTTTCTGAAGGCTTTATGTTGACTTGGTCTGCTCACCTCTGCTTTCCCCACCCTGCACTCATGAAGCTTTTTTCTTCTGCAGTTCTCTGTATTCCACTGCTGTCATGAAAGACATGGTCCCTCTCTCCCCTTGAGGGTGCCAACTGATCCAGAAGGCAGTAGCCAGCCTCAGGCAAACAAGCAAGTGCCTTTCTCCTTTTAAGGACCAGCTATGCTCTTGTCAAGAGAACAAAACACACAATAACTGTGAACAAACAAAATAATGTAAATTCCACCAGTCACTGTGGCATTTGTCTGTCTGAACTTTAGCCATCAGAAAGCTGACTGCTTCATCCAGGAGAGGCACCTGGGCTTCCTCTGCAGTGAGTGGAGAGTGATAAGCCATTTCAAGGTGAAAAAGAAAGACTTTTGCAGTACAACCGCTATGCAAGGTCTGTAGGATAAGTGCCTCTCTCTTCTCTTCCCATTATCACAACTCTTCAGTTGGCTTTTATTTTCAGGGGGTTTTAGCACCAGTTATATCACCTACTGCTGGTTGCAGCAGGAAGCTGTACAAAACGCTCATTTCTAAACAAGCCATCAGCAACAGGTAAACTGATAAAAGCAGCACAGTCTCCGTCATGCAGAACACAATACTAGACAAGCATTTCCTGTAACACTTATTCAAGCTAAGAAACACCTTAACATTATTGTCGCTGTGGGAACAAAGTCAGTTGATCAGTCTGATATATCCTTCAGAAAAGTTCCTATCCAAAGGCTTAACTGTCAAAATGAAATCAGTGGTCACAGATGATCTTGTGCATGATATCATAATGGCTAGCTTGCTTCAGCTTACTTTGCATGTTTTCTTTGCAGCCCACACTCCTTCCAGGCTCTAGCCAACTGATTTTGATGTGTGTGCTTCCCCACTAGTTACCTTGGCTCTGACCTGTTTTACGTTCCCCAGTTTCAGGTGATGAGCCACCTTGCACTCAACATCAGCTGCTGCAGAACACATCAATTTTCTACTCCTGCACCAATTCAGGGTCCATTTAATCATCCCTAAATGCAGCGCTAAGCCATCTATATTACAGAGAGAAAAATCCACATAAGATGGTGCTGTTGCCACTGTAAAGTCTTTAACTGGGGAAAAGCACATTTTGCCCTGAAACTTGGGGCCTGCCTGTTGAAAGGTACTTCAGAAAGTTTCTAAATACAAAACCAGGTCAATGTTAAAGAAAATGCAGTATGTTTCCTTCAGCTTACATTTCACAAACCAATCCAGAAGAGAAGTCTCTTGTTGACAGAGTGACACATTTTCTCTTTCTTCACATGCCACATGAGCTGCAGAAACGTCATGTACAAATATGGACTCAGTATCAACGGCCTTACGCACACGTCCAAGGGAGTCACTGTTATCAGAACGTCTTTGGTACTTTCCACGTATCACAAAAAAATAATCAAACTGAAACAACCTCCTCCAAACGCGCGCGCACACACACACACACCACCCCTGATCTTTTAATCTTTATCACAAAACAAACTGATACACCGGTTCTTAAGAATCTGGAAAGGTTGCATTGAAAGTCTTTAAAATATTTAGCCTAATCTGTTCCCTGAGCACTGAGCATTTTGACCTAATTGTCCAGGTTGTGTTCTCCTGAATAATGGCAAAATACTTACGCCTCCCATCACTTACTGGCGGCTCTGACAAGTTTCTCACATCTTTAACTGAGCCAAGTCTGTATGCACATAATTATGTACTTGAAACAGTGTGGCTGTAAAGGTTTGTTCAGCAAATTAGATAATCTGATCCAGGCAACAGCTGCTGAATTTTCAATTGCAAGGCTGTAAAAAGTGTATCTGATGCTCATCTCCTTCCAAAAATCAAATAGTTCTGCAACAGTAGCAGCAAGTAATCAAACCATAGTTTATTTTGTTACAAAAACCTACTCTGGTCTGAGTAAAAAGAAAAAAAATATATCCATCTGCTTTTCTGTTTATTTTAAAGTCAGCCTACCTCTGAACTACTAGTCTGAAGCCCTGTATCTTTTGGAAGTTTTGTTAACGGACCTAAAATTATCCTCCCTACTCCAGTGTTGGCAGTTTTTCGGAAGCTCACAAGTCGGTAGAAGTTGTTACACTGTCTCCTCCTCACCCTCCATCCCCTGAGGCACTTTGATTCTCCCTGCTTCACTCCCACACGTCCCCTACCACTCCTCCTCTCTGGCAGCCCAAAGGTGCTGCACCAACTCTCCGCAGATTCTCTGCTGTGGGCAGCAAACGTGGCACATTTGCCAGCCTGAGATAGCATTTTCACTGGTCTTGGCACTTCTGGTTGATGCTTAAGCAGTTCTAATGATAACTGCCCTGCTTAGAAACTTATTTACTGTCGTATTTGTGTGCCTATCTGCCATTGCCAATGGGCTGAATTTAGATAAGAGCAAGCAGCCACACTTCTGAGTTAAGTGTAAACTAGATTGGATGGTGAAGCCTTGAGGACAACTGACATACCAAATCTAAGTTGGTCGCAAAATAGGAATAAAGATAAAATATCTAGCTACCTTGTATTATCTGGGTGCAATAAGAGATATTTACATTACTTGACAAGTTAGAAAAAGGAAGCATTTAACAACTGAAAAGCAACTAACCCCACAAGACATCAAAAAACACAGTATAACTGCAAATTTTATTATTAGTTGCTTTACTTTAAGATTTAAAGGTGAAATACTGATCCTACTTATGCTTTTCCAGTGCCTTCAAGGCATCCAGAATTTCATCCATTAATTAATTCACCTGTAAAACAAGGATAAAAAAATACTAGGCTGCAAGGGATATTTTGGGATTTCATTAATTCATGCTAGCAAATTATCTGGAGAGCCGCCAGTGAAAGTCACTATGAAGTTGCAAGACATTATTTTTAGTCTGCAGATATCTTGGCTGAGTTTTCCCCTGGAAGAACAAGAATAATTATAAATCATCTTTTCCTCTGATATTTTTGAGATAGAATTTTACATTTGCAAAAGCAGTCCAGATATCTGAGCTTTACACTTTGCAAAGCAGAAAAAACTGCTTCAAAATTCTACTGAGACTTCCCTAGCTAGATCAAATTCAGACCATCCACTTCAACAGAAGACACAGATGGACTGAAAGACAAAACTCACAAGTCTGCTGCAAACCCCAGAGATCCTTCCCATTCGGGGCTTAGCATGGGAGAGAGCTTTCCCTTCCACTCTGTGCCCTCAAGCCTCTCCAATCCATCAGCAAGCTTTTCCTTGGAGGCAGCAGTGCTGCCATCTCTTCCCACACAGTTGTGAACAGCCCGGTTCTGATGGAAGGAATTGCTCATTATCTGTGTTACAACTGTTTTTTAAAAGCCCCTGCTGTGTTCATGACTAGCTGTACTAGTCAGTGTTCCTATACATACTAATAGATGGTTCTTACATGAAGAAACTCAAAGAACAGAAAATAGGAGCAGAATGGCCCCCCTTTTTTGGAGTGGGAGACCAAGACAGGGAGACAGTAATTTCCCAGGGGCACAAAGAAATACACATTTCACAGTGATCACAAGCTCAATGTCGTAACTTTTAGCTCAGATCTTTTGAATCCCAGACCAGTTCCTCAGCTATTCTCTCTCCCTGATTTAATGCTGCTTTAATTCCTGTGTAGCACTCTGATGATAAGCCACAGTCTGCAAATCTCAGGCCATGCCAGGTCACCTATGGGAACCTGAAGGCTGCCATGGGAACATGAAGAACTGCTGTTCACCCATCTTCCACCTTGACCTTGTTCTAGTCCCCTGATCTGGGAAGTCAAGGAATGCAGAGAAAGGGAAAACTTCTTAGTAGGATTATCCAAGGGAAGTCCCAAGAGCACATCGGATGCAGTCTATCTCACTGTCAGCAAACGAAGCTGCTAAAAATTCTGCTCAGGTGGCCCTGCAGTAGAACAGAGAATGTCAGCCGAAACCAAACAGACCAGCAAGCAGCACCCCAAATTATTCAGCAGGTTCTCAGCATTTGAATTAATAATTTTATATCCAGTTTTTAAAATGCCTTTGTTTAGTTAATAGTGTTCACAGACAATGAGACCAGTGGTATAGAATAAAGACTATTACTGCAGCTGTTCTCGTGGCTGCCAGCAATTGCACAGAGAAAAATTTAAAATTATTATCATTAATAATAATATTGATAATACCACAACTATCATCCTCAGAAATGCAGAACCAGACTACTTCATTTTTGTTACAGAAGGGATGACTTAAGGCCATGGTATTTGTTTTCACCTACTTTAAAGCCTTCAATAATGTAGCTCAAGCAGAAAATAACTGCAGATACACTCTGGCCATGGCATCTATTTCTTGCATTACTACAATGTCATGCAAAGCACCTAGGGAATTTCAGTCCGTAAACATTCTGTTGCAATGTACAGTACAAGAATACCACCTATGCCACCTAGAAAGCCAACGGATCCCTCTTAGAGGAAACCCCCCTGAGAAACTGATAGATATCCTTCCAGTAGCGATCAGTTCCCCTCAGATCAATCTCTTTTGTGTACCGATTTATCATCAAAAGTACGTAAGATACACTGTGATCTGCAGCTCCTTTTCTGTTTGGTTATTATTAGCTCTGCCACCAATTTATTAACCAAGCAGAGCCCAAATAAGCAGCCCTCTGGGATAAGAAAAAAAAAGTCATGCACACCCAAGAATTGACTATTCATAAGCTGCCAGCTGAAAGACATGAAGCCTTTTGGGACAGCTACAGTCAACTTCAGGATACTCAAGATCACAACATTATCATGGTTATATGGAAAAGTGCTCTACTGCCCTTTTTCTACACATTCATAACTTCCTCTATTGCACATTTTCAACAAGCACCTTTGTGTGCTGACTCTTGCTAACTACCTTCTACAGCACTCTAGAAAAAGCCCTTGCAGTCTGTTCTACGAAGTTCTACTTTGGCTTATTATTTTCTTCATATTATTTACTGAGATATCATTTGTATTACTTCGTAACTTGAAGTGTATGTAACAGCACTACAAAACTACTATGTTCCAACCAGAAGTCAGGACAAATTCAAGTGAAAGACAAGGCTACCTATGGTCAACAAAAACTCGAGTCAGGCATGTAAGCCAAATGCTTTTAATCTATTCAAATCAAGGATTCTGCAAACACACAAGGTCACTGTGACCAAGATGCTGAGAAACTGGAAAAGGAGAAAATAGTTGTTTACTGCAGTAACAGTACCATTTTCTTTACCAGACAGAGTGACCTCAGCACTTCCCCTATCTCCTGGAAACACTGCTCCCTTTTTCCAAGGAAGGACTGAGGCTATAGAGAATTTGCTTTTTGCCTGAATGCTTCTTTTCAGGGATTCACGTTTATATATTCAATAACATTGCTGTCAATGTACAAGAGCAATTTGCTGTCTGCTGTAACCAAACAGAACACAAGGAAAGCAAACAAAACAACCATGTAAACTGAAATTAACCCAGAACCATTATGTTCTCGAAAAGGCTCTTACTTTGTGCCTTTATGGACTGAATATATTAATGAATCTGTTCTCAGAAACCTCAGCAGCTACCGCAGAACTATAACAGAACAGTACAAAGGAGGAAGGAGGGAGAAAAAAAGCCCAACAAAATAAAAAGAAAGGCTATCACCAAGGAAGGTAGACTCCTCTGACTGCAGGAGGAGACTACAACCTAGGAATTCTGATGACCAGCTCTGTGTTTTACGGACAAAGACTGTATTTTCACAAGGGGGAAGAATGCTTTTATTTAAAAAAAGTATTAAAACCCTCCCACAGGCAAGTAAATTGCATTTTAGTCCAGTGTAGCTGGGAGAAACAAGCCCTAGAGAGAATTCTGTAGATCACCTTTGATCACCCTACCCATGTAAAATTACATTGTGTATTTATCTACACCAGGCTGGTATCACATGATGAGCTAATATGTTAGAAGCCTACCTCTTTTTCTACAGTAGTAAGAAACAAAATTTTCTCCTTTATCCATCTAAGATATGTAAGCAGAGAAAAAATAAAGATAGGGTATTTTGAAATGTATTAGCTAGCACTATTTTAAAAACAAACTAAGCAAATGCTAAAGGAAACTAGGCAAGCAAGCATTTTTAAAACTTTGTGTGGTCACTTTTTAAATAAAATATGATCCACCTATGTAAGATAGGAAATGTGTAACACTGTTCTTTAAAACGTGGCATATATCCAAAGCTTGAAGAGAATCTAAACAGGAAGATGTAATACAAACAGGATATGGAAGCATTCATTTTGCAAACCAGGACCTGCACATGGACAGTTATAATCAAAACCCCATGCAATCTGAAAAAAACCACCTCCTCAAGGCTGAATAGACAAATCTATGTAACCCATAGCATTTATAAGAATCTTGTGTTTGTCACAGATGCTTAAAATACCACTTTTTTTAATAACATCTACCTACTACGGGATGCACTCAGTCTGAGTGCAAAGGGAGCCTTTACGATCGCTAAGCTAACCTTTCAGGCTTCTTTCACACCTACCTATAGATACAATTTGTCTTTGTGATTTCAGATTAGGCTAAATGTCTTCATGTGTCTGCAGAGCTGAACGGTACAAAGTCCTTAACCAAGAAATTGAGTTTTCTTAAAAAGTAAATATTCTAAGTGTGGCTTAAACCCTTACAAAAATGGCTAGCCCTGTGATACTTTGCAGGGAGAGGCCTAAAAACCTAGCTCCAGGATATCCTGGCATGTTACTCATTCTGGGGAGTAGCTAGGAGGTCTCTGTGGCAGCACACCAAGTCAAGAAAGATCAGAAACCAGTGCTGTTGATGCCTTGTGTCACATCCCTGCTTTCCTTCAGTCAGAACATGGGCTCATGTTCAGCTTCTCTCCTCTTGCTAAAATAGGGCAAGCTATTCCAGCCTGGAACCAGGCACAAGGAATCCAGGAAGAACCACTTCAAAGCCAGAGACAGCCCAACATAAGGGAAAGATGGGCACGCAGATGGGAACCCTGAGGCTTCTGAAGTTGATGCTACTTTCCAGGAGGGCATACAGTGTCTTTGACAAAATGTTAACAACTTCCTGAAAATGTCCAGAAATTGCAGTTAAGAAAGTGTCTTGTCATCAGGGGATACTAAAATACCATAGTGACAGGTTGCAGAGGAAACTACAAAAAACCCCCTACATAGGCTAGAGGGGCTTTGGTAGATAACTGAGGAAAAAAAAGCCATTGCATTGCAACAAGTGGAAACAAGATGCACATGTACTCCAGTTTTAGTCCTCTCCCAGAGGTACCCAGCACCTTCTTTCCAGAGGATGAAAGCAGCAGACTCCTCCAGTATCACGCCTCTGTGGTGGTAGTGGGCTTGATATCAGACAATCTTTTGTTATCTACTTTACCAAATTACTGCAATTTGTGACCACTGAATCCAAGTCCAATGACCTCGCACCCAGGATTTATTTAGGCAGAAGATGTAGCACTGCTGACATGTTCAAGTCTGGTAGCTCTGGAGCCTCTGACAAGGAGTGGCAGATAGAAGTTTTTTTCAAACTGTAACCTTGCCAACATGCCTCAATCACATTGGATTTAAGGCAAAGTTCAGTCTTGAGGGCTCTGTCAGTATTTAGTCTCTTGATGGAGACTGCCAGTCACCTTTAACAACACCAATTTTCAACACATGCACCCACCCATCAAGAATCAAAGCGAGCCTACAGACTCCAGCCTCACATGATACTGAACAGCCATCATACGACAGCAACCTTCCAGCAACAACCAGCCACATTTAAGACAAGCCACTTGCAAGCAAAAGGCTCCTCCTCCACTACTAGTGCTCCAATTTTTGTTCTAATTTCTGCACAAAGACATATTTCTGTGATGCTGAAGTCCCTCTTCTATCAAAGGACTTCCCACCACCTGCAAAGGGTGGATTGGAAAAGACAGTATGCAAGAAGCAGAGCTCAAAGCAGGTCACCTCAAAATTGTAACCAGATCATGCATACATGCCACTACAAAACACATACACACACACACATAATTAAAGCAGATGGGGCGGTGGGGGTGGGGTGGGGGGTAGTGTCAGGGGCTGGTAGACCTCTGCAATACCCATGCAGAAGCAAAAGAAATACATCAGGACAACTTACTATGAACGCTGAATTTATGCCTCTAAAAATTTATTGGATTCTTGACTCTCAGATGCTCCCAGGGCTACAAACAGCTTTGACAGGAAGAACAAATATGACATACATGTATCAGTCTTATCTCTGGTGCAGCCAGTGCAGACTCCATCCATTTTAAACCAGGGAAAGCAACTTGTTGCCACAGATGTGGTGTTTGGCATCCACACAGACACAGGCTTGTCTCTGACAACAAGCTATAACAATTTTGGAGGTAAATTTCAAACCATACACCAACACATTGACAGTCTAAAGCAGTGGTGGCGACTCATGATTAGTCACATTACAGCTGTAGGTCATTAAAGCACAGCTGTCTTAACACTTCCTTCCTTCTAGATCCAGTCTTAATAAGCCCCCTCCCCACACACACTGAGGGTTGACAGAACCAAGGTAGGAGAAGTCCTGAACTCACCAAGACTTTGGGCTCTATGAACCAGCAGTGTCAGCTCAGCAAAAGGGGGCTGCACTAGAGGGAAGAATCTCCCTCCACAGACACTTACTCAGTCAAAAACCATGTCCACCAACTAAGGGGCCTTAGCACTTGTCTAGAACACATTTTTGTTAAACCTGCAGAGGCTGATGTGGAAATTAAAAACTGAAAGGACAGAGTCAGATGACTGACCCTAAATAACATCCAAGCAATTCAATCATGTCTTTCCCACTGCAGGCTTAGAGAGCAGGATATTGTAACTGGTATCGATCAAGCTGTTTGCTACTCTAGCTGATAACGGTCTGGTGCTGAATAAAAATTTTTAGTATTATTACATGACTCAGGCTATCTGACAAGATAATTATATGAAAGTCTTCTTCATCAAAGAATTAGATTAATAAATCTTATTTCTCTTGAAACACATTATGTACTTCACTGTCAACACTTACTGAGGCTCACTAGGCTATAGGGAGAACCCACATGGAAACAGTTATGAAGGTATTACCAGAAAACGAATACTTGGGAGCTCAAAAACAGTCTTTATATTTCTTTATATCTTCCACTAAACTATTTTTCATGTGATGTAATATGAAAATATCATGCTGCTAATGTAGTTCTAGGAATGAACATGAACATTTTTGGCCTCACATGTAGATACTATTTCCCCGCTGGATTCGCAGGAGGTCTATACAAGCAAAAATCTTACAGCAACAGTGCTCTTTGGCTCTTATCATTATCCCTATTTAACTGATGTGATAACTGAGGCAGAAACACATTGAACTTTTTGTCCAAGGTCACACAGTGAAGTCAGGAATGGAGCTAAAGCCGACTCCAGCTCTTTCAGTTCACCACTTTGTTTTAAACCGTGTAATCTCCCTTTTAGCTCTTTGGTGTTCATGCAAAAGTACAGAAGACTGGTAATACACTGTTAGCCTTAAAATTGCAAATCCCCAATGTAAAAGGAATGCAGGTTAGGTTCTAAAGCAACTATACAAAAATCCCTTTTCAGCCCACTGGATGCAGAAATATTGCAGCACGTCCCATCACTTTAATAATATCTCACAGCAGAAGGTACTTGAGTCACTTTTAGTGTACTGCCAATCCTAACTAAAAGCTTTTAAGACTACTAAAAGTTATGCAATCAGCCAGGAACATGCAGCTGATGTAGACTCCTGGAATCACGTCATAACCAACCCTTTAATTCGTGTATGAAGAAAGTTCAAAAGAAAGGTAAAAATAAAAGCAACGTGTCTATTTTTCAGAGCATTTTAAAAGTGTCTTATGAATACTAAGCAATCGCCTCAACAATTCCATGACAAAATGTTACCAGCAGCTATATCAATATAGAGGCTACACAAAGAAGACATGAAAACTGAAGCTGTAGCTTCAGACCTAAGTAATAACAAAAGGCCCCCAAGCGCCCCAGAGGCCAAAATTCAAGGAAGCTCAAGCAGCGACAAGATTCCCTGGCCACCATCCCTTTGTTCCAAGGTTTCCTGTAACTGCCTTTGCTTCCTGATCCACGTGAAACAATGTAAAATCAATGCAGAATAGGTTGTTAGTGGTTTTTTCCTTCTTACTGCACTTAAACGACAGAACTTTCTTGATAATGCAAACTCTGCTGCATTTATCCTTACTCCGCTCCACGCACTTCCATTTCTTTACAGTGAAGAAGAAACATAGCTTCTTTTGTGCTGAACTTTGGCTGCAGATAGCAACTATCATTTCTAAGTGATAGTATGTATCAAAAGTTCAAAAGGTTTGTGTTCTGTAGTAATCTGATTTAATTAACTTTTTAACTCCTCTTCCTAGCTTTCTAGAGCAGTTACCAGTTTGCCATAGGTGTAAATTTTTTTTCTCTTGATGTCAGAACTGCACAAGTAGAAACAGAGTGAAATAGCACCCAGCACAAAAAATCTAATTTAACAACCTACATAACAAGTTTTGATAGTGTATTTTGAAAAAGGGCTTAAATGATTCAGAAACACCATGGAAAATCAGTGGAAATCAAAGTCATTTCAGAAATCCCATTCCTATCTGAAATTTAAATATCTAAGTAAAAGTGCTCAGCTGCTCATAGGATCTCAACGTCTCAAACCTCCTGGTGTTGGGTGCATAGCAGAGGCTGTTGGTGCTTCCTCTCCTTGAAAAGCTACAGTCTTGTGTGGAATTCAGAGATCCTTTTTGAACTGCCCTTATGAACACTTTAAAGAAACATTATTTTCAAGATGGGCATCAGAATGGCTGCTGGCATTTTATAGGGGTGCTGCAACAGTAAGTAAAGAGTAAATACCTGTTTACTATTGTAGATGTGTGGCGAGCCTTCCATTCCTAAGCCCTACGCATAACCACTGAGGCATTCAAGGACAAAGAAAAGGCGGTGCAGAGTGATGCCAAGAGCAAGTCACACTAGCAGTCTTGGACCTGGCTGTGAGAAACAGCTAAGCTAGAGGCTGCAGTTAAAAGACAAGAAAAACAACCACCACAGCAGATCTTAAAGATTACAGAAAGGCCTCTGATGAGACCACCAATGACACAAAAAAATCCAGCTGCACTCTAGGAGCTTAAGCCAAGTGTAATTAAAGATGCTGACAGTTCACCAAGAGTGCAGTGAGCCAGCCAGGCACTCAGTAGAAAAGTGCCAGCATACAACAAGAATGCAAGCAGCAACAAGACCTGCAGAAAAGCTTTTCTCCTAGTGCATACACCATCCACCAGAGACAAATGCTCCACAACCATGCAATCTATGACACTGAGTGCTTCAATCAGGTCACAGTAATTCTGAGGGTGAGTACAGACAGCACAGCTCCTTACAAACAAACATCCTTATCCCACTGCCCACTTTTGATAGGTCTTTCATACACTACCACAAACAGGCTCAAAACAGCTTTTTGGTTTGTAGTTTTCCCTAATACCACATGTGAGGTTTTAATAAAGTATTTATTAAATTATGGTTTATAATGAAGGATGTTTTGGCAGAGAGCTTTACTGACCTGTCGTGCTAACAAAATATTACCCAGTTACAGAAAATAGCACAAAGTTCCATTTCATTTTTAGCACTGTACACTTGGTATAAATTGCTAGCTTACTAAAGTATAATCCTCAAATTGTAACAACTCTAATTCCTTCATCAGTACTAAACATCAGGGACTTGGACAAAACCAGACCCATTTCCAAATGACATCTCACTTTGATTTGGGAAAATTTGTATCACCTCTTTATGGACGCCTTTTATTGAAGCATACCCGAACTATCTCCCTGCAAAACCAAGAAGAGTCTGAAAGGGCTGTTAACATTCATATCCAGTTTAGATACCTGACTTGCCACAAAGTAATTACTACATTTGCTATGTATCTAACATATAATTAACAGCAGATGTGACTGGGAGAGATTAATTACGTAAGTCTAATTCCAACACCTTTACTCACTTCAAACAGCACACTGTTTTGAGAATAATCACAGTGATTTCAATGGCAGTACTTGCCAAATAGGGTACTCTTTAACAGGAGCCAAAGTGACCCAACCAGGTACATTTTTTCATGAGCTTGGTCTTCACCTGTGTTTATAAACAGGCTGTACACACATCAGGATCTAGCATATATAAACAAACAAACAAGTTATAGAGATACCCAGATCTGTCAGTGATAACGCACTATTTGCACAACACTGATCTACTTTAACCAGTGGAATATCAAGTCCATGGTATCTTCATATAACCTTACTAAACAATGAAACTGCTGTTATGGTTTCTGCTACTCCTGTTTGAGAGAGATATTATAACCACAAAGTTCAGTTGTGAGCTTCTCTGATGATTCCAGTTGGGAATGACAAAAGGCCACTGAGATGCCTTAGCCCCTTCTTCCTCAAGGACAAGCTACAAATGCTATCTGAAGAGACAGATAAATTTCAGGCAAAGATCACTCTTGAGAGCAGCTGTAATTACTGTACATATGCTTTATGTGCCTCAAGAATCAATTAATTTGCAATTCTTACAGAAAACAGTAGACAGAAATATGTAACACAGCTGCCTGTCTTCCAAACATACAATTAGTGTAACTGCTACGAAATCAGTGTCCAAAACTTACAGCTGTCTGCTTCCACTAGAAGCAGGTGGGCACTCATTTTCACTTCACAAGTCATACCGTTAATCATTAAAATGGAAACAGAAACAGCATAGGTAGGTCCCTAGCAAGAGATCTGGGAGACAGGAATTTAGTTTCCTTCTTTGCTGTTTTCTTCTGCTACCCAGAGAAGCCGTCACTTTATACATCCCTCAGAGTTCCTCAGCTCATCAACAGTTCCTTCGGTCACACGCATGTTGTATGGCTATGACAGAGCTTTTCATGTGATGTAGTAGAGGAAAATAGAGAAATTCCCCTTGAAGAGGTACACTTGTCTTTAATAACCTAAAGGAGCTGTGATGTTTGCAACCATATTTTGATTTTAACATATCAGGCATTAAACAAGCAGAAATGTGAAAAGGATATAATAGGACCAAATAAAACAACTGCATCTTTGAAAATTTTAAAGACCAGAAACCTTAAGCACAGAATTTGAAACAAAATTTGAAACCATCATCTTGTGTACATTACTACTGATACATCATCCTACAGTTAAAACTAAGTCAGATAAACAAGTTATGCTCTGCTCACAAGATGCTAACCCAGCAGAGAAACATTAGAATGTTACTAAACAGAAGGGGGAAAAAAGTTTGGATAATGCCTTTAACTTGTGCCTTCTGTAATGGAAACTCTGGATCTGAAGAAAAATATAACCTGAACAACTTGTTCTCCCCTTCAGATATTAATCTGTGTGATTTTTTCCCATGGAAACTGGTAAACCCACCCAAGTCTGCAACTAAAACAGCAAATCATAACCAAAAAGCCATACAAACCCTGACCTCATTGCCTCCATCTTGATATTTCACCTCATGGCTCCTGCGTGGTACAGTAGCCTTCATTGTTTAACAAAAAACTGCAAAAATTTTGAGGCAGCATTTATTCTTGTCTGCAAATTGCATACAGTATCACACTTATCCAATTAGTCACCTCAAGAAATGAAAAATAAAAGCTGGAAGCATTAGCATAGCAAACAGGTAGAAGAACTTTTACACCCTTTTTTGTTTGATTCCTTTTGCAAAAGGAAGGAACCAATTCTGCTTCTATAGTTTCAGCCTAGGAGAATGCCAGAGACTGCAGTGGACCAACATTTGATTTACACCGGCATGCACAAGCAATAACTATTTGTTCCAGGGCTCTGAAGCCTTGTGTTAGAATATTTATGAACCTTTAACAGAGATTTTTGCCTAGATAGCTTTCCTTTCACATAAATATCGTCACACTATTTTATCATCTGGTTTAAGAAAGATCAGAAGACTTGCTAGAAAATTTGCAAGTTGGTCCACTAAGACTAGCATTTGTCCTCCAGAATAAGGTAATGCTTAAATGTTTCCAATGAATGCAGCAGGTATGTGGCAGCTACACTTCACTTTGATGTTTTAATTCACATAGACAGCACATCAACTTTTTAAGCATCCCTTATCACTCAAGCAAGTACTTACAGGGTCAGAAGGACCACAGAAGTCTCTGAACACTTTTGGAGGCTGAGGTTGTATAATCTCCATTGCTATGCAAGGGCCTGAACACAACTCTGTAACCATCTCCTGGAAGAGAAAAAAAAGAAACAAATCTGAGCTTCTTTGGGTATTAGCAAGGGTTGTATTCCTCCCCAAAACTAGAGCCAAACTTAAAGGACAGGAACAGTTAAGAAATATTGGTGCATTTAGGAAAGCAAAGACATGAAACATATATTATTAGTATTCACAACAAAAGAAACATTTTCCATTTTTCTACTTGATTTAGAAGGTGGAGATTGAGGTAAATTGGATACTCAGCTTCAACAGGACACTGAATAGCATGCAACAACATCAACAATACTTTACATTCTTTTGTGGGTATATCCGTATTGATCTGGACCTGGATTTCACAGCAGTATCCCATAACTTGTCAAACTAGACTGAATCATTGGAACACACTTTGCTGGGTGTAAGCCTGAAAAATCACACTATGTTCAGCCAGTTCCACAGGCAGCAATGTACTTGCGGTGTTCCCTACAGGAATACACAGCCTATATTTGTTTCCAAATATACACCCATGTGATGGCTGTAAGTCATTAAAATGTCTTTGGGCTTTTGGTTCTCACTGTCTTTTCCTCATGTGTGACTACAGAAGCTGAAACACAGAAGCCAACAGAACCTGTGTCTGTGGCACAACCTCTTAGGGAAAGGGTCCTTGATTTGGTAACATTCTTGTGGTGTACTGTTACCAGAATCTCAGTTACACTAAAATCATGTTTCCCTGGAGCCTCCTGGAGAGTAAAGAGACATTGTGAGTTCTGAGTGGGTGATGAAGATGGGTCTTAGTTTTCACAAGCTTAAATTAACTCTGGGCATTAATGCCAATTTGGAGTTTCTTAATTAGAGGTATAGGTTTCACAAGCAGAAATAATTTATTTTGATGTTCTAGTCTGGCTTCCTTTTTTAAATCATGCCCTTATAATTGCATACTTGACTGGAAATCTGGCCAGACAAGTTTTAAACAAATCAGGACAATTAAAAGAATCAAAACTAATGAGGAAAGTGGAAAGGAGAAAACATTCACAGGAAATAAGGGAGGACAGGGAAGGACAAGTAAGGTACAGCCCACGAGCCATGGGCACATCAAGGATGAGCCATGGCAAAGAACAAAAGCACACAGCGTGGGCAAAAAAGCAGTACAAAAAGAAGGTTTCTGTCTTTTATGACTTGTGATGGAAACTAAATACACAGACTCCAAATCAAGCAGCACTGTCCCAAAGAGCTGCTATCTTCATAACAGATCCATGCTGAGCATGTGCTTAATCTCCTTGCTCTGAAGTCAATGGGACAGAATTTTAGCCAAGTGTCTCCATCATCAACGTGATCCTAAGAAATGCAGGTAGAAGTATTACTGAGAGGGCATGAAAACACTATAGCCTAGTTTCATGCTCTACAACATGAATAAATATTTTGATTCCAAAAACTTGTCACCAACAGATCCTCTGTTAAGAGCAGGTCAAAGGCTGAGAAACAGCCAATTGCCACAAAATCACTACTCTGTACAATTTCATTGAATTCTGTTATCTAAATAACTATTAACAGGAAAGCAGAGAAAAAACAGGCTTTTAACTTTAGTTGAATCAATTGTGTTCCTCCCTGCAAACTGTGGTTTTCTTGTTCCTCACTTTTCTACTGCTTCTGTACCAGCACTGACATCTCAAAAGCAATGGCAAACAACATGAGCAAAGTTACTCCCGACTCCTTCATTACAATACACAGCTGAGGACTGAAGACCAGCTGCCATCAACTACAGCACAGAGACACGTGGTACTATGTGAGACAAGCTTGGTCTACCTCACACAGGCTCATCAAGTCCAGAGTTGAATTTAAATAGCAGACGCTATTTCTCTGATAAGAATCCCAGTTGCAGCTAAATCAATTTTTCTTTAGCAAATAGTTTATTCATCGAGTAACATGGTTTGTGGTCAAGCAGAACCATTCCTGGAGCCGGATCCAGCTCAAGCATTTTTGATTAGAAAAGTGGATTCTGAGCTGACCCAAAATAATCTCCCTTCTTTTTTCCCCCTTTTCTGTTCTGGCTACAGTAGGAAAACCAAAGCAAAACAGCACAAAAACTATTCAATAGTATGCAAAATCCCACGCAGCTAAAATTTTGAGTAATTGTCCAGCTTTCTCTTTTCACAGAG
>JAVJGI010000060.1:7299447-7356243 GCA_035590275.1 Ibycter americanus | reverse complement strand
AAAAACTATTCAATAGTATGCAAAATCCCACGCAGCTAAAATTTTGAGTAATTGTCCAGCTTTCTCTTTTCACAGAGAAGTGGTTTATATACAAAGTCAAGCCTTTAGCTGACTGACAAGGGGTAACCAGAAGAAAGGGAAGTACAGTTTTTGAAAAGGGCTTCTGGATGCCAAGTATATTCTGTGCTGAGTTATTTTGAAGTGATAAATAAAATTCAGATCAAAACAGACATTTCTGAGTCACAGATGTAAGAGGTCATATTCTTCCTTCGGTATCCTATTTTGCAACGTACTTCTTCCTGTTTGGCCTGCACTGACAGTATCTATTGCTGTTCCCACATGTGCTTTATCTAGATCCCTGTACCATGATGATTAGCTTTCCCATGTTTTCCTGTTCTACAGATACCCTGAGTGCACAGAGATATTAATTTCATTTTATTTCAACTGAGTGCATCCAGCACATATGGCTTGCAGGACAGAGCCCTAGATCCTCACTTTTCTTCAAATCCCATCTAAAACATATCTTCTTTATTGACTTACCCTGTTTAAATGTCACATTCCCTTCTGAGTAACTCTCCGATTAAATTATATAACTAAAATTTGCAACTTATTAGGAAGTCAAAGATTGTACAAAATTGCTGCAGAAGATGATAAGAGAATTTCCAATTTGGTTCAAAGCAGACTTCTGCAGTAGCACAGGATTCTTCAGGTCCTGAAATACTGGTCAGATATTACCATATTTGAATTCTGCCATGTACCTGCAAGTCTGCCTGTCCAATCTTCCTTTGGTCCTTGTCAAAAACAGTATTATCAGTGGAGACTTTAAGAGTATTCCCCAGTCTGAGAGTGAACTAACAGTACTCCTAACCTATTTGAAGACAAATCTACAAACCTTGTTGAAGTTAGACTGTACAATCACACGGAGGGGGGGGAAGAAAATAAAAATGTCATTATTAGAGTAATAGGAGTAACTGTCTGGCATAATATTAGTAACTGTGTAGAAAACTTTTAGTAATTTAACCATTTAAAAATTAAGGAAAATTTGCACAGTATATAGCATGGCAATGATGCTAAACTCATTACTGTTTCTAAAATGAACCAAAATCCTCTGACAGAAGGTGATACAGAAATGCAAGCTTGTCTTCTTGTATTCCCATTGTTCTGCCTGCAGTCAGGAAGTTTTATGTGACAGTACAACAATGCCTAACAATATATATATGTCTAAGTCTTAGATGTGCACTGGGATTACAGCATATCTTAAACTTCTTAAATTTTCTGAAAATCCACATGAGTCAGATCAATAAACTTAGGAATAGCTCAAAATGTCATTAGGGAAGTATTCAAATACAGCAGCACCATTGCAAACAAAATTGTAAATACATATTCTGGTCCTAGCCACTATTGCAATATCAAATCAAAGATACAGATGTGACACATTCTCGTAGCTCTACCACAATAAAATAACTTATCTGGCTGTGTGTGGGTGTTGGGTTGTGTGTCACACTGCTGTATTTTACAAATTACTTGGCTGAACAATTTTGACAAAAGACTTCCTTTCTTACAACATAGTTAGAACACTTTTCAAGATGAGTTAGTTTATTTGAGAACAAACTAGAACTGGTCAATATCAGGTTCCTAAAAGAAATCCCATCACAATCCCCCCAAAAGAAAGATGTGACCATTTCCTTGTTTAATCACATTCTGTTTTTAAACAGATTCTTCTCAAACTTATACTTACCACATATTCAGCGACGACACCTTTGTAAATCTCATAAAATTCTTCCACATTTGCACGCTCCATGTTGAACTAAGAAAGCAAAAATGTTAGCCAGTGTGCCTTACACAACCACAACAAAAAAATAGACAAGAACCCCTTCTTAAACAGCAAACATTCAGAATACTCTTTTAAGTTTTGCTAGGTAAAAGGAATGGTTTTACAGCTACAATATGAAATTTGTCAACAGCTTCACCAATGACACCACAGGCAACAAAGCACACAGTATGTTCTTCTGCATAAGTAGACAACGTAGAACTGGCTGATGCCACTAAGACATGCAAGAGGATCTGGTTTTTGCACAGTAAAGGCGCTATTCTTCATTTGTCATGGGGATTTGAATCATTGATTCCAGATCTTGAGACTTTCATAAAAAAATCGAAGGGCAGGACTTACAGGACTACTCTTGGGAACAACCTCTGTGCCAACTTCCTTTAACTGTCGAGTGTGATCAGGTGTCAAAATCATTTCAGTACCTTTAAAAACCTTCCCCCAAATTAATACTAAATATATATTCTAAAAAATCCAGGATGTTAACAATTGTTTTTCTAACTTTAGCTAGTAAATTTTGTAAATATATCTCAAATTGCTCCAGAAGAAACATATTGTTATCCCCCTTCTAACTATAGGGCAAATGAGATACAGAGAGGTAAAGTGTCTTGGCTCAAGGTCACACAGCAATGAGAAACAGATCAGCAGATCAATCAAATAATAAACAAATTTCCTAAGGACAAGACTGATCCCAAAACATTGCTACACAGTCTGCGCAAGGGTTTTATATTGCAGGGAGACACCTGTGCATTGCGGTGAAGCACATGCAGCACTTCTCCACCTTCTGTTTATCAGAAAAACATACACAAAAGAAAACGTACCATCTGCAAAGCGGAGATCTGAAATCCTTCATTGATGATGGCTTTTATAATCTTTCCAGCTAGCCCTGAAGAAACACAGAAAAGACAGCATTCAATTTTAAAAAGGAGAATTTACAACTGGAAGGCATTTATGACAATATACCACTCACTTTCAAACCAAAAAAACAGTGTTTGTGTAATGCTATGAGAAGAAGCAGAGAGCAGAACTGAGTTCACATACTCTATGCTCTATCTAAAGCGATGTGCTGATGGTTTCAAACAACTAAACTCCATGCAGCTATTGAAAAGAATCTCTACCAAAAAAAAGGTAATTAGTGAAGCTTTTGCTTTTCTGCAAAACACCCAATTGCTGCAAGATCAGGATTTATATTTTTAATTAAGTTCCACTGGCAATACTGATGCTTAAACAGTAATCAATTCAGAGCACAGGCTGCTTGTTTTGGTTTTTTTTTTTACACAGTGTTCACCAGAGTGGGGGTCCTAATTTAAGCTAGAAACAATACAGGATGATAATAAATATTGTCAATAAACCAGCACATAAGTTTATGTCTTCTATGGGAAAAATACATCAGTGCCAAATAACCTACTGCCTCTGAGGTTATAATTCACAAATATCTTATTGCTGGTTTTACTGCTTACTTTATTCTCTCCAAAATGCATCCTCAAAGACAGAATGACACTGTGAAACAAAACACTAAACTTCAGAGAACAAGAACCACTGATTTTCCACTGAATGTGTGTTTTAGATTTGCCTGTGCTTACAAGATCAGGCGAATCTGAAGATTATGTCAGCCAACCACAGTACCCTGTGTGAGTGAATTTCATAGAATCACTGTTTTTATAGAAGATAAATGCCTGTCCTCTAGTACAATTTGTGAGAAACTACAAACGTCTGGACATTTATTCAGAAGAGAATTAACTACAGAAGAATACCCTGCAATGAATGACAACAGCAGGATTTGACTCCTAGTCATTAAATCCTTTTATTAACTAGTCTTTAAATTGCAGGATTTTTTAGCAATGCATAGATCTGGTAGATGAGAATAAAACAAAGCTAGTATCTAGGTTCTAGCATGCTGAAGACTTGAACTGCACACAGTCTGCTAATACCTGTGACATAGGATTGGTGAGCTTCCTACTACGTTAAAAGGTCAGTGGAAGCTCTGAGTAAATAAGATGCATAGTTGGAGAGCTTTAAAAATTGTACTTACAAATTAAAATGAAAAAGCTTGTCCCTGAAGTATCTCCCACTAAAGCAGTGCATACTTCTTCCAAAAACCTTCAAACTGCTAAAGGGAAAACCTGACATTTTGGTACCCATTCAGTCCATGCAGGTCTCTGTGTTTACAGAACATAGAAACAAGCGGAGGCAGGTGCAGTTCCTGTCCCACTATACTGTTACACCATGGCTTGCTAGCATGGATTAAAAGTTTCCTTCTAACACTCCTGTGAAACTGGGGGGAAAAAAATTCCCCTTTTTTTTCAAGGTGAAAAAAAATAATTGCAGCAGCAAAATGAAGGGACTTGGACAGGTCTGCCCAGGAAATGCAAGACCACGTCAGAGAGAGAAATTAGACCTCTAGTTTCTTTTTGTCCGCACTGCTACAAAGGCTGAGCAGCTCAGATGCTTCCACGCAGTTTCCAGTGAGGCAGTGAGCCTACAGTCTTGATGTCAGAGATGAATGGCCAGTTTATAAAGAGATTAAGTGACTGGCTGGGTATGATTCAGGAACTACATTAATTAATAAATAATCTGTGACAGAGCATAAACATTTCCTCATTCCTGATCTTCAGAGTGAATACTCCAGCCAACAGCCACTGCTTCACCAGAAACCAACAAAGATGAAGAATGGGCACTGGCAGACAAATGGCAACTACCACTTGCAGGGACAAGGCTATGAGAACAGTATGAGAAAGCTGCTTTGCCCGGCAGATCTCCATTTTACACTTTATCAGTCAAGAACGGGCCACTCACATAGGCCTTCACAGCTGGAATGCATCTAATGAAAATACATCAGGTATCAGGTTCTGGGCTACTATGGAAATTTGCTTTTTATAGAACTTTTGCCCTCAGCAGTTTTACAAGCTGTAAGCAAAATCCATGTTTTAGAGAAACAAAGGGGGGCTCAAAAATTCAGCTTTCTGGGCTGTTTCTCTACTGAAATCATTAAGACTTTTCTTTGTAGAGAGCAGACAGTCTCCTTTAATGACAGAAAACAAAGTAGGCAGGTACTTTGCATAAAGGTCTTTAATACAAGGTTCCTTTAATAATCAACTGTGATAAACCTATCAAGATTTTCCTCTACACTCTATTCCTAAGTTCAGTCTCACTCATCAGAACAACAGAGCACCTTGTTGCTCCAGACAGATTGCCCACAACTTCAACATCCAAAAGGCTTATCCAAAGGAATTCTTGTCACCATCGTACACAGACAGCTGCCTTGCCGAAGAATTTCAAAGTGCCTTGAGGAAGAGGCATGAGGTTTCATTTATAGTTGCAGAGCAGGATGTTAGCTCCAATTCCCAGATGTGGGAATTGAGGCACAGGAGGATAAACGAGTTGCCAGTGGCGGCACAGATTTACACACCCAGTGACTTGGCCTCCCTTGTCCCAGTTTAAGCAATACACGTATCACTCCTCCTAGGGCCATTTTCCTTTCAAATTCTACCTGAACCAAAATAGAAACAAAAAGCATAGAGACAATCCCTGAGCAGTGGAAGAGTGGAAGCTCAAGGCCTGGCTTGGGATTTGTTTCAGGCTTTCAGCCAGTTGCATGACTGAACTGGGACATGTCCTCTCCTTTGTGGGCAGATAAGGCTGAGGAAAAGAAGAACTAATTAGATACAGTGCCATTTCAGCAGGTTTCAACAATGTTTTTAACTTTAAAATCCAGATCTGTAGTGAAAAAAACAACTTTTTAAGGACCCTTCAAACAGGGCCAGTGCATGTTTAAAATGTGATTACAGTAAGAACCCAAATCAAAGCTGCAGATTAGGCACCAGTTATGATGAATTTTCAGTCACAAAGCACAAAAGAATCACAAGCATTACTAAATACAGTTGGGGGAATTTAATACTAATCCTAACAAATATGAGGGTGAGAGAGAAAAAGAGGTGCACGTGCTTTATATCTCCTAGGCAGCATTACGTTACTACACAGCTAATACAGGACAGATAACCTTCCTATTTTTAATCAGCTAAAATGGTAAGGCACTAAGACCCCCTCAGTTACACTGATCTTCTACAGTTTGTTGTTTTACAATACACATTAATTGAAAATTGTCCTTCATTAAGAAGCAGAAAGTAGCAGGGAAGACATCAGACTGAAAAATGTTACAACTGTGTGCATAATTATGGATTGGAATAAAATAAAACAGTTCATGAAAGTCACTTTTAACCTAACATCACTTTAATTAATAGGATGTAACAGCTGTGTTACTGGGACCTGCCAGTCCCAGCGCACTACGAACCACCAGCCAGCCATATGACTAGGGATGTTACATTCTCTTCCCTTTGATCTTGGCCTGTTTCCCAATTTAACCACTCCACCATTAAAAGCTCATTAGGCAAGACAGCAGACTGCCTTCAAAGCAAGTCAAGAACTAGCTTCCTCATCTCAACCTCTATATGTCATTTTTTAAATACCCTTCCAATAATTAAAAATAATCCCTCTGGAACAACAACAGTATTTTTGACAGGGACACACAAACTACTGCGACTGATCAGATCAATGATCTACATAATCCAGTAACATATTTCTAGAAGTAACTGGTACCAGATGCTTAAAGTAGCACTAACTATAAGTAGCAATTTCAAGTCATGTCTGTTTTTGATATTTTAAAATGCAATTTTGCTTCACAGTATAATGAAATTCTCTGGTTCCTTATTGCCAGGTGTTAAGGTCCTGTCCCCAAACTCCAGAGATTCATGATCAGGCTTGACTCCAAGCAAAGTTCTTTTTGAATTCCAGAAGGGGGAAAAGTGGGATTCAGAGCTGGGCCCTCCTGCAAAGTATTTCAGTTGAAGTTCTCACTAATCTTTGTTTCAGACAACATTGCAAAACACTGTGCAGTAAGAAGCTGACAAATGTCCTTCTCAAAAAGTGCTTCTTCCTACCAGTTGGTCAACCTATCCCCTGAAGAGCAAGGTTTATCTCTCTTCCTCTTTTGCTCTGTCTACATAGAAATAATGCAACTCTAAGCATTCGTACTACGCAACATAAATACACCATTTCTAGACTCCCCAAAAGTTTGGCCATAGTGATAATCTGCTGCTATCGATCTCCCAGCCTCACTGTTTGAAAAAGGTTATCCAGTCATTTTTGTATTTGTACTCTGGAGCACCAAGAAGCGAGTCACAGAAGGACAGAGGGTCTCCTGAGTGACACACATTGGGCCAACAGAGAGAAGAAGGGGAGCTCAAAAGCAACCCAGGCTAAACATGAGGAGGAAAAGAAAAGAAAGAGAAGTGGATACAGACAGAAGATAGAGCAACATGTGACGAAATGATGAGAGAATATTGTTCATAATGATAGAATCCAAGATTTTCCATCATTCCTCATTTCTGTCTAGACATTGTATTAAAAGAGAACCTCAGGACATTTGAAGGGCAGCTTTCCAGATATTTATGAAGAGCTCTACCAACACTGCAGCACTGGTGAAAATCTTTACAAACAATATTCATTTAAAAATATTAAAAGGGTAAAGACAAAAGTTACCAACACTGCTTTATTGGAGAACAGAATCAGCATTTTGCTAGCACAACAAAAATTATGCATACAGACAGTGAATCTTAGGGGACCTTGAAACCAAAACAGCCGAGCGTCTGATGCAGCTGAGAATGGGAGCCAATAGATTTAAAGGGGGTGAAAGGTTCAAAGGCTTAATCCCAGCTGCAACCTTCTGAACCGCTATGAACAAGGCACGACCACACTTGTGAATGCCAGACAGGGCATTAAGACACAAAATGATGAGAATCTGTAGGAAAATAAGGTATTCTGGGAATTCTTGCATGGGAACAGATGGGAAGAGTCACACTTAAAATTCAGATACAAAAACCCATACGGAAATTCAAGTCAAGGATCACAGCCAGGCTACAGAAAGTATCCAGCAATGTGGCTGTGCAGTGTGTGCCATTTGAGAAGGGAATCTGAAGAAGAAAGAAAGAGTAAGAAGGAAAGATCAATACCTCTGCAACAGTTTTGCTGAACTCAAACTGATGGTTGTATATTTACAAAAAACCAGAAAGGCTTAGGTTTGTGTCTTTCTGTCTTTCTTTGTTCTGGTTTTAAGGGAAAGCTTAAAAAGAAACATCCAGTTTGTTTTCTTTTTTATTTCCTTCTTTTGAGATGTTCATTATTTTGTACTCCTTTAGCACATCCACTCTGATTGTTCTTTCACTTGAGAAGATTATGGTCATTCACTCCAGCTAAGAGAATGCTTCTATGGCTATAATGATTTTCATTTACTTCTGCTCATTTCTTAAGTGTGAACAAAACTAAACATGATATTTTAGTTGAGGCTGTACCACTAGATTATATGATGGCATTAAGTATTATAACTCAAACCATTCATATGCTTACTAATATTTCTTTCTTTTTTCTGGTTATCCCTACTGAACACTATGCATGGGACTTTTCATGATCAGAGTTACAGCAAGGAAGTGGTTAAAATTGTGCCTTGTAGTGTGCATTAGCCCATAATTATAAACAGTAAGTTCAATTTACTATTGCACTGTCAATTAACTTAACTCTGGAGGTTAAAAACCTCATGAGATTCCCTATAATCTGCTACAGCCTCTACTAATTTTATATTCCACTTCCTGTGGAAGGTTTGCCAACTCACTGTCACAGATCAATAGTAAATATACTGTGAGCTCTATCATTAATTTTCAACTTGGCAAAAGACTATCAACATAGTCCTACAGTCTGTGTCTTTGCTCTTTTCAGACCCCATACCTTGTCTTTTTACTTACACTCTGATTTGAAAAGGGCAGTAGGAGAAGAGACTTCAAGATACTTATCTTTTGCTCCAAGGTACAGTAAAGTTAGACTATGCATGGCTGCATTTTTAAAATTTTTCTAAAATGTTCTCAAAAACCTCTGGCAACAAAGGTTCCAGTACATCCCCAGATATCAGGCCAGTGATATACTTTGAAGTTTTCCTTAATGATTAGATTAAATCTTCTTTCATCTAAATTAGTAAATATGCACATTTTCCAAATTTACATATAGAAAGCTACATATCCCCATCTTTTCCATCTCAAGTTAAATAAATGAAACCCTTCAAGTTGTCATTGGCTAAATCTCTTATTCTTTTTGCTTTCGGTTGATTATGTTATTTTTGAAACTGGGCAGAAACTGGACATGGTACACAAGCTGGGTTCTCACCAGCATTGAGCAGAACTAGTTACTGAAAAAAACACTTTCACCAACATCGTGAACACTGACTGTGCTTATGATATATCACTGTTCCAACCATTTCTCCACAGACTTTTCACTGATACCCTGTCAGTTCTTCTCTGTTATGTATTTGCGCATTTATTTTCCCTCCTCCATGGTAATGTTATGCAGTTGTTTATATTCAGTTTCATTTTCTTCACATTATTTCATTTCTGCAGTTCATCAGGAACGTTCTGAATTCTAATCACACCCTCCAAAACTGTAGCAGACACTTGATACCATCTGCAAACACTGCAAGCGTGCCCTGTCCTTCCCCATTTGAGTCATTAATGACAATATTGACAAGAACAGGCCCAAGGATGGGTGACAAGACTTCACTCGTAAACCCCTTTTAATTGGATATGCTCATGTTCAGGAAAACATTTAAAGCTATGCAGATGCCTATACTGCACAGACCTAAATGTATGAATTGCTTCACTAAAGGAAAATTTTGGTTTTCTCACGGCAAGGGACTTTGAGGAAGGCACTGATATTCAAGTAAATTAGATTATCTGGCTCTGTTTTACCTTCCTTTATGGAAAGCATACTTAGAGAATTCAGAGATCAGCAAAGCACATTTTCCTTCAAAAAAAGACATGCTGGTAAACATCCATCATATCATCACTAAGTGATTTAAATGAAATTATAGACTCTTGATTCATCAATTCCCTTGGTATGGAAAAAGTTTCATTAGCCTGAAATTCCCTGGACCACTCTTAGAATTAACTTTTCTCTATCCCTTTAAGAACGAAAATTCCAAAATGCAGTAATAAACACTCATTCCTAATGTCTTTTTATTTTCATTTTATGTTAACACCATCATCCCTGCACAGAGATGATTTTCAGCAACATGAGCACCACTAATATAAGTCTACTGAACACTCTTTCCAGTAGTAGGAGGATACTTATAAGCTTCAGCAAGGATTGACTGCCATTTGATCTGTTTTTTTTTCTTTGAAGTATACCTCCTCCTCTTCCTTCCAGTCTCAAACTGTCAGAAAGGATTTCCAGATTCAGTTCACTTCCCCCTCTACTTTTACCAATTGAAATGTAAAATAAATTTTTCATACTTTGAAAAAAATGAATGTCACTCCCAATAGCCACTGAAATCCAAAGTCAGTCTTAAGTTGGGAAGCCAATTCCAAGCTGCCAAAACTTCACGCAGGAAATAATCAAGAAACAACATAGGCTTGGTTTCAAAAACAAACAACCTGAGCAAGGAATATCCATCATTACAACTACAGCAAAGAAATTAAAACACAGATGGAAGTAGATGGACTACTGTATTCTTGGAAGCTAAATTTTTTTCTAAAAAAACAGTGATAAAGTGGTAAAGTAGGTTGCTTTTATTTTAATCACTTTTTCCTAGCTTCTCCAAAAAGAAAATAAACCAGCACCACCAGACACCACCAAACACAACACCCTATATATAATATATTCATGGAAAACATAAGGAACAAAGTGCATTTAATTTTGCATAAATACGTTTTCTGCCTGGGCAAATCCGCCTGCAAAAAAATGCTTGCATCTGAAACCATAATGCTTTGCTAGGTAGTTCTCACATGATTGCAGCACTAAGACTGCCATATTGCATGTGGGAATATCCAGAGGTCACATCTCAAACGATCCACTGAACCTCTTTGAGGCATCTGCAAAGAAACGTGTTCAGCCCACTTTATTTTCTATTTCCAGATTCTATCTTCAAACAGTTCCTTCTAGACTTCTAATTGTTAAGTGTATCAAGGCTATCACTGATGCTCCTTTGCACTCAACCTTGTAGACAAGACACAAAGAAAGGTTCTGCCTACAATGAGGTGAAGTCCAGAGCATCTGCACTTCACCTTTCTATTATGCATACTTATCATAGACAGAAAATACACTTTTCAGATTACTAACGAAAAAGTTGCATTCCTCATTTTTTCTCAAGCATGAGAGAACAACTTCCTGAAAACCTTGTTCTACTTCCAAGTTTCCTGAACATAAAACTAATGAGTTACTCAAACTTATGTCTAAAAACCCAGGGTGAAAAAAGAAACTACTTCCAGAGATTGTTTACAATTTTTTTTTTAAATCTTATCTAATGAATACTAATCACCATGATAAAAACAATGATATAGATACCTAGTCCTGAGAATGATGACAAATTTGTACCTCTTTTATCACATCCTCTTTTTCTCTTCCAGCTTATTTCCTTTCCTAACTATATACATGTAACTATACTTAGCATACTATACAGGTGAATTGGACATTTTCACAACGATGCCTTCTCCCTTTCAAAGAGCAACAAGTATACCAGCATGTCAGAAACAGTTCTTCAGGTGTCTGCAGTCAGACATATAATATAGTACAATGCTGGATTCCCACTCCCTACAATCCTTCTCTCCCCACTCTCTTTCCTGAAGTAACCTCACTTGAGATTCTACATAAGTAAACCCTGTTTCTGTGCCTGCTTGAGACTGAACTACTGTCCTTGGTATTCTTTTTGCTAAAGTTTTGTCTTTGGAGCAAGAAACTACTCTCTCAATTAAAAACGGTTTAAGTCTTTGCATAAATAAGGAAATACGATCCTTATCGTACCTGTCATGCAGCATTTTGTTGCTCAATATAAATGTCTATGACTTTCTAAAGCTGCCCAGTAACTAATACGTTAAGATAGGAGAACTCTGTAAGATTTATCATCCACTTAGAACAGGTGTAAAATCATATTTCCACAGAATATCTTTTCCACTTGAAAGAACCCGCTCCTGCTCCTTTTGTTTTCTATGAGACTTAAATTTTAGTTGAAGAATACTGTGGAAGATAGCACTGTAATTTATTTTTTTTAATTACATAAGAGGAACATGGGTTTAACTTACAGAAATATTAGAACAAAAGCTCAAGCTTAACACATACTAGAACAAAATCTCAAGCTTAACACATACTAGAACAAACCTGTTGGGGTAGCCAGTCTCACACCCAGAAGGCCTCCAGACTATAGAGGCTTCCTTACCTCTAGGCAGGCCTTTCAGTCTGCATCAAGTCCAATGAATTCCTGACTAGCAGTTTTGCTTTTCAAGTTCATGGCATAGTTCTAGCCCCAAATGTGGTTTTGGCAAAACTCTGACATGAAGAGAATCCATGTCTCAGCTTGGGAGTGCAGAAAAGGAGTGCAGGATACCACCTTTTGAGCTCTATGCTGTAACTCAAGTACAAAATGTGAAATATAACACACTTCTGACTTCAGCCTTTATAGCCTGATCATCACTATTTTCGTATTTTTTCCCTGTTCATTTTTCAAAGGGATTAAGTAAAGACCACATCAAAGAAACTTTAAACCAGTCATAAAATATCAAATTCCAATTCCTATGGTAAACATGACTAAACTGTTACACATAAATACATTAAAGTTAATCCCACCCAGTAATCTGCAAGGTGCTATTTCTGCCAACAAAACAGTCGAGTCATAACTGTCCTCAGGGCATGAAACTGAAGTTCACCCATTTTGGTGCATTTACAATTTTGGCTTCTAAGCACTACTGTTAATATCTCCAGATGTAATAACATGAGGGGAATTACAAAAACAGAATGTCTAAGTGATTGCAACTGTGAGCTTGTATCTGAATTAACAGAAGCTTCAAGCACAAGAAGCAAGTGGATTACAGAACACAGATCTACACTAAAACTTTCAAACTATTAAACAATTAAGGCATACAATCCCAGAGCTGTGCTTATTAGTTACCATCCTCCTTGACTGAGGAGAAGGAAGAGGCTAAGAGACACTGAAAAGTGTGGCAGATTCTGGAGGGGTCAAACCACACGATGTCTCCCTGACCCACCCCTGCTCAGAACAAGTCTGCATGGAACACCATCAGGTTGCTTTCGCATTCTTCCAGCACCCCAGAAAGAGGAACTGAACTGCTCTTCCAAGCCCTCTTCAGAGTTAAAATACCATGACCTTGCTTGCTGCTAACTCGCCAGCCAGTCACGGAAGTGCCTGGCAGCAGATGTTTCTGTATGCCTGTCAGGAGAGGGTCAGCAAGGCCAGAGATAAAACCAACAGAGATTTTCCACTGCTTTGTCACTGGATAGGAACCCCATGAACCCTCTATGGCGATCAAAGTCAGTTTCTAAGAAAGAACTCTGTCTGAGATTTAACCAGAGTAAACTAGAGATTAGATCCAGCCTTTTGACAGGAAGGTAAACTTGCTGAAAAGCCTCCCAGCTTACAGCTGTGGTTAAAGCAAACCAACTTCCAAGGTGGAAAAACAGAAGATTTTTCCTTCTAAGAATCAGTTATGCAAGAGACTCTGGAGGAAAAAGAAACATTGGAGAAAAGGACTGGGAAGCAAAATTCAAATCATTAATTCAGTCAAATATTTCTACAGAAATAAAGACTAAAGCTCTGTATAAGCTCAAGTACGTAAGTGAAACTTCACGTAATTGTAAATGTTTAATGAGCAGATTATATTCATGGTAATTAGATAATCAAGTTCAAAGCCTCAGCAGCGCATAGGAAATAGCAAAAAGGTTTATTTTTAGATACTGGATACTGAAAATTTGTGGAGCACAAACCAAATCTGCAATGCATAAGAGGTTCTGCTGCTTTGACCCACATAAATTCCTCTCCATGCTTCTGCCAAACCACCTTTTCACATTGATGGCTGCACGGGATTTCCTGTCCTCTCCAGCTGCTGTGTTTGCACTTAACATTCTCCCCACAAGAAACAGCAGGGTGGACAGCCCCAGCTAGAGCCACTGTTGCTGGCAGTAAGCAAGTTGCTTATTTTTAAGATCACACAGCCTCCTATATGCAATTTTGCCAAAAGGGCAGCTCACTAGTTGCTATAGCACCTACTTCAACTGAGATACAGAAGATGTTGCTAGTATAACCAGAATGTGTAGGGTATTGCTGAACACAGCTGCTAACAGCCCTTGAAAGGGAGAGGAGAAGAACAGAGTCTCTCAGCTCTGTCACGCATCACAGAGCCCCAACAGGTCAGCCTTTCCTTTCTCAAAGGTTCTGCCTGCAGATGCACAACCCATGCGGCCAACCTGCTCCACTGCCATGTCTCCGCTCTCTAATCCCTAAAGCTGGGCTTCTCCCGTCTTGTCTGCCTGTTTCAGACAGGCAGCTGGGAGTCCTCCTGAGCAGATTGTTTGGTCCCCCCAAACCCTTTTAGCATGCTATTCCCTGACTCCAAAACAGTCTGCACAGGGAAGGAGGAATGGTGGCATTTCTGTAGACACAGCACATGATGCCACACATCATGCTCAAAACTTTAAAAGCTTAAAAATCCACCGGAAGCAAAGGCTATGTTCCTTCAACTTTCAAACTGGCAGTTTAATCATAAAAGAGTAATTTCAGAATTAAGACTTCCAAAAACTGTTGGAAAGCTAGTGCACAGCTCTCTACTCTGTTAAGCACGACTCTTCTGTGCCTATGGAAAGTGCTTTACAGAAGACCAAGCATACTAAAAAAGATGTCACTCATTGATATTTTTGTTGGTACTCACAAAAATTGTCTGAAGAAGAATATGGGAAAGACAAAGGAAGACAGAAGAAAACAGGCTAAGAAAGCCAAATTGCCTTCCCTACAACACTCCTGGCCCACTGGGCTGATGTTGGAGAGTTCCTGCAGTCCTTGGAAAGAAGGATGTCTCACCTCAAATTGCAGACTGGAACCAGTCCAGTTGCAATATGAAGCCACACCAGTGCTCTCATCCAAAGAGGCAGGCCACCACCCAGCCACAGTGACACTTCCTTTCCCTAAACCCAGCTCCCTGTCAGAAGCCAGACTTCTAGAAAGTTTTACAAGACCTCCTCAGTCTCATAATCCCTTTAAGAGATGCAGCACCTGTGGCTTTTGAAATATTCAAAATAATACTGGAGAAAACAGGCAGGAAGAACAGAGTTTAGTAAGATAAAAGCACAGCCAGTCCCTGAATTCCATCATTCTTGATATTAATTTAAAATTGAGTGCTGGTTTTGGCTGGGGTAGAGTTAATTTTCTTCACAGCAGCTCGTATGGGGCTGTGTTTTGGATTTGTGCTGAAAATAGTGTTAGTATCACAGGGATGTTTCAGTTACCACCAAGCAGTGCTTACACAGAGCTGAGGCCTTTTCTGCTTCTCACCCCACTCCACCAGCGAGCAGGCTGGGGGTGCACAAGAAGCTGGGAGGGGACACAGCTGGGACAGCTGACCCCAACTGACCAAAGGGATATCCCATACCATATGAGGCTCAGCATATAAAGCCGGGGAAAGAAGAAGGAAGGGGGAGACATTGAAGTGATGGCGTTTGTCTTCCCGATAACTGCTACATGTGCTGGAGTCCTTTCCTAGAGATGGCTGAACACCTGACTGCCAATGGGAAGCAGTGAATGAATTACTTGTTTTGCTTTGCTTGCATGCACAGCTTTTGCTTTACTTACTAAACTGTCTTTATCTCAACCCACAAGTTTTCTCACTTCTACCCTTCTGGTTTTCTCCCCCATCCCACTGGGGGGAGCATGTGAGAGGCTTATTGATGGTGCTTAGTTGCTAACTGGGGTTAAACCATGAGAAATTCATAAAACACTTTACTGATTTAGAAAAGAAAATTCAGTTTTGATTTCTTCATTCTGTTGAGGGTAGTAATCAAAGCTGTATGGACAGAGAATGCTCAGACAAGGTACACCTTGTTTTTCAAATTTTACTTGCTGTTTGGCAGCTGTGGTCTGCCCCTCCAGCCCTTTGGGGTGTTAAGAAAAACTACTTTTAGTCATTTTTATATGTGGCATATATGTGCCACATATTTAACAGTGGCATATTAAGCTCAAATTCAGTCCAGTCTTCCTAGTGCTCACACTGCAAAGCCGAGCATGCACTTACGTTATTTATATATTACATATTACAAATAAACATATTACACTGTTTATCCGTACCTGTACCTCTTTCTCTCTCTGTCACCACCCCCATTCTCCTCCAGACGCTCACACTCCCAGAGGGGAGTGCAAACAGGGCCAGAATTTGTCCTTTGATGATTCAGAAAAATTTTGAGAAGTTCAAGAAAAAAAAGTAATGGACAAGGCACTATGAAATCTACAGAAATGAAGAAGACTAAAAGCTGGAAGGGACAACCTGAACTCCCAAAGAGAAAGTCTGAGCCCCCATATATAACAGAAATTATATCTTAAGTGTAAGAAAGCACAGCCCAAGCCATCCACTTTGCTGTTTTCACAATCAAATTAAAGACTCTAACAATCCTGCCACAGAAAAGTTTATCCTCTGCAAACATTTAGCTAGGTAATATCACAGTCAGTCCCAGCTGCTGCCAATATTTCTGTAAAAGGAACATCACTCTGTCTTTGCTGCATGGCAGCCTTATCAGTAGCAGATACCATGTAAGGCCTCAAAGAGATAACAGGCACATTATCAGCAGTGAGTACGAGGCTCTTTCTTGTGAAAGCCATTTTTTTTCAGCAAGCTCTCCAGACATCCCACTTGAGGCGTGAAAGGCCTGGAAACTGCTACGGCCACTTCTGCTGTTGCCATTTCAGCTATCCATGGAGAAGTGATTAAAACGTTGCAGTGTGCTCTGCATCTTACTAAGAAAAATCTCAATGCTCTTACATGGCAATATTTATTCTGCACTCAAAAATACTGTTTCAGTGCCTGAGCCAAAAAAATTTTACTGCATTCACTGCTCCTACACATGCTCCTGTATCTATGTACAGGACACGAAAGTGAGATTATTTTTGCATGGTAACAGCTGGGCATTAAACATTTCCAATACTCATATGGTGAGCTCACGGCATTCTCCAGCACAGAAAGCATCGTGGAGTTCAACAAATGATTTAGGTCTTTGGCTCACTTTCATAAAGTAAACAAGCCTTTTCTACTTTCCATCCCCACTTCATTCAGCAGAACAAAATCCATATCAACACAAATATCCCTTTGTAAGTAGTTTTAATGTAATATGTTACTGCTTGAGTGGGAGGCCCTGCAATATGGCCAGGTGTCCTGCTTTCACTCTGCTGTGAGGATGGTAACCTCCAGCAGATGAGTGTGGTGGGCAGACAGGAGCAAGGACATGGTAAACTGTCATAGAAAGATTCACCAAATCTCACGTACGTTTTTGTCCTTCTTTCTTTTCACCTCTCCCTTCTTATTCTGAAATTAACAAGTATCCACAAGGAAAGCACGTGACCCACTCTTCATGGAACTGCAGAAGTACTAAAGGTTTATGAAAGACAATGTATCTGCACACTTTTGCATGTACTATGGAATATGCCCTGTGCTCTTGCAGTCTCATTCTCCCAGAAAAGGGCACAGGAGTGAACATGGATGCAATGAAGCACACATTGCTTTCACCTTCACTATCTGCCTTGCTTACCTTCATTAACTGCATGAGGCTTAATAATGCAACAAGTACAGTTTGTGAATTTCGCACTGTTGGCTGGTCCACGACCTCCACTGGAGGGAAAGAACAACTCCAGCTCCTGAAAACAATTGTAATTGAATACATTTTAGATTGATCTAACTGCATATATCAGTTTTTATCATAAATAACATCTGAAGTATTCATAGTCACAGAAGGTAAACCTTAATTACAGATTTTTGTGCTACAAATACTTTTTCCCTATAATATTCTCTCAAATACACCTTTCCCTCTCTGGTAGCATTGCTACAATCACAAAAAAATCATTTGAATATTTCTTCCAATGTTCTTTTTCCCACTTCTGCACACAATCCACTTGCATTCACAACGTTCAAAATGCTGCTGCAACAATCATTTGGTAGAGGTGTTACCAGTTTTCTGAATTCTCTCTCTCTTTCCTCAGTATCTTTCCCGAATCCACTCCCATATACATGTATTTTATCTTCCCTCTTTTCACATGGTCTTTCCATCCATTTCTCAGTATGGTTTTTTTTTCCATATACAAAACTGACCTCTACCCCATTTGTTTATATCTTTTTTCCTCTTGTCGTAAGCAACTAAACTTTGTCTAAAATTGTTGACACACTCCTCATGCCTTATTGACGGTTGTTTGGGGTTTTTTTAATCTTACTGAATTGAAGCTGATGAACTCAACTGCTCTGATTTCTGGGATGAATGAGAAGAACCTGTTTGACTCTGATCACTTCTTTTCTTCCCACCATCACTATTCCAGGTATCATATAGCTTGGGTCTTAGATCATACTGAGGTGAGCCTGGCAGCCAGGTTTCTTTCTTCAGTGATATTTTTTCACTGTTCACTGCCAGCTTCATGCTTGTTCCATACCATTTATTCACATATGTTACCCCATCTGCCAATTAGCATTAGTCAAATGCTCAAAACACAAGACTGCATTTCAGACACATTGGTCAAGTTCAGTAAAAGAATGGATAAATTTGTATTTAAGGGAAATAATAATAACCTGGAAATACTACTACCAAATCTGATTTCTCCCTGTGTAACAGTAGCAGTGCTAAAGACCATTTTTTGAAATAGTCCCATTTAATTTACTAGCTCAATACTCAGCTATCCCCCAGCCTTTAGCTCATGGCACTCTGATGTCCTGTAATCCGTGCTTGAACATTTATACAGCTCAAACTAATGGATCTTTCAATAGAAGGGAAAATGGGTTTTGTTTTTCTCCTAGCAAAAAATCCATATTTTAGGTAGGCATATCTGAGATAAAAGGGTTCATTTCCTATATCCTTCTACTGATAAAACACTGCATGCTTCAAAGACCTTGTCCCACTGTTAATTAATGTTTACTCTAAAAGAAGCAGCCAGGAAAAGGCAGCAAAATATTTACAATATTTAACACTTTGTTTTATCCATTAAAAGACATAAAAGAAAAGTAACTAGGTAATGTTGAAGGACTAGGATAATGAAATGCCAAACTATAACCAAGTGGAGCCCTAAAAAAATTTTTTTTTTTCCTTTCCCTTTATTCCTGATCTAAAGAAATTCCAAAATTTGGCCTGCAGAGAGACACCAGCTTAGAGTACCACGAGGCATAACTTCACTTGTCATTTAGCCCCTAAAAGAACGATGCAGTCTTCCATTCTAACTGTTCAGTTTACAATACATTCATTGAATGTGTTGAGACTTCACTCTTCCTTCAGAAGAGCTCATTTAGGTCCCTTTATCATATAATTTCTTTCTTTTCAGCAAAGCTTCTGCAAGGTGCAGCCAACTAGTTTCCATGGCAACTGCTATACAGCCATATATCTGGGTCTACTAGAATTAAAATAGGCACAGGGGTATTAAATTCACAATTTTGGTTGATTTATTGAAGATTGGTATCAGTAACACCACAAAGATGTACACACCTGCAAAAAGTTCAGCAAAATAATCCCACAGACACAAAAATGCTGTGGATGACTGGGGCCTTCAAACAGCATTTCAAAAATAATGAAATGTAAAAAGAACAACAAACTTAAGCCAAAGCACACACTTGTGCTTCTAATCAACATTTTATGCTAACAGATATGCTTTCCTACACTCGGTTCAAAAGCTGGCACAGTTGTTGTGGCAGTACACATGAGCAAAGAGAAACTTTCACCCTCATATATGAGGATATCTAGCTATTTAACCAGAACTACAAAGATGTTTCTGATTATAATTCTCCTTCATCAGAAAAGATCAATGTCCCAACGCTTCCTAACTCTGTACCATCTGCATCCAGTCTGCCAGCAGAAAAAGTACTCTCAGGTCCAGCTTATGATTTCTTGTCAAAACCAGGGGCACACGGAGAGGATCCAGCAGCCCAGGCACAGGGCAGATCAGTGAGATGAGTGCTTGACCAGCAGAAAACCACACACGCTTTGCAATTCGCTTGCTATGCCATGCAGCCTAACAGCCAGCCAGAAGAAGAGGCTGGCCAGCTCTGCCCTCACCACCAGGACATAATAATGTCTACATATATTTTCTAGTATACAGTACTTGGCAGCTTATTAGGTATTCCAGGGCAGGTCTCTCTCCAGCTGTTCCACTGCAGCTGTTCCAATTTAAAGAGAGGAAAGACTAGGATCAAGGAAGCAACAACTGGTATCTTTTTTCTTGCTGTCTAGAGCTAAGATACCATAGCACAATACCAATCAATCATGAGGTAATCTTTATTCTTGCCATCATTTAACAGCACATCTACCCCACAACAATGCACGCAAATAGTCACCTCAATTCTGTAGAAATGCTGGTAATATCTACCACCCAGTTCCAGGGCTTTTTCTGAGCACTAAGGAAAGGCACAGTACAAACAAAGCAAAAGAGAACCGAACTCCTCAAAGTCAAGCCCACTGTATTATGTCTTAAAACACAAAGCATTACAAAGTGACCTGTTTCCATAATTACTCATTCTGAACAATAACAGCAGAGGAAAGTAGGCTGCAGGCAGAGGACTAGCAAGGACTGTGGAGGAGAAGAGATAAGCGAAATACAGGAGGGCACAAAAGGATTTAATTGTTTAATCCCTTTCTTTTTATGACCAACATTGGTAGGCTATAGGTAGATTACACAGACTATGCAATTATCTCAGTGTTTGTGATGTACCGAAGACATTAAAAATGACCAGGCATGCTCTCTTGATCAAAGCGCCCAAGGCTCCCCTTTGTGATGGAGATAAACAAGATTTCTGTTTTCAGTTTATTTTTCCATGCTAAAAAGGATCCATGAAGAATACCTCAACTAGTTCTGAACTCAAGCGGGGAAAAATATGAGGAATTCCTGACCCAGCTGTTACCAGATAAAGTAAAAATAAACTTCAGTCAACAAACAGTCAAAAACTTACTTGAGCAGCTGAAGCTACCGAATCTGGGCCATGAGCTGCATTTCTTAGGCCATCATGTCCAAAGTTCACTCTAATGCTGTCTGGTGCATCAGTCTGAGCCACTGCAGAGTTTGCTGGCCCCAGTAATGTTTTCCATTTACAAACTGCATCATCTCCTAAGATTTCCATAGCAACAATGGGACCACTCGTTATAAACTGGAGAAGCTCACTGCAAAATGGAAACAGCACATGGTGATCAACACTACAAATAAAAATCGAGAAATACATATGATCCAGTGGAGATGCTCAGAACTCAATTCGGCAAGGCCTTGAGCAACCTGATCTAACTTTGAAGTTGGCTCTGTTCTGACGAGGAGGTTGGACTAGGTCATGTACAGACATTCCCTTCTTATTATGGTTGCAGAAAAAGAACCAGATAATAAAAACTCACTCAAGCTACTGCGTAGTATGCTCAAATTTCACAAGAATTTTTAGAAGACCAGTACTGGAAACAGAGGATGAGACCCTCCTAACCATTTGTCTGTCAGGAATGATTCCTAAGAATGTCTCTTCTGCATAGCAGGATTTCAGAATTCTCACACATGACCTGTGTGTGCTCCCCACTGACACAACTTCAGCACTGCTGTCAGGATGGATTTCTCCACTGCCCCGTGGATCTCTCCTGTGGATTCTGCCCAGCCAAAATCCAAAGTGGCAGAGAAGGGAGAAGGAAGATTTGGAAAGTTTGCAAAGGAGAGTGTACATAACCATCAAGTGACTTATCACATCCTGGCATAAGCAGAACTCAATTGATTTTAATGGGATGAATTTGAGTAAGGAGAAGAGACTGTCAGGAGCAGCCTGCCTCCTGTCCTGACCACCTCAATTGCACGGAAAACAATGACCCAAAACCAGGAACCCAAAAGTTCTACTTAAAAACTAAACAAAACAGCATAACTATAATCCTATATCTTTACAGAACATGCATACAAACAAGCCTGCCTTTTCACTGTGTAGTCTGGACAGAACTAACAAAGGAAGACGTTGACTCAATACTTTTTGTACTTCTTTTTTTAAAAAAGAGCTTTACACAATTATAATTGTGGATGTGTACGCTTCTCCAGCCATCTTGGTTCTAATGATCATTTACGCAATGATCAGCGGACAAGAAGAGAAGTCCTACTAGTTTTTAGCTAAAGGAACAACATTAAAAGTATGAAAAGTTACATAAACTACATATGGAAAAGCTACTGGAACTCAGGTTCTGTTGGTCAGAGACTGCTTCTTTAGGATACAGTTAAATGGCTTACACATACATACACCCAAGAAAAATGCAATTTCTACAACACTGCTTACTGTGCAGACTAATCCTGAATCTTAAATACATTTAAAAAAATAAATTCTTTAATAAGAAAAACATTCTTTTCCAAACAAGTAGAATTGCTATTTTTCCCTATTATTCATTATCTTACATTGACTAACGAATTTGCAAATTAAATCTGAATTTAGAGACAAGTAATACAATGCTAAATATAAATGAGTCAGAGATTTTACATTTCACTGCCTTGAAGATTCTTGTTCTATTTGATTTGTAATGATTCATAACTATTTGTTTCTAATTTAGAGAAAAAGCCTATACAGAAGATATAGCCAATAGGATTGTAGGATGGGAGACAGGCACATCACAGTGGACAAAAGCTACAGTTCCTCAAATAATTACCATTGGTGTAGATAGACATCTGTGAAATAACACTACAGGCAAAATTCTTGCTTATTTATCAACATAATCAAGCAGGCTTACTCAGCAAAGAAAAGGCAATTCTAAATCATCCTCTGATCTCCATGGCCAGACATAGCCTGGGGCCATGTCTCTGTGAAAGGCTGGAGTTTGGACCCACAATAAATCAGCTGCTGTTGCAGGAGAGCAGCTGGCAGATCCTAATACTCAAGCACTTCGTGACAGTACTAAAACCAGGTCTTTCAACCAAGTCAGTGCAAACCGAAGTTCCAACATGGCTAAAAAATACAAGGCAGATCTGCACCCTCTTCCTAAAAGAGGCAGACCACCAAACCCAGAGGGAGGAAAAGTAAGTTGTTTGTTGACACTTTCAGGCAAAGTAGAAGTGACACCACCTCTGGGTCATAAGCGTCAATCTGGTCAGTTACAGAAAGACAAAAGTTTTTCATGTTAGGTGGAGCAGTCCAGTGTCATAGAAGTTTGACAATTTGCCCAAGGGTAGCAGTACAGTAAACAACTGCCCTATGCACTATCCTTTCAGTTACTTATGATTTGGGGTACTTGCTATCAAATCAATTCTCACAGCTAAGCGTTCCCTCTTAATTCTCACTACCTGCAAGCTCCACCCTGATCCTGAAGATGCTCCTTCCCTTGGCTTTGAAGTTTCACCTTGCTAGGAGCATTTTCACTTCAGAGAGATCAAAGAAATTGCCCTGATATCATCAGGCTGTAAAGAGTGCAAGTTAAAACCCTGAAGAGCTGAAATAAAGATCTGTCCCTGGAGAAAGATGAACAGGTTGCATGCTTTGCAAAGGGCTCCACACAACTAAGTTCTGATTTTCCCATGGTCCTGCAGTACCAAACATGGTAAAGGAATCCTGTGCATTCAATAAATAAGTTTATTACATGTCAAGCTGAAATTGATATACCTACTTATAAAAAGGTTTTGATTGATGGTCTACATAAAAGTCAGCTGCTTCTTTTCTGGAAGAGTAAAAAGACATAGATATAAATGTATAGATATAGATATACACACATATATATACACAAACTCCCCTGAAAACCACAAACCATCATTCATCAACATGATTCTACAGGTAATGTCTTCCCAAGCTGGACAGCTTGTGGGGTGTTCACGACCAAAAACAGAAACCACATTTAATTTTCTGTCATATTTTGTGTAGTTACATGCGTAGCTTGTAGCTGACTCTTCCTTATGCTCCTGCTCTGGGAAGGAAGTAATTACCGAAGCCTGTAGCATGGACTTTCAGGGTCATTGATGGTCCCCACATTCTCACATTAAGAAATAAATATAGTAGTCACCTTCTTGCCGAGCCATTCACTGTTTTGCTGTTTTCATCTTTCATCTCAGTTTGAGTGTGTATGTTGGTTAATGAAGTTTGGTTTAAAAGCATAAACGAACAATTTATCTGCTTCACTGGGACTGATTTCCTTATCAAGGTTTATGTTTGATTACACTGGTGCACAACAGAATATTTCATAACCTGGTTTCTATTCAGTATCCTCAAATGTTTCCAGTCACATAGGCAGCACAATGCCCTCCAGATTAAAACTTGCTTTCTTCCACACCTTCCCACTTGAAAATGGGGAGCACAGCAGTTATTATACACTGCTTTCTCCCAAAGCAATGGGGTTTCTGTGACGAGGGGGGGCTCCTTACATTGCCAGGCAAATGAAAACCACCAGGCATACACAGCACGTCTGTACCACAGCTGTTACTTAGCCTTTACTCAGTGACTGGAAGCAAAAAGATAGCCTTTTCAGACAGGGCAGCGGCCCTCTCCAAGCTCTGCATTGCTAGAGCCACACTCCTAGCAGCACTGGGCTCAGGCACCCAGCTAGACAAGTTCCATGGACCATGGTGCAGACTCACCATCCATCCACTGGTGGGTATACCATTCTGTGGCTTTTCACCTCCTGCAGCCAGCCACCCTACTCTCTTCCCTGCTTTTTCTCAAGCTGCTTCTCATGTATAACTTTTGCTGACTGCACTGCTTTTTCTGCATGGCAACAACTAGAAAAATCCATGGAGATTTTCAAGTCTAGCCCTGTTATTCTGCAGCTTCAAAATTCCAGTTCAGAAGCGCAGGCTTGATCCTGGCTTGCTCCAAATCCTGGTGTGTACCACTTTCTGAAGCTGGAATTTGTAGAGACGAACAAGCTCTTCAAGAGGACTGACAGGTGAAAGGAAGCAATATAGCTCACCCCAGTCTGGCTACAAAGTTTATAATCAAAGCAGAGCTGCAGGGAGACTAAAAGATTCCCACTAGGAAAATTGCTTTTACCTGCAGAAAGCCTTCTGATTTTTCCTGGTCTCCATAATTCTGCTCACTTTGAGCAGCTCTCTTTACTGAAAGAAATTACCTGCATGTTTTTTAGATTACAGATTCCAAGGATGAACAAAGGCACGGTTCTGTCATCTGCAATGGAAGCTTTCACATCTCTCTTCTATTTGCAGTTCAGATGTAAGCCAAATACTGCCAGAGGAAAGCAATAACCTCAAGAAGAACCTCAGAAGAATTTAATTTTTCTAAGCTTGACAAATATTTAAGCAGTCACAGCTTTCTCCGGCTTTTTTTATCAAAATGACCATCTGCTCATTGGAATTGAATAATTCCTGGTTTGTTGCTTTCAGTTCAGTGTAAGTATGAGCCATTCAAAATTCCAAAGATTTTCGTTGACCATACAGCTAATATGCTTTCCTTCCATTTCATAACTAAGGGAAAAACATGATTTAAAAAATTATGCTAGTCACAGGAACTCTTGCAATCTCAAGCACCAAACCTACACTCTGCAAGTAGCCTAAAGTTTTTGCTTACAATTCACTATCTCATCAGAAAATCCTGTTGTGAAACTAATTCACCAAATAATTTTGACAAGCAATTATGAAAAAGGTATGCAAACAGATTAAGTATTGTAATTTCTGAACGCAAAGAAATATTTGAGGGATGTATTTCTGAAGCAAATTGAGCTTTACTATTCAGTTAAGAATTCCTATTGCAATAAATATAAAACTGCAGTTGTGCTGTACAACTTAGTTCCTTTTTCATTTCAACTCTCTCATTAGCCCTCTGCTTTTAAAGAATGGAAAACAGTGTTCATCTGGGAATAACAGACTGAACTGATATATGACTAAATGAAGAGACTAGAGAGCTAACCTATCAAAGCAGGTGCCTGCCCTCACTTCTGTATCTTGGCTACATTTTTTACAGAAGGCATGAATCTACTGAACAGTGATTGCCAGACAAATGTCAGTAATGCCTTTAAGGGAAGCAGTAGATGATGATGCTGGTTTAAACAAGCGTGCCTGCAGAGATCTAAGGGTAGAAGACTTTGGCAAAGCCATATTTCTATCATTTTAAAATGGCACAGTCCCAAGAAACAGATTATATAGTATGCAGAGAAACCACAAATACTCAATACATTATTTTAAATATATTCAGTATCACAGCGCAATCTTGTGCCTATTAATATTTTCAATTATACAAGACACGCAGCAATTTTTATATAACAATAGGCAACAAAAGTTCAAATCTCAAAGCTTCTTCCCTTCAGTGTGAGTCGACTCTAAAGTAGTATGTGACTTGGCTCAACAGTTCTTCAAGTTCTCAGACAGACACTGAAATAAAGAACCACCCAACCCAACACTTCAGGATCAAATCTATCAGACTACAGGACAGCAAGCCAAAAAAAGCTGGCTTCAAAGACATTGTGAATTATAAATCAGAATTAGAAACCTGAGTGAACTCATGAACTGGAGTTGTTTGAGGGAGGATCTGGGACTGGTATCATCAAACATTGCAGCAGGTGAATGCAGTGACAAGAGGAAGAAGTCACATAGCTGTTTTACAATATTTCAGAAAGCCAAAAAGGTTTTGAGGTAGGGAAAAATTGCTCTTGACCTCACACAGAAACCATAAGAACACATGAAAATGGTATTATGTAGACAGATAGCTTTTCTTTTCAAAGACATGTTGTATGTGATCAGGTTTGGCAAAGCAGCAATGGAGAAATAATGCAGTAACTTTGGGGGCAGTCTTCTAGAGTAAATTAATTATGTTTTCTTTCCTCTGCAGCATGCCTTGTTTAAAATCTTGTGGCTTGTAAGCGGAGAACAGTGAAGGTTGGGGGAGATTAGGAAGATGCATGAGTAAAATCTGTCCAACCTTGCAACAACGTCAGATCACTTGCTTTGCCTGGGCCTTCCAGTGATTAAAAAGCAAACAAGTTTGGGTTCTGAGAGCACAGACTGAGAAAACAAATTTACTGAGAGCAAACAAACCAACTACTTTAAAGGCAACACTGTTATAGTCAGCAATATGGTTTGTATCAGGAAGTTAGGAGGTGAGGACATACAGGCATGTCAGCAGTAAACCCTTCTGAATTGCTAAAGGTATGGTAGTCACCTTGAATTCATACAGAGACATTCGATATGTAATCACCCGTACTCATTTGCACAGAACTTTTTAATACTTAGCTTAATTCTCTGCATGCTTTCAGAAATCTACATGATTATGAAACTGATGAGTCTTCCCTATGTTACTCACTGGAATGGATTTGATGTGTGGAACAACATAGGATAGCTTCAGAGAATGTTCTTAACTATAAAAAAATAACATTCAGATACAATAGAGCTAACCTTAAAAATTTCTTACCTTGAAAGCACCATCATTTTGGCCTTAGTTATTGTAAATCCTGCATTAATAATGATATCAATTAATTCTCCAGTCTTGGGCACTGCATCAGGTTTAATCAAAGCCAGAGTTCTGGGGAAACAAAAAAAAAAAGTAGAGAGAGACAGCCAACACTACTTTCCTTAGAGCATTTGGCATGCATGTTGAGTTTATATTCAGACAAAAAAAATCACATCAAAGAGAGAAATTCTGCCACAGTCAAACATCCTAGTCCCAGTGTCTCATCAATTTCCATGCTGTTCTTGAATGCCTGCGCAAGACATTATTCTGATAAGAACGAGCTTTGCACATTACAGTTTCCTCAGCTTTCTAACCCAAGTCAGCCCACAGTGTTCCACCAGCAGTCATTATTTACTGGCTTCTCCCTTCACTCTCAAAGCAAATAATTTGACCACTTCTTCCTTAGCTAGTGTATATCTCTACAGCTCCTCACTCACAGCTCTGGGTTACAACACAACTGATTTGTTAAGGTCTCTCTGTGCTTGCTCAGTTCCCTTTTTTCCTAAGGTTAATCATTATATACATAAAAATTAAGCTGTTAAAATTCCCTATTTAGAAATACTACTTAAACATGTGCCTCTTCCAAAAAACTCAAAATGAAATAATTGTTTTATTATTACTTTTAAAATATCTGGAGGCCTCAGTGAGAAGAAGGTCTTTGCATTGGTATAGTACAAACACTTCATGGTATACAATTTGCATGCCAAATAGCTGACATTGTTAATAGACAAAATAAAAGGTTGGCAGAGGAGGTATTATGTCTCTTATACTGACAACCATATTCTAAGGGAGACCAATCCAAAAATCTCTACACTCTCCCCCACATCTTTGTTTCTAAGTACATCCTGTCTTCTCAATAATTATCTTTTTATACTGCACATCCCCAAGGCCAGGACTGTTTTATTAGTGTGCTTTGCATAGCACCAAGTACACCATCAGCACTAAACATATTATTAATCCAAAATAACAAGCACAAAAAGGTCTGTAAAATGGCATTTTCTATTTGCATTCATCTTGTGGTGAGTCAACTTCAAATTTGCTCAGCTTACAAATCAACAGACTTATTCAGCCCTGTAGCTCAGAAACTCCACGTCTCTGACAATCCTAAAGAGCTCTTTCCATCTTTTACACTGTTTCCAATAATGAAGGCAACCCAAGACAGAATTTTTTATTGCAGTACTTCCCTAAATGAAGGGCAAATAATTGCAAAATTCTCATTTTATATACCAGCAGAGCATGGAAAGCAGCCTTTAGGTTAGCAGAGATATATTCTAGCCAGGGCAAATATGCTCAGGTTACAGGAGATGGATGAACTTCCACTACATTTACTTTGAACCTTAAGCGACCCCAGATTGACAGATGCTTTGGGAACAGACAGACTATCTATTTCACAGCAAATCTAAAGGAAGGGAGGTGTTGGGACCAGGAACTGTAAACAGGAAGATTTGAACATATGTGACATTTCATCTGAAACTAAGGGAGAGACACAGATGACCTTCAGAGCTCAGAAACAGAGATTTCCTCAAACGTCAGGAAGCTCATATACACAGACTGGCTTAGGCCCAGATCCATTGGGAAATATGACACAAAAAGACTGATGGACTAAGGGTGTAGCTAAGAGAGTAGTCAACCAAGCCTATGCTTCAGTCCACTGCAGTGGAAACTGGAGTTGATCTAGCTCTATCTTCAGATCAGGAAAGGCTGACCTCTGGCCAACATTCACACAGTTTGCCAGCATACTCCATGCAGCCTATGGTGTGTAGCCTGTTCCCCTCTTCCCCAAGGATTTCACAGCTCCACTTCATTTTGTGATTATTATTTATCATATGACAGGGTGTGCCGCATGCATCAAGGCACATGAGGGGGAGTAGCCGTGTGCTTGACCAATGACACATACCCACCTTGTCACACAATGCATGACCTGCATCCTGGCATAAGAGGTTCTCAACTCTGCCATTTACCATGAACAGTATAGATCAAACCACTGGAATGAGATGTCCAGTGCCGTTTGCATTTCCTTGGGGAATACTTTTTTGAATCTATGTAATTACACAGGCTATTTGAGGCAGACCACTAATGCTAGAAATAAATTGTCCCTTACTTTTCTAATTTCAAGCTTTCTAGTAAAACTGTAATTCCTACCAACATGTGATGAAATACTGCATTTATGAAGCAATTTACCCAGAAGACATTAATACAAACTGCAATGAGCAACTCTTATAGCATCTTTTCTTTAACACTGATACATAAACTTTAACATTTTGGTGTGAGCTTCTCAGAGGTATGCAGGATAATAGAAGTATAATTCAGGAGGCTGAAGACTGTTTCTGAAATTGCATTTTGATTCATGTGCCCCATTTTTAGTTTTAATTAGGAATATGTTTTTTGTGGTTTGACACGATACAGTCTGCAAAGTACGTTTTGAAATAGTTTTATGTCTAGGAACAAAGGAAAATATGAAAATTAGGCTCATTTGCTTACATTTTCAGAGGGACTGTACAACAGTACTGAAATGAATACTGAAACAACAGAAGATGTGAACTGATCAAAGGAACGGTGCACAAAGCATGCTGTGGCTATGCTTTTGAGATCTACTTACTTCTAATAATAGGACTGTTGCATGTACAGCAGCTTATATCTTGCAGAAGAAACATTGATTATACCAATGACTAGAAGCGTAAGAATAGCATACCCCAATCAAAAAAATTCAAATATTTCTGGTTGAGACACAAGCATTCTATTACCATTTTCAAAACCAGTGATACTGACCAACTTTTAAGTATAGCCTACTTAGACTAGACAAGCTAGTCAGACAAATGTTTCCCTCAGGTTACAACCACCCAGGATCACAAGTGAAAGACTACTGGCACAGAAATCCATCTCATGCCAGTGATTCCTTATGTGGTACACTCTCCGTAAGCGCATGCTTACTTTACCATTTTAGTCACTGTGACAGTTTCCTTATGATACACTGGGAGGGGAGCAGGGAAGAACTCTCAAATATGGTTGTCTCTAAAAATTGACCCAAGACATAAGAAAAGTACACGTAGCAAATGAAACTCTATAGAAATGTCTTAATAATTTTAGTCTAATTCTAGAAAGGGCCTGTGCAAATCTAGCCTCTTTTTACTCATCTATTTTGTACCTCATATACCTAGAGTCACATCCACTTGTTTTACCGACAAAAACAAAGGTCCCTAATACAAAACATCCAAGATTTTTTATATACATTCCTCAGTCTTCCTCAAAGGTCTTTGCTGAGCCTGTCTGCATACATATTCAGTGACCAAAGAATGTATTTCCAAAGTCAAACTAAACTGCTGATAGTCCTGTGCTGATAGCACAAAGGCAAGAAAAAGACGGAGAAACATTCTGCCCTGTACAGCATCCTTAAAATTTTTAATAGAATCCCAACAACAGATTATTTTAGGAATTATCAGATACTGCAGAAATCTTACTATATCTATTTAACTAATAACTGCTGTAAAATCTGCTAGGAAGAGGCCAAAAAGACAAATACCTCATCTGCAACTGTTTTGCCCAAGGACTCCTTTAATATGACCCTGTTTACCCAGTGAAAGCTTCTGTGAAGAAACTGTATTTTGAGGATCCCTTGCCTGTTTAAGACACCTTTCACTGTGTTCCTTCAGGCTATCCTGAATATGTAACACCACTTGCATATCTATGTTATCTTTGAGCTGACATTCCTAAAATGTTTTCCAAACAGCTGACATGTCATAAATTCCCTTCCTTCCTTTTGTAGAGCAGTACAAAAATTTACCCCCTCCCAGGACCACTTTGTTGACACAACCATGGTGCTGCTCCATCAACAGCAACTTTCCTTACAAGAAGGAGAAAATGTCATTTTATCACGCACTGCCTTTTCTTGGTATAACTGCACCAGCACCAGGGCTTATGCTAGTTTAGGCAGAGCGTGAAATACACAACTATAAAAAGTTACATTGATACAAAACCCATAACCAAGACAGATGTAATCTAACCAAGGCTCCGCTGAGGAACAGAGAGAATAGCCACAGATACAGAAGCCATCCTCTGCTGTTCTCCACCTCCTTTGCTACTCTTCCACCGTGTCCAACCCTACCCTGGAGAAGAAGTACCAGAACTACTTCTGGAAAGATTATGGCAGTCATTTCCACAGCAACATTTTTGTGAGGTTAAGATAAAGATGTGTGCTAAAGCTTGCAACTCTTCCTGTATGTCTGGTTATGCATTCTCCAAAAAGATTTCAAAATAAACCCAGTTAGTGGGAGGGAGCAACAAAGCAGATGAATAGGACTCACTGGAACATCATACCTAAGAAAATATTCTGTGTTCTTTTCAAAAAAAGCAAAGTACATTATCAAAATTTATTAATTTGCAAATTCAGAGATTACCTGCACTGCAGTCAAATCAACATTAAATTCACACAGAATGACAGCACGGTCAGAATTGGAAAGGACCTCTGGAGATCATCTAGTCCAACCCGCTGCTAAAGCAGGGTCACCTAAAGCAGGTTGCAGAGAATCACATCCAGGCAGGTTTTTAATGTCTCCAGAGAAGGAGACTCCACAGCCTCTCTGGGCAGCCTGTTCCATGCTCTGTCACCCCCAAAGTAAAGTTCTTCCTCGTATTCACATGGAAATTCTAGTGTTTCAGTTTGTGCCCGTTGCCCTTTATCCTGTCACTGGGCACTACTGAAAAGAGCCTAGCCTCATCCTCTTGACACTCACCCTTAAGGTCAAGTATTTGTAGACACTGATAAGATCCCCTCTCAGTCTTCTCTTCTCCAGGCTAAACAGGCCCAGCTCTTTCAACCTTTCCTCACAAGGGAGATGTTCCAGTCCCCTAAATCATCTTTGTAGCCCTCCACTGGACCCTCTCCAGTAGTTCCCTGTCTCTCTTGAACTGGGGAGCCCAGCACTGGACACAGCACTCCAGATGTGGCCTCACCAGGGCAGAGCAGAGGGCACGATCACCTCCCTTGACCTGCTGGCCACACTCGTCCTAACGCACTCCAGGATCCCATTGCTCTCCTTGGCCACAAGCGCACACTGCCGGGCCATGGGCAACTTGCTGCCCACCAGCACTCCCAGGTCCTTCTCCACAGAGCTGTCTTCCAGCAGGTCAACCCCAGTCTGTACTGGTGCATGGAGTTGTCCCTCCCCAGGTGCAGGACCCTACACTTGCCTTTGATGAACTTCATTAGATTCCTCTCCGCCCAACCCTCCAGCCTGCCCAGGTCTCGCTGAATGGCAGCGCAGCCTCCTGGTGTATCAGCCACTCCTCCCAGCTTTGTATCATCAGCAAACTTGCTGAGGGTACACTCAGTCCCTTCATCCAGCATGTTGATGAAGAAGTTGAACAGGACTGGACCCAATACTGACCCCTGGGGAACACCACTAGCTACAGGCCCTCAGCTAGACTCTGTGCTGTCTCCTCATCTACCCAGCCAGTCATTCCATCATAGAAGGCCATCAGGTCGGTCAAGCATGATTTCTCCTTGGTGAATCCATGTCGACTACTCCTGATAGCCTTCTTTTCCTCCACATGCTTCGAGATGACCTCCAGGATGAGCTGTTCCACCAGCTTTCCAGGGATGGAGGTGAGGCTGACTGGCCTGTAGTTTCCTGGGTCCTCCTCCTTGCGGTTTTTGAGGACTGGAGTGACATTGCCTTTTGCAGTCCTCAGGCACTTCTCCTGTTCTCCATGACCTTTCAAAGATGATGGAGAGTGGTTTGGCAATAACATCTGCCAGCTCCCTCAGCACTTGGGGGTGCATCCCATCGGGGCCCATGGATTTCTGGGTTTGCTTAAGTGATCTCTAACGTGATCCTCCTTGACCAAGGGAAAGTCTTCCTTTCTCCAGACTTTCTCTCTTGCTTCCATCTGGGAAATCAGAGGGCTGGCCTTAGCAGTTAAAGACTGAAGCAAAGAAGGCATTCAGTAACTCCACCTTCTCTGTGTCCTTCATCACCAGGGCACCCACCTCTTTCAGCAACTGGCCCACATTTTCCCTAGTCATCCTTTTCCTGCTGATGTACTCAAAGAAGCCCTTCTTGTTGCCCCTGACCTCCCACACCACATGTAATTCCAAACAGACCTTAGCCTTCCTCATTGCATCCCTGCACTTTCTGAGAACATCCCTATATTCCTCTCAAGTGGCCTATCCCTTTTTCCACATTCCATAAATTTCCTTCTTCTGTTTGAGGTTTGCTAGAAGCTCATTACTCATCCATGCAGGCCTCCTGCCCCCTTTGCTTGATTTCCTGCTCATGGGAATGCACTGATCTTGAGCTTGGAGGAAGTAAATTCCTTGTAAATTAATCTTATTGTCATTTTATTAAGTCTGTCCTGATATTTTTGTTCTTAGATGGGCTCTTAAAGTCTTTTTCAAAGTAAGTCTTTCAATCAAACAGAGATGATGAGTCTTACCTTAACTATAAATGAAATTTGTCTTAACAAACAAGCCTATAGGTTTTATGGACATTTTTACTCTATACTTCCTGTCCTCATGCACACAGAATTTAGGAGATGCTGAAAAAATCCTCAGAAAAAATCCTCCATAGTGGGATAAACAATGGAGAGCGGGAATGGGCCTCTCTCACTCCTGTTCCTACTGTTTTCAGTTACTACTACTAGCACAAGAGTAGATCTGATTGGTAAGGCACTAGGTTTCTGCACAGATCCCAGAGAGACAGGTGCTAGTTTCACAAGATCCAAGCCTTTTGAGCCCAGCAGATATCGGTGTTACCATATCAATTCCACCCCAAAAAGAATCCACAAATCACAAGAATCCTACTGCTGCCTGCCCCAGGGGAGTAACAGGACCCCTGTTTTCCTCCTCCCTCTCTTCTCTCCCAAGAAACCTAGAGGAGGCAGAGGTTGACACCATGGAGAAGCTGGCCTTGAAGATTTATCAGGTAACAATAGCAGTCATGGGTTTTCCCACAAGCAGGGGCCACTTTGCTTCTCACCAGCCATCAGTATGCCAGGGGACTTCAAACTGCACACAAACTTGTAGCTATCTCCTCCTCTCCCCATAGTACAGAAAACTTATCTCATTTCCAGCAAAAAACAACTACTTTGAAACCCCAGCCACAAAGGGATATTTAAAAAAACGTGCTTTCTTACCTCTCTCTGCGGCTCCCCAGCTTGCGGGCTGTATATTGATCCCCATAGTCCACTAAGGATAGATGACGGGAAAAAACAGTAATTTTGTTGCCCACAAATAAATCCTCAAGATGTAAGCTCTCATATTTCGTGCGCTTCAGAAAGGTGCGACGGTTCTTCACATCATACTGCAGAGAAAAGAAGATTAAAATCTACCATAGCAAGAGATTTAAGCTGTAGGCAAATTCAATATAATTTTTACTCTGCTTTCAGAAATTTCCATAGCACTGTGGGATTGAATCTGATCACTAAATTGATTTAATTCCTAACCCTTTGAACTTACAGGTGTACCAGGAAAGCTTAGCAGACTAAACCACAATTACAAATTTATTCCATTTAAATAGTCTGAGGCTGACAGCTATCTTTGCATTTTTTATTTTATCATTTGCTTGTGGTAATTCAAGCTGTGATAAATGGGTCAGGTGCCTAGTGGATACCTCTGCCCAGTCTCACTGAGAGTTCCACCTAGCAGATCTACGCTGTTTCACAGACCAATGGCTCACACCAGGAATGATCAAGATACACACTGTGGCAGGTCTTCTCTTCAGGGCATCGTTCCAGTGATACTACGCTTTATTTGACTGCATGAGACTCAGAATTAGGGACGGATGGATGATTGCAACACTAGGTTGAGACGTTCTCACTGCCTAGAGCTGCAAGCTCAAAAACCTGTCAAGTCAATTCAGCTATATATCATTATTCCAAGCAAGAAGCAAGACGTAAATGTGTAGTTTTCTGGGTGGGCTGGCAAAGCACAAAAGGCAACCTGCTCAACCGTTTCTTCACTGCATGCAGATACTACAGAAGCTTTCAGTTTCCTGGGGAAGTGGAATCCTATGAAAGGAAGAGTTTTTTCCTCCTCAGGCCAAACTTCCTCTTCTCTGTCTTGAATTACTGTATGGTCCTCTGTTGCAACGGCATATAGACTAGAATAGCATTAAAAGAACAAACATCATTCCCACAAATTATGGAGGAAAAAAAAATTAAGACCAAAAGTACATACTCCTCCATGTTTTGAAATGTGTGACTACATTTCTGTCCTGTTAGAAAGCTAGAAGAATTGTAAGTTTTTCCAGAATAACCAAAACTTTGCAGATCAGAGATTATAAATTATTTTGATAATTCCTTCTGCTGAGGCAGGATTATAAGGAAGAATCCTTCCCTGCTGAAATGTCTTCAGAGCCTCATACATGCTCCTACTAAGTGTTCCCTATTCAAGTGCAGCGGGGAATGAAACGGCAACATGCTGGGGGAAAAAAATGAAAAATCACTTGAATTCAGCTACTTTTTTTTTCCTGGACTCTGCCAGGAAGCCTATTAACTGTCTTGACCATATTCAGATTCTTCAGTATCTTTACTAAGAATCTGAATATTTCCTTGGTTACTTCACTAACAGTTGCTAGAAAGGCACCCTGAGCTGTTTCTCTCTTCTCAAGCAAAAGGTAAGTGGGGGGGAGGGAAAGCATCCACCTGTGTTAAAGAATTCTTTAGAGTGTAATTTTTGATCTGTTTAAAAGACCTTTTTATAAAGCCAATGATAAGCCACAGCAGAAGAAATGTAAGACTGTTTGGACTGTTCCCCTCCTGCCCATGTACATGTAGAAATAAATTACACAAAACAAAATAGTTCTCTGCTAAGAATCTGCCCTTTATAAAGATTTCTTCTCTGTTTTTAGGAAATCTCCTGTAGAAAGAAAAGTTGTTCAGGCTTTAAAAATTCCCCATGAAAGTTATTAACAATGGAAAATTCAGAGAATGGGGCACCTCTGTCAAGAGATCCAGTTTGATCATAAGAGCTGCTTGCTGTTCTTGGACAAAAACCTATGCTGTCTTCATCCAGCTGCAAAGCAAGCCAGAAACTTGTCTCATTATTCCCACTGTCATTTTTCTTCACAGGAATCAAGACATGAAGGACTAAGAAAGAAAAGGAAAGCTGAGGACTTCACATAACACAAGCCTTCAACAGCTCTGCTCTACGCTGAGCTGAGCTGTGTGATAAAGGACAGCTATTGTCAGGGAGGTGGGAAAGGGGATGAAACATCTTTCTCATAAGCAGGGAGAAGCTGGTTCATATCCATTACCTCCCTTCTCCTCAGATACATTACAGGTAAGAGAGGGCTGTCATCTCCTTAGGAAGATACCAAAAGATATAGAAGAATTAAGCAGTAATAAAGAAAGAATCACAAAATTCTGCAGATATAAAAAAAAAAATAATCCAGAAGAGAATTCTAAATTTATTCTCTGTCCAAAAACTCACCCCCAAAAGTGATTTTGAGATATGCTTTCTATGGAGGTGTTACATGCATTTTTGCTTTTTTAACTCCTATCATGATCACTCACAGTCCATATACACTCATGACTGTACACACACCATACTATCTTAAGAGCAGACTAGCAAAATGCAAAAGTCGACCAAGCCATAGGTGTTTGATGCTGACTACATTAAGAAGCTCAAGAACACCTTGAACACTCTTGGTTTTGAGACATTTAGGTGAAATGAACAACAATTTTGCCAGCCTACACACGGATGTGTAGGAAGATTATTACGGCTCCTGACTGATTAGCTAAACTGTCTCTGAGAAATAAAAAATAAAAATCCTCACATTTTGACAACTGTGCACACACAGACATCATACAAAGAACTAATTTAAAAGAGACAACATCACGATAGAGTTTGTTTAAAGAGACTATCAGTAAAAAGTGCAAAGTACATCTCCTCACATCGTTGGGTACCATGGTTTCAGTGAGCAGTAGTTTGGGTAAGAAAAGGCACACTCCATAGCTTTCTTATTTCTGCATTTGATATTTATAGCAGAAAAACTAGAATTTGATAATGAAACTACCAAATGTGATTAACCAGATCTAGGCTATTCTCAGACCCTTAGGTCTTCATTAAAAATTGGAAAGGACTAGTCCAAACCATTCACTCATTCCTAAAAGGAAGCACAAAGCATTGGTTGGTTGATTAGGATTACCTTTACAGTACATATTACTTTTTTTATACATGCCTGCAACTCCAAAATGCTTGTTTTAATCTGCTATCAATAAACAATGGGGATTAGTTGAATAAACCACAAGTAAGAAAGATCTGTGCAAGCACCGCTGATGGAAAAATTTAGATCCACTGTCTGAAACATCCTTCCTTTCATTAAAACCAGATTAACAGCAATTTACCCTATCCTCTAATTTGATAAGACTCTTTTAAATTTTACTCTTCAGAGACTTCTGAGGTTCTTGCTGAAGCTTATTTCCCTGTTTGGAATCAGCTTCAATTTATATTTCTCAAGCAGTAGGTCTGTGTTGCAGTTTCAATTCTGAAACCTAAGTAGAGATTGAATGAAAACAGATTTGTGAAATGAATCTCTCTACCACGAAGCAAGCTTTAAGAAAAAAAATAAACATGGAAGCTCTTCCACATGCCTTACTGTGAACCTGTATTTTTGCTTCTCTTTTAGTTTTAGAAACAGAGCAAGATACGTCGTAAATTACATTTTCCTTGCCTGGAAATTAATAGGCATAGGCAGTGGCTTGCCATTTTACAAACTGTTTAATTGCATATTACACTTATGACATTAGAATTTTTTTCTTTTATTCTTACCATTTCAACTGATCCATCTTTTGGATAATACAGAAGTTCATAACGCCGAAAGAGTGAAGCATTTGGGTCATACCATTCAGCAGTGAAAGCAAATCTGTCATCTTGACTCTGCAAAAAGAAAAGGAGAAAAAGGGCTATTACAGAAAACATACATGTTTTATATGTAAAAACACACAAATAAAAAACTTCCTTCTATTTGTTATCAGAAAAGTAAAAAAAATCACTAGTAAATGCACTTGCACACTCTGCATATCATCTTTTGCTTACCACAGCTGGTGACATATTCTCACTCATTAGCTATCATCTTTTAAGTACGGTGGAAACAGCATGGCAGTTTTCCAGGCAATCTCAAAACTTATTCTGATTTCATCAGTCATGAAACATGGACTGTTGTAGAAGTTGCTGTTAGACTTCTTAATTTTGTGAAAGTATTTGATTTACTTCCATTTGTTAAAAAGAATGTGTTAGCTCACAATTATGTTATAGAATCTTAACACATTTTCTACACATCCTACAAGAAAATACCATCCTCTTCCTGGTCATATCTGATCTCCTGTTAATGATGAGATAAACATATTCAAGTTAAGGACAACATTAGTTCGACTCACTACTTCCTGAAATTTACATAAAGCATAAATAGCCCAATCTCATTTACAACTCATTTTCTGCCCCTAAGGACTGTGACAAGAAAGCTAGATGGCAGTAATTCTAAAACTGTAGTTACCATGGTAGCTTCTCCACTCCTCATCTTTCAGAGGATAACCCCCTATTGGAAAGTACGCACAAAGGTGACTGTGGATGTGGAGTTCTAACACCTCTTAGTGGTATATGTTTGTTAGCTATTGATACTCCAATATAAATTATTTGATAGCTATTAGACGGAGCTCTAAATTTTTATTTTCCACACCTCCTCCAGATCTGATTGCTACTCCTAAAAGTAAGCCAGGTCTTGTCACAGGCTTCTACTCTTTAGATGTATCTGTACTCTTCTTATACATCTTAAACATTTAGTTACCACTGGGAGTTCAAGTTGAAGCTATGTAGGCCTTTTTAGTCCTTCAGATTTTAGAAAACCGCAGCATTTCAGCTGTTCCAAAGACTGCTCAATAAGCAACAGGATAGAAAATGTTCCTGTGGGATTCCATGACTATTCTGGAACACCAGCAGGGAAAGAATCATAATCATTGTCCTAGTGAGTGCAAGCCTATAGACAGATAAACATTAGGAAAAAAAAAAAAAAAAAAAAAAAAAAAACACAAAAAAACCAAACCCCAAACCAAACCAGACCACCCAAAACACCACCACTGATTTTGCTTTTGTTGTCAGCGCGTTTTTTTCTTTCAACATCTTCAGCTTAAAACTGACTTAGGACTAAGTGCTTTTGCAGTTTGAAGTCCTAACACAAGCAGCAGCAGGAAAGAATGCGACAATGAAGAACAATTTCAGAATTTTACAATGTGATGAATACTTGTACCTGGCCAGTTAAAAGCACCACAGCAAGTGCCCCATCCTCCTGTCAGCCCTTATGATACCCCTACACTGCAAAACAAGGTAAGATTGTATCACAGAAAGACTTACACAGTGGGGACAGCACAGAGTTCTGTGAAGGATGCAAAGCTTTCATTTGTAACTGTAGAAGTCTATACAGCACTGAAAGCCTTATTTACATGAGCTACTTCTGTGCTATCTCTCTACTACATGCTGCAGCCTTTGATAATACTTAAACTCATGTTTCTGGTGCAGCATCCAGCACAAAAACTCCCTAGGGACTTAGCCTGGTTTCTGGCCCTTATTTAAGCTAGACACATTCATGTCTTCATTGCTACTGCCATCATTCTAGAGACATGAAGCCGGACGAAACTCTTTCTTATGTCAAAACTCACACCTTAATTTTTCTATATAGGCATGTTGTTGGCAATGAGCAATAATAAAGGTTGGTAGACAATAATAAATGACTGATTGCAACCTTGATCTTAAATATGCTCATACTGCTGGAAAACAAGACAGATTGATTAATTTGACCATCATCTCATCAAGGATGGATGTTAACAGAGAAGCAGTTCTCTACCAAAGAGGTTGTCTAAAAAGAAAACCAGTTCTGTTTCTGGAGTACTATCTCCAGAAGTGGACTAGTGATGTATGAAATAAAAAAAGATGCACCATCCTTAATCAATGCCTCCTTCTAACATGCAAACATGTATGATTGCATTACTTCATGCTACTTATTTCATACTACAGCATCACTCTCAAATACATTTTCTAGGTAGCAGTTGCCAGAGAAGCTACTAAGTTTTGTTTAAGCAAAACTTCCAGAATTTCCAAATGCTTACTTGTTTTGGGGAAGTAATGTATTTTCGTGAACATGCAAAGAAAACACCATTAGATTTTTCACTTAGTCACCAGTATCGGTCATCAGCACCTTCATGTTTCCAGTGAGAAACTACGCGTGTCTTGTCTTGTGAGGAACTGGTCTGCTTTTTTTCTTTTAACACAACGTTGGTTTTAAGATCCATTCGAAATTCATTTTATAAGATCTCACTCAATGTCTGAGCTATTCATGTTTGTTATTCAGCAAGCTCTGCTGGCCACTGCTTCTTATTCAGCTGGATGGCAGATATTACCATTCTGTATTATCTTCTTTTAGCATTGTAAGCAAAGGCAAGGTAATAAATGCTAGACTTGAAAAACACTGCAGAGCTAACCCCCAAATGCCCAGTAATGTTATCAGTAAGCAGAAAAATAATGAATCGATTACTATTTTGTATCTGGAAAATATGGAGAGCTAACAGTTTTCTAAAATGACCAAAACAAAGTCTGTAAAGCTCCTCCTGGGCCATAACTAGGATTTCCTCTGCTTCATGGGCATAAAATTATCACAAGACCTATTTCTAAATGTGGAGAACAATACAAGAAGAAAACATCAGAGCTTATGGGAAACCCTGTAAAAATAATTAGAAACAGATCATGTTTGTGAACAGGTAGACTGTTTCAGAGGCATATACCGCAAAGTGAAGAAATTCAATCTTAGAAGCAAACCGAAGACCCTGACAAACAGATATAATGTAAAACATGGTAGGTCTGCAATTCTACTATTGTAAATTCATGCACATAGTCTTAACACAGATAGAAGACAATCCTGAATACAATCATGACATGGAGTAACGTGAACATATTCTGGTGAGCCCTTGCCAAGCATCACTGTAAAACTACCACTCCAAGTCATCAAAAACACCAACCAATTTAAAATCCTAAGTTTTAAAAAGTGAGTACATATTAAGCTCATAATACCTCTTTTTAAAATGAGAACAGAGATTTTTTTTTACTTATTAAATGCATGAGTAGGATTTTGAAGGCAAAAACCAAACACAAAAACCTGCCTACTTCCCGTCACACATTGTAAGGATTGCAATAAAATTTTAAGTCTTCATAGCCCTGAAATTCTCTTTCCTAAACATTTACTTTGAATCAATTTACTGCTCAATCAACAGAACCAGTATGGCAAACAACTTTCTTACATACCCTTTCACTAGTGTGCCCTAGACTGCAATGTGAGAAGGAGTCTCAAAGATGAGAAAGCACTATGGGAGACACGCTAAGTTTCACCCTTGGCTTCTGTTCATGCTCCTAACAAAGGAAACACAGAGAGAAAGCAATTGCCCTGAGCAGAGTGACTAGACACCAGCAATGCCACGTCAGGTGATATCATCTTCAATGCACCACACTGCTCTGGACCAACACAGTCTTGAAAAGGGAAGACTTCACAGCCCTTGACCAGAGAGCCCCAGCAGCTCATTGGCCCAGGAAATGGCTGAAACACATCAGTCAATACTGAAATCACATCACTGTAAACATCTCAAGTAATAACAAATCAAGTGAATGTACAGATACATTATAACTCAGAAAATTCTTGCTTTAAAGCATTAGTTTCCATTCATTCTGTACTGTACCCTCATTAAAATCACATATAGTCTCTGCTCTCATGACTACGCAATTAACCAAGCAATACCTAATGAGGGAGAAATAATTTTTCTTAACTTTTCACACCAGTGGAAAAATTACCATAATTAAAAAATCCAGCAGTTACTGTGCACTTTATATTTACATACTGATAGTTATAGAGTAGCTGTCTTTATAGCTCAACTTTTACAGCCCCTTTCCACGGTAAAATCTAGGACCACAGAAATCAGTGACATCAAGAGTTCACCTACTGGGAATATGCAAAGAATAACCTTTTTGTTTCTTCCTCCTTTTACAAGCTGCATGGAAAAACATTCGGATGCATGTGTAGGTTCTGCTAGCTTACACTTTTTTGTTTACATTAGTATGTGTGAATATGCAGTAGGATGGCTCCGTGCACATGAAAAACATTTATTGAAGTACAGTCAAATTAAAAAAAAAGAATAAATTTTGTACTTAGTTCTGAAAGTGATGGGGGAAGCAATCATTCTTAGCCAGCATGGGACTAAGTTCTAGAATCTAAATCCAAGCTCACAAAAAAACACTCTGCTGCAGAGGGAAATGCTTTGTCTGGAACATAGCTGCCAAGGAAGCTCATAACCAGAAAGCAGAATGGTTAGCAAGCTGGACACGAAATGATCTCCTGTCCTGTAAAACTTTTGGACTTCTGAAGGGCTTCTGTTCTGCAGTAAAACAAAAGCAGATCTTCCAAAGGTTTTCATGAGAAGCAACAGTGGTAGAACAGCAGCTCGGGGGCTAAGGAACTTGAATGGGAAGGTGGAGAAACAATTTTATCCCTCTACTCTGAACCATGGAGAACATACATTTGGGTTTGGTTTTCCCAGCTTGAAGATGCCTCCTGACTGCCACACTATTTTACTATTCTGAGGTGAGTACTTCTGTCCTCTTCCTCTAGTTTTGACTAGAAATTTCATCTTAGAGTTTCTTTTACAATGGAGAACAAAGGGAATCAGGAGCTACGGAAATTTTTTTCTGCTGGTCACATGCACTCTCACACTTCTCACAGTCTAAGGGAAGGGCAGTTTAGATGCTTTCCCTCGCTATTATACGGGCAATACATTTTTATTAAGATCCTGCTTTTCGCATTACTTCCTTTTTCCATTATACTGTTAATTCTGTCCCATCTGTAAACTTGAAGTTAGTTTCTTTCTACCAGTTTGTCACTTCATGCTTTTGAGCTGTGATCTCTGCGATCTATATTTAAGTGGAAACAACTACCCGTGCTTAAACTAGTTACCAGCCTGCAACGCATCATAACCCCTTTAGCTTACTGCTCAAGAAAACTTTCCATGAAACAGTATCAAAATATTTCTTAAAATCAAAAATCTGAGGTAGCTAGAAAGTGCATCTTTACACGTTATCAGCAATCTGGTCTCTATGAGGCTTATACACGCAATCAGGAACTTCAATACGCATGACAAGTTTGACACAGGCTCACGGCCTGTTGCCCACATATTTACAAGTTTAGGAGTCATGGAGAGTATTGCTACATTTTAAGTGGGCAGCTTCGTGTCTGTTGCTCCTTCAATTTTCTCAGTGACTCAGTGACTCTGAAATCAGACCAGAGAGAAGAAGAATCAAAGGACCTGAATCAACTCCCAAGAAAGCAATAAAAAGACCGCACAACCCTCAGCAAAAGCTGGATCAGAGCCAAAAGGATCCATCTTGATATCTGTATTCTATATTTTATAAAACTCTGTGCTGTCACAGAGAAAACCTGCAGTCAGGTCTTAAGAATCTTAGAATCAAGATTCTTAAGATCTTGAGAATCAAGCTGTTTCTATGAAAATTACCAGGAACAGGATGAACCGACAAACAGACAGACAGAGACACGCACATGCACGCGCGCGTGTGTACATATTCTGGAAACATTGCCCTGAAACTTCCTAAAATCCTGGCAATAATTTTAAGAGAAACATTTCTTTCACAATGTGACCCACTGCCCCGAGCCAGGCTGGTGGCACTCTCAAGAATATTTTGGAAGAGAAAAACTATTTTTATAAAAAATGAGATGGCATCAAAGGACAAGAATACAAATTATTAGAAAATAATAATGGTATCTTTCAGGTGAATATACCATGAGGCTGACTGACTCCAACATCAGGTAGTCTGCTTATGCATTAACATGTACTTATGTTTCTAGGAAAAAAGAAAAAAAAAAAATCACAAATATATGCGAGTTTGCCAACTACACTCTTTGGCAAAATATAGAATTTACTGAAATGGCCACTCAACAGGTATCTTTCTCCTTGTCTTTCCTCTTTGTAGGTTCTACAAAAAATAACTATTGCCATAGGTGTTGGTAGAGTCCTTAGATGTTGGCCTCGTGTTCTTCAACCAGTGGGCTGAAGTGGGGGACCTAACCAGCTGCCTTCATCAAGAACATTATTCTCAGAATTGGGTCCAGAAGTTATTGTTGTAGATGTTTGACCAACTTCTAACAGCAGGTATCTAAGTCCCGTTATGAATTATTTGAAACAGTTCCTCAAAGCTCATAAATCACCAATCACTCATCTTCCAGACCAATCGCCACTTCAGATTTAACTCTACTTCCTAGTCCTGAAGAGGACTTCAGCACAAATAAAAAGAAAGTCACTGATAAACTAGTCTGAGGAGCCAGTCACGAATTTCAGCCAGCTCTGTCTCCACCTTTCTCCACGGCAGCTACTCACAGTCTTATACTCCCCCAGCAGGCTACAGATAGAAGCACTGCCACAGCATTACCTGCTTTCCTAAGAGCCCCACAAACACTTTGATTGCTTTAAACAGCTCACTCATTAGTTTTACTGTTCTCCCATTCTAACATCCAGCTAACTTTGCTTCATTTTCAGCTGAATGCTTTTAGGTGCATCTGTCTAAGGAACGGCAGACCCGGCAGTATGCCCAGCTTTTCAAGTAGCACCAAGTGCTCACAAATTCGGAACACAAGACAAAAAAACGTAACTTCAGGTAGCTTTAAAGATGGTCTCAACCAGGGGGTTAGGAATGCTTTTCTTTCACATATGGACATCTTAAACGTGACAGTCCCCTGCAGATAAATCTATAAAGCTGAAAAAGGAAAATAAAAAACATTTAAAACAACTGGGATTTCTACAAAAATGTTACATAAAAAGTCAGGACATCAAATGGGACACGTCAGGACTTCTGTGCAATCTCAGAAAAGTCAACTTAACCTTTTGCGTGTCCTTTTCTCCAGCTGTAACAAAATCCTTATTCTGGGAGGGCTTGCCACTCTGGCACTAGTAAATAAGAGGGATACTTTTACTATAAAAGCTGTAAAACAATTCTAGCTTATAAAAAACAGCTTAACAACTTTTTATACAATCTGTGTCTGGACTGCTACAGTGAGATGTGTCTGAGAGAGCAAAGGAACGGTTAGCAAAATGGATGGTGTCACTTCATCACAGCCCAAAGCACTTGCTTCTTCACCAAACGTGTATATCTTCATAGTTTCCAGGCACTATACATGTACCCTTCAGTCTGACTGAACAAGGACAGCATATTTAACTACAACAGGCAACAACCTTAAGCAAATAAACTTCCAAATCGCTGTTCTCTTTCTTTAGGACTAACTGTCATTACTGAATGACAAGTACTTCTGCAAGCGCAAGAAATAACAAGGCCTGGTTCTCTATACTCATGTTTCTCATCCCTGACTGTTTTGACCACAGCCTCTCTTCAGCCCAGCCATTTAATAAAGGCTCATACCCACCTGGATTCTCTGATGTCTAACTAGGGTTGATCTCACACTGAAGCGTCTCTTTTAAAGATGCCTTAGAGGGCTTCTTCCTCCTCCCCATTTTTGGGAAACCTGGAGGAACATCATTATCCCTCTGCCAAATCTGATTGAAATCTGCCAGTAAATTTCAAACTTCACAGGGGGGAAACTTAGTGGTCAGACACACACCAACAAAACTTTGGTTTTCTGAGGCAAACAGGCTGAAAGCAGCTGTATGAAAAACTCTATTTGCACACTACAAGCAATTTTCCATCATCGATTCTTTAAAACAAAAATCTCCATTTGTGAAAGAAAAGGGAAATGCAGAAGTAGCTAAGGCATTAAATGTTAACAACAATTTTGCAAGACAGAAATGAGAGACTTCAGACATACTGGCGGTATTTATTAAAAAAACATCCTGAATGGCAGAAAATGTTCTCATTCTCAGCACTGTAATGCACCTTAAATCTTGAAATGAATCCTCAGCAGTGCATGCTTATTAAGCTGTGTTATTCAACCCATCTTCTACCTTCACAGTTCCTGTAACACAGGATATTTTCCAGGCAAAACTTAAATCCACAACACTGTGTAGATAGAGCGCTCAATTAGCTCTGTCTCTTAAAACTCATTTTCCTCCTACTCTCCTATTCATGTTTCTGACACACGAGCTGGTATAATTTTTAGAACTTAAATTCTGCAGCCCCCTTGCTGCTGTTGGTCCTCCCACCACTCTCTCAACAGGCTTTTCTTCAGTCAAAAAGTAAAACCAAAAGATCACTTTTTAAATGGAGAAACATCTGGCAACTTCAATTTCCATGACAATGTCTTGACTACAGATGACTCTCAATCTAAACTTCATATTCAGAAGCTCACTGGTGAATTTTGTAAGCGTTGTCTCTTTTTATCCTCCCCTTGTAGAAAGCAAATCCTGCCTATTGAAAATTTCACACAAATCCTAGACAACTATTCCAAACTAATAAAGTTTGGGTTAAATTATTAAAATTCTTAATCATCTTTGGAAATCTGTTAAGTAAATCAAGTGTTTTACTGCATTTCCATTTAGCCTCCTGCAAATAGGTGCTACATCCTTTAGACCCATGGTCATCTGACTCCTAATATTACTGGTACCTAGGCTTCTCAGATGCCTTTTGGACTATACATGTTCATACAGCTATTGCTGCCTGGACCATCTGGGCCAATTAACATGGGGATACTTCTGCCTCTGTAGCACTAACCAAGTGAATCTTCCTCTTTGACTGGGATCTTAGTTCAGTAAATCATCTCCCTATACTCAGGGGTTGTGATGAACGCAGCTCTAGAAGGCTGAAGGCCCCAGATTTTCTTCTCGGACTTAGGAATCTGCAACCCCACTTCACATCAGTGAAATTATCTTGCTGTTCTGTCAATTTACTAAGCAAGAAATCTTCTTTTACCATTAGATTATGTAAATTCTATAAGCTTCCTATGAAGCGTGTAGGCATGATTAGTGTAACATATTCTTCTTTTTTCCCAGTCTCTCATATAAGAGAATCAAGAATTTAAATCCTCAACCATTAATTCCAATCCTCTACAATTACATGTTATGGTTAAGTACTTAGTTACAGTATTCATGTTATTTTTCTAATTATGGAACACAATTTCTCTAAAACACATGAAGGATGCCGTAATGCTGTTCCCTGCTCTGTAAAGACAGGTTTCGTTTTAGAAGACCAGCTAAACTTTGTCTTTAGGGGAATATGTCCCCATTTAATGCATGTTTATAAAGCTGCAGATCATAAATTATATTATTGTACTCTTAATTACATGATCACAGGTAATTCCTCTAAGAGTAGTCAGTAGTGCTCAGCACGTGCTTATCTGCCTCCACTAACTGAAGAGGAGTCTGACAGTGATTTTAGCGAAAGCAAAGCTGTTCCCTGACTCAGAACAGCATTTGTAACACAAGTCATCTCACATCATAACATCTGAGCATAAAGTTTAGGTGCTTTGCACCTACTCAGTCACTAGTGGCAGAACTAATATTGCCATGGTCAGCTGCTGAATGCTGGGTCTCAGACTTTGAACTATAAAGTTAGTGTCTGCATGGGATCCCAGAAAGCTACACATACATTGAGCTATCTGTGCACACTCCATTACAAGATCCAACCTATATTGTACTTATATAAAACACATTTTTGAAAGGCTCAAAACTTGGCCCAACATTAAAGTTGATGGCAATACTCATAGGTAGTCTTCTTTTACGGAGACCATTCCTCCAGCAAACTTTCAGCTTTCAATTTCCAATCTTTTCAGCAATAAAGCTCTTCAGAGGAACACTGAATATTTTTTTTCTTTTATTAGGATTCTGAAATATGTTCAGATTTTTTCCCACATACATTCTTATTCAGGTCTTCCATTAAATTTTCAACCTCCAGTAGAATCAGTTTGGAAAATTTCAAGCAGAATGCTTAAATTTCAGAAAGTTACAAGCAGCTGGAAGCAGAGGTTTGAAAGGAAACACCTACAAATCCCGAACCAAAGCTGTCAACAGCACTTCAAAAGAGTATAATGCCTACAGCATCTTCAGATTATCTCAGCTCATAATAATCTTCTGAAAAGCATTTTTAACAAGAACCCGTTGGTTGCCTTGGAATCACAGCTAAGGGAGAAAGGGTCCTTCAGCCAGCCGATACGGTGAGCATTAGCACCACCGAGTTTGTGTGAATGCTCTTAAGACCACACATGCTGCATCTACCTTGAACAGTCAGAAGTTATAACAGTCAAGTAACTATTTATGCTTCTCTGAAGCAGACAAACAACTCTGCTGACACATTTGTTATTCACTACTGTGAGCACTTCAGGCAAGCATTTTTTCTACATTACTGTTTAACCAAATGCTGACATTAAAATACAAATTTTTCTCAGATTGTGTCAAATATTAATTCTAAGGTACTGGACTAAATCCAGATTTCAGCTAGTACAGATGTGTATATCCTTTATTCTGAAGTCAGGCTAATGACAAATTACATGTGAACAGAAGTTCTCATGACAAAAGCTGTTCAGCAACTTCCCATTAGTAAAGCTGTCAAAAATTAAAAACTTCTGTGGGGTAGAGGAAGCAAAGTGGGTAAGTATAATCATTTTCTTAAACTGCCAATCCTAATGGGCTTTTAAAGGTTCATCTTCTAAAGATTTGTTCTATAATCCACTGATTTACTTCTCTCCCAGAGCATAACACTTGTCATCACAGTTTGAGCAGACTATGTTATTCCCCAGAGATGCAAAGATCTCTGCTGGATGCAGACAGTGACAAAGAGATTCCAATCCCATACACAGTTTTGGTCAAGTTGCTTACTTCCACCTTCACAGCTGCCCCCTGCATTAGTGCATTTGACGTTCAGAATTTTTTTTAAAAAGCAGGTTATATTTCCCACTTGATCCATCTGTAAAATGGGAATAATCATCATCGCTCCTTTCACAGAAGGATACCAAGGTTTAACCGTTAAAATATCCATACTATTTAGGCATTATAAGTTTCCCCTGGTTTTCCCAAAAGCACAGCAGAGGCAGCTCACTGAGTTCATTCTAATTTTCTGTTTCTGCAAACCCTTCATTACAGCACAGCAACCAGGAATTTCTGGAAGACGTCAGAAAGGGCTGCTAAAGATGCCCAGCCCACTGTCTCTGCAGCTGGCACCAGGAACCACTGCTAGTCCAGAATGTCAGTAGGTGCAAGGACTTGATCCAGACCACAGTTCCCCTCCTCCTCCCCAAGTGATTTGGGGATCTTCAGACTTAGAGGCCATGGTTCAGTTATCAAAGAGTGTACCCTAGCAGAGACCACCAGACAGGGCGAGGACAGCATTGCTATTATGTAACTAGAAAACATTTAGCATAGTTCAGATCTGCTCCTCTATACTCCAGTAAGAGAAAGAATACATAGCAAGGATGAAAATAGGAGGGATACTAAGTTTAGTGAAGGATCATACTTAAATATGCATATGTTCATGTGGAAGAACAGGTAAACAGCTTCAAGCATGCATGCCCACATCTCCCCTCTTCCCACGTGTGGTCTTAGATGTGGCTTTCTTTCCAAGTGTGTTAGAATATTCTGCATTAAAAGTGTGATTTTAAAAAATAATTAAGGTAGTTAAAATTATTGAAGAATCCCATGCAGGCAAAGAACATGCAACAGGCTCTCTGGAACACGTCTCATGAGAGAGCCATTTCTTCGCAAATACAGCAGCACCCTCTAGTGCTCAAAGGCAGGTTGAGCACCTTATTTAAACCTCGGGAATTAACTTCTGAAATGATCAGCAAGAAGCTACCTCTGCTATCTCTTCTAGTGCCCTACGCCTCAGAACTAGTAACCTTGCAAGAGGAGGTAGAAATTACTAAATTATAAAGCACAGATCACCACAGCCTGGGTGATAAAGTTCTTTCACAGAAGAAAACTGCTGACATGCAGACATGGCCTTCTTCAATATCCAGCCTCCAAAAATGCCAATGCCACATGTTTTAGATGCATACCAGAGCTGTTCACTCCAGGACAACTTGCAAGGGCCACTTCTCGGAGTTTCTCACATACCGGGAACATACTTCTCTATTAGGCATTACTGTGAGAAAGCAAGGAATTTCTATCTTTTGTATGTGCTCATCTGATCAGGGGATATTCTTGCTACACTTGCAACTACTTGCTAAGCTCTCAGTATTAAGCTGTGGCAGTGTGTTCCAAAGCCCATCTATACAAAATTTACTCCCTTTGACAAACCTTATGCTGTTTTTTTCTTTCCATTTTGTTGGCTGGGACAGAGCTACTGGTTTCCGCCCACAAAACACTACTGAGTGACCTTGGTATGTTGCATAGGCACCAGTGCCTCTGGTTTCCATCTGTGTAAGGACACAAGTGAACACAAAATAGTTTGGGAGGATGAGGCCAAGCACACTTGGCTGACTTCCAGGAAATGGTACTTTTGATTATTTCTGGTAGCCACAATTACAGTTAAAGGTCAATGTTCATGGAAAAAGCCCTCTTCTGACTCACAGCAATAGGTGTTCCCTACCACCACTGTTTCTCACCAGCCAGTTAATGATTAACAGAGTATCCCACCTGGATATACTAACTGGATGTACTAGATCACCATAGTATCTCAGAAACCGACACTAAAATGCTCAACTGAACAGCCAAAAACACTTTTCAGAGGCACACAATTCCCTTGGCTTAAATGAAACAGACACTAACAAACAGAAAAACAAAAGGTTCAGGTTTTAGTATTTAGCCACTGGCCACCAAGACAGTCAGGAGTTGGAGAACATGACACATGAGATGAGGCTGGGAGAACCGAGCCTGCTCAACTTGGAGAAGAGAAGGTTGAGGGTGACCTTACTGCTGTCTGCAACTACCTAACTGAAAGACACCAAAAAGACAGAGCTAGACTCTTCTCGAAGGTGCACTGTGCTAGCAAAAAATGAGAAGGGCACAAGTCGAAACATGAGATGTTCCAGTTACATATTAGGGGGGGAAAAAATTACTGAGAGTGTGGTCAAACACTGGCACAGGCTGCCTAAAGAAGGTGTGCAATCTCCATCTTTGGAGATGTTCATGACCTGCCTGGAACACAGCCTGGAGCAGCCTGGTCTGATTAGACCTGTTTTGAGTAGGTTGGAGATCCCTTCCAACCTAAATGATGATACTGTGATTCTTATTATAGCTTGGTGGCTCCTTGCCCAAAAGTAATGGCCATCCTTCCAAGCTTCTCCAGAGCCTATACAGATTTGTTGGGTTGATATATTAACAACGGTACAGATGTGCTTTCAAAAAATTACGAACTCTGACAACATTCTTAACTATAAATTTTATCCACATCAAATCTGCCTGGAACAATTCTCTAAATAATCACTGGCTCTGTCATCAAATCCTATTATTTTTTATTGACACCTGAAAGAAAAGCTTGTAACTTTTCTTTACTCCTGGCAATGGTTCACTGAGTAACTCCTGAATTTCTTCAGTTTCTGACAATATAAAAAAAACCCCAATGTACAATTAGAACAGATGTGTCAAAGTTATTAAGAACAGCACCTACAACCCTAAGGATCCAGAGAGACAACTCTGGGTGATAAAGGCAGATTAGTATTGAATTTATCATTAGGTAATGCTCGATAATTTTGACTATCATACTGTCAACTATTTGAGCCACTTCATCAGAAAAGCCATCAATGCATCTAAAATTGCTTTTCAAGAGGTGTCAATTTCTGCAAGCCAAAGCCAAGACTTGGCTAGAGTAGGAGGTAATTTATCCCATGGATTCTGAAGCTGTCAATTTTATATTTGTAGGGTGGTATTTTACATAGCACATAATGTCATAAAGATGGCAACATCAAACCCAAAATCAGCTCCTGGAATGAAAGAAAGCTATATTTTTTAGCAGTTTTCATTTGGCTGACAGAAGGCCAAAGACTGTTATCAGTTACATCTTCTGCAATGTACATAGCCCGTCTGCTCAAGAAGTAAATCAGCAGAATTTGGAAACACTAGTTCAAGAAGACACCATGTCATATTTTTGATGCTCATAGGAAGACTCACCATGCAATAAGCATTTAAAGGCTACCTGTTAGCATTTTGCTTATTTTTTCCTCATGCTACATACAATGTTTTATTTTTCCCTGTGATGAAATGCTGCAAATGACAGTTAAGCATTAAGTAAGGAAACTTGTCTTTGTTATTGTTGGTTCTGTCATGCAAGATTACAACTGAAAGGGTCAGGACGCTTGGCAGCTGAAAAAAAATCAATGTAATCACCAGCTGGCTTTCTAGTAAAACTGAGTTGTTTTAAGACCAAAGCAGCAAATTTTCTCAAGCATTAGGAAAGTGACTTTTGGGGAGATCTTGCATCTTTTCCTAGAGGAGTTAAATCCTAATTTTTTTTAATGGCAACTATTTTGCTACAAGAAGTACATAATTTTAAAATTATTAGAAATTATTTTATAAACATGCACTTCCTCAAGAAAGTCTACTAGCAGGGAAGAGTTTTGTCTATGATCAGCCCTGAATGACAGCTCTTTACCAGTTACCCCATTTTACCAGCTAATCCAGTATGGTTGAGATTACCCATTCCCAAATGAAACTCCTGTAAACCAAGGTATATTCCAGAGCTGCCCCATGAGCTGTATTGCCTTTATAAAGACTTCAGCTGAAAATTTGATCACACCACAATATGGTAGACCACGAGGAACCCTGGACTCACTGTTGTCAAATTCTAGAAATGGCTGATTAAACCTCCCATTTTCTAAGATCCATTTTCCAAAACATGAAATAAGTCTTTTCCACTGATGAATCGAAGGGTCTTAAAAAATTATGCATTTTTCTTCCCTGTCTAAACTGAGGATTTCCATGTTGATATTCTCTAAGCTGGGGAGTTTACCAATGAATTGATGATAATAATAATAATAACAACAAACATATAACATACAAGTTGTAAAATTTTCTTGTTGAAGTGAGCTGAACTGCTCACGTCCAGATATATTCAAGATTGTGGTCAAAATTACAAGGCTGCAAGCTCTGGCAACCTACTTCAGGAGAGTCTAGTTCATTATATTTTCCCCCAACTTTGCACAAAGAACTAAGGTGATCGGACACTCAAATTCCACTAACCATGTGCTTCTACATCCACAAAATCAAAGCCAGATGGCATCATATTAGATAAGTTACCTGGCTTGTATGTGCCTCCATTTCTTTACAGGCAAGACAGAAATAATACTTGTCTATCCTGTTGTTCAAAGAGTCTTTGTAAGTTAGGCTGCAGTTGTCAGATGTGCATTGTGTTAAAGAGTGGAGGGAAAGGAATTAATTCAACTGCACCTATGTACAGCCTCTCCAAGTGCCATAAAGCTCCATATCTGTGTGACATGCTGCTTGTGTACAGAAGCCATTACTCTCTGGCAAATGCTGTATTTCTACACCTGGAAAATTTTCAAGTGCCAGAGTGCACTAAACTCATCAATAAAGAGAAACTAAGGTTGTTAGGATGATGGTCCAGTATATCTCCGCATGTGATGACATGAAAGGCACTCTTAAAGAATAATGTGTTCCAGCAGCCAGGAGAGCAAGCATATCTCAGAAGAAGATAAGCAAGTTTCCCTTTGGGAATCTACTGCTTACCATCCACAGCAGCCACGTGTCACACAAGTACAATCAAGATGCCAGAATGCATTAGACCTGATTTGAAAAACTGTCATCTGATGACAATGAAAACTGTTTTCCAATGATTAGCAGACCTTTAAGCCAAAGTGCTGTCGTAGAAAGAAAAATAACTGCAGGATATTTCAGAACATTTCTCCCCTCACCTTAGCTTTCACTACAGTTATGTGCCCAGTTTTACAATACACACAACAATACACACAACTACTTCCAGCACACTGCTTCCATATGACTGAAGTCTAACACAAAAACACTCCAAATTGATTCCACTAAAAGTTATTACATTTTTCTTCCTGTGGCCACCATATGACTTGTAACAGTTTTTTTCTGAGTAGGTATATACTTTACAACTAATGCAATCTATATGACTGACTGGAAGCACACAGTACCAAAGGTTGGCCAAGCTTTCTAGCAGAAAATTCATTACTTTCAGAATGTAATTAAGTCCCTGAGGCTAGAATCCAGCTTGTAGATCAATATTTGAATCCACCAGAACAGTCTTTTTTGATTCATTGCTCCTGAGAAAAGATGTTTTGAAAATTTGAGATAGATCAGGTGTGTAAAGTCATGGTGCCTAACAGTCACATAGCTTACCCCTTCCCAGGATGCTGTGTCCGAACCTAATTGGGCAGCACACATTCCCAAAACATCTGTTTTCCCATCATCTTCCAGCTACCAAATTATTCTTACTGTATTTTAGAAAACTGGCAGGAGGAAAGGTACGAGTGGGAAAATTGGTGGCTTTCTAAGTATGAAAGAAATAAGCAGGACTCTGTAACACTTGAAAGACCAGAGAAAACCACGAGTGAGTGAGGTCCCAGGGCACTGGAAAAGGGCAAGAGAGACAGTCAACCTAACTGCAGTCTTTGGGAAGATAACAGAATGAGTTATTAAACAGTCAGTCATTGAGCATCTAAGAAGACAATATGATAATAAAAAGCAGGTAACGTGAATTTGTCAAGAACAAATTTTTTCCAACACAGTGAGCAAGGGAGAAGCTACAGATGTAACAAATTTGGCTCTGATCGGGCTTTTAATCTAAATCACTTGTGAGTCTGACAAGCTGAGTAGGGAATTATGGCCTAAACTGAAGAGCAGTTATGACTCCTATTTGAAGAAGTCATTAGGAATACTTCTCTTGCAAACTGGGAGTCAAATGAGATTCTGCAATGATCTGCCATGCACCAAGCTTTATTTCATATTTTCCTTATTACACTGATAATGAAACTGAGAAAGCGTACTTTCAGAATCTAGATTGATAACAAAGGTAGGAAAAATTGCAAGCAGTTTAGTAAACAGAAGCAGAACTCAAAATAATGACCTGAAAATTCTACAGAAAGAGACACAAAGTACTACACAATGATGATTAAGAAAACAAATTCAAATACAATGGGAAAACCTAGCCAGACAACACAGGAGAAAAATCTGAAAGTTACAGTGGGTTGCAGTTACACAGTGAGAGTGCAAAGAGGTACAGTTGGGAAAAAAAGGATAGCAAACTTGGCACTATGAAGATCTAAGACACAAGAAACAAGTATTTTCCTCTGTTCAGCAGCAGTGAAACACACAGCAGTTGGCAAACAATATACAGATTAAACACCATGTTTAGAGAAAACTGCAGAGTGGAAAAAATCTAAACTTTAAAAACACATGATCAGTGTGAAAATACTGAGAGAACAAAATTTGTTTGGTGTGGAATAATGTGAAAAGAGGAAAGGGTGAAGTTATCATCTTCAAGTTGTTCTACACATAAAAGACAAAAATGGAACCTCTTTATATCCATCAAGGACAGAACAAGTAATCACTGGCATCATTTGCAGTGTGCAATACATAGGGAAGAAACTCAGTGAACTATAAAAATCATCATGTAATGGAATTATGTCAATAGATCACGCAGCTTCTGTCACTAAAGGCTTTTCAAAACAAATCAAACAAATGCACCACGAAACATTTGGTTAGAGGTTGCTGTGAGATGTGGCACCACTTTAATGAATCAGTTAACTTGGTGTCACCCCAGAAGTTAAGGTGACATCACACTGACAGTGACAGTCATCTACAACAAAGCCAGCGTTTTACCTAAGTGGCATCTGTGCAAACTCACAAAGCAGGACTTCTGCTGACATGAACAAATTAAACATGGGAATTGAACATTTTGCAGTTCTGCTTGGATAAAACAAAAGATTTATAAGCCCTGTATTTGAAAATTAACTGTAGCATTCCTACTTAAGCAGCAAATGCTGATCTCAAGCTTGTGTTCTGAAAGCAAGGTGCAAACAAAGTTGCTGCTTGGGCTGGAGGAGCTAGGGCAAATCTGAGCTGCTTGACACAGCTATTTAAAGCCGAGTACACCAGCAGGCGCATCAGCCAGGCTCTTACACGTATCTTGCGTATGCATTTGAACACAAAATTCGATTTAAAGTTGTTACCTGTTCATCAGCTTTGCCACACCGGTTTTTGCATACCAGCTTCGGCAAAGGGCGCTCAATCAGTTGTGTTATCAGTGCAAACTGGTTTTTTTTTTCAGTAGTGCCCCCACAACAACATGCTGTCATCTTCCTTTCATTACTAAACAGCAGACCCAGGCAAGAATAAAGACTGTCACACCTGAAACGTATTCCCTCCTTAAAATTCACCAGCTGCCTTCCCGCGGGGCCCCTCATGAGTGTGCGAACTAGCCTGCTCCTGACTGCGGGCCAGCGGGCCACCACCGGGCCCTGACGGCAGCTCAGCACCCCCCACGTACCGCGCCTCACACCGTCCCTCAGCAAAGAGCGAGAGGCCGGGCCAGGTCAAACCCCGAGCCGGGGCAAACCTCCCCGGCGCCCCTCCCCCCCCCGGCCCGCTCAGGCCTCCCTCACACGGGGGCGCGGCCCCTGAGGGGAGCCCTGGGCGGGCCCCGCC
>JAVJGI010000060.1:7280508-7298891 GCA_035590275.1 Ibycter americanus | reverse complement strand
CTGAGAAACCTCTTATCCACGGCGGTTCGTAACGTCCGGCTGTCGCTTACCGGCGAGCTGCGGCGCTGAGGTGAGAGGGGCGCCGGCTGGGCCCCGGCAGCCGAGGCCCTGGGGGGCTGGGGGGCTGGGTGTGTGGGTGGGGGGCGGGCTGGGTGTGTGGGTGGGGGCTGGGGCTGGGCGGGTGGTGCTTTTCCCAGGTTCTCGTGGGTCGTGACTCAGTGGACAGGGCATTTCCTGGGGTCGATTGTCGTGGAGGGAGGGTCTGCAGGGCACAGCATTCGCTCAGAAGTGCAGTCGTCAACGATTCGACCTGTGAAGGAGTTTTGCCTGTGGGAATTAATAAAAGGGGGATGTGTGTGGAGGCTTACACCGAGACTGCACGTAAGAGGCCAGTAAGAACAGTATTATAACACAAACACTGAAGGAGCAGAATCATCATCGGGTGGTCTCGATGAAGTGGGTGTGACCAAATGCTCATAATCAGTCGTTTATTGAATATTCTTACCTCTTGCTGAGCAGGTAGGCTTTCATCCTCCTCGTTCTCTTCAAATGTGTAGAGATCCTCAATCAAAAATGAGTGAACAGTAGTGGTGGTTAACACATTGTGGTATTAAATGTGCAAAAACATTACTCTGGCTGTAGAAGCAACAGATAGCAAGATGTTACTATATGTATAGTTCGAGTAAGTTCGAGGAGGGAAAGGTGTTTATTTTGTCTTCTGGTCGTTGCAAAAGATAAACCTGCCTTCTGCAAAACAGATCGTGAATCTAGAAAGCTGGAAGTAGTGTGCGCACTGCTACCATTATCTTTTAAGGGCAGAGAGCTGTAGCCATGTGAGTCAAAAAAGTTGTAGTTAAGCCTTTTCAGTTAGCAGTGTAATGAAAGGAAGTAAGGGCTTTGGGTCATCTCCCTTGAACAGCAGGGAAAACTGAAGGAAAAACCTCCAAAACCAAGGGTATGCTGATCTCCAAGTAATGTAGTTAGTGACAGACCCTAGAAAAAGGAGGTGAGTGACCTGGAAAAGTGAGAGTGGATGGACCGGTGGATAGAGGAGGCAATGGTCAATAGCATTGGTGGATAAGGGAGAAGATGGCCAGGATGGCAATTTGGGCCAAACTCAGGGTAAAGTTTTACTGTTAGGATAAACTAAACGTGTAGCCAGTCAGGGCACTGACTTCTGCTTTGGCTGGGAGTTGGCTCTCTCAAAAAAGTTGTATTAGCAAGTGGGACTAAAGAAATAGTGCAACCATGTAGTTGGCATAGTTTCCTTCTCACCTCTTGGTCTGCTTTAAGCACAGTGTGGGGTTTCCCTTTCCTGTGGTCCTGTGATGATCTTAGGTTATCTCTGCATACTCATGCAGTTGTACTCTGGGAGTGTTACAAAGTTTTAAAGGGCAAGATGAGGGCTCACTGAAAAAAGGGGGAAGACCAGAAAGAGAAATTTGAGGAATGGAAACTGGAACTGGATGAGGAGCAAGAGGTGGGAGCTGAAGTCCAGCTTCTAGTGAAAAAAACCAAGTGCCAGAAAGCTTTTTCCTTTTAACTGTTTGGGTCCTGGTGTGGTTTTTGTCATTTTGGGGTTGGGATTTTTTACTTTGTTTTGATGTTGTTTTTTTTACTGTGCCACTGAACTGGAGTTTAGGGGTTGTACTAGAAAATAGGGTAATCCAAGATTAACTGTCCCTGTTACCTTGCTAAAGACTTTTTTTTTCCCCCCCCTCTTCATTTCCTCCTCAGACTTACGTAATTAGGAAGAGCTGACTGCTGAAGAGAAAATGACATCTCTAGAAAAAGGTAAGTGGTTCACATGATACCTAAGCAGATTGGATTAAAAGTACTTTAACTTGAATTCTGAAGACTAGAGTTACACTATATGCCAGGCTCCATTCATCTAAACTTACTCCTTTATTATAGGTATTAGGAAGTAGTTGTGTGACTTCATTATTGCAGTGAAAACCAGAACTGCCTGCATGCAACACTTAACTGAATGTAGTTTTCTAATCCAGCTTTGTATTGAGAAACAAGTTTGTCACTGGTACTGTCATCTGTCTGTACACTGGTCTGTCAGTCCTCCTCTAGTGTTTAAAATCTGTTGGTACTGATTCGGCCAACTTGAAAGTAGGGTGTATATAGTGGCGTTACTACAGCATTTTTAAAATCCTTTGTTTGGATAGAGGATGCAGGCTCACTTTACTGCCTGCAGTATGAGGGAAAAAGCAGCATGTGTTGCTGTGTTCTAAGAAAGGTTCTTTCTTTCAGCCATTGTGAGGAAACTACTACAATAATATTCAGCTGAAAGCTTAGTAAACTTAAATTAATTTCAGTAATCATATATATTGAGCAATTCAGAGAAGGTGGCAGCATTAGTGGGGATACTGGGGTCTGTTGATTAGAAATGAAGCAGAACTGGCTTGTTGGCTTTTCTTAAACCTTCACATGACAACTAAAACACATGGTAGATAGTACTTAAGTCTGCTAAACTTCTTAAGGTGTTAGTAGCTATGTAGCTGATAGCTGCTTTTCATTTAATTCTTGCTTTTAAAATGAGACTGCTCTGATTCTGTCAGCTTCCAAAACCTGATTTTGCTTTCAGCCTGTGAGTAATATTGTCAAGAATTTTCTCCATACTAGCTCTTTTTCCTGTCTACGTTTAATCTCGTATGGCAGCAGGAAATTAAAATCAATACAATTCAGTTCAATGTTTATGTCTTGTACTGTTAATATTAATGAGCAATGCACGCTTGAGTAAGGACTTGTCTAACTTGTGCTTGATAATTGCTGCTGCAAAGGACTATGTTACACATGTAGCATGCAATTAAAATGTGTAACTTTGAAGTACAGAAATCAAGTGAAGAGTTACAATGAGACTATAACAAAGTGAAAGGGGTAAACTTGCCCTCCACTGTTTCTGAATTTTAGTTGATGATGCCTCGTCGCCCATCCGAGGACCTGGAGATGGCATGGAAACAGAGCAGACAGCTGAATCTGTGGAAATAATCACTGGAGCCAACACTACGAACCATCACATCCACCACAGCCCACATAAAAAGACAGTCTCTTCCCTGAGTCCTGGCGTTCTGCAGCTAGGGAAAGTACATGCTGATAAATCAGTGGAGATTGAAGCTGTTCGTATATTAGTCCCCAAAGCAGCTATCACCCATGTTGTTCCAAGTAAAAATGCTAAGGTAGCTAAATCAGTGGGACATAAAGGAGACACATCCTGTCAGTCAGATGGAGCTGGAGATCCCAAGAAAGAACAGACAGAGCTGAAAAATGCGATCGAAAAGCTAAAGAATTCAGAAAAGCGGTTGTTACAGGATAAAGAAGGTCTCTCTAATCAGCTGCGTATACAGACAGAGGTAAGAAATGAAAGGTATTTTCTCTTGCAGAGCTGAGCTGCTTTGGTTTATATAAGCGGTTTGCGAATGTGACCAAAGAGAACTGCTATGACACGATAGCCTTGAAACAAATAGTTTCCCTTTAGAGCTTATCAGCTAAGATACAGAGTGGAAGTACATCTAAGTAATCCAGTACTGCTTCTCTGACAACAGATGAAAGAATCAAAGGCTTAAAACTAGGAGAAACACATTAGAGGGCTGCAGGGAAATGGATCTTTCGTGAGGAAAGATTTTGCTGCTCAGCTCAACTGCTAAGTGAAAAATGTTATGCCTTAGAAGGGGTGACTATAATTTTTTTATGTAAAGTAATCTGTGGATGTCTTGTCTAATCCTTTGTTATCTTACTGATTCAGAACTTGAATACTACTGAAGCTTTGTTTCTTGTAGCAGGCTTCTTCCTCTTTGGCCTCTGTTAGAATTTAAACAAGAATGTGTTAAATGTGCATTAGTCTCAAATGATTGTGCTCACTAGACTGGATTGTGAGGCTTAATATAGTCAGTGTTGGATGCGTCCCATTCCGGAAAGAGAAAAGCAATTTATTGTTAGCAATTCGCAATAACTTGCACTGCGTTCTGGAAGTAGGAGGTGTTTCATGCTATATTGATAATTACAAGGCAGTCTGGTCTAATTCTAGGTGAATCGGGAGCTGAAGAAATTACTTGTTGCTTCTGTTGGGGATGATCTGCAGTATCACTTCGAACGAATGGCTCGTGAGAAAAATCAGCTAATCCTAGAAAATGAAGTCCTGGGCCGGAATATGTCTCAGTTGTCTGAACAATTAGAGCGCATGTCTATACAATGTGATGTGTGGCGAAGCAAATTCCTAGCAAGCAGGTATTCCCTCTTACAGAGCTGTTATAACAGCATTCTCCTTCAGTCTTTTATTACATACGCCCATTGTAGTGCCTGGCAATGTGCTTGCATATGCAGCTATACTGACACCTACTACAGAATTTGAGTATACAGAAAAGGTACAAAGAAAATAAGCTCCTTGTAACTCTGAGTAGTTCTGCTTTTCAAAGGTAATACAGCGGGTCCTAAACCTCCTAAAACCTTAACTACAGTTCTTGTCGACATAGCAAGAAAAGATCTTAATTTTGATAGACTATGTGCAGTTTAGGGTTTAAAAATGCCTTCCAGGACAGCTGTCTTGTCTTAACGTTAACTAGCTTGATTTTTATCCCCACCACCCAGTATGATACAGTCATCAGCTTGTGAAGAAGTTGATTTGGTTAAGAACTCTGCTTCTAGTGATTCAGGGATCCACTAAGAAGAGCAGCTCAGTATGGAAGAAAGAGTGGGGTGACCTCTTCATTAAACACTGGTTGTGTTACTGCTAAGAATCCTACTATTATTTCTGTAACCGTAAAATCTGGTGTGAATGTCAAAATCTCATTTGACAATGGATTAGACTTTTAACTTGCCAAGTGTACTTGTCTTACCAGATCTGTAAATAGCATTCTAGGATTTTTAATCTTCTATTGTACTCGGATATAACTGACTAAATTTTAATTATGATGCTTAATGCATATTACAAAAGACCTTACTGCTTGAAGGAAATGGTAATAGAATACAGTCTCCTTCCTTTAATTTGCTGGTCTTCAGAAGTTTCAGCATATTGAGTGAATGGTAAGTTCTTGTGATAGTCGTCACTAGGCAAAAGTTACTAGCCTAACTTAATTTGTTTCTTTAGTGTAGAGATTGTTCTGAGGTCAGGGATGGGAGTCCCTAGCAATGTGTTTGAGTCACACCCTTCGATATTGTAACATTCTGGTTCATAGAGGTCTCAGATTTCTAACTGGTGGTGGCTTAAATGTCATTGTGGTTTTTGCATTTGCAATATCGCAGGCATTTGAAATACCTGCTTCAGGGGTCAGTGCCAAGCCTCATAGCATAGCAAAATGTGACCACAGTTGTCGCATTTGTAGCTCTGAAATGCTCCTATCTGATGCATGTAGCATCTGGTTATTGCTCCTGAGAAAGGCAAAGTGGTGAATGAACGCAGTCTGTAGCCATAGCTGTCATCTTTTAGAGAGGAGTATGAAAAGATGTGACTACAGCATACTTGAGAACTGTGTTAGTAAAACAAAATGTATTTGGCTTTTTATCTTGGGATCCTTGTCCACCATGTTCACGTACCCAAGGTATTCTGAAATACCTGTTACTAGATTTGTTAAGTGACATAAGATTGTTTAAAGTGAGCAAGTCAAAACATAATCTTGCACTTGTTGACTGCAGTTGAACAGAAATTATTCTTAATATGTGTCCTTTGTAATTAGGTCGATACAGGCTTTGCCTGGGGGAGGGAAGCAAGAACAGCAGCTTAACCCTTAGTTTAAGCTGACAAATTACGGTCTGTAGTATAATAAAGGTGACTTTCAAACCGCTCACTTACACTACTGATGGGAGGTTTCTTTTGCAGGGTTATGGCTGATGAGCTAACCAATACCAGAGCAATTCTTCAGCGTCAAACCAGGGATGCCCAAAGTGCAATCCAGGACTTGCTGAATGAACGCGACCAGTTCCGTCAAGAGATGATTGATACACAGAAGTATGATTTTTCTAATCCAGGCTAGCTCTGTGCAAACTTCATTTCTGTCAGTTTATTCTAGGCCAGAGAAGGATCAAATAACTTTCCTCCATTCCAGTGACATTCACAAAAATCAGTTATGCTGATGGATAGTATGGTCACTTTTCAGTCTCAGAGCTGAAAGAGCCAAAGTAGCATCAATTCTTTCTTTGTTCCCTGGAGGTGTGAGGTCTTAGGGGTAATATACTGTGGAACTGACATCCCTCATATCCTCGGGCTTTCTCTTTTTAATCGCTTACTCTCTTGACTTCAAGTCTCTTCTGTCTCCTTCCAAAACATATACACCACCTTCTACCTGCATTTTAGTGATTAACCTGCCAGATGTCAAATAAGTTTTACCAGTATTAAAATACCGTGTTACTGAGGCTTTGCCTTGGAGAATAGCCTGTTTGCCTTCCTTTCCCACCCCCACCCCCTTTTTTTTTGTTTTAACATTTAGCTCATGCAGTAAGTCTTGGGAAGGGACAATTCCTGTGAAGTATGCTGTCTGCTGATAGTATACAGTACAAAAAGTGCTAGTAGTGCTTTTTTCCTTTGTGCACAGGCTGCTGGAGGAGCTGATGGTTTCTCTTCAGTGGGGGAGACAACAGACATACTATCCTAGTGCCCAGCCTTACACTACAACAGAGCTAGCAGCTGTGAATTGTAAGCTAGCCAAAGCTGTAAGCTCGCATCTTCTTGGAAATGTTGGCACCAACAGTCCAAAAAAGACTTCAACAGCTGTGGAGTTTTGCAGTACCCCTGCTGAGAAAATGGCTGAAATGGTAAGAACTCATCATACACCTCAATGTGTCAGTACAGAGTCTTCTTTCCAGAAAGAAACACTTTGGTTTGTGTTAACTACTTAATATATTGCCTTTTTAAAAAACTATATGCAGGGGAAACATGCTGAATAGAGCTGTCTGCTTTCCTCATTTAACAAAAAAAAAAAAACACACCACCAAACCACACAACACAAAAAAAACCTCAAAAGCAAACAAACCTGGAAGAACAAGCAGAACAACATAAATAATATGATACATACTGTTTCCTTCTCTGTTCCTAGCATGACAAGTGACAGGGTCAAAATTTGTTTACAGTTAGTGTCAGGAGGAAGCCAATTGAAAATACTTAGCTGAATTTAAAATGTGAGGGGGAAAAGAAATATAAGTAGGAATAAGTCATAACACCTCAGCAGTAGTCTCTGTTGCCCTAAAAACAAGTTCTGTTGGAAGTGGGTGGAAACACAGAGAGAAGCTATATGATTATCTTTCAAGATAGGGTTCCACTGCAGGAAGCTTGATGTTTAAATAGCAAAGTACACTGACAGTTTAGTCTGGAAGCAGTTGGGTTGAAGCAATAGTTGAGCAGCAGGAGGCTCACAGTGCCTAGTGATCTGTGGTGTTCTTGCCTGGGTTTGCTCAACTCTGCTAAAAAGATTGGAATTTTTTTTTATTCTCAATAAAATCATAACTTGGATTTCTGATGGACATCACTACTTTATAAACAGTATTTAGTGTCTTTATATTGAGGGTCTGGATAGATGGTTATTTAGTTTTCAACTTGGAAAAAAATTGAAAAACTGCTTTTGAGCAGAAATCCTTCCTAGCTGTTAGAGAAGGACAAAACGCATTAAACAGAATAGGTATGTTTTCAGTCTCAATTTTTCCATCCTTAGGTGCTACGTGTACTGGATCCAGCTGCGCGTACAGAAACATCGACAGAAGTTTCTTTTTCTGAGACTTCTCCATCCTCCTTCCTTTCCACAAAGAAGAATATTGGAAGGTTTCACCCATATACAAGATACGAAGATGTAACTTTCAATTGTTGCAATCACTGTCAAGGAGAGCTGATAGCCCTTTAAAAACACAACCAATGCAACTGCACATGCACTGTTTCTGAAGAGTTACACTAGCTGATGTTCAGCAGGCTTCCCTTTTTCCTATTTCTTTCCATAATGGGTGGGTTTGACATTGGAAGTTACGCAGTTTCTGCTTCTCTACCTTTTGAAGTTAGGGACTGACAGGATTTCCTTAGCCTCTGGGATACTTTACTACTTTTCAGTCTGGAAAGCTTATTTCTACAAAGGCAAGACCAAAAATGCTGTGCTGGTCCAAGCTGTAGAGCATAGAGATGCCCTTGACTATTTAAGGTTTACGGTCTTATTAGCAAATCTCAACAAATTTCTTTTTAGAAGAAGACAAAAGCGTAACTATACCAAAGTAAATGAAGTGCTGATAGGTTATGTTTAAAATAAATTTTTAAAAAAAGGCAATGGAAAATGGTCAGCTCCATGCTTTTTTTTTAATCTTGGCCATGGTGACAAGCTGTCCCCAAGTCTTATGTTCAGCCTTTTAAATTTAGTAATAAAAAGGAGTATGTGCAATGATTCTTTATAGCTGTAAGTTCTGCAAGTAAAGAGCATATGCAGTGTTGCAGCCCTCCTGGCAAGAAAGGGAAAGAGCTTGAATGAACTTTAGCTATAATATATAAATAGTAACTGATTTTTAATGGATTCTGGAAAACTGTGCAGGGTAAGATTATTCTTGTGTTTCCATAAAGCTAAAATAATGGCTTTTCCATCTGTTTCTGCTTCTGGAGTGAAGTTGTTGCATAGCTGATCCTCAGCAAAGACAGACTGATATACCTCCTTTAGCACACAGTGTTGAAACCTGACAAGCATTAGAACTCGGTCCTTGCCCAAGTCTTCCCAGCTGTTATGGGAAGCTGAAGATAAGCACTAAGTTTGCACAGCTGCTGTTAAAAGGAGAAAAAAAAAAAAGTATTTTTTTACTTGCATGGTTTTATAATCTTGATGTGGGTTCAAAGAGAACTTTTAGCGGTTAATCTGCTAAATCCAAAGAAGCATATTTAAGTTGCAAATGTAAAGAGGAAAGGTAGGAGGATGCAAATACAGATTTTAATTTCTTAGTTTCACTTCCAGATTTGTCATAAGTTGCTGTCTAGTTTGGAGAAAGGTTTCTGAAATGTTTGCTTTTACCCAGTTTTCCTTTGAATCTCATACCATGATTGGAATATGTCAGTTGTTAAGTTCTTGCTTTTGCTGGCCATGCTTTGGTTTGCATGAAGAAAGCTACAATAAACTTTCTTTTCTTGCTTTCAGGTTGCAGTTTTGGACTTTATACAGCTCTCTTTCTGACCTTGTGTTTTCTCTGCAGCATAAAAGGAACTGTGACATTGAACTGTAAACCCCTTCACTCTTCTGGTCTGAGATAATGAACCAAGAAGCATTTATTTGTGGCTTACTACAATTAGGGAGATAGCATGAACTTTTTCAAAATTCTCTCTGCGTTTGCTTGCTAGACAAAAGAAGCATCTTTCCCTTGGTGTCAGGGGAAGGTAGAGGAGGCACCTGTTACTCGTTTTTCTCAGTAGCATGTGAAATTTTCATTTCACATCTATGCCCTTTATCTGTGCTGGCAAAAGCTGCAACACAGCACCCTCTGGTCAAACACCAGTTCTCTCTCAATATGCCTATAACTATCTCCAAAATGCTAACAGAAAATGACTAATTGCAGATTTGCTTTGCTTCTACTACGTTTCTGTTACAGTACTTCCAGAAAATAATTTGAATGTGGAAAAATGTAAGAACGATGCCAGATCATGAAATCTGGTGGACACATAGCTGGACAGAATGCTCCTCATCTTCCACGAGCTTTATGATTTCATGAGTGACCTCAGCATGGTCTCTGACAAGAGTTCACAATTTAGCTGGGTAAGGTGATGTAGTTTATTATAATTAGTTTAGCAAACATGGACATGTATACAAGGAATCCAGTTTCCTTCATATTGGTAAAGGTCATAACTTGTACAACTTTTCCATGGAATAGAAAACTATTGAATATGACTCACAGAAATAAGTTTCAAAAACTGTTGCATGTTCACATACACGTTAGCCTTCAATGACTGCTTTCCCTGAACTAAAACAGTCTTCTGATCTAGCCAGAGTTAACAACTGGTCAACAGATCAATAGAAAGTGGTACAAGAAACAGCATTTTCCAACAACATAACACCTTGTACAGTCTTCATCACAAGCAGCAACAAACAGCAATATAAATCCAGCAAAAATTCAACATTTTACGTAATGCCTGCATCCAGGAATTCATGGTGGAGTTGAGTATAAAGTGCCTCTTAAAGACAGAAATGTGTATTTGCCACCCTCATACATAGATCTCACACTCATTTAGAATTGGTCAAACCAAGAAGATCCCTGAGTTATACATAAAAGCAGGCTTTTCAACAAAATCACAAATAAATAGATAGTAAAACCATTGTCAATTAAACTAATTATTAAACTTGCTCGAAAGCTTTAAAAACACCACAAAAAGTCAGTAGCTGTAAAGAGCAAAAGTTCAAGCCATAAAAATTAAGAGGGTTGCCACCAAGAACGCTGTGGTTACATCAAACTTTCAACTGTAATGGTCTGTGAAGCGAAAGGATTTTAGCTCTGAACTAATACAGTGGATGTTCTGCATCTGTTTTGCTCTTCTGGCTTCTAATCTAAGCTGCCTTGCTCGCTCTTTAGCAGCTAGTTCCTCTGCTCGTTTTTCTTCTCTCTTTCTTTTTAGCCATCTGTGGAAAGAGAAAGAGGACTAGAAGTACTGACAGTTGCAACTGCAAGTTTAATGCCATCCATTCAAAGGAGACTTGCCCTCATTTAATTAGTAACCTTGTCCTGTAGGATCAAGTTAGGTGTTGTGGCTCAGCCAGTCTAAAAGCCCACCATTCCTAAGGATGGGAAGCACTACTTTTCCGTCCCAATTCTGCTGTTTCTGCACCCACCTTTACCTCCCCCCTTTTGTTGAGGGGGAAAAAATAATTTTATAGGATGAACTTTCTGCTTATTTAATGGCCTGAATCAACCCAAGCCTGTTCCAGAACAGGCAAAAAGGGGTAAGGGAGTAGGATCTCCCTTTCTGAGCAGAAGTCAGTCACTATTTCAGCTCAGGTTCTGACAAGCAGTTTCATAACAGTGAACAAACAACATCAAGGAATTCATGTATTTTTGCTAGGGTGTAAGTTTATGAGGGCATATTCATGAAGAAAAAAACCCAAAACAAAAAGGACTTCAGCAGTAAAGATGTACCATAAAATGACCACAGTCTTAAGCTGACAGACTACAAAATTTTCAAGTATGATTCCCTAGGAATGACCCTACTTACTCTTTAAAGGCTCTGTTGCATTCCTCTGTTCTCGGAAAAAAGGCAATTCCTTCAGCTTGGCGTCTCAAAATTTCTATCTGTTTTTCTTTCATGTGTTCTTGGTGCTTTTTTTTAAGCCATAACTTGAAGGCTTCTTCTGGATTCCTGCTCCTCTCCTATTAAAAAAAAAAAAAGAGACATATATACACACAAAGCTTATCATTAAATGACCTTTATATTAATCACACTATAGTAATTTTTTTAACTCTGCTGGCATCTCCCATCCATGAAATGTACCTTATAAGCACACTAGAGCATATGCTAATCTGGCATGGAATATACATGAGCAAGCATTCAAAGCCATATGTTTTAAAAAATACTGAATTTAGCTTTTCAAACCCATTGCTACAAGGCAGAGGAACTTCAGAACACAGCATCTGAATCTTCAGGTTTTGGTCAGGTCACATGCATTAACTGCTTGTCAACACGTTCTGATGGTAAGGAATACACTTCAAAGGGTTTTCTGGCTGCTTGTTTGCTGCAGGGTTCAATCAAGTCATTCTCCTGACAAAAAGAAGCATCACTATCTCCCATGGTTGTATAGCTGTCAAGTTCATATATGCAGCTCCTGCAACACAAGCCACCCTGCCAAGCAGAACAATCCTAAACATGCAAGTTGATCTAACTTCACTGAAAACAACATAATATTTCCTATCACTAAATTTTCGTATGCTTAGCTAAGAACACTGGCTCAGAATTTGTTTTCCTATTTAACAAGAGCACTGCAGATCCCAATCCTACATTAGGGAGATCTTACCTTGCTGTTCAAGTCTTCTAGCTCCTTTGCACGACGAATTCGCTTTTCTTCTTGCACTTGTTCTTTCTTCTTCTGTAACCAAGCTTTAAAAACCATCTCATTCTCTCTTCTCTTCTGTTCTTCTTGTTCCCTTTTCCTTTCTTCTTCCTTAAACAGAATGAAGATTGAATAAATGTAGTTTTTAATAAGAGAATCATCTTAATCTGAACGGCCTTCATAGACAATAAGCAAGCCATTTGAATTAGAGAGACACAAAAATACTGATGAAACAGGAATATTCAAAGACTCCATCATAGTTCATGCTACTTTTAGGAAGAAACAAGTTTGAGCACTTCTGTGGTTCATGTGACATTCAGATACTTTCAATCTAATCCTTTTTGTGATTACCTCCATTTCCATGATACATCTCAACTCATAGACATTTCAGTAGCAACAGGTGAAAAGACATTTAAAATTAAGCCTGCCCAATATCTCTGACTGGCTTCAAATTGGTTTAAACTGATGCATTTTAAAAATGAATGCAACTCTCAGGCCTGATGGACCACTAAACCTTAAAGGATATTTAACTACCTATGGGCTGCAGGCACTACCTTATAAATAAGGGATTTATTTTTTTTCTGGACATGGAAGTTGTAATGTATTTACTTTTTCAAGTTTACAAAATGAACTGATTTTTACAAAATCAAGAAAAATAAGGGTTTTTTAATTGCATTTTAGCTAACGACCAGTATCTACAAGAGGGAGGAAGGTTTTCAAACAATGCTTCGAAAAGCTGATTAGGACATTTTACTAGGTTTTGACTGACTGTGACGCAGAAGCTACAATCCCCAGTCATTTCAACACTCAGAGAAATCTGTTCTTCTTACGAACAGATGATGTTCCTCCCACCTACACACAACTTTCAGACTATCCTCCAAATTTACAATTTGTAATTTACTGAAATGAAAGAAACCCTACCATGATGAAGCAGATGGATTCCAGTAATGTCAAGAAAAGTTTCATGCCTGTGAAATCCATGACAGAATGGAACTCAATTCAGGAATGAAGAAATAAGGTGTTACATTCTTACCTTTTCATAAGTCAGCCAACAGCGGAAGATATTTAGCACACACTGTTAGGAAAATAACCTTCCTCACCTCCACCACACTACCTTTTACTTTAAATACACAGAGTATGGTGTCAAGACATGTAGTTGTGTGTGTACAAGGAAAACATATCAGTAACTTTTCACTTTTCATACCCCTTGTTACTGAGCTAAGCCTCAGCTAACTCCTGAAATAAAGCCGGCTAGACCTATTTCCACAGATAGAAAGCAACCTTTGGAACTACTTGGCCAGCTTGCTTAGAACATCGTGGCACAGAATCATGGTAGATGCTTCATGCCTTTTTTACAGAGCAACATAAGTTACCTTTTTGCAACTGTATTATCATAATGCAAAGTGAAGAAAAACATCTAAGTTTTTAAAATCTTTGAATCTTTGGTGAAGATTTCTGAAGTTCCTGTTACAGCTGTCAGAGGCTGAGTATTAAATATTCTTTTTTTCTGAATAAGGAGCTGAGAAAGAAAAGAGTTTTTCCCAGTAGTATTTAAGATATTGATTTAATTTTCTAAAATAGAATTTGGGGTTTTTTTCCCCCTTTAAACTACTGCCCTTTATAGACATAAGAGAAATAACCTCAGTACTGGGAATATTTTCTTCTTTTTGTCCTCTGTGTAGGGCCCAAGTAAAACCAAAGAAGAAGGAAGAGTAGTATCGATTAACAGAGAAAGGGGGAAAGAAAACCTGCTTTGCAACAAACTTACTGAGAAAACTTACTACAACACTCACCCATGCAAAACCTTTACAGGAAAAAATATCCAGTTATATTATCAGTCAACCTGACTTCACCTGCGTGCATGTTATACAAGCAACAAGGCATGCCACTTTCAAAGTGAGCTGTATCTTCCTTACATGTTAAACACGTCCCTCTTTTCATAGTTCTCATGGTCATTCTCCTGTGTAAATCTTACTCTATGACTGAACAGTCTCCTATATGATAACTGCCTATTACATTCTTCATAAGCACCCAAACATGCACCTGCATTACTGTGGTTAATGTTAACTTCCTGCACTGCAGTGTAATCTGTGGAGATGAGATACCATGTGCTACGTTCCAGTAAACAGTGGGCCTGTAATGACACCTAGGTAGAAAGAGAGTCAATAAGCAAAAGCAGTAAGCACAATACAGCAGAAGGTGGCCTATTTATGAAGGATATATTAAATAAATACTTAATTTCTCTTGTGAGCAAGGCATGATCCTATACCACTCTGTGAGGTTTTTTTCTTTTAAGGGAAGGAGTTTTGAGAGATTCTGTACAAATTCCAGAGAATTATTATTAATATTACTGTTATTGCTGCCTCTTTTATCATGGAAAAATGGAGCTAAAGCCCTGAACATGTGGTCTCTGTGAAGCAGAGGAACAGGATGGTCACTGTGATCTACTTGTCGCTTCTGTGTCTTTACCTCTTTCCTCAGTTTTTCCTTCCTTTGTTCTAACTGCTTCCGCAATTCTTTTTGTCTGGGAGAAAGACAGTAAGTGGAGCTTCTCACAGGCACATTTGCAGACTGTGCCCTCTGTGGAGTCTTCCGTTTTCCCAGACCTCTTGCAGCATTGATAGCAGAATTTGGACGACGCTTAGGGTTAGATGGAGGCTTAGGGAAATACACACACTCTTCACCACCACGAGAAAGAGAATGTGCTCCTGGTCTTACTGGAGGTACCTCCTTCATTCGAGAGACAGTGCCAAAAGGACTGTAGTGTGAAGATTTTGGAGATGTATGTTGAGTTTCAATATCAGTAAAAGAAACACTTATTGGGGGCAAAAAGCCCTGGCTTTCAATATCACGTAAGCTTAAGAGTTCAAACTTCCCATCTTTTTCAACTAGGATTTTGCCATCCTTCTTGTCCTCATCCTTGCCAGCACGTGGTGAAAGTGATGTGCTTTCCTGTCCCATTTCATTAGAAATATGCAACTGAGATAGCCTATTTGAAACATCGTCTCCTCTTGCAAGGTCAGTTTTACAAACTTCAGCATCTTCTAGAGGAGGAACTTCAAGATCCACCAACTTATCCTTAAATTTTAATTTCCGCTCTCTGTTCTGATCCACAGGAGCCTGATTCTCCAGCAGTTTGTTGGCTTCTTCAATCTTTTCCAAGATATAACGCTTTATTTCTTCATCCTCTTCCTCATCCAGTTCCTGCTGGTTCTCCAGCTTGGATTCCTGGACAGAGCTTTCACTATCAGTATCAGATACACGGTCCCCCTGTTTAATATCAGACCTGGATTCCAAACTTTCTTCACTGGAGGATCTTGCTTTTGCATCTACATCTGCCTCTGAAAGCTGGTCTGGATTTTCTTCCATTTCCTCATTGTCTTCCTCAAATTTATCTGTAACTTTAACAACTTGTGCATCAACATCCTCTTCATTTTCTTCAGGATTCTAAAAAAAATCAAAATAAACTAGTCTATTCTCCCAAGAAAGAACAGTATCAGAGAAAGAGAAAAGAAATAGTGAGAGAAAAGCAGTACTAACTACCCTAAATCCAAAACAGGCTGTCAAATAGCGCATGTCATAACTAACAGCTTTTTTGGCACTAAGAACTCTTGCAGTTTCTCAATGTTCACATCTGCACAAAATTTAATTAACCATGGCTTGCGCAGTAAAGTCATCAGTGAAACAGAACAATGTGTGTTGCCCAAACATTTAAAAGTAACCCAGAAGTACTTTTGAAGCAAACATTATTTTCAGTGAACACTGATTTTTCTGTTTTAAGGCAATTACAACCAAACTAACCAGTTCACTGAACTGTTTTTCACTATAATTCCAAATAACTTTCCTTGTCAAAATTCAGTGAATGTGCCTATACTTGTCAAATCATATTGAATTTTGTGCTTATGATTCCAAATATTACTCAATTTTGTCTTCTAAATAAGACAACTAACATTTAATTTAACAAATACCTCTCTTTCACCAAGGTTTTCTTTTTCTTCTTCATTAATTAGCCATTCGAGGTCTTTTTCAAAATCATCCTCATATTCTCCACTTTCTGTTAAATCACTCATATCTGCTGGATCTCCTTGATCTTCCTTTTCACTCATTTTGGTGATGTGTTAGAGTAACACTACAAAAAGGAGAGGAAAAAAAAATTGTTTTAAAACTCTAGTGACACACAAATACAGCAACACACAAATATGTCTCTTGTGACACCCACATCAAACCTGTGAGCAGTATCAATACAACCATGTTAGACAAAGCCACAGCACCTCAGGACTAAAGATCACCAGCGGTTTATAAACACGAATGGTTTTGGTCTTTCCAGCTCCAACTACTAAGGGAAGACCTGAGTCAAAGCAAACCAGGGTGACTTAATGTCTTGCAGTAAATCTCTGACAGAGCTAAAATTAGTCCTCATGATCTCTTAGTCTCATGCTTGGACAAAGATACTGCTATTTTATGTCTGTTAGAAGTACTACAAGCTTTCATTGCTGCCAGGTGTGTTTTACATCTGTTTGGCCCATTTCACGTTAAAGAAATCTTAACTTGTTTAAAGTTACATTGTAAAAATGCAGGATACACAAGTCCTAGAAGATCCATGCCATAGCTTACAGTAGATCAAATTACCAAAAAGCTTCATAACGACACACTAAAATGAGAAGATATTCACTAATTGGACTCCTGACAAAAAACCTTCTGCTAGAGTGACTGAACATTAACAAGTTGCTAGCTTTCAAACTGTATCACCTCTACTAGTATTAGGGGTAAAGTTACACAGACCCCAATGGATTCAGTTCTGGTTGAATTTGTGAGGAGGACAACAATGGGAAATACTCATTAGCCAGTTAATCAGGCTGGATATAGCCACATCCACAACAAAACTGAAGATGAGCCACTATAAGGACTGAATCTTTTAAACTATGTTTGAACTGCATAGCACCTGGGTGCCACAAGCTCCTGAATGACTGCTTACATGCCAGTGCCTGGGGCTCTGGGCTGCCTGCCTGCCACCCCTTGGCTCAGCTCACTCAATAGAAGGCATCTGTCTCCATCTAAAGTCACAAAAAGGTTAAAGACATGCAGAGATACACATCAGCCTAGACAGCTGATTCTGCTCTTTTTACAGCTTTAGCCACATATAGTTTCTTCCCCAATTTGTTTATTACTGTTTACAAAAGCAACATGAAAGAATGAACTTGATTATTCAAAAGTTCCTATTCTCTTTGTACTCTCTGCTGTAGGCTGGAAGGTACCGCTTCTAAGCATCTCTCTAGGACAGATCTGTGTCATTTACAACATAATGAAAGACCATGATACGAGCATTAGCATACGGCAACACAATACGGGATGTAAGAGTTAGCTCTGACCCTGGATAGCCCTGGAACAGCAAAACAGCTCTTGCTGTGTGACCATCCTGCCCTTCCAGACAAGAAGGGTTGCACCTGGACTTCCCTATCTGTCTAGAGCGCTTTGTAACACATTTTGTAAAAACCATTCCATCCAGAAGATGTTGCTTAAATTCCTTCAAGCTTTTAAGTTCTGACGAGCATCTCCAAGTTCTCAGTTATTTATTCAGGGACACCAGCTCCACTTCTTAAAATGCTGCGTTTCACACTTGACAAGAGTGCTGCTCTTTTAGACCTCAACATTTAGTCAAGATTTGCTTAAGAGGAAAAAATGGTAATAAAGCTGGGCACTTTTGTTGCGGACTTGTTTGTATAGAAACTTTATAAAAGCTCATCTTTTTGTTTGATCCATATTTTGTTCAAGAAAATCTGGCAATTTTTTGTTCCCAATTCACTTCTCTTTAGCTGTCACTTACCACTAGAATCACTCATTCATACTAGATGTCTCTAAGTTTAAATTTTCAAAGCTTGTTCAGACTGTTGCCTTGGCTTTCCACACCATGTGTATTTCCACCATGTTCCTCCTGCACCTCTTCTCATACAACACCAAATTATTTTTGCTGGGAAATGCGGCTTCCTTCACAAACATTCTTGGTTTGGGTGACAACAGGTACCTGGGTTCTTAATGGAGGTTAAGCACAAAGGAACTATTTCTTAACTTCATCCTTATGGTAAGTGGACACAAAAGCGACCGAGCTGAATTGTGCCTTTATCAGAACACATTCATGTCAGTCTGCGATACTAAACACACGAAAACCATTCAACGTTATTTAGGATACGTATAATAAACGGGAGCAGCATAAAAATCAGCCTCTTCTGTTGTAACATCAAGCAGTCACGACTGAAAAGATAATTTCAGTTTAATGACCTTGTTTCAGAAAATCCTGGATCAGCGCCTATTGTATTTTACAAAGCAAAGATTAAAGTGCTTCAGCTTTAATAGGGGCCCAAAGCATTCAGAAAATCTCTAGCCTTCATTTTCACCTGCCTC
>JAVJGI010000060.1:7184059-7261948 GCA_035590275.1 Ibycter americanus | reverse complement strand
GTGACAGCTGGCACCGCGCCTGGGGCTGGACACAGGCTGCACCGCCGCGCCCAGCCAGGAGGAATATTAGACAAGAGGGGAAAATACAACTGTTACCTTCAGAATAATTACCCACGGCTTCGTTACCTTCAGAATAATTACCCACGACTTTGTTACATTCAGAATAATTATCTACCGCTTCGTTACATTCAGAATAATTACCTACGGCTTCGCCCAGGACTCCTATTCTTAAAGATGTGGCCATCATTCTCTTAAGCTGTTTGCTGTTGTGCTGCTCGGTCTATCCCACATCGTCGTTCCATTGACCTGCTTTGCCTCTCCCGTGTGCTCTGCTCCCCCGATCTCCACTGCTGGGGCTTCCTGCGCTGTACCTGCCCTTGCTTCTCCAAACCGACCGATGCCATTGAAGGTTCACACCAGAGGTCAGGCCTCCCGCCTGTGCGATTGTCTATCCTGCCTCCTAGCTGGGGTCACTAAGTGAGGAAGTAAAAGGAAAGCCCTCCGAAAGCATCTGGCTATACACAGCTGGGTGGCTGTGGTGAAAATTATGAAATTGATTCCTGCTTCTGAAAAAGTCTTTGTCTTTAATGAGGAATTGTTTAATGTGGACAGTGAGCTCAGGGAGCTCAAGGACAATGCTAGTGAACAGCTAGTGCTGGTCCTGAGCCCCCTGAACAGGCAGGATGTGAACAGGACCATCAGACAATAAATATTGTCTGCAGCTGTGTCATGACAGTAACTCCACCATGCTTGGGCATCTGGCCAACATCCCTGGCCTGTGTAAGCCTTACAGATCATGAGATAGTGCATGCCAAAGTTTACATACACTAGGTATGTAAACTATTTTTGTTTTTCACTGAGTATAAAGGCAGGCAAGCTCTGGGACTTGGCCAGAAGCCTCACCTACGGGTGGATGCACTGTGTAGGAATTTTCCTAGTTATCGAGAGACTCCTGCCACCAGCTGCAATGGGGTTTCCCAGCCAAAGTGTGGGCCTGGATGATGTTAAGGTGCTAATTGGTAACGTATCCTTTTCTTAGTCTCTGTAATGCTTTGCAGTAATGCTTTGATGCTTTGCTCCTATTGCTTTTTTATCATATTGTGCATAATAACTAGCACTGTTTCCTTTTATCATATTGTATGCTATTTTCCTTTATTATAGTGTAATATAATAAACTGCATTTATTCTTATGTTTGATTTGGAGTTCATTTTTGCTTGGTATCCAGTCAATCAGCAAAACAGTGGGCAAGAACAGGTCCCTCTCAGCCCCAGAACCAATTCCTTGAACTTCAGAATTTTATTACTATCTCCATTATCAGTTTAATAAAATCACAGCTACAAAAGCTATTAGGGCCATAAGATTACTCAGCTCTCTGTAAAATGTGGCGAAACATTTAAGTCCTGTATCATCTGGCAGTGGTGGTTTGCTGCTTTCTGGCTATCTTCTGGGTCTAGCAAAATTTTCTTTCAGTTGTTCTCAAGCCGCTGCTCCTCAGCATCTCCATGTTCTGTTTTGTTTGCAAGTTTATTAGAAAAAAGAAAAAAAAAAAAAAAAGATGAGAATTGCCATTCCACCACACTTTAGCTTGAAGCAAAACTCTAAATAGAAAGAATCAGCTCCTGTTAATACTGCCATCCATCTCAGCCATTTGCAAGGCACTGCTGACCTCTTAAAATAGCATGGTTAGAGTTAAACGAGCCGAAACAACCACTGATGAACAAGTTGCCATGGGGAAGTGAACCGAAACGCACAGTTTCCTCTCACTTAGCTCTTAGCAGCCCCTCTGTTCTGCTGACATGTGGCTCAATAGCAGGTAATAAAAAGATACAGCCTGATAGCATGAGGTGTAGTGCATCCTCTTTGCAATCTGGGTTATCGCTTCGTGTCAAGCAGAGGCGGGAGGAAAGAATAGAACCTTGGAGTTCCCATGGCGCGCCCTGCCTAGGGGCAGCAGCTCCCACAACTTCCAGGCTGCTCATAGGATCTGGTGGGTGGCCTCGGTCCTTTCCAAAGCAGCAGTCCCTAGAGCTGTACCGCTGCAGCTCAACTGCTGTTTCCAGGGAATTTGCAGGGGTGGTAGAAGGAGTTACGTCAGCTCAACCTGTCTCCTTGAAGCAGTACAGAGTCAGGCAACCTAGATTTCTTCTCCAAAAACTGCATAAGAAAAAGAACCTGCAAAGTTCTGATTTAAATACTCCAGGGTTTTCTCAGGGTTTCTTTTGTTCTCAAAAGAACTTGCCTTGTTTGTTTTCACAGAATATTTTCAGCCTTTGGAAACAAGATAAAATTTTATTCCCTGAATTTTAACTTCTATCTTTCATTCCCTAGCCTTCCTCCCTATTTTCTGTTTCCATCTCGCCATTCTACTAGAAAAAGTAAGGAAAGGTTAAAGATGTTTGATAGTAAAGAAAAACCTCAAAACTTCCAATATTTTTTCCAAGAGGGAAGGCATAAGCTGTGAAAAGTATGGTTTCTCACACTTTCTTTACTTAAGCTTACCTGCTGCTCCCTTCCTTTCTCAACAAACACACACCTTTTTCAGTGGAAAAAAGGAGAAACAGGAAGCTTAAAAATCAAGAAATAGGAATGGGGGAAAATTCCTACCCTTCAACTGTAATTTTTTAAATTCCAAAACCAAAATAACCTTATAATTTATGTTAGCATTAAACAATGACTGGTTTAATCCCAAAGCTATGTACTTGTTCATTTCTAGCTTCCCAGATGGGTAATGTGAAGACTGTTTTGAAAATCACCACAATGCACACAGGATGAAACCATTTTCTAGAGAAAATCATGTTCTTACCAGAAAGATTTGAGCAATTTGAGTGATTGCTCATATTCTGAACACTTTCACATAAATAATATTGCATGAAAATAATTATAAAATCTTTCAAGACTGTAACAGTTAGTGCAAGTGTGACAGAGGTACCACCTGTACATGTGCCATCCGACCCGACTAAGTGATAGTTGCAGCATGGATGCACGGTGTGATGGCTGCCCTTTACAGACAGAACTCTGGCTTCTAGATCTCCTGAACATTTTCCAGCGAGTAACATTTTATGCCACGACATAGCTCATGCAGTAGTATTGGACAAAACCCTTCTGTGCTGGGTTACTTGAGCACTCAGAACTGCCTTCAGAGCGTATGAGTTTCCTCAAACCACCTTTTTATCAGAAGCCTCACCTTCATACAAAGGGTTGTTGTACACTAGAAGGCTGTCTTGCTGGCTGTGTTTTCCTGCTCCTCTGTTGCACAAGGGAAGATTGAAACCTGTCTGTACTTGCCCAGAACTCTTCAGATTTTCAGATCAATCTCAGAAATTGCTGCTGGCACTTTGGAAGAAAAGGATCACACCAAGCCCTTGTGGCTGCAGATGCTTGAGGATGCTTGATTCAGCGTGAGATCCAAGCAACTCATCTAAATGCACGTCAGTGTCAGAGTCAACAACCTTTTAAGGTCACAGCTTATCCACATGTGATGTGTTGATCTTGGCTGAATGCCGTGTGCCCACCAAGCTACTCTATCAGTCCCCTCCTCAACAGAATGGGGGACAGAAAATAAGATGGAAAAAAACCCTTGTGGGTGAAGATAAAGGCAGTTTAATGAAGCAATAGTAAAAGTCGTGTGTGCGGAAATGAAGGAAAACAGAAGATGTTATTCTCTACTTCCCATCAATAGGCGATGTTCAGCCACTTCCCAGGAAGCAGGGCTTCAGTATGCATAGCGGTTGCTCTGGAAGACAAATGTTGTAAATAACAAATGCCCGCCACTCCTCCTCCTTTCTCTTAGCTTTTATATCTGAGCAGACATCATATGGTATGGAATATTCCACTGGGCACTTTGGGTCAGCTGTCCTGGCCATGTGCCCTCCCAAGATCTTGCCCACCCCCAGCCTACTGGTGAGGGGGGTGGGGGGAGGTTGGCGGACAGCCTTGATGCTGTGCGAGCACTGCTCAGCAGTAGCCAAAACACTGCTGTGTTATCTCCACCTTTCTACTACCAGTACACAGCACAGCACTATGAGGGCTGCAGTGCGGCTCAGCCAGGCCCAATACACCACACCATAAACTCGGACAGGTTTCACCCAAAAATGCACTAGAGGGTGTTATGGTTAACCAGTTCCAGCCTGCAGTTTAATGTGGAGGAATTTATAAAACCTACGAGCAAGAAAAGCTCTCTTAAAAGTCTTGCCAAGTTGTTTGGAGAAAAGTTTCTGTAAGTTAAAAACTCTGCGCTCTCATGAAGCCATTCTTCAGAATGATTTCTCACTATGCGAGAGCACTAAGGCAGTACAAATATTTCAGAAACTCTCCAGAAGCAGGGAGTAAAACAGATTTCTCTTTTGCTGAGCATGGAAGAAACAAAGGCACATCAATGTGAGAAAAGGCAGCAACTGATTTATTTGGTTTTATGATTTTGGCCTTTGTAATTGATTTGGGGAAATAGACTCTATTTCATATAAGGAAAGAAACAGAAGCAGTGAGAACAAAGAAGCCAAATTATTTCTGAAATGAAGCATGATTGGTTTAGAACAAAGCCTATAGACTGCAGCTGTCTGTAAGAACAGAAGACTGGATACAACCTTGAAGGTTTTTGTTTCCTAGTTCCTCCCCCCCTGCCTGATCCTTTGATAATTTGGGGCTCTGAACAGGAGCCTTACAAATATTATGCAGCCATGTAGGGTTAATTTAGAAGCTCTGGCATTGATTACTTTATTCAGCTAGTATGCCTTCATTTCTGTTACTTCTTATTCTCCAAGGGCTTGTTAGTTCCAGGCTTTTAAGATGTCATGCCTTGAGTAAATACGAGCCCAAGTTCAAGATGACAGCCCTGCCCTGCAAGCTCAAGGCATGTGTCTCCCTGGCATCAAAACCAATGGAACAAGGCCATTGCTCTGGAGGGAAGAATACAGTGTTTTCTCAGATCAGGACCTCACATAGTAAATCACTGTTTTTAAAAAAGCCTTAACACAGACAACAGAATTGACTCAGCTTCTTGATCCCTTCTCCTTGATTCCTTTAAAATTCCTTCCCCTCTTAAAAAAATAAAGATGTATAAATTCTGCTAGGATATTCTTTGAATGCCACAGCTTTTCTGAAGCTGTTCTGCAGCCATTCCTCCTTTCTGAGAGCAAGAAAACTCTCAGGGATACATTGTAACTGTCTTTTAGAGAGGTGAAGGGAAGGTCAGCGGTCATTGTCATGAATACATTGCTATAATCTGATCAAATGTCCTTGCCCTGTAAGAAAAGGTCCCTTGCTAAAGGAATGCAACAGCTGTTCTCTGTAGCATGGACAGAGCGTATTTTCTGCTTCTGTTTTACTATACACGATTTGGAAGTCCAAGATATTTTCATACTCTAGTTCAACACAAATTCATCTTTTTCATTTTTTTCAGACTTCACTGTTTTTCCCTATAGTTCATGCCTTGATGTCCACACATTCCACCACGTATCTCCTCCAACGCTGCCTTTGTTACCTCTAGTTCCATACATGCTAGATCTTGTGTTCAACAAGACTGGTAAACCAAGTATGTCCTGAAAGCTGTGCACGGGGGGAAAGAAAGCAGCACTGCGGTTTACTGCAACACAGCTGATAACAGAAGTCAGTGTAAAATCCAAGCTATCTGCTTCCTGCAGAAGCCTTAGGACAAACAGCAGCCATCTCTCCAACGCACAGGAGTCGTTAGCAGGCAAGTTGCTGTCAAAAGCCTCTGGCAGAGAACTTCCCTTACGTTCCGCACACCACAGCAGGCTCTGATTTGGCACAATGCAGGCTGGAGCACACAGCTGTTTGAAATAAGGCATTTATGGCTGAATTGGTGGAATCACTTGCCACAGGGTATCAGATTAACTCTTGGTCTAAGATGGATCATGTTGTACAGCATTACACATTTCCATTATGGACATAGCAATTTAAAAATATTTTACAGTCAGCTACATGGGGAAAAAAATGGAAAAGTCACTTAAGCCTGCTACAAATGGGGACACCGGTGGACAAATTTTCATGGGAAGTACTAATAGAGAGTACAACAGTGGTGTTACAAAGCAAAGCAAGCAGTAGATCAACTACACTTAGAAGAAACATACCCTATACTTTTATTAAATGTAGAAGCACATGGGTTGGTCTGAATTACTTGGTGCTTTTAGACGTATCTAGGTCACAGTGGGCTTAACGAGTGTTGCTTCCATTAGGAATGGTGTTACAGATGTGCCCAGGAACCCTGAGAATGATCCCATGGCCTGTTTTGGAGAGTGCTGTACAAACATTCAAGAAGATGGAGTCCCTACCTGGAGGAGATTATTGTAATTAGAGCACGATGCAAGTACTGGGTGTAACAAACAAATGGAGAACGGAGTGCAGTAATGATAGGAAAGTGTAGGTGGATAAACTGCTTATGATGTACAGCTAGCACGAATAAACATAACAAAACAAAATATAGGAGTGACAGCAAGAGGAATATTTAATGCTGATCAAGTGGAATGACTGATTCATACGAAACAGTGATCGGTCACCCCAGTGCAGCATTGCATCTCATTTCTACGGTGCTAAATAGTAACATATTAATAAACAGCTTTCCCATATGTGGGCATGGGCACAGCCTTTACCTTCCTCCCTCAGGTACGTGTCCATCTTTCCCATCCTGAAAGACACCTCATGAGCATCAGTGCTTGTGAAGTTGTAAGCCCTCTTTTTGCTTCTTAGCGCAGTCCTAAAATTCTGATCAACCCACTGGTGTTCGTGGCCATTTCAGGGGGTGCTGGAGGGTGCGTAAAAGGTTGGGTGTTTGTCTGGAGTCCTGACCAGATTCCCACTTGTTACTTTTTCTGTAGAGTTCTCCTGGCACTTCACACGGGCATACTTTTGTCATGCATGTTCACTGACGTCTCTGAAGTGCCCCAAAGCTGATTCACCTTTGCATCTATGTCGATGCACAGCTCAGGAGGTCTCTGAGAGAGCGAACACAGACACACTATTTGCATTGACTTTAATCCATGGGTAATGTGCAGCTTTACGTCTTCATTATGCTTTGCTATGCCAGTGGTGTGGAGGGAACCTCCTGGTTTACAAACTCCTGGAAACCTTGGTGAAGATAAGCTGGCTCAGCTTCAGTCCAGCTACCCCTGCAGTACAGGTGTCAGAATTACCAGCAGAAAAACTGGCAAAAACAGAGGTTACATCTACCCTACAAGCAAGAGGTGTGCTTACTGATTCATATAAGCCTGCCTGAATCAGCTTTAGACCTTACAGGGCAGTCTGTACAAACCTGTCTGAATGCTGGACTACTGCATCAGGGTCTGAAGAAACTGCTGTAGCGCTGCTGTCAGCAACTACTTCAGAGCTGCTCAACTGTCTTTACTTATACTTCCTTCCACCTCCCTTCCAGTGCAAGTGCAGACACAACCAGTTTCACAACTTCTGCTGCCTCTGGAAAGCAAAAGGAAACAGGCTTCTACTGAGTAAAGCATGAGACTTCATGCACAGCCATCTACGCCGTTGTCATCTGCAGATGGTCAGCTTTGGGCACTCTTGAGGCCTCCTGGAAGCTGGAACAAGCATTAGAGGGCAGCAACTCCATTATAAGGAGGCTAAAGTGGTTAACTTTGGACCTTTGGATCAAAAGGCTAGCATGAAAGCAGCCACCCGGATTTGTGAGTGAAGAAATTATTGGCCAGATGGGAATACTCTGAACTCTGGCACCACATTTCTCCCTCAGTCTGAAAGAGCTTGTGTTTGCCAACCTCCATGCTGTGATATGCACCTTTATTCTTTAACTGGAGAAAACTGCAGGATTTCTTTCTCTTCTTGTGTATTTTACAAATAATTTCAATGTACACAGGATTTCATTCCACAGCATGTAAAAGGCTGTGCAAGACTGACTGACATAACTATGAATTTGCAAAAGCCTTGGCAGATTCAATCTAAATCGGCCGCTTCATAAAATTGATAGTTCTTTGTTTTCCAGTCATCTGTGGGCTCACTGAACATCACTTACCTTTGGTTTGGCAGATCTGGTAGAGATATGTTTTCACATCTTCCTTGCTGTGAACATGGACCAAGAATTTGCTCTCCACTTGCATTTGGATATACTTTTATGTACCTGGTCTGGCTGGGGTAGAGTTACTTTTCTTCACAGCAGCCTGTATAGTGCCATCCTTTGGATTTGTGACTAGAACAGTGCTGTTAACATACCGATGTTTTGGCTGTTGCTGAACAGTGTTTGCACGGCGTCAAGGCCTTTTCTTTTTCCCACCCTGCCCCACCAGCGAGCAGGCTGGGGGTGCGCCAGAGGCTGGGAGAGGACACAGGTGGGTCAGCTGACCCAAGGGATATCCCAGACCATATGACAACATGCTCAGTGAGAAAAACTGGGGGAAAGGAGGAGGAGGAAGGAGGGGATGTTCAGAGTTATGGTGTTTGTCTTCCCAAGTAACTGTTAGGTGTGTTGAGGCCCTGCTTGCCAGGACATGGCTGAACACCTGCCTGCTGATGGGAAGCAGCAAATGAATTCCTTATTTTGCTTTGCTTACACATGCACTTTTGCTTCACTTATTAAACTGCCTTTGCATCAACCCACAAGTGGGTTTTTTTTGCTTTTGCCCTTCCAGTCCTCTCCCCCGCCTTGCTAGGGGAGAGTGAGCGAGTGGCTGACTGGGGGCCTGGCTGCCAGCTGGGGTCAACCCACCACAGTCCTTCTTGGTGTCCAGTGTGTGGTAAGAAGACTCTGAGATAACAACATCTAACCAGAGCATGCTAGGTAGAATTTATAGCTGTTAAGCTGTTCATTAGCAGGGTCCTGTGCTTGCTTGCTTTACTGTATATTGGAATCTGGTGCTTGTTAGCGGCTGGTTTGGACTTTCACTGTTTATTGTAGCACTTATCATCCTACCATGCTGTGCCAGGGAACATTTTGTTATCAGCAATAGCTGATAGGCAAAGGGCCCAGGCACTGCTGCTGTTCCTGTGCTGCTGTACTGGACATACTGGAACACGTGTTACAGGGTTAATTTTCATCACAGCAGCCCATAGAGTGCTGCATTTTGGATTTTTGACTAAACTAGTGTTGACAATACGCGAGTGTTTTAGCTGTTACTGAAAAACTTTTGCACAGCGTCAAGGTCTTGTCTTTTTCCTGCTCTGCCCTGTCAGCGAGTAGGCTGGGGGTGGGCGAGAGGCTGGGGAGGGGACACAACTGGGACAGCTGACCCCAGCTAACCGAAGTCCTATCCATTAACAAGCAGAAGCAAAATCTCCAACTTGTGAAATTGATGCAGATGTACTGAGTCATGCTCCTGCAATCAGTTTTGCATTTGTCTATATATGTATGAGTCTATGTAAAGTTAAAGAACTAATTATTTATTTAGAACCTTTAAGATCATGGCCTTCTAAAACATAAATGGTTTAGCACTTAAACACACAAAATCCTGGTTCTGCTGAAGTTAGCAAGCATTAATTACCTGTTTTCTAGGGTAAAACTTGACACCGAAATGTAAGTTTTCTTTTTTTAGTGAATATGGCTTGTATTGCTATTTCATGGCTGTATCAAACAAAAATAAATAAAGCACCATTACAAAATATTACGAAACTGATCTTTTAAGATGAAGCAATTGTTCCTACAGTTTCACCGTTTGAAATTAATTCTAATTAGCACTGACAATTCCCATCAAGCTGAAGTTTTACCTTTGTGATACAAAATTTCACTGATTATTGCCAAAGAGCTAATACTGTCAAGACAAATATACAAAATAAAATGTTGATGTTTTTCATGCTACAATATTTATTTTCCAATAAAAAGTAATAACAGTTTGTGACATAGTAAAAAAAAAAAAAAAGAGAAAATATTTGTTCAGTTTTTATACTTTTTCCACTTTTGTTCTATACCTTCATTTTGAAATGCATTGTCTGTAAGATACAAGAATTGAGAAACTACTGAAATAACTTGGATAACACCATACAAGGTTCAAAGACAAACTACTTTGAAAAATCCACTCTGCTGAATGGTACCTAGTGTGATAAGTGGAAGTTCTGTAATTAAAATATTTACAGGACAGAAGGCAAAACACTACTGAAAGCTTAGCTAAAACTCTGCTGGAGTAATGAGTTCATGGACTGTGTATGTATTTTCACTAGATGTAGTCATCCTGGGAAAAATCCATGTATGTTCTATGCACAAGAGTAGTTCCATTAGCGAAAACACTGCTAGAGCTAAATGGTAAAGAAGATGCAGATGCTTCTATTAGCCAGTTTCATCTAACCCTCCTATGCCACCACCAGTTTGTATTCTCACTGAACAGCTACAGTTCTCAATGCCTTCCTATTTGAGGGAGCTCCTCCTTCCCATGGTCTAAATGTTTGTATGGGACTGAGTGTCATTCTGGATTCTCACTTTGGTTCTGCTGTTGCCATTCCATGACCTGCCAGGTTAAATCACTTCCCTTCTCATTCCTGGGAAAGAAAGATATTGCTGACTCCACCTTCCCTTGCCAGGGCACCGAAGATTAATTATGGGGAATCCACAGCATTTCAAGTGTGCTGGGTATGTAAGAACTGAGTCAATAACGCAAACCCAGCTTCTCAGAGAAGGGACTGCACACACCTTAGTGCTGGGATGCGCTCTACCTTGGGCGCAGTGTAGATGAAAGACACATGGAGGCAAGGCCACCTTTACAATCATTTCTTACCGAGGCATTGCTGGAATGCAGCACCACAGCTCCATATCTGCATTGGTTTTCCCTCTTGGCCCTACGTATGGAGAACATCCACCTGCTGTAGCTTTCTATTTCCCCTCTGTGCTGCAGAAGCATTGCAAAATGGGGATAATCAGGGCTCAGGATTAAGGCCAGAGTCTCCATCCCTAGAGATTTAGAACTTAAAATTAAGTAAAAAGTAAGACAGAACACTTGTTAGGATGAAGAAGTGATAACACAAATCAGAAGGGACTGTTATTTCTTCCCAGAGAAAGGAAGCTGTTTTCTAAAGTGTGTATTTGTAGGAATGAAGCATCTGCCAGAGAAATCTCTCTCAGTTCTTGCTGGCAAACATTAAGGTCCTTTGAGGAAGCACATATCCAAACTACTAAGTACGATTGTTTTAAGGGTTTTAAAAAAATTGTTTTCTGCATGACGCTTGCTGAAAGGTTAAGAGCTCCCAGACTTCTCAGTCCTTTTCACAGTAAGACCCTCACCAAAATCACAGCCATAGAGTTCTACCCGAAGGGCAATACCTTGATACCATGTCCTTGGAACAATGCGGATAAACCTGGACAGAATGGGTGGGTTAAAAAAATGCTTGACGTGCCCGTTGCTCTTTTCATTACCCGAGAAAACCTGCAAATACACAAACACACAATTAGTCAAAAGGCAGCACTTAAACTCCCACCCCGCATTTCCTTTTTAAAATAGTTCCAAGCTGTTGCATTAGCCATCCAGGGTAGATGGACTGTCTCACTTCCAATTTTATGTAAGACCACATCCAGTCTCTTCCTAAAATGCTGGGTCAAAGGCAGTTCAGGGAGCAATGTCTGAGTCTGAATGAATTAAACAGCCTCTGTTTCCATTCACACCACAAAATTTGCCATTCTAATTTGGATGGACTAAAAAACCCAAACTTCCCTTATTTAACTTCTGCTAAAAGCCCTTGTGGGTTAGGTTGGTGTAAGGTGATATGGAAATGATGTAAAGTATTGTGTCTGCTCTGTGGCCATCTGGAGTTCTCCAGCTCCATTACAGCAGAACTGCTCGCTAACATTAATTTCACTTATAAAATCAAGGCAGAAATGAAAAAGCTGAAAAGAGGCCCTGGCAAACCCATTGTTCATTCAAATTAAGTGTCCTTGTGCATTCAAATTAAATGTCCTCCTTTACAAATAACATCAGCTCCTTTTATCACAATGTTGACTGCATTCTCTACAGATTTGGTTTCTCTCCTTTTACTAATGTTAATTACTATGACCAAAATCAGATGGATATTATGACGCTACCTGTAGTAACCCCAGCTCCCTAGTATTTTAAAGTCCTGTGAGAATATCTCTTTGGCTGGGTATTCTGCCCTTGTGCCTTGACTGTGCTTAGCATCCAAAATCAAGCAACGAACCCAACTGCCTGAGCCGAAGGTGATACCTTTGCCACTGAGCTTGAACCATCCGTATAGGAGCTCCACTCTGAGCCTTGGTCACTGTATAGGATAACATAGGTTTTCACAAAGTTTTCAGCAGATATGGACTTGACCCCCTGGGTAGCAATAGCAGTTATCTTCTTAACTGTGAGGAGATCAATTTGCAGCCACTGTTCCTTGTTGTTGAACTACAATTGATAAAAAGGGTTGTCTATTAGCAAACATATGTCTGTCTGTATTTGCTTAAGTGAAAAATCCTGTTTAGAGATAGTTAGAACTGCATCAAAACTGTATCAAAGAAGTGCAGAAGAGTAAAGCTGAGGCAAAAGTCACAAGTGTTCTTGGTGGCCCATACAATTAACTTCTTCACTGCAGGTGGTGTATTTGGTGTCTTAAGATGTCCACATTAATTTCCAATACATAAAAAATAACACAGATTTATCTCCAGTATTAAAATGTAATACATAATACTAATACCAAATGCTTATACAAAACAGTAGCTTCCAGCAAATCTCAAGGTGCTTTGTAAAGAAATGCAGCTCCATTTTGAAGACACAGAAGCTCACATGCCTTGCTCAAGGTCATCCAGCCCCAGATCCAGTAAGCTGCATTGCCTATAAGCGAGACCAGGAAGGGTTTCTTTAACCCCTTTGAGACAAATATTCAAGTTGTATTCATCTCCTGAAATTAAAAGGGCTGCTTCTGCAGGGAAGTGCTGCAGGCTCTGGCCTGAAGGACACCACCCATCTCTCAAAATACGATTTCACTGCTGTTGCCAGAAGTTCAACAAGTTTTCTACTGGAAGAGTTGAACGGGCTTCTTCCCAAAGGATGGCTGTGAAGTAACCTTAGCTACACTCGGCACCGAACACAGCCTGCAGGAAGTGCACGAGCACACAGGCAGCACAAATTTATTAACTGTAGCTGTCTTGCTGTCATCCCTATTTTTCACTTGTTACCTTGGCTCGCCAAGCATTCACCTTCCCTTTCTGATTGAGACGAGCAAGCGAAGCATCCCACGTGTTAAACCAGGATGTCTTAACAGACGAGGCTGTTATCTGGGTATTCTTGATCTCTCCATTTTCCATTCCAAGTGGCAAAGAGCAGCCTGTTAAGAGAAGTGCCATGTTATCTCCAGTTCATCCAAGTAGCCACAGCCTAACACCCGCAATTTTAGCTTCATTTAATGTATTAGGTAAAAAATTTGCCAGAAAGGAAGCACCAGCCCGTGACCCATTCTTACCATCTACTTCACAGCCCAGAAGCTCCATGCGAAGAGTAGGTCTGTTGTAGGCCTCGGTTGGGTACACTCTGAGGTACCTAGCAATAATAGGGGGATCAATGATGTTCTCTTTTACTCCATAGGCATCGGAATTACCTTCAAAAATCTATTAAAAAAAAGAAAAAAATATCCACATATAGTTAATTAAATTCAAACACAAGCACCCCACACTGCAGGGCAACTTGAAATATTTCATGGTCCCATCTTAGCACATTTGGAAGCGCCTGAAGGCCTCAGTTCAAATAAGCAACCCCTTTCTACACACTATATAAATATGTAAGAAGACACTAGTAAAGAGGCAAAAGGACAGGTAAGAGACAACAGGTTTTCAGTTTGGGAGTTGTACCGTAGAAACCTCAGGATAAACTGAAGGAAGCTGTAAGAGGCAGGGCTGGAGCGGCTGGACATAAAATGAACCTTTTTCAGGGTACAACCACACTTAGTACACAGGCCTTCTGCAGGCAGCTTAACTTTCAATTGTTGTGACAGCAGAAAGGGAAGGACAGGAAGGAGGACCTAATCCCAAATGAGGTAAGATCCAAGTTTTAGTTCTGCTTTCTCCTTGCTTCAAAAAAGCTGACATGGTCTTAGGAAATAACAGTAGGGAGAGATGCTCGTGAGAAAGCCATACTCTATACAGTCAAGGTCACAGGACCAATCTAAACTCCAGTCTAGGAGGTTTCTCACCTTACAGTTTGTGTACTGGTCTGAATTTTATTGTATTGGTAAACACCCTTTGGGGTGTCAAGTGGTATTATTAGGTCTCTGAAGGCCATAATTTTTTCCGCTATCTCTTAACATAAAACTGTCACCTCACTGCATCACCCACTGACACTAGCCTAGGTTGCTGCAACCCCTATGGCACGTACAGACCTTTTGTGCTGATGAGCTGTCTCCTTTGAAGGTGTTCCACTTTCGTTTGTCTTTGCTGTAAACAATAAAGTACTTCTGGATGTACAAGGACTTTAAAAACTGCTTGGCTCCCTGCGTCTGTATCCCAGTTAACAGAACTTGTCTTTGAAAGTCCACCTAGGAACAGCAAACAGCGTTTATAAAGCCAATAATGCACAGCAAAATCAATTTCATTCTTTAGCATCTACACAATAGCTTTAAGCCCTGCCTTCTAACACTAACACTCTTGGGAGAAATAACAACCAGGTGCCAGAGGCCAAATTAATGCTGTCTTGCTCTCATTTCACTTGTGTATTTATTTGTGTGTGCATTTAATTTCAGAGGCCACTTTACAGTGTTCAGCACAGCACCACAAAGACACCTCAAAAATATCTGTGTCTCCATGGTAGGCAGAACTCCGCTACCCCTGTCTTACAAGTAGGCAAAAGGAGTGTGGAGAAATTAAAGGCTCACATTTTCATAATCTGCCTCTAGTTTGGGATACCCAGGCTGAGAAAAGGCATATGACATTCTGAAGTGCTGAAAAGCCACCATTCCTGCTGATATCCTACCCAAGCACCTAGCACATAAAAACAAATTGGCAAGACATTCCTATCAGCGGTGAAACTCATTCTTCAGGATATGCACCCACAGCTCTGCATACTTTACTGCAGTAACCTCAGCTTCTCACTACCAGCCCCTTATCAAATTTTCTTCCTCCCAACATTATTTCCAGTTCCACATCAGATCTCCCAACCTTCTCCCCCTGCTTCACCTCCACTAACTTGCTAGCAAATGTTAGCAAGCCAAACGAAACACCTACCTGTTGAACTTACACTGCAACACTAATTTGAGAATTTCTTTTCTCCTAACTGCCAATTTTAATGAAATTTGTAAGAAATCTACCATCCTCCCTAAGTTTGGGTGCAAATTGGCTATCTGGTGCAGAAGTGATTGGGATGGAAGAAAAAGATGGAAGAAGTGAGGTGACTGAATGACATAGTGCTTGAAGCCATAATTATAAGCTTGATTTCCCTGTCAAGCCACACTGTGCTGTGTCAAGTTGGACACAGAAGTGTCCAAACCAACCAAACAAAAAACTCTCTGAAGCAATGCTTGAGAGTATTACACTTTAAATGATCACCCAACACATACATATAAGTATGTACTGTTGGGTAGACGGGGCCGGGGGGTGGGGAAGGAGTAGAAATAATGACTCCATTTGCCTACAAAATGGTTAGGGTCTAAATTGTGAGGGTAACTGTCCAGTCAATGGGCGGTGGAGTCTCGGCTACTCCAGGGGAAGTGGACAGTCTATGTCATCACAATCAAACTTGCTACATCTTTTCAGCTTTCCCCATCAGTCTTAGCGAGAACAAGAGTAGCTTGACCTTCTAAAACAAACCACAGGAAAATCACAACTCAGTGATGGTCAAGCACATGTTGTACCAACTATACCTGGATCCAAGGGAATTCTTCTGTTTTCATTGTAGTGCTCCAAGCGTTGTATGTTCCAGAATTGTGTAATCGGGCTAACTTAGGTTCCCAATAGTCTAGACAGAAAATATGAAAAAAGCAAGAATTTAAGATGAGATGCTGGGGGAAAAAAGAAAAACAAAAGAGGGCTGTAAGTAGTTAGTGATGTTGAGTGCTTCAGTTCTTTTCTGGTCTGTCTTGGGGGAACAAAACAACACCAAGAGACTCTAAAATCCATAATCTAGTATAATTTGGACATGGTCAGCAACTGAAAGTCAGCTGTTATCCTACAAAGTATTATAGTTGGTGGGATCACTTTACAAATAATGGCCTTTTATGTAATGCACTGTCTGCTGCTTTGGAACCAGGGTCTAGAGTTTGCTAAACAAGCTTTGGATGCCAGCAGGATCAGCCACAGAATGTGCTTACATTCATGGAAGAGAGCTACCTTCTGCATAATGAGGTTTCCATGTTAACAACCGATATGGAACATATATGACAACACAGCTTTCAAGCCTTCATAACACCGTGGCAGGGAATGAAGAAAGAAAATTAAATCCACAGAAAAATCAGTTTTCCAAAATAAATAATTTGTTATTTCAAGGGAAAGGATGTGTATTCCTGCACGTATGCGTAACCTGTATGCCTTGATTTGCCACTGCCCATGTAAAATTCTATCCCTTTCTCTACCAAATGATCCTACTTTTATACCAGGAATAAACTTAGACTCTCTCATTGCTCTGGATGCCAGGTTCCCAAATCTCTCATAACAGATGTATTTCGTCCTTTCACATCTCATACCGCATGCAAATCTCAAAAGCTTTTTGAACACTTGGGTGTTCATTTTCAAGTAGGGAACCCAAAGGACAAAAAGATAAAGCTGGATCTGTTCCAGTTCATCCAGTAGGCCATCCAGAGGACTTCCTGACTCTCAGGCTTGTGATACTGACAGCAGACCTGTGACCTTGTTAAAATACAATGGTGAGGGCTACCTAATACAGCTCACAAAAGCGTTGGAGAGCTTTTTAGCCTGACAGTTGACTCACTGCTGAACTCATCTTGTAAGATGTATCACGAGATGACAAAAGAATATGGAACTGCAACGCTTTGCTGGGGATATTCATGAGCACGGACCTTTTCAAGTATTAACTCACCTATATGATCTGAAGCGGTGATTTGTGAGTCGAGTATAACTCCACTTGCTAGACCCATTGGAATTCTGCACTCTAAAGAGAGCACAGTAAGTTTGTTGTTAAAGAAAAGGAGGGCTATTCCAATGTATATTCTGGTGGAATCTTCTAAGACAACATCACTCAAAAGAATTCTTAGTAATACTGTAACATCACCATACTCTTCTCAGAGAAGGCCAAGTTAATCTCTGCAACTCCTCTCCGCAAATTAATCCACTGATCACTGTGAGGAAACCTCAAATCCAAAACTAGTATGCCAAAGGAATAAAGGTAGTATACTAAATAATTCAAAGCTAGTATGCTAGAGGCTAAACATTTTTTGTTCTAGAAAAAATTTACAGTAACCACTCCACCCCCTCTTTGAATGCACAGAGAATCTGCTTTGGTTTTTTGCAGAACAACCTCCCAACTTTTTCTTTACTGATCCTGAAAGGGTAGAGATGACTTTATAGCTTGACTCCCCCAGCCAAAAACCACCTTTGTTCAGTACCTTTCTCTATAACCAAATAGGATGCCTGCATTCCTGCTTGCTGATATTCCCCCACTTCAGTGTCTAAAAGCCACCAGCCAGGTCTCTGTGGTTTCATTTCAATTGTTCTAAATGAGCCTTGAAAAAATGGAAGAGAAACATATCAGAAACATGAGCATTATAAGGTTGGTATTAGTGAGGCTGGATGCTAAACCAAAGATCATCCTATGACTTAATCCAGAAAAATTAAATAACCTGCTACACATTGCAGAGAGAGCAATTAACTACCATTGTCTCAATCATTTTTTTTCCTAGCAAGGAAGTTCCAGTTGGAGACTGAGATTGGAATTACGTGACCAGATCAAAACCTAACCTTTGCTGCTGGTACAAAGGACAAAACCTTGGATGCATGTCTGTAACAACAGATATCTGCATATTAAGTACAGATTCATTACATCACTGTAATGAACAGTGCTTGAACAGTGCTACTAAGTTTATTACATAATGTAGGGATGTTAATTCTGTGGTGCTGATTATAGTTCTTACTCCTCCCGCCCCAGTGTTTTGTTCAAGTAACATAAAGAACCCAAAAGCAGGTGTGTGAGAATCAGATGTATGGGCCCTTCCCTCACTTTCTGCATGCTCCAGGAGCGCCAAGGATTGAGCAGGAAGCAGATATGGTTTAGGCTGTTTGTTGCACTTTTTCGAAAGCACAGTACATACCTTCACTGTTTTTCTTATATTCCTAGTTAGTACAGACATGATAATTCTGGTTCCCATTTAAACAAAAACATAACAGATGTCACAGTGAAAAACATCACCTTCAAAAGCTTAGTGAATAAACGACCTAATGTTCATTAAAATAAACTCTTATTATTCCAAGCCAATCCCATTATTTTCATCTCCCTGTTGCCTGTTTTGCTGTTTTTTATTTTATTTTTTTAAACACCTGTGGCTAGCAATACAGGCTTTGTAAGTGCTGTTATTGCACACGTGCACTGCTGACAGTGATGGGCAAAGGCGCATATCCTGTGGCCTAATGAATGCTTTTAACCTATTTCCCTTTTCCTTGGACATAAGAATTCTCCTAGGGCTCACATTTGTTATTCCTCTTCTGTATTGCACTCATCTTGACATGACAAAAATAACCCCCACCATACTGAGCCAAATACCAACAGTAGTTCGCAGCAGCTATCAGCGAGACTTCAGTGGTACAGCATCCTGGGGACACATCAACAGGATTGCTGCACTCTTGTACATCTGTCATTTCACAAGGAATTGGTGGCTGACACTATTCTACTGTCTTCCCCTTTCCAATACTCTGACCTTTACTGTTGGACACCTTCCAAAGCCAAGCCCAGCTCAATGACCTACTTTGCAGATAGGAAAAGAGATATGCAATAAAGGAGAGAAACTTGCTCCTGCTCACTTATCCGGTGAGTGGCAAGGAAAGTGGAAAACAGAAGGCAGTGCTACAGTAGAACCATACTGCTATTCATTTTCCATACGTATCCCTTCTCACTGGAGAGGAAGACAATTGTTCAAGCACTTAAGTTGCGTCTGTAACTTTACTCATATTTCCAGTTTTAAAGGACAGCAATGACACCTTTATTTCCCCCCCTCCCACAGCACTGAGTGAGGTGCAGAGTGATGATTTTCCTTCTGGCCATCATAGCCAAATGAACTGTTAGTGCTCTCAAACTTTTTCTTACTCAAAAGCTCAAAACCAACTTCTGTTCACCTTTACATTGCTATGATGACAACAGACTGCAACAGTCACCCCTTAGAACGTACTCTGCTCTGATACATACCTGGAAGGAGTGTGTATGTACCAAGCTGATGCTTTGGCTCTCCTTGTTCTGTGAAGGTCTGTCCATGAAAATGAACAACATGAATGTCTTTTGGTCCACCCATATTCAGCAAATGCCATCGGACCAGTTCACCTTCATACATCCTCAGGCCTTGCAAATTGTAGGTAATCCCATTAATGGCTGAAAAAAAAGTATTGCAAGGAAAATCACTCACAAAGCTGGTCTCTTAAATGGCTAGAATGAAGTTACTAAAATGAGTAAAACATTTAAGAAAGTAATGCATTTGGGAAAACCACCACTTTTTCCAATTCAAAGTGCTACACACTTTATAGCCTATGCACACCAATTCAGAAAACCCAGGGACCTCACCAGAGGATCTGAGCAGTTTGCTTGCAACACGTGGCAGCCAGGAAAACAAGGAGATGTAAGAAATTAAATGCCAGGTGGGAACATAAAGCCCAAAAGAAAGGACAGCTATCCAAAATGTGTTCTGCAGCGTACATTTCCACAGTGTATAGTCACAACTGACATATTCAATTAATAACTGATTCTATAGATGACATTTTCAAAAGGCATATTCCACTTCTCAACATGCCTTTTTCAAACATGATCACTTACAGCACGCAAGCATCATATTTTCAGAGACACAAACATAGAGCTTTGTTACTGACCATTATTTCAAAGAGAAAAAAGGGTTACCATTGAACAGGCAGCCACTAACTTAACCGTACATGACTAAAATCTCTGTATCCACAGAGAGGTATATGAAGGGCTGTTCTACAGCTGCTTCGAATTCCTCAGTAGAACTAGTTGATTTGTCAAATTATTACAATATTTTAAAATTTCAAAAAGTTTACAGGGTATTACCTTCTTACTTGAAAAGAGTTTGTTTTTTTGTGTTTGGTGTTTTTTTTTTGTAAGGGGTGTAGATATATGTGAGTGTGAGAGAGAAGTTTTCTGTTGAAAATGTCAGTCTAATACGTCCTTTCTTCGTTTTAGTAACAAATTTCTAGTCAATGCTAATCTTTACATATAAAACTATGACTATTATGGAAAGGGGAGATGGGGGAGGAGGGGAGGGGCAAAGAAAAGGAAAAGAAAAACTGTTCACATAATTAGCGTGTAGGATTTATGCATGTTCAAAGGCACTGTGAACTGAGATACCTCCCCCAACACCTTTTCCTCTACCCCAATAAACTGAATATTTGGTAAAATGAAATAAGTACCATAGAATTTGTGGCATTGCTGCATTTCTTGGGTCTTCTCAGTACAAGGTCTTCTAGAACGTTTGTCGAAGTACCAGCTTTTCTCTTCATCAAAGACCATAAAAAGCAAGAAAAAGTCTCGGGTCGCTGTGCTGCTGTTATTTGACTTACTGAAGGTTCCTTTCTGACAGATCAGTATTGGCCCAATCAAACCAGAGTGAATATCTTTCTCCTAGGAGGTAATAAACTCATATTAGATGTAAAAGCGGATTTTACAAAATATGTCAAAAATATAGCATTCTGTAGAAATGTTTCAGGTCCTAAAAATTTAAAAGCAGATGCCAGAATTGCTGTTGCCTTATACCTTTACTTTCCCCTCCTCAGGCTACCAAAGGGTTCCCCAGTTTGAATTCTTCAACAGCTTATTAAATGTCAGATGGGAACATCAGGCCCCAAAGAAAGGATCGCTATCCAAATCACGTCCTGCAGCTTACATTTCTACAGCCACAGAGTAACATCATTTGGAGATATTAAAAACCCAGCTGGACATGGTCCTGGACAACCTACTCTAGCTGACCCTGCTTGAGTGGCAGGGGGGCAGATTAGGTGATTTCTAGTGATCCCTTCCAAAGTAAACATTTCTGTGATTCTGTAATCAAGCCCAGAAACACTACCACTTCTATTTTGATTTTCTTACCAGATTTAAATCAGAGTAGTAGATCCAGGACCGACAAGCTGCTCCTGACTGCACAGGTCCTGATCGCCTGTTTGCATACCATACGTATATGTAGCTGTTATTTGGCTGAACTTCGTCATCTTCCTTAAACCAAGCAGTAGATTCATCATCATAAATGCTTCCCTCAGAGGACTTTTCATAGAAGAGTCCATGAGCATGGAGGGAATATGGTCTGGATGCCAGATTCTTAAAATGAACCTAAAAAACCAAAATATAAAAAAGTAGATTCTATTCAGCAAATTCAGGCCTAAACCAAAGTCCCAACACAATACATTCCCGTGACCTCAAACCAGGGTCAAGATTTGCATATCATCACAGGCTACGTTGTGCATGGCAAAGCTGCAGGGATAGCTTTTGGTATCTCCATGCAGTCACCCTCTTTGATGCAGGTAAAAAGTAGAAAGCATGAGCCTAACTCCCTATCTTCCACTGAATCTGGGTTCCTAGGAATTTTACTGCTGCCCTTCACACCTGGATATGCTTAGTTACAGCAAGCAGGGAAATGGGGAGTTTCTGCCTCATGCTTTGCTGCAGTTGCACTGAAGAAGGGCACAAAGTAGTACAACTAGATCTCTGTATGTATCACGCTGAAATCAGCGCTTCTCACTTACCCCAGAGAAGTATGTGGGTAGGGAGATTATCTATTTACCTCTCCTTAGAGAATGACACTCCCAAGCTAAAATAGCCCCTTTCTTCTCTTACTCATGTTTTTAAATGTAGCTCAATGTGTTCCTGTTGTGCACTACTCCCAGTGAAATAAGCAGAAAGCAGTGAGGTCTACTCTTCCCACCTAATTCCACCCCTGTGTGTTGGAGACTGGATGAAGAAGGATGAGAGAAAAGAAACTCTACAGCAATGTGCTTCCTAATGCAAATATACCACTGTATTGCCAGGGATACAGTTCCTCTCCATCCTTGTTTGTATTAGAACTGACCAACCCGTTACAGCAAAAGTTTTCAGTGGAAAAAACACTTTTTGGACAAATATATATATTCACCTTGAATACAAATTTACTACTTTGTTTTAAAAAAAATTAAGATGCTCTCTTTACATATATAAAGTGGTATTTTCAGTGCAATCTGGGTTTTAAAAAAAACTTAGGTTTTTAAAAAAGTTAAAACTTAAAACTCATTTTACATTAGACTGATATGTCAGTATTTAATATTAGGACTCATTCCATGTCACACTGTAAGATCATCGTAAGAACCTTATCCTGTACACATATTCAAAACATTGACCTACCAGGATAACATCGTCCACTTCAGCCCGGATAACTGGCCCCAGGATGCCAAGGTGTTCTTTATATTCATCTTCATCCTGAAGAGTCGTAAAAGTACTGTCTGTATAGCTTTGGAAAATCACCTTGTATGTGGTGCCATCTTTACAGGTTTTGTCATTCATCATTGTACTGAAAGGAAATCCCCAATTAAAAACCCACACACTGCATCAGAAATCACAGCTTTGATGAAATCTGAGAACTCATATGGCAGAAGCATTTCAAAATATAAAGAATAAACCACCAAAAAATGTCAGATGATTCTGAAAATCATGACTTGCAATGTTTAAGCAATTCTAGTTCTACAGTTGTATATGAGATCCTTCAAAGATTTGGTCAGCTTTCACTTGGAAATTCCAATTAGTCTCTGAAAACCCACCTGAGCACTATTTTCCTTTTTTAGCATTAGACTTAATAATGTGAATCAGAGCTTAGCTCAGAGCGTAGTGAGCCCACCACCTATATCCTACTGTCTCACAGATGTACCTCCTCTGGAAAGCCAACAGAAACACGTTTTACATTCAATTATATCTGCATTTTGCAACACAGAGCTGGTAAGAAAAAAAAAGCTTTTGGGCATTCACACCATTCTTCAGATCTTAAATAGAAGCACCAAAATGCTATTATTCTGATAAAACATATTATCATTTCCTATAAACCTTGCCTCATTGTCAAGTCTACAAAAAGCAGAAACTTAACCAGAGTCAACTGGTAGGAAGAAAGGCTGGTTTTGGCTCTTCATCACACTGAGTCAGTATGTGCCATGGGCTCTTAACTTCACTGGAACTACGTACCTCCCACCAGCTGAGGATAAACCTCACTGGGGAGATCTGTATAGAGTTCTGAGCATCAGGATTCCTTTATTTTGCAAGTGCGCACAGAAACTGTCTGTGGCTTCTGTCATTTCTGCAAGTGTCATTTATAGACTGAGACGAGGCACGTGTAAACTTCAAGAATGCTGAAAAGGTGGAGGGAAAAATATCAATCAAATAAAATGGAAATTCAATTTGAGAAATAATATATGTTTGGAGCTGGATTTCGTATAATGAAAACTTTCTTGCTCCTGTTTTTGCTGCTTTTGATAAAAACCTGAAGTTGTGGCAGTTTTGGTCTTGTTCATTTCAAGGGCCACCAAGGTCAGCTTTTTGATGAAGAGTGACTAGGAATTCTACACATTGTAGGGTGAGAACTGATCCTAATTTGTATGAATTAAGATAATGAATTTTTAGTTCAGTTTCTCTCCAGTCACATACTCTTTGCTGTGGCACAGTGGCCAGTCTTCCCTGTCAAAATGTAAGAAACCCAGTCAACATAAGGGTTTGTGATCCAGTCACCTTCTGAGTTCTCTAAACAGTAGGAATAACAATGCAATAATTCATGCAGCTTTATTTTTACTTTAGGTATAAGGCAGTCAGTCACCAGTGTGGTTAACCACTTTGCACCTTTCATAATTCTTCAGTACTACAGCCTTGTGAAGTTGGAAAGTGCTGTGATCCCATTTTACGATACAGAACTGAGACACCAGAACCACTTCTTGTTAGGGCTAGAAATTGTGAATTCATCCTACCTATAAGCACATCCTGTCTATATTAGATCAGTCAGTCCATGAAACTCCTGGAAAGACTTTGTACAAGGAAGTCTCTATCTTGTCCCTACTACAGAATCCAAGAACTCAAGGAGGAAGCAAAACAGGCCATTCAAGTATAACAAAACTAACTGGAAGTTTCCCTCGATCTGTTACAGTGGGTTTTTAAACTTCTGTTTTAAAGATTATTTCTAGTGAGTCTACAAAAGGGGGTTAAGGAAAAAAAAAGTTACTGTGTTGCTCTTGATTACTGTAATCTCTCTGTGACGTTCTAAGGGAGTCCCAGCCTCCCATGGAAAATTCTTAGGTTTCTGCAACTGAAGTGTTGGGAATCACATCGCACATTACAAATACTTCTATGTTTATCAGTATGTGAATCAACATTCTGCTAGTATGTATCAGGATGGTGTACAAAATGAAAGCAAATTATTCAGCCAAACCTTTTTTGATGTCCTGCATAGTTCCAGCAGACCTCTTTAGCTGCAATAAAGTATCTCCTCTCATTCCCTCTACTACGCAGGTAATGTTCAGCGATGTTTTCTGGGTTACGTTGTTCGTTGATATTCACTTTTGGATCTGTCATGTATGGGTCATCAAAGCTCACGTAATGGTATTCATATTCACTGCCGGATGTTTCCTCGCTGTGAGATCCTTCCATAACATATTCGTAGTCTCCATTTTCTTGGGGAAGCCCAATCAAGATCGATGGCTTAAGCTGTCGAGGGGTGAGCGTGTAATTTAGCGACTCCCCGTGCCTGGCTCTACTCGGATCCACTGTGTGGTTGGCCTCACTGGGTGCCCCTGTGGCGTTAGTGCAACCTGGTAGTGCCGTATTGTTGGTCTCGCCTGGAAACAATGTACGGCCAAACCTTGCCATGGGATTCGTGACTTTTTGGGGCTTTTTACTCCTTGGGCTCAACAAGTGGGTCATTTTTGGATGTTCCTTTTTTTTCCTTCGGATCTTGATGAAGGTTCCAGATGTACTCAAAGTATCATTCTTGTTCCCCTGCTTTCCTTTCAGAGTTGGGTGCATGTGGCTCCCTTTCTGTTTTTCTCCCATTACATGTGAGAACCCTTGATACTTCTTCATATGCTTCTTATTTATGAATGCTGTACCATTTCTGCCACGATGATTTAACTTACTATGAACAGATTTATCTAAATTTGCCTCTAAGCCCTGACTCTCCTTTGCAGACACCAAATTCCATTCCTCATTTGTAATTTTAGATGAATATTTCCCAGCCCTGGGCAACGATGCCTCTTCTAGTAAGTTCTTCACTAGTGCAGGGCTGGAATTAGGACTTACATTGCCTAACGTACGATCTAAAGAAATAGTGTCTACTTGTTTATCTTTGGATAGCCTGGGTTCAGAGAGGCTGGATGCATTAGACCCATCTTCTACAACAAGGTCCAAAGCAAGTGTCAAGTTAACTGCACGCGTGGCATTTTCCGTCTTGGTTTCCTCCTCTTCCAGTTCATCATCATAATCATTTGGAAAATGGCCAGTTCCCACCATGGCTATATTGGATGTGTTCTCTGCATGATGCACTGGATGAGGTGCACTTATCTTGTCAGAAAATGAGACATTTTTATTTCGGACATGATTTAGAAGGGCATTCATCTTTTGGACAGCGTAAAACTTAACAGCCAGTGAGGCTCGCCTTTTCCTTTTCCTGTTAATGTTATGATTTCCTCTTCCTGTGCTTTCCTCTCGCTGCTTTTCTGAAAAAAATTTACTGTCCTTTCCATCCGTTGGAAGCTCTTCTGCAACATTCATTTGGCCTTCCCCGCTGCTCAGCAAGTGTTCACCTGCAGACACGTTGCCATGATCTGTTTCATAATTGCTTTGGCTTCCAGTCTCAAATACCAAGTCAGCCTTTCCATCCCTTGTGCTAGCTAAAAATAAGTCCTCTTCCGCTGTGACTGATGTGTGATTTGACTGGAATGTCCCAGCCTCAACTGGGGGAACAGTAGTGACATGAGTTTCTAAGAACTTAGAGGTGTTTGCAGATTCACTGCTATTTATAGCTGTCAGACCTGAGCCAGCTGCCACCTCAGAACTCATGTCATCAGTGCCTTCATACTGTTCCCAGGCCAGTGCTGTAAGGTTTTGTTTTTCTTCATTGCCTGTTGCCTGCCTTAAGCTTCGGATGGAGTAAAAAGAAGCCAGGTAATCCTGATAATCCAAATCCTCCTTATCTCCTTCTTCTTCTTCTTGCACTTCTTCTTCAGCTGAGGCAGAAACAGCCTTTTTATCAGTCTTGGTGTAACTGATATCCACAACATCAATTGTGTAATCTTCCTCATAGTCACATCTGGCATCTCTGAATCTCAGCCTCATGCCGTGACTCATCTCTGGGGTGCCCCAGGATGCTAAAAGCCAAGTACCTGCAATTGAAATAAAAGTGTTTTTCTAATGTGCAGTAGTTACGAGAGTGAACGTTGCCCATCATGCAAGTGGTCAGAACAAGTTGCTGGGTTTGTTTCTACAGCACCTGCTATAGCAGACTGCTAATCCTTATTTGGGATTTCCATGAGCTCTCATTGATATGAAAAATAATTAATGTAAATAATTAAGAGCACACATAAATCAATACATCTAAGAGCTGGAGCTCTTCTCCACAGACTAGGCTGTACCTAGGACCCAAGTCCAAACATACTCCATGAAGGAGATGGACATGAAAAAGAAAGAAAGAAACAATATACAGGATCCTATGTTTAGACCTGGATCTAAGACTGGGATCTTTCGAGATAAAGTTTTAATTTTGTCCTGTCCTTAGTGTTGTATGCATTGCCACACAGATAGAACATTGTGAACAGAACAAATACATTCTGAGGCAATGCTGACAAACATCTGATGAGCACAGTATTTTAAAAGCTTTTGAATGCATAAAGAACGATCTTTAAAAGAATAAAGTAATTTAAATTTCCCATCTGGACACAAAACATTAAGCTGCCAATCTGAGGAATCTTAGATTAACTTAAAGGTTTTAATAATGGCTCCAAAACCTAGTCAGAAAATAAGTTATTTATTTGAAACTAGAATCTGCAGAGAACAAAATACAATGTTTCCCTAAACAGCATCAGTTCTTTGCTTGTTACAGCTTGCTTTTGGAACTAGCAGAAACGATGGAATAGAAGAATTAATCATCAGAAGACCAGCATTTTTTATTAAAAAGGTCACATACATTTTTTCTGTATTTATCAGAGTTTGAAGTGACCTGCATAGCTTTTCTGATTATTAACAACAGCAAATTTACAAAAGAAAACATGCCCTAGAGATGGAAAGAACAGATCACATATCAAAATGAAGCGAAAGTACAACTTCATTACTGGGGAGGTTTCCATAGTTTGATGGAGTTTTAATGATTCCCTAGTCCTGAACAATAAAAAACACTTAACATCCAATATATTTTTAATTTATAAGGTCTTGATACTGTGCAAGCACTGAAAACAAGCTTTGAGGACGTAAAGAATTCATTACCTAAATAGATAAAAGATACAAAAAAAATTGGTATTTTGAATAGGATAAGGATACCTAAACCTTATGGGATTTTAGGATGATCACAAAACACTCACAGCCTTCAATGAAGAAGAATCTCTGTCCTTTTGCAGGTGATTCCATAATGTGGACTACATGGGTTCTAGCATCCCCTTTTCAAGATACAGTATCAATCCTAATCAGACATCGAGACTGATGGACCAGTAATCCAATTCAGTCAGGCAGACTTTACCGCTGCTAAATGACCACAAGCCTAAGGTGAGGTGTAGCCACTTTGTCCAATAATGACTGGCATAATATGACAGTCTTGGCCCATTTTAGCTAGCTCACGGTGGACAAGTATGTGGCAAAACTGGGAATCATACAGTGGAGTTGACACTGGATTGTTTCCAAGGACAATTTTAGAATTGCCTTAAAATAATCACTGCTAACCCCAGTACTAATTGTTCCGTGAAAAAAACCCAACAAACAAAGAGACCCTCAGTACAGCATACAATTATGCTATGTGCTAAGTCTGTGTAGCCAACAAAACTCCATACACATCAGTTGCACTGGGGAATGATTCAACATTTTCCAGCACCACGTTTAGCTAAAAAGCTTTCCTTCCCATTTAGGTAAGTTCTTATAGACTGGAGATAAAAAGAAAAAGTCTTAGAAGAGCTGTCAAACACTATAGTTTTACCACTTACCAACATTGTCCATTTCCACTGTGACTGATTCTCCACTCATCGGGAAAAGGTTCAACACATCTTCGTACTTCCCTTGATACAGAAAAGAGTGCCCAGAAAGGCGAAGAGACACAATTTCATCATGAGTGCCAACACTGGAGAAGTGCCACTGAACCACGTTGTCTTGGCAAAATCCCAGGATTTCACTGCTGTCAGACACATAGCCATTTATTGCTAAAAGGAAAGCATAATAAAAGTGGTCTCAGTATTTTCAGAGCAAGACTTTTAAAACCTCCTGTTCTCTGATGTCAGTCCACTTGAAGTGGATTCACATTTGCACCTAGAAAGAGACTGGCACAGGTCTGAAATCACAATAGCCTTGGTGGAGATTCCAGCTCTGGAAATAGCATTTCTAAGGCAGCAGGGTGCTACATCAAAGTTAAATAACCCTTGCCTTTCCTTCAGGTTCCACAGCCAGCCTGGTCCCTAAAATATTGCATATTTCTGTATGGTGCCACCTGGCATGGTTAGAAGTTCACTGACTCTCTAGAGAATTCCCTGATTGCACTATAGCTGAGAAAAAGCAGTCATTGAACGCTCAGGTTCACAGGAGCTTCTGTAATATTCAGCTTGTTATCCCACTCACTGTGCATTATGTTGGAGTTATAGAACTTGGGATCATCCCTTTTAACACTGGCAGGATTGCTGCAGTAGTCCTTGATGTTATCCTCTATGTACCAGCTCTTATTTTCATCAAACACAGCAAACATTGCATGCTGCTCCACGTCTGCCTTTTTCTGAAAGATAATCAACACAGCAGTTACACTTTACGAGCAGGTTAAGGACCCAATCCTACTATCTTTCTTACTATGTAAGCAACATAAGCTTCACCAGAGTTGTGGTAAGCATGATCCAAGGGCTAAGTGAAAGGGAGCAGGGGGTCAAGACTTCAAGGTCACAGTCCTACTACTGCAACCAAGCTGTGGTGGAGCACTGAGCAAACCACTAGCACTGCTGATATGCCAATGGTATATAACTGGGCTCTCTGTAAACGGACCAGTCTCCTGGTTTGAACCAGGGACAAGCTTTTGACATTTTTTTTCTCCCAAGTGATGCTCAAGTCTTTGCCAAGCAAGATTTCAACAGATCTCCCAGAACTCTGCCATGCTGTTTGCGTTGCTCTGGACTCAGTGATGCCTGAGACCATAAGACCCTGTTGAGTTATATCTGTTACAGAAAGGGACCAGCTCAGATCTGATTGTCTTTAGAGTGTGAAGATATAATGGCAGCAGGAAAGTTTATTATCAAGTCAAGAAACAGACTTTCAAGTCAGGCTGACCTTCTGTTGAAATGCTGCTCTTGCTAAGAAAATTAGAATACAATTCCTCTCCTGCTGTGGACAGTTAAAGGACTGTTTCTTCAAGTCATTTCTTCAGAAGGCTATTGGTTTAATTGCTGTCTACACAACAGTTCTTGAAGGGGAGCAAAACCAAATTCACTGTAGATCAAATCATATTATCTGAGCAAAACCTGTCTCTAAGAGGTTGTCAAACACGTTACCTGCACACCCTTCTGCGTCAGTGCTTCACTTTTACAAATCAGAAGGGGGCCAATTAGTCCAGAGGCTATATCTCTCTCAATATCTACAGCGCTATGATATAGCCTTGTAATACACTGTGCATCCTGTGCAGTGGGTTGGTCTGTTTTAGCAATTTTCCATTCGTAAGTGTACGTCTTCCCTGGTTCAATTCCTCTACTCTGGGTGTCATTGCCTAAGGAAAAATAAAGGAGGAGAACAGTAATGACACAAACTTAGAACCAGATCTTTATATAACATCAGGCTGCACCTTTCAATGAAATTGGTGCAGTTATGCCATTTCAAGCTACTTCTGAGATAAGTTCTGAACTTCTCTCTCTCTCTCTAAAATCACAAACAAGAACAGAAAACTAAGACACCAAAAAAGGGTGTTTGCTTATGCTTTGCAGATAATTCCTTGGTTTCTCTATAAGGCAACACAACAAGTCAGCAGAGGCAGTGCATAGAACTGAGGTCTCCCAGCCATGCACGTTCCTAGCCACAGCATCTCCTTCAAAGCAATCAAACCCTCCACAACAGTTAGTGGTATGCAAAATCTAATTCATAAATTTCTTACTTGTGGGACCCAGAGGATAATCAGCTCCTTCTGCATTCTTGGAAAGCGTCACTCCATGGAAGTAAATGCTGTAGGGTCGACTGGCCTTATTTTTGAATACAATCTATATTGATAGGCAAATGAAAAAAGATAAATTTAGTATTCAGCAAATCCTTGTCTGAATACATATCAAAGTTTCAACTACAGTAGAATTTGCCTGGTTTCAGCCTGGGAAGTGTTGGAAAAGCAAAGGGGTATCTTAAACATTGTCTGATAATACAAACCCACAGTCTAAACGCAGCTGGTACCCTGCTGCTGGGCTTTATAGAGCCCATTGAGTGAAGTTCAACTTCTTACATCTGGTCTCTGAAAAAATCTAAAAAGAACACTTGTTCTTCCAGCTACTAGACACACGCTACCTCAGGGAATATGAGGTTACTGACTAAAGTTCTTAAGAAACTTCAGTATGGTAGAAACCAAATCTAAACAGATTTAAAACCAAATCTTGTCGCAGATTCCAAGACCCAAAGAGCATACAGGAGGAAAAGGCAAAATGTCCTGCATATTCTTGATGAAACCAGAAAAAAAGGAAGGAACGTGCTAAACTCAAATTCAGAGTCACAGAGACATGGTGGCAATTAAAGGTCACGAAACACCGTGATGCATCACTAAATGACAACAGAAGGACAAGTGGACATGACAGCAGTACAAGCTTGTAATGCAAACGCTTTGTAGTTTCATTTCATAACTCCATGAAAGAACATTTAACTATGAGAACTGAGTACCATTGTCTAAAACAGCCAGAAAAAATAACAACATAAGGAATGAGGGGCTCATGAGTTTGACCTCACATCCAAATCCGCCCAGAAGTCCACCTGGGTCTAGCCTTCTTCCATTTTGGACCAGTGTCAACATGAATTTTACAAAGAGTGTGAATGAAGTGTGTTTATGTTGTAAAATAAAGCACAATCATGGAAACTATAGAGGGAATGCTGAAAAATTTAAGCTAAACACTGTCACTTGTGATCACACCTTTTAATAGGGCCAGTATTTATAATATTAGCTATATTTTTTGACAAAAGCCCAAATTAAACTAGTTCTTTTGTATCTTTGCCCAACAGAAAATTATGCTATAGTATAAATGTCTGAATTTGTTACTTACTTTGACTTTGTCATTGAGTTGAGCTCTGATAATAGGGCCCAAGATTCCAGTTTCCTTGGGATGAGGATTTTCCAGACGTTTAGTGAAACTGGCATCAGTATATTGCCTAAAAACAGCCTTTTTATACTTTTTACCTATGAGATTTGAGAAGTTGTCCAAGTGCTGTGTTTTATAGTGTCTTAAAAATAAAGGAAAAGGCAAATGATCAACAAAACTTGAATAGCGACATCTATTAGAATAAAGGATTAGTACTCAAGCAACTGGTAGAAACCTCACTGCTTGAAAAAAAATATCCAAACCCTAAACCAACCTAATGCTCTTCACCTCAAATTCTAACCTAAATTAGGTAAGAAGAAGCTTGGAACATTATTTGTGTTTTAGTATCACATCTGACCAATTACTATCAGAGTTTACATTTCATTTAATAGGGTATACATGCAAGAAAGAAACAAACTGAAGCAGCAGCTACATTTTCAAGATAAGATAGCAGAAAACACTCTTCTCCTTTTACAAAGGCATAGCTGAGCATAGAAAAAATAAACAATTTGCTTAGAGAAGCACAGACTCTAGGAGAGACAAGAACAGATAATGCCAGTCAAGCACCGTACAATTAGTGTTACACACAGGTTTAAAAACATTAGAATTGTTAGTAGGGAGAGCAAAACTAGGATAAATACTGAGAAGTAACATAGAGTAACATGTTTGTCTTGGTCACCTGCACTTCAAAAAAGGTTACTGAATAAACTCTGTAATTTTGAACAAAGGAGGAAAAATCAGAGCACGAAGGCAGTTAAGTAATGCCATGTAACTAGCAAGGAAAGGTACAGAAGTTTGCTCCGTGCAGTCCAAGAGCAAATAAGAAGGGAAGCAAGTCATACCAAAAAAGGAGAAATAATTAGTTATGCGAACACTAAATTCTAAGGAGGTATATGAAACTATAACCCCATAGAGGGTATGGAATTTGTCTTGTTCTGCTTAAATCCTTAAAGGTTCTTATGAACATCAGCTTGTAGAGTCACCAGTACTCTAGGAGTGGGGAACTGACAGGCTGCAAAATTAACATTACAGTGCACGGGCAGCATTGTGTACTATGACCTCATGTATGTTAGAGAATTCCTTCCATTTATCTTAATTGAACAAAATAGCCCAATATGCTTACTTGTTATGATTTTTACTACATCTACATTGGTGCCATGCAAAGGTCATTTATAGACACACTTCTCTTTCTCCCATTCCCTAAACAATTTATTGTACTGAACTTTTAAAAACTTTTATTCTCCAGAAATATTCCCTCCCTTCCTCTTAAGGATTGTTTATTTCAGCAGAACTTGTGTTGAAAAGTAATTTAGAAAATAGGCTTGTATGCTACTTCGGGCATTTCCTAAGACCTTTTCATATTTTGGGCTCCCCGTCAGAGGCAAAAGGAGGTGTCCACTTTTGGGCTTCTCAGCAAGACAGTTATTAACACTTTCCAGTCCGGTGGAGGGTCACCATGGTTATTAGGGAGCTAGAGCACATGCCATAGAAGCAAAACCTTATTCAGTTGTGTGGAGACACAGCTAAGGGAGCATCTTATTTTGTCTTCAACTATCAAATGGGACATCAGAGAAAACAGAACCAGACTCTTCTCAGAGACGCACAGTGAAGAAATGAGACACAATGGAGACATAAGAAAGTCTGATTTGATATAAGGAAAAAAATTTTCACTCTGATGTTGCAAAGGTGCCCAGAGAAGTTGAGGAGCCTGCATCCTTGGAGACAATAAAAACTCAAGTGGATAAGGCCCTGTGTGACTGGATCCAACTTTGCCATTGGATCCCCAGAGGTCCTCTCCAACATGAATTATTTTGTGATTTCCTGTTAACATTGCATATTATATTGACAAAATATTATTTTACCTATCAAGGCTGTCTGGAATACTTGGGGCATAATCCCAAGTAATTTCTTCTGCAGCAACGAAATATTCCCAGCTTTTGATCATAAGACGTTCTTTATAGGAGAGACGACTCTTCTTCACCTCTTTGTCCCCACAGTCTCTTACAGTGAGGTAACCATGCATTCCAGCTAATTAAGAAGAAACAGTACTATAGTGATTTTTCATTTTATGCACCCTTACCACTTCAACTGCATTTCACATTTCTTTAGCTAGGCTGCCAGCAAGTGTTTGTTCATCTGCCATTTTTCCAGGCTTGAAAAGGCTGAATCCATGTAGACCATATATAGGCTGGGAGCCTTCCAAGGAGCCCATATTAATCCAATGGAATACAAAGACTCAACTATCCCTCTTTGAAAATATCAGCTGAACAGATAGTAAGCTTTTTACTTTCCTGGTTTTTTTTTTTGTTCAGAACATGTCTTCCAGCTCTTCTAAGAGAGACATTTCTCTCACTCTTTAAAACAGAATTCTGATCGTTGCTGAGAGACAATCACTTTCAAATCAGGAACAGCAAATATTTTAATCAGATTGAGTGACCCTTAGCTGAAAGTGCTCACTTTCTCAGGAAACGGGTGGTTCTTTACTCATTTTATAACGGTGCTTATCTGAACAGCTCACAGATTTAGACACTGGAGTACAGATTCGCTGTTGCTCTGTGATCTGCACACAGCAGTAAAGCTGCAGATAAGAATGCCTTTTAGTTTAGCATGCACTTCTCATCCCAACAGAATGCCTTGTTCTCCAGTGGTTTCCTAGTGAAATGACAGCCATCTGAAACACAGTAACTGTACCAATTGCAAAACAGTAGAAGACATTTGGGACATAAAGAAGAGAAGGACAACTCTACAGTTGCCTAATAAATAGATATTTCCTTGCCTTGCAGGTGCTTTTGGACAAGAGAAGATATCAGCCACCTTCCTTCCTCACTCACTGTCATGTTTACTGTGATTGATGCTCCTCCCACTAGGTTAATGGTAGAAACTCGGCGATGTCTTTGCTCCATGGACTGGCCATTGATGTGAATGGAGAAAATTTCTGGCTTGGAACTCATTCCTATCAAATGCCAGCTAATGTTGTCATATGCACAAGCCTCTAGATCTGAAAGAGAAATGACAGCAGGGTTCAGAATACAGGCCAATAATGCAAGTTCCCTATCCACACTAGGTCTGAAGCGAAACCTTGATCAAAGCATTAAACAAAAATAATCACTCCTGTGATCAGTGTTTGCAACAAGAGGAAGTTTCAGAAGCTTGTAAATGGAAGTGATACCAAAATCCTGTGGAACCAGGTGTTTAAATCTCACGTGCAAGTGACAACCTGACTTATAGTGAGCTGGGGAAGAAGCAAGAAAACCAGTAGCCTCTTTTGGAAAGCTGATCTGTCTTTGTTTGGAGGAAAAAGGAGACACCAAAAAAAAAAAAAAAAAAAAAATGGAGAGGAGAGAAGAGAGAAAAAGGCAAGGATCAAAGCTAAAGAATAAGGTTGTATCTAGTGACAGTACGTACCCTATCTAATATTTGTTTAAAAAACCCCACCTAAGACAGTCTTACGTATTTGCTGAATGGACTGGACAGAGATATGAAAGTAGTTACTTAGGAGAACAAGGGGAAAACACTAGCAATAGAATAGCCCATTACCACCTTCCTAGTCTTCCCACTTAATTGCCTAATTTAATGGAAACTGACTTTCTACTTCCAGGAAGGTCTTCACGTAGTATGTTCTACATCCTGTAAAACTAGTAGTTTACTTAACATCACTCTGTCCCATCAGCTGAGTAAAAAAAAATTGAAGGATTTCTTATTCTTTTAAAGTTAGCAATCCTGTCCTTCGAGCAAAACTCTTCTTAGAAGTAATCTTGTTGCTTTTATCAGCAATATGGCATGACTTCCTTCTGGCAGCATTTCTAAATTCTTCTAGAATTTAGATGCTCATAGACTTGCTCTAAAAAAAGGCTGTATCACATCCCTCTGCATTCCTGTTCCCTTGCATAAAAAGCACACAGAGGTAATATTCGGTCTTCATCAATGTTAATTTCATTTCACATAAGCCTGAACAGTACCTGGTAACGTTCCATCAGTATAGCCATTAATTGTGTACTTGAGTGATGCTGATCTTTGCCAACTCTGGTTTTCGTCAAACACACCAAACATCAGTACATACTCCTTGTCAAAAAATTTCTGTGACCCATCCTCATTTAGGCTTCCTATGAAGAAGAAACAACAGGTCTATTTGAAGCAGCAGTAAAGCAGTTTTCACATCAATGCAGTGGCATTAATATATATTTAATGAGCTTGTTTCAGCTGTTAACATGTACTGGCTGAGCCTGACCAAAACAAGACCTTAGGAATGCTCATAAAGTTATTTTGATTTCATGGTTACCCAACCCAAAAGTACTTTCAGAAATAAAAGTCTGTAATATCCCAGAGGAGATTAAATACCATGCAATGAATTGTCTCAGACAATTCTGGCAATGTGTTGCAGGGATCACCAAACAGCCTTCCGTCCACAGTCAGACACTGGCCTCTGTTTTGAGGCTGTGAGACAAGGAGAAGAATGATGGCAGTCACCTGCAGTCAACACTGCCTTTTCAAGCACTCTACTGAGGTCATCAGCTCCCTTGAAACGCATAAAACCAACCACTCAGCAAACAACCTTTACATACAAAAGACTTTGACAAATACTGCTGAATGGGATTGGTTATAAGAAACCATGTAGCTGATTTTGTGATACAGGTGTGATTTCTATCAACAAGTAGAAATCATTCTGGACATGCCACAAAGAACTGGTGTGATTTTACTGATGCTTTCTGTAGATTGCTCACATCAAAAACTTCCATTTGCTACTTTCAATACATAATCAGGGCTAAAATAGATGTCCCTCTGGACTGCGAACTCAAAATTTGGGAACTCGCTGATTATTCTATTTAGGGCGAGACACTGGCAGTGGAAGCAGTTACCTTTAACGTACTTCTTTTTATTTTTGAGAGGCTACAAAGTCCTGTTTTTGTGCACAAAAGAAGTCTCAGATCAACAGAGGACTTTATCTGCTTGTCACACAAAGAACATTCAGTCAGTGCTTTAACTCAATAGCCCACTTTTTATAACCTTTCCAGGTTATACCACCTACGCTGCTTTTAATGTGTCAGACAGTGGTGGGTCAGCCCCAGCCAGCAGCCAAGCACCCACTCAGCCACTTCAATGCTTCCCTGCCCCCAGCAGGACAGGGGAGAGAATAGGAGGAACAGAAGTGAGAAGGCTTCTGGGCCGATAAAGATGGTTCAACAGGTGAAAGAAAGAGGGGAAAAACCCAAGCAACATGAAGGAAATCACTCATCATCTCCCACAAGCAGACTGATGCCCAGCCAGTCTCTCAGGAACAGCCACCCTGGAAGTCAACACCCCTCATTCCCCCTGCACTGCTGCTTCTTCTTCTGCCTCCAGTTTTTATTGCTAAGAATGACATTACATGGTAAGAAATAACCCTTTGGCCAATTTGGTTCATCTTTCCAGCTGTGTTCCCTCCCAACCTCTCACCTACCCCCAGCCTATTAGCTAGGGAGGTCTGAACAGGAAAAAGAGAAAGCCTTAACACTGTGCGAGCACTGTTCAGCAATAGCTAAAACATGATTGTATTACCAACACTATTTAGCCACAAAGCCAAAACACAGCACTGTATGAGCTGTTATGAAGAAACGTAACTCCATACCAGCCAGACCAAATACACAGCATGTTGCACACCTACCACATGCAGTGCCCAGCCAAAGAAACCCTGTTCAGAAATCTTAAAAACGTGAATAGTTAGCCATTTGTCTTTGCTGTAGCTAGAAATATATGCTCAAATTGTCTTGAAGGTAGCGGTCAAACCAATCCATCTCAAACTCATATTCAACTCAAGTCTACAATATATGTGTGAATTTGAGAAGCCTGAGAAGAAAGGAAAGCAAGTAATTCCAAAGCATTTGTCCAGATTAACTCCAACAGTATACCATAAAATGCATACATACACACGAACACAGAGAGAGAAAAGCCAAGAAAATTAGGAAAAGAACAAGTCCTATATAATACTAAAAGCCCTAATTCTCAAAAAACTTCAGGAAGAACACAATACTAATGTTACTCCTTTGAGGTGATATGAGTGTGTTCTGCAACTGCATGGATACCTATCAGTGAGAAGAGTTCTTCCCTTGTACAACCCACACCGAACCAGTTTCATGTTTACTTTCAGGAAAGCTTCAAGGTCCAAGTCCATGCAGTCTATACAAAATGTTTGACTCAAACTGCAGGGAAAGAGGGTCAAGCTAAGTAACTCACAGAGCTTTCACTAAGAGAAGGATATTTAACTTGAAAAAATTTAGGATTTAAGGGACCAGGAAGTAGTTTAATAGCTTACACAGTGGCATGATGTTTCAAACTTCCCTTGCATTAGTGGTATGTACCTAGCAGTACATTTGCAAGTCCCACAAGACACCAGTTTGTATTAGTGGAGATGGAATTCAACCACTCAAACTGCTAAAATCTCAAGTCCCTAATCACATGCAAAGCAATTTTTGAAGACTTTTAATCTGTTCAAATTTGGCCATATTTTCAAATGTCTAGCAAAAGGCACATGCTGCTCTGCAATTTCAAACCCTTGTTACAGAGGAGAGCGTGCTACAGCCTCTTAATCAGTCAGCCTTTAAAAGGCATGGGTAAAACAATTATTTCCCGTCTTATTCTCTGGAATGGCTGAACCATTTTGAATGAAGCTTTAAAAATATTTATTCTAAGGCAGGAAATTTGAGGTCGTATATTCAGCAATTAAGCAACTGAATATGCAACCAGTACAGGCAAATATATTTATTAATAGCGCTCTCCGACCATCCTATAACGATAGGATGGATTTGCATGAAAGCTGGCATTTAAAAACTTTAACATCTAAATGGTTTTCAGCATCTTTTTTTTACTTTACATTGCATGTAAAGATGTGAAAAGAATATATCTTCCCTCATTATCATACAACCTTAACTTTATTAAGAAATGAAACCACATTACCTTATAGTAGTCTTAAAGCATTTCATTACCTTTCTTACAGATAAGCAGTGCTCCAATCAGACCAGAGTTAAAATCTACTGCCATGTTCTCATGAGAATAATATGCATAAGTAAGACAAGGAAGGTCAGCTTCTCTTGGACCAACTTCTTCTGTTATATCCCACACATATGTGTAGACATGGCCTGGAAGTACAGCATCATCTCGTTTTTCTGCAGATGATGTTCTGTCACCATACAGGGACCCTGCCAAGAAAAGAGTCAGTAGAGTGGCATGAAGACAAAGAGCAATTAAAGCAGCTGGAATATCCTCCTACAATCAATTGCAAAAGCTTGGTTTGTTTCTTGCCAATATGATACTTCAGCTCCAAACAGATAACTCATGATTCCACTCGCACTGTGGAGAGCAGCTATTCCACCATCCTGTTTCTTACAGATTAAAGATTTCCTAGAACTGTCCTCACTGCCAAAAGGTGAGGCTCTTCATCAGTCTGACTAAGGTTAGTAGGATAACATGAAGCTTCAGCCTCTGCTCACTCATACTCTGTGGAGGAATACTGAGCACTCTAATAACTTTCCAATTATTTCTCATAAAGCCATTGCGTGGGCTAGCATTGCCTTGCTGCCTTAGACCTTCTGTGCACTGCACATCCAGATGGCAGTAATCGCTCATATCTATGCCTACCGTATCCAACAAATCTGCAACGTGACAAAGGGGAGCCAGAGAATCAAAATCCCAGGTGTAAAAGGCACATTCATAAGATAGTCAATCTGAACAGCCTGTCACTTCCAACAACATGTCCTGTTCAACTCCATGAGATGGGGTTGCAAAACCCTCTTTGTACAGACACAACAAACAAAGCCTTGAGTAAGTTTGTAAACTGCAGGTCAGAGCTCTGGCTAAGCAGCCAGGGCAGGGCAATCAAACTCACTCTGTGCTAGTGCAGACATTTAACTGTCAATTTGGTCACAGTATATGATCTCTTTTTGCTAGTCTTATGAGGGTTCCAGGAGCAGAACACCACAAAGCTGAGCATGAAATGCTGAGTAGAACAACACGAACAGCACTGTTAACTGCCTTTACCAGTAATGCCTTCATGTACACTATTGCAAGGGATTTGGAAAGTTTTTTAAAATCTGTATTTAAGAGTTTACATGTCCTGAAATAGAATATTTTGCAAATATTTTGCAAAATGGGAGTTGGACCAGAAAACCTCCAGTGCTGCCTCCCTACCTCAACCACTCTGTGATTCTGTGAAACAGTATTAGCACACAGGAGACTGTGCAAGTCAGATGACATTCCTACTCCTAGCGTTACACTGGTGAACAAGAAAGGAGCTAACAATGGCTGTGAAGTTTTAATCCAGAATCAACAGATATTTGTGTTATACGTATCTTTAAACATTGGTCTGGGCCCCTCTCAATATTTCATGCAATAATCTACAAGTAAATGAACAAAACACGTGGTATTTACCTTCTGCATTTTTGTTGTAAACTATGCCTTGGGGATGAATACTGACTGGCTTGTCAGCCATATTCTTAAGGTGAACTACTAAAGTATCTCCTACTTCAGCACGCAGAGTTGGTCCCAGAAGTCCTGCAGTTATTCAAGATAAAGAGAGAGGAAAATGTGAGCAAAACCGTATGTTTAGTGAAATGAAGAGTTCTCTCCCCCCATTACCCCCATTAGGGAATAAGAGCTCTCAAAGTACAAGTTGCAAAATTAATACAGGCAGAGAATGTAAAACCACTTCAAAGAAGATTTACCCATAAAAAGTCATGTGGAGATTTAAAATCTGCAGCTCATAGTGGGGAATGTTATAAGTTGTATTATCTGGCAACTAAGAAAAAAAAATCACAGGAAAATAGTAGATTTACAAAACAAAAAGTTATTTCCAGATACAGAAAATTTATCAAAAGGTTCATGTTGAGGTTCATTGGGAATTTCTAGGAATCCTTCACATACAATTTAATTAAACCGTTTTAGGAAGGCACACATTTTATAGTGTAAGAGTTTAGAGAAAGGCATTTCTTTGAGTGGCACTCTCAATGTCAGAAGTTACAGAACAAAAAGATCTTTCAATCCCAAAATATTATCTAAAGAAATAATCAGTTCCATCTTTCGCACCCAACCTCATAGTTTTTCTTTTCCTTTCCACAGTTCTATCGGAAACATATTTAGCCTCGGGCCTTAGGCTCCTTCCACATGAATTTATAGTGTCACCACTATGACTGTTGCCATACAAGTCTAAATGTGTATGGGAAGTCTCATCGGATGTTAAAACCAAAGAGAACAACTTTGCACTGTGCAATTAATTTGCAGATAGCACTGAGCCCCAGCCTCTGAAAATCCAACCACTCTATGGCCTTTGAAAGCTTAGTGCACTGCAGAGACCTCATCCCCTGTGCTTATTTGGTTTATGTGCAAAACAATGGACACAAAAATACAAGCTCGCTTAGCTTGTTACTGGCTTTATAACAAGCAAACCCAAAAATACTCAGAATATTTCCTTTCTGTTTACCTGCAAATATATTTGCTGGCTTTTCTTTTTTAAAATCCACTTCATATTCTCTGTAAGAAATTTTCTTAAACACAGGATCTGAATGTTCCAATCTGAAACCAAAAGAGTTATAAACAAATTAATTAGAAGGACAAAGATTCCCAGAGATGCCGTTGCTGTTTAATGGATATTTCAGAAAATTACTCCTGGAATTACATTTAACCACTTGCACATTTTGCTGAAGGTAAGGCACACAGTCCAACTTTCTGCAGTGTCTTCCCCTCTCCCTCTGTTGAATCTATGACATTTCTGAGCTAGGCCATTTCATATTAGACATTCAATTACAGTACCTAGCACAGTTTACCCCTGATTTTGCTGGTGGTTTCTATAGGTCCTTTTGACTCTGTGATGAAGATGTCTTTTTGTCTATTGAAGACACAGAGGAAGACGTTTTGACCATGCTTAACCTAGAAAGCATCGGACAAAACACAGTGAAAGAAACCTAAATTTCTCTTTACTCAGCTCCATGCTTGAACTTTAAGACTCACCACAAGGATTGTACAACAGCATTAACAGCAAGCTCCTGTAGCAAACTCCTCCATTACCTTGGAGGCAAGTACAAAACTGTCCCCTAACAACAACTAAGGATCTCACAGCAAGTCAGAAAATTGCTTTCTGAGAAACACGGCAAGTGTCCTTAGTCTTGTAAATGTTTCAGGCACCCAGTAGACCACACAATGTTTTCTTAGGAAATATTTAGGCAAGCAGAAGGAAACCAGCACACAACACTTCTGGAATGGAAATAATGATGAGAAGAGGACTGGAGGGATAATAGCCTGTATTTAGTTTCATATTTATTGGTTGATTTCTTATAGTATGTATGACGACTGGATCCAACAGTAATTCCACTTGATTTTTTTATAATGCCCTTTCAGGCTGCTCAAGCAGAGTGGCTGGGCAGAGGTAGCACAGTGAGCTCGCTTCAGTGACATCCAGGGCCCATAAGGGGGAGATCTCTTTCTGTAGGTATCTCTCATAAATCCCTCTGCGCTGCTTTATCGCAGCAGAAGACTCAGACAGAAGCAGTTCATGTTTCAATTCATTCCCCTCTCTTTAAAGTCACTGATAAAATTTTGTTTCACTCTTTAAGGGGAAGGACCCGGTCCATAACGTTCATTGACGAGTGCTGCCCTGATGTGGCAATGTTCACTGGAATATGCACACATAAGACTATGGGGAGGAAGAGGAAATTTATCAGCGCCAATTGTACAGCTAGAAGGAACAAAATACACAGCTTACTAACACTTCAGAAACCTCAGACGATGCCAGCAGGTTTATTTACGTAACTTTCGGGAATGGCAGCAGCAACGCTGCCTGCACAGATAATACGTTTTCATTTTTTTCTAAAGTGTCTCATAAATATCACTTGTACATAGTAACAAATCTCTACAAAGATAAGTCTACTGACAGAGAAGTTGTGTCCTTTTCTAGCCTGTATGACTGGAAAATTAAGGAAATAGTTCAGGAAGTTCATTTTCTTTTCAGTCTCTCTTCAGTTATTTAGAACCAAAAGCAGCAAAGTATCAGATTCTTACACTGTATTTAGGCATTCAGCTTCCACTGAAATCAGAGCAAGTCACATACCCAAATGCCTTTCGGATCCAAGCCACTAACTATTTCTTAGTGAGTATCTTTGTATGTTTTGGTGAGGTTTTTTGTTGTTTGGTTGTTGGTTGTTTTTGGGGGGGTTTTTTTAGTTCAATTTCTTAAAGTTCTACAAAATTCATCAGACCTATCTGGGATGTGACTTGCTCTAAACACTTATGTGACATATCTCAATAGGCACTGTGCATGAAAAACTAGTTAATCAGAGAGTATTTCAACTGAGATTTGAGGCAGTCTTGTGGGTCTCTACTGCATGAAAACAGTCTATCCACAATGTCACATTTAACAAAACAGCAGTTGATGCTTATATTGATCCATCCAGTGCAGACGAGAATGAAGTTCTAACTACTAAATCCACATGCCCAGGTCAATACTTAGATGACATTTATCTTCATATTCCTGCACTTGAATCCTGTTGTCTTCTGCCTTGCCAGTTTGACATTATGCTTATACCAGTTGTATTAAATTCCAAGAGGAGTTTTAGAGATCATAGAAACTCTGTTTTAATTAAGTCTTTAAAAATGAATAGTTAGAAAGTCTAAATCTGAACTGGAAATGTCTTTTCTGTAGCATCCAGAAATGCAATACACATTTTAAGAAAACACTCACAAACTAAAAAATAAAGAAAACAAGCCATCCACCAATATAAAAAAAACGGAGTAGTATCGAAACACACCCTTCAGTGTAGGAGAACAAGTAACTCGTACCATTTCATGCCACTTCATGAGCAAATAAAAGCTGTGTATGGTGACTATACAGAGCACAGCATAAGACTGAAGTCTGTTTAAAACAGGATTCTAAATTATGTCCAAGTTCTGTCATCTGTAGCATTGCACTTGCAGTGTTTATAAACTTAAGGATAATAGTGGGAATACAACACAGTATTTTATATACTTGATTGGCATATGCATGTTCACTAGCCATTCTGCAATGCTATCTGAAGAAATAATGAAATTAGTATTTTCATTTAATGAAATATAGCAATGTTTGATCCTATAACCTTTACTTGGCAGAACTCAGGATGTTCATTTCACAAAAACTACTGAACAACTCAGAAACAACATAGCTAGTTTCAAAGTTCATCAGGCTCTGATTTAAATGAAAGTGATAGTATACAAATTGGAACATATTTAATCCTTCAGCAATTCTCAAGTCTGAAAGTTTTCGAAATCTTACAAAACTGTAGCTCAACTTAACATTGCTTAAAATTCATAAACCTAAAATCATTACATTAAAAAAAAAAAAAAGAACAACAAACATCAACCCAGACAGAAGATGATAGAAGCAAGTCCTGGAACATATTTAACAAAAGTGCTGTGAAAACATAAAAATAATTCTATCCACTAATGAAGTAAATAAAAAGGAGCTTTGAATACTTCACTGGCTCCAGTTCAGATCATGCTATTTAAAGTCACACAAGTTCCTCTGAAGTCAACAGATCAGGCTCTAAAGTCCTCCTGGTCTCTAAAATTCCACAGGAGGCGGGAGACAGAAAACACTTTCAGTCACAAGACCAGACTAGTTTCATCCTTCTTATCCTATACTTTTTTACCTGGACTTTTCCTCAGATTTCGGTCTGTAGGTCCAGCTAGTGATCTGAGCAGCTATATAGTGCTCCCTGACTTTCATAGCTCCCACCACATGCTTCTCTGAGTCTGGCCACCACGAACCAAGCAGAAGCAAGAGAAAAAGATGCATGCAGTGGAGCGTCATGGTACAGATGCCTGCTGATGCTGCTCTGGAAGACAAGGCAAAAACTGCTGCTTTTATTGCTGTTGCTGCTTTTAACTTCCCCTCAGAAATGAAATAATTGTGATGCAAGAGGGTAACAGCATTTGCTATGCTCAGGTCATTGCTCTTCACCTCCTCCTCCCCTCACTGACAGGGATCCAAGAGAGATAAAAAAACTGTTTAAACTACCTTCCTTCCCCTCCTCCACACCATCTTCAGTGAGAGACAAGCAGCGAGGAGAAGCTGCTTCAGCCCCACTACAGACTGTGATTGGGTCATTGTCTACTGAAGCAGCAGGGTACCAGAGGCAGAAAACAATTACTCAAATTACTTACAATTACAGGATGTTTGGACCTGCATGGTTAGGAAGAAGGGGGGCATATTTTCTGTCTTCCACGAAAACAGACACCCAGCATGCGTCTGGCATTCATGGAAATTTCCCAGTCAGATGCTACATCTCCTAAAAGATCATTCCTAGTTAGAAAGCAAAATGCTGAGGGATTAGGTGTGGGGAATAGAAGTGGACACAGAGCTAAATCTAGTTCAGATCCCCATATATTGCGTACTCATAACAGCAAGTCAGTAACCTTTCCAAACATGTTGTCAGCTTCAGTTTGGTTCCCACTACACTCCCAAGTACCTCAGGTAATGGATAACGAAAAGGCTTCTCAGTGGCAGCTAACAGGTCAGCCTGAAGACTTGCCTGTAGTCAGAATCCTGCTAATCTCGTCTTGATTAGGTTCTGTTGACATTTATCTAAAGAGCAACGAGTAGGAAAATACCTTTTGATAAGCTAATTCCCAACGTCAACTATATCACCAAAAATGTTTCCTGGCTTTTGTCAGCATTGAGAAGTTTGACTAAACAAGAAAATTATTGAGCATGTTTCCCGTACACTGGGATTACTGGAAAGAGAAAAAATCTCTACCTATTTTTCTCATAGATAGAAGTTCACAACAACTTCTCCAATAATGTTTTGCTAATATTTTCATGAAAAAAATTACCTAAACCCCCAAATCAAAATAATTCCACTCCAGATCCAGACAAAAATAAGAACAACATTTCCTCAGACTACTTCAAAAGAAAACCTGATCAATTCTAGGTTTGATATATTGTTCAACAGCAGAATGGTCTAACTGACAGCTTGGTTAATACTATCCAAACTATATGGTACCATATGGCCTAAGAAGAGACAGGGAAGATGGTTGGAAAAACACTGATGAAGACCAATAGCTAAACGTTCCCTGCCAAACTTCGGGATAGCTTGGTGCCTAAACCTGAAAACAATAGTGATCACTTGGACTGTGTAAGACTACAGACATCTTGGAACAGTTTCAAGGCAGCACACTGAACTTCAAGTTAAAATACCTCCTACTGCATTTGCATGGAGTTAATTGCTTGTTTCCATGAGCCACTTTGACACATACATGATGTATGAAATTGATTCAAAACCCAGAATTCAAGCAACAATTAAGTTCGACCAGAATGCGTGCACTGATACTGAAGAGCAAATCTTAGGTAAACACAGTTCGATAGTATTTCATTACTAATTAATTACTGTTTTGATTAAAGAACTCACCATAAGCCTTAGTAAACTACTTCAATAACTTTTAAGTAAAAAGTTATCTTTGTCTCATTTCTGCTCTGGTCCTAATCTCATCTCTGGCTCAGGATCTATTTCAATGCTGGTGCTTAAGAGTATGATAGTTGGCATGAAAACCCCTGTAATTTAGTTTTTATGAAAGAAATCTCTAGGCAAACGGACAGTTCCTTCCTTCGATCCAGAACTGATGGGAAGCAGCCGATGCTGAAGTGCTGGCATGTTCTGTTAAACCTAAACCACCTTTACTTTTAAGTTAGCTTCTGTCATCTCCAACCTCTATCCGTGGGGCTTTACAACGCTGTTCCTAAAGCTCCTTCCTATACAGGGATTTGAACTCCTTCATGTATTCTTATGTGACTGACTGAGGAGATGAAACTAAAATACACTTTAAGCAAGTTTTCCTGTGATTCCATCTAATGAATTAAGTATTTGAATTTTCCATTATAGGTAGGTTTCTAATACTTAATTCTTCCCTGTAATAAAAAGCTACAATATTGCAGGTTAAAAATTAATCCCCAGAATACCTGGTTTAAATCCCTTGCTTTGTGGCTGTGAGCTAGGAATCAAAGCTGGCATCAATTAGTTACTTATCTTTTATCTGTCTTGATGAATTTTGGGGGTTTATTTTTGAAATTTCTTAGTCAATGATTCATGCAGTACAAATCTAATGGTAAAAGGAAACAAAATGCATTCTATCCATGAAATTACTTTTATAAGGGTGGCTGATAATACTGACAGTTTTAAAGAACAGCATCAAATTAGACCAGATAAACTTTCCACTAAACTACACTGATTAGCATGTATTACCTTTCCTTAACCCTTTAAGAACAAAAAGTCCAATATTGGTTACTCCCTTCTTTTCTCCAGTTCCCGCACCTCTTGGGATCAATGGAAGATTGAGCTGCCTGAAATTATCTGGGTCAGCCATTTTTTTTTTTTTAATTATTATTATTTCTTTTCTTTAAGCTATTGCATCACATTGTCTCCTCCAGGCTTTGGGAAGTTCCAGTGTTCTGAAAATCATTACTAATAATCCAAAGACCTTGTTCCCTTCCACCTTACCATTAATTTCTAATATCTGCAGTTATAACCTCTACCCTCTGTGAAAGTCTAATATATACACATAATTGTTCTAGTTAGCATTGGTTACCTGCAAGCTATTACTATTAGTCATATGACAAGTGACTACAGAATACATTTTTCAGGCTGAAGTCTTCCAAGACAATGCAACTTTATTATCTATTCAAATATTTAACCATGATCTTAGCTTCTTCTACTTCACAACACTGCACATGCTGCAGACTTCATATTTTATCCTCATTGCTTACCCACATGTTCAAATATAATTTACATTTGGTCACCAGCAACATCAAACATCTTGTGGGCAAAAGCCATGCATGGAGGAGCACAGGTCTAGTCCATACTGGCAAAACAGCCTCTGCAGCACAATGACCAATGTTATTTCCAAAATGAAGCAGTACCTTTGGGATGTACTGACACCGAAATGCCAAATGAAAACAAAGCATGGAAAGAGAAGCATAAGCAATACTTTTTAACACTAAAAGCAGGTCTGCATCTTCTAACTGGGGAAGATCACTGTTTGTTCTGACACCCAGTAATTATGGCCCTGATTCTTCTTATGCTACATATGAAAACATACTAAAATAGTACACTCACAGTACTGCTCTAAGGCTGACCTTTGAAACTAACTGGCATCACAGGTTTTTTACCCAGAATAGCCTAGGCTGAGTCTGAGCATTCAAGAACAGATAACTCTTTAAAAGAGCTGTAAAATGGTGATTTGCAACTTTCTGCCAACTACAGATTAGGAACCACAACAAACTTGTATCTACTTCATCACAAATGCTATCCTAGACATGACTGAGAGAGAGTTAGTAGAGAGAAAAAAAAGTTGTAAAACAATTATTGAATTGGTTGCTAATAATTGCCTTAACATAGCTTCTCTCTCTCTCTCTCAAACACACAAATCGATGCACAATGGTCCAGCAAGCGTACTTTGTTTAGGTGAAAGGATTTCATAGGCAAACAAGGAGTTAATTATTGATCAGCAGTGAACACATGGTTCTGAAGTAGGTGAAAGACAGATGGGGCACTTACCAAACTTTACAGGCACAACTTGGAACAGAAGCCATCAGATAAATATCTTCACTTCCGGAAGGCACTAAAGCCAAGAAAGGTTAATCTGTGAAATGGCTCATTTTAGAAGTTTAAAGTAGAGGTACTACGTTGAAAACCACATGAGCAGACAAAAAGAAAAGATGGCAGAGAAACTTAGGCTTTCTTTCAGACAACTTATTCCAAAGGAATATGTATACACATTTTGTATTTGATGGCAGCTCATATAAAACCCCATTCTGCATAACTGTTATAAGAAGGCAGGCTGTGTAACTTGTGTGTGGTCATACACACACTACAAGGCAGTAAGAAGACAGAGCAGCATTTCAGACTGCTCTGATGCTAAAGACTTCAGAAGATACAAAGTCATGTTGATTTAAACCTAAATACATTCACATCTTTTAAACCTGTATTTTTCCTTAGGAGAAAAGCAAGTGTCCTTGATTACAACTGGGTGTTTCTCCAGCCAATGTTTGTCAAACCCAATTATTAAGCAGGACCAAAAACTATTTGCACAGCAATGCTGAATCCAATAAACAGTTTCAGATAAAAAGAAGTATGTGATCTTTCTAAACGTTGTAAAGGTTAATTTCAGTGCTTTAACAAACTTGTCTAAGACCACTGGCTTTTGGTCAAAAAAATTCATTTCAAGGAACAAAAAGAGAGGAGGATACACTGGCTTCCTCTCTTCAAATATCATGTCTGATTCAAAATTTTTGACTGACCCAAAAGAATCCTTTTTCCTCCTCTATTTAATTTTTGCCAGAAAATTTTCAGTTTGGCTGCACAAAGAATTTTGCTCCTGCTGTAATCCATGTTTGTGTTCTCTGTGTTCCAGTTTGTCTTCTTTACTAACAGATTTCTTTATTTGCCCACACTTACAACTGGTACGCTAAATCAAACCAGCTGCCCTCACGCTAAGTCAGTCTAGCAGTATATTCAGCCTGGCTTTCTTTCTGTAGAGAATAATAGTAAGAATATCAGTGCCCCCAACACAATGTTAACCAGCTGGTACTGGTTAACTGCAACTGGACTGCAAGAGTTTGCAACTAGGAAGATTTGCATCTTTTTATCACAAATCCTTGTTGGAACCGAAAGTGGATTATTAAAGAGAGTCTCTTACCAAGTTGTATACATACCTACTTCGACCAATCGGTATGACACTTTGGATGCATTAACTTTTTCTTCTTTCATATGATTGTTTTCTACATCCAGGTATGATTTTTTAAAAAAAGTAGACTTGGAACAATTCTTACAAGTTACTAACAGAGGTTATTTCCAATAGGAAAGCAGATAGGTACGTTTCAGGAAGAAACATGAAATCAGTAAACTTATAGCATAATCAAACACTAAATTACATCTGTCCCTACAGACTTTACAATATCCAGACAAATTCAAGGCATTCTACTCTAGCAGAGGATCGGGCTGTTTGTTAGCAAGCCAGTTAAACAAGCTCCACTTTCCCACACCTAAAAATGCAGCCACAGAAGGACAAAGTTGAAATTACCCTAATTCTTTAAACACTATTTCCACCCTTCATTATTTATAGTTGAGACTTTGATTAGACTTTTAGAAGACTAAATACAGAAGTGCACTTCCCATGTATTTCTTGGAAGTTATTGCTTTGATTTTTTTCTTCTATATTTTTTATTGGAAGCAAGTCTTTTTTTGTATTTTAAAGGTATTTCATGTAAATTGAGGACTAGGTATATTAAGTTTGATGACAGAGCTTGTGATGGTCATTATTTTAAATCTCTGTAAGGTTATTCCCTTTGCATCATAACCCATTCCCTGTGCATAACTTTGATTCAGATTCAGTGGAATCAAAATTTCACCCATATCTTCACTGCATACAGCACCTGTAAACTAGAATGTACTCAAAGTCCAAGAAAAAGAGATAGAGATCTAGAAGGCAAGTAAAGAGCCACAAGGACTGTAAGATGTGCAGTAGGAAAGGGACTCCAGCAGAGCAGAACTTCTCAGGAGCTATTTTTATGTAGAGGCAAAATTCAGGCAGTTAATGACCATGTAGGATTTGCCAGAAGCTATAACTGAGGTTACTATGCTTGCCTATTTAGAGAAGTTCCTACAGCAGCAATCTTTACTTCTAACAGTCACAAACAGAAGAAAAGGATTAACATACACTATAACTGCTGCAAGTGTACCCAGGTCAAATTTGCTTGCTCAGGTACAACCACTTTGATATCCAGCCAAGCAAAGCACCACATTAGTCACCAAGCATTGGGTTTTGTGATATTAGATATTTCTGTGCTACAAATGCCATAAGACATTAAATATCAGTGGTGCTGATGGAAGCTATTGGCAAGTTCTCTCCATTTCTGCTGCTCCTCTGTTTTCTGCTAGGGTCAGAGCAAAATGCCTTCATCAGTTTATACTTCTAAAAAAAAAATTTTAAAAAATCACACCACTTACTTCCATCAACTGCCTGACAAAGAAGAATGTGATATTAAACTCAGCATACTGGAGACCAGTGAAAGACTAATTCACTTTCCTAAAGGAGAACAGACACCTTTTAGGGAGAAGGATGCTTCAAAAGATTCTGACAGAGCAAAGGAAAGAAAATATACATCACTGCTGGTTATTTTAAGACATACTCAATTCTTTGCTCCCCTCCAAATCCCCCTATTTGCTGGGTGGAGGACAGCTACTTCCTTTGTTACCAAAAAGCTCAAAACATCTTTGAGATTGGTATGATAGGGAAAATCCTATGGCCTGACTCAGTGGGTGTGGTTAAATTTTAACAGGTTTCAGCTTGCAATACTCTTCACTTATATAGACATTGCTTAAGATATTGTCCAAGAAAGAGGAAGTGAAGATAGATATCAAAAGAGGAAAGCCAATTTAAGCATAGTACACAGAACTTCATTACAGGCTGTCATGTACAAGCATGGTACTGAGGACAGCCAAGACAGGGACTAGTTGTGCCAGGACAGGGATCAACCTTCCTACTCAACAGAAAATTCAGTCAGTTGCAGACACCCAACTTCAGATTACTTTGCAGAATGCAAGTTGGACATTTGGGAGATAAAGATGCTATCCTGAAAGCTAAACAGAGGTTAAGTGAACCTAGTAAATATAAATATATCTATATATATATACACACACATACAAATATGATGGGCCTTGCCTCCCATTTTCATTAATAAAAAACTTACTTTTTACAGGGCAGAAAGTGGCTGCTAAAGCCTGCATGTGTCTACAATATTTGAATGCATAAACAACATGTATATTTACCCCGAAAAGGAAACCATGCTATTAGACTACCAGTTAGTATAGTTGAGGCAGACAAGTAACCAAGATTGAACCTTGGTCTACCATAGCAATCTTCTCCCTTTACGCCCAAGCTGCAATTTTGTCAATAAGACTGTTCTTGCCTTCATTACAAGATGAACAGACTACATACTAATATTCCTTTTTTGTCTCCCAACAAATTCCATCTCAAAACACTAGTCTTTTTCAAGTGTAAATCTAAATCACCTGGTTAGTCACTGGTTAGTTACAGCTACTTTAGTTTAAGATGGAGTCAAACATTCTAGTAAGGTGATCACTTATTTTCTTTCAGCTTTCAAAATCTTCCTCCAGCTAGAGGAAACAACCATTCATAAGTAGGAAAATACCCACTTAACTCTCGAGTGAATTTAAATGGGAGAAAAAAACCAGTCAAAAATTCACATTTTCAGGAATCAGCAATGAAGCCAAAAGCATTAGGCTTCTACTAGGAAAGCAGATTATAGCTTCCAGTATAGACAAAAATAGTCTTCTGTGGAAAGGAAATTGAAGGAATTATCGAGAAAGAAATCCCACCTCTTAGTGCAGTGTCTGTATCAGAATGAAAGTGATTTATTTATATTACACACACAGATTTTTATTAAAAAGGCTGGTAATGGAACATTTTATTTTAATGCATCAACTTGATACAAGGTTAATTACAGAAATTGTGTATAATGTTGTATATTAAGTCACATGGATTGGTTATCTAAAAAAAGATTTGATAATTAGAGGAGGACATCTCTTATTTTAGTTACATTGTAAAGTGCCTCGTATAGTCATATTCTATCGTTGGAATGACCGCCTGTACAAATTTCAAGAAAATAAGAAGGTACCTGAGTTTTTTGTTAAGGAAAATGTGGAATACCTAGAAATCCTGTAAAACTAAGCAGAAGTCGCATTCAATGGTCCAACTCAATAGTATATCTTGTTAATAGGAAAATAACACCTAGCAATTACACAGTTGAGAGACTGGGAAATTAATACAGCAGAACTCTGGTAATGACAGCTGATGTTTGCCCAAACATACAGACCTTTCTGGTTTAAGTTCAAGCTGGGAACCGGGAGTTATTTTTCAATAGCTCCTCCTCAGTGTTTCAGTGGCTCAGAAGAAGAAATAGGTTCCTGTTCTGAACCATCCTTTGAAAGAGCTCCTTCCTGTTGATGAGGGAAGTAGAGAGATTAGCATTGCTAATGGGCCTGAATCTGCAGGCTGGAGTACATTGGATAATTATAAACTAAAGTCCCACCTGGGACTGAGGCAGACAGCAAACTGAAAAATTAAAATAAATCACTGTTTTCAAGTGACAATTAAGTTACATTGGTACTGGATATAAGTAAACCCTAATATTTTGACATGTCAGTCTCACGGACCATTTCTTGACAAACACAAACTACATGATAATAAGGGAAGAAATTGCCTGTTAAAAAAAATCTCCATTTGTTAAGTAATAGCAAAAAAAGTAATCAAAATCTTGAAAAAAAGCTACTTTAACTATTGAAGAGTAGAAGACTTGAACGACCTTGCCAGAAAAGTTGTTCTCCAGTTCAGTTTCAGTTGCTTGCTGTACAAATTGAGCAAGTCATACAGTTTATGAGAATTTTACTGATTCAGGGCCTATAGCTGCTCAGTAACCCCCTGTTGCTTGCCTTACAGCAGCAAAAGAACACTATTTTCAAAGGACACACTTGCTTCTAAGACTGAGATTACTTCAGTCAGAAAGCATAGTATCAATTACTACAAAGCATAACTAAGATCAGTCACCTTGCAAAAAGAAAATTCTAATCGCAAGGTGTTTGATATTGATGTTCAGAACAAGTTCAGTAACTTTCATTGCTTTTTTTGTCAGCTGAATGTTCTACCAAGATCTTGCTCACATGCAGAGTAGAGAATAATGGGACCTCTACACCTTTCAGAAATTAATCTCAGATTCAAATCTAATACAGAAGCTGCTGTACCAAAAGGAGGGATTACACTCTGGCCAGAATCTATGAACCTCCAGCCTCATTCTCCTGCTCTGGCATCTGAGTTTCATACACACAGCTACCTCCTTTCAGAGCTCTACAAACAAGGGCTCAATCCTGTCCCTTCAATCCTACCTACTTTTTTCCCCCCCGTTGCTCCTGCCACTCTCCCTCCCCTGCCCCTGACAACTGATTAACAAAGTCTGTTTGCACAAAGGAGCTCATCCTAGAACTGTAGTAAGTGCCGCCACAAGCAGTTGTTTACTGCTTTCACACACAACTGAATTCCAGTCTAGGAACCCTGAGGTGACAGCTTCTTACACTGCAGGACATTTCTAATAATATCGTGTAGAACAAAAAAGGATACATGTGAACTCCAAGTTCTCCCCCACCTTCTGCAACAGTCTCTATTATCTTCTTCATTACTTCTGCATGCCTGAAAAACAGAGCAGAAACAGTGGAACTATTTTAAGCAAAAAGTAACTCCCTCTTCATCTCAGTAAGATTAGGTTTTGTGCCTATTAAATGGTTTTGGACTGTTCATTTCAGAAGCAAGAGGAAACTATCAGTTTATTGAGGAAAAGAATCGCAACAATAACTGAAAGTTTAATATTAAAGTGATGAATGCAACATTATTTGCCAGCTCCTTACATTCACAAGACAAGCAAAAACTGTTCTGTGCTACAGTGTAGACTGAGTGCCAGAATGACAGTCAATACATATTGCTTGTCACTAGTGCAATTTTTAATTGCTAAATGCCAAAGAAGCCACCAGGTAAGACCCCAGAAGGTAATCCTCACCAGCAACAAGACACCCGAAGTTCCCAGATGACCCATGAAGAAGATGCCCAGAAATTGCTGCAACTTTTTTAGCTGCCTCCGCTGCACTCTTCAATTTGCAGAACGTAAGAGGTATCAAACACTTAAACAATTCATAGTTTCCTAGGAAAGTCAGGCCAAACCAAGCCTGCGTGAATTCAGAACTGTTGCTCTGGTACTGACAAGGTATGGAAACTTTCTCTGGCAGTAACTTGGGTTCTATGGCAGATCAACAGTTTCTAAGCCAGCTTCTTCTCTCTCGTGACTCTGTTATTGTAAAGCCTTACAGGGGAGGACAAACATATCCTCAGGTCACTGTGTTTTGATATTAAGTCATCAGTGACCTACCAGACCTACTACAAACCACAAAAACATTTATGTACAAAGCTGATTGTGGGAATAAAACATAGAAGCACAGAACAGCTAAGTTTGGAAGAGACTGGTTATTATCTAGTCCAACTCTGAGCAGTAAACTAGAACAGACTGCCCAGGACCTTGTCTGGTCTGGTTTTGAATATCTCCAACGATGAAGACTTCAAATCTTTTAATGACCAATTACAATTCAGAAGTAATGATCTTGTGTTCAGGACAGTTCTTATACCACATAAACCAGGGGATGAACTACATACCAAATCAGACTGGATAACTACTGTGTGATTAATTGATGTTTTATTTATATATTTTTAACACAAACTCATCTGTATAACTCATCTTAATTTTATCTATACTTCAGCTTTGTTTTAAATTCATGATTCTGTAGGCAATCTTTATCAGTGACATCATACAGGGCTATGGACGTTCACCTACACAACACTGCAAGCTATTTAACAGCAGTACTTGAAAATACCTGTCCTGAAACAACCTATGTGCCTATTGAGAACAAGAGAGAGTGGTAAGCAGAGTTTGCATGACTTTCTGATACTATTATGCAAATCTAAATAGCTGACCAGTAACTGGCATTTAGTAGTTACCTCCAAAGTTAATCATGCTGCCAGCCACTGCAAACACAAGGAAGGAAGCTGTTGCAAAGTTACCAAGACATACTGTAAACAGGAACACGCAAGTCTGGGGAAATACTAAAGGTCAGCATTTGTCATTTGCTGTGCTGTTGTTGGTCTTTGCAAATCAGCTAACCCTCACAGTTGATTCCAATTCTGGATCCTCACGATGCCCCTGCGGAACACATGCCATATCGGGTGCCAAGGCCTGTTGCTTCTATATAGGAACCCGGCCACTGTTGAAACTTAAGCTTTGATGACATCCATAATGGTGGACTATTTTTTGTACTGGCACAGAATACAGGTCACCCCTACAGATACTAGAAGTCTTTAACAGGATACTGGCTCAACTTCATGCACCTTAGTCACATTTGCTCTTTTCTGTTTTCTAAGGACTAGTTAGGTATCTGGAATTCCATAATGGCCACAGTAATGGTCATTTTTACTGTCATACAGTTACTCATGAAAAGCTTTTCAGGTGCTTTATAAACTTTCAAAAGTTTGTTTCCTGTTTTCAGTTTCCATCTGTAAGTAAATTTTGAGGAATTAATATGAAGTATGTATACCCAACAATGGAAAGAAATAAGATAACTGGAAGAAATGTCATCTGAAATATCCTGCTATCTAGAAATCTCTTTTGTGTTTTTTTTATTTTACTTCTGAATAAAAGTCCTGCAGAAATAACTCTTAACTCCAGATGACTAAATACACTACATGCTCACCAATGCTTGTTCCAGGACCTGTTTGTAGATCACCTGAGCTACGAACTAGATCAGACATTTAAAACATCTACTAAAGTCATCTAATTTACTTTCTGGTATATCAGCTGACTCTTGAGGTGGTTCATGTAATATAAATGAGTTACTATTCATATTCCAAACCAGAAATACTGCTGTTCCTATTGAAAATAAATTGAAATATACAGAGTTAAACCCATACATTAAGGGGTTAAAAATAAGTTGAAAGAAGTACATTGCTTAGATGACCCTTTAAGCCCTCATTAGGAATGTTCACCTTCCAGCTGAAGAACCCCTCTTCTGCTTTGCAATTAACCAAGCAAGCTCTCAGTCAAAATATTTGTTATTAACTTCGCATTGGAATTCAGCTGACATACTGACATTGTCTGAATTATCAGTGGGAAGGGAAATATATATAATCAGAAAGTAAAAGGAAAAAGTAAAAGCCTTCCTGACATATGGGGAAAAAACCCCCAACACCAGAAATTATTTGTTCCCTGCCCCCTTGCAGTTAATAGACATAAAAGGCCTTCCACAGGACTTTCAGTGTAGTGGACAACAACTATAAGCTTCCATGAAAGAGGCTAAAATGCAAGACTTTTTAGAACTGTGTACTGTAAAAAAAAAAAAAGAAAAACTTTGAATAAGGTTCAGTGTCTGTAAGTGCTCACACACAACGAGACAGCTGTGGAAAACCCCACAAATGTCATCAGTACAAGAAACGTTCAGAATCTGCAATAGTCAAGTTAAACTTAAGATCTACAATTCCCTGATACTTGTAGTTGTCTCTAGTCACTTCCCCACAGACATTTAGAGCAGATAAGAAGAAAAAAAGTTCAGAAGCCTATCACCATTTATTTTGAAATAGAGAAAAACAAGCCCTTGGAACTAGTGCAAATAATTCAGATCTCATTGTAAATGTGTTTAGCAGTTAACTCATTTGATAGTTCTTTCATAACACCCACATAGAAAAGTTGAGAACTGCGATTAAATCCGTTTGCAGCAATTAATGAGGAAGTTGACTATGTTCCTCCCAGTAATATAAAAATGCTGACAAGAGATACAACTTACAGCACAGCTGCAAGATGAACAGTTTCAACTAAATACTAAAAATAGAAGCAATCTCAAGCAGCTGACAGAGGCACCCAACTGCCATTTCTTTCCTTTCTCTGATGCATGACGTAAGGATACACACATCACAAGAAAGAGCCAAGTAAGTTTAGGAACATCCAAACACGTTATGTTACCCAATTTTTGTAATGTGTAGGGAAGCAACAGCAGCAGAGCTAGCTGAACATTGGTACTTCCTAGCTAAAATAAAAACAAACCAACATTTTCAGCTATTATCGTTCACCTCAGAAGCCCAGACCTTCTTAACTGTTAGCCTTACCAATTCAAGAAAACAGAATAGTTCACCTTGCAGAGTAAGAGAACATACTTGAAACCTCCATTTTAGATACGCTGTTAGCCTCTTTCCTCACAGTCTCAAGATGACGTTCTCAAACCTTTCTGTCGTTAAGCAGTTGCCAGTCAACTAGATTGCTTTTTTAAGAAGGACTAGACAGTTTTCTCCACATTTAAGACTACTGACAAATCTGTCTCCCTGCAATATCAATCATCTCTTTCACGCTTAAAAAGACTAATTGGAACAAGTCTCATGATGCTGACAATTTCCTCAAGTGTAGATGTGGATTACATAACAAAGGCACTGGCACGTCACTAGCTTCAGAGGAAGAAGTGAAAACATGCAGAATTTGTTTTCATAAACTCTGGCTTTTGAGTTAAGAGCTCTCATCCATGAAGGCTCTCGATTCAAATTCACTGACTAGCCTTAACTTGGTTCTTAGTCTGCAAAAGTGATTGCAAAATTAAGCAGATTACATTGCAGCCACAGCCCAGTATAAAACCCTGTGGCAGTGTGCCACCACTCCTCCTCCACATCACCCCTGCCTAAGCCATAACCACCAGTGGGGGTTGTAATGGCTGCACCCAACTTACTCTGGACTTTGGGGGATGGATGGCTACATGGTAGCCAAGGGCTGTCTGGAACAGTGACCCAGATGTCTTGCTGGTATGCAAATATGACTATAAGTCAATCATCTTACTTCATAAATAGTGGACAGGCCAGGGCCCACTGAACTTTCCAGCAGGGCAGTGGGCTGCATGTCAGGCTCTCCCCTTGAGTAGGGACAGCTCTCAGGGTTGCTCCTCCAGGTTGGGAGATTCCTTGCTGCAATAGGTTCTCAGTAAGTGAATAATAGCTTGCTAAACTTTGAAATCTTAACTAAGTGATGTAAAGGATTGATTGTGCATATATAATCCTTTAGACATAAACTGTTGACCAAGTCTGGGACCAGGAATGGATCCAGCTGCACCTAGACTCCTCTCTGCAAAGGAGTTTAGAAAGTAAGTAATGTCTCACTATGCATTCAATCCCCATTATCTCATTGTAGTCAACATGAAATGATTCATTTCTTCTAGTGAAGTTAGGTTAGTCATGTATCTGTAACTGTATCAGTGACTGTGCCCTTGAAGGAGAACTACAAGCCTGATAAGGGGAACATTCTACCCCAGGAGGGGCCAAGAGCCAGTTAATTGCCACAAAGACAATAAATCATCAGAACAAGACTGTAACTAGGGGAGATCACAACTACTGACTCAGTTCAGGACTAAAGGACTCACACTCCCTACCTCCCTCAGACACATGCAGTAAATTAAAAATACACTGTAACTTTAAACCGAAACGAGAGATATATAGACCGATAGAAAGCTGCTATGCATAACTAATTACCAGTGGTATCTTTCAGGTAGAGTTTGGAAAATGCATATGTATAACTAGAATGTATAAATATTATTCTTGTTCTTCTGAGTTTTGGGCTTGCTTTGTGGAATACTACCTAGCCTCCAGCTTTGCACAAATCTGTAATAAATAAATACCTTGACTATGTGTGTCAATTGGCTCTTGCACACTGGATGAACGACTCCACTTTTTGGATTACACAAGGGGGTCCTTTCTGAAGCTCATGACTTGACAGGAGGGTGTCCCTGACAGTTTTGGCTGACCCTGTCCTCTATGCAGTACATAATCCAGTGTACCTTGCCACTGACTCTTGTTAAACCACAGTCGCATTTACCACTTGTTATATCAATAAAGTATATTGTTGCATCTCTCAGAGTGAAGTGCATGATTCCATTCATGACAAACCCACAGGTCCACCTAGTCAATGAGGGCTGTCATGCCCAAACATCTGGTCATCTTTGTTTCTTTTGAGAGTGCCCTCCCAGCCTGCATCCATCAACAGGAGCTTTTTCCCAACCAATTTATGAGCAGGGCTTCCAGCAATCACTAAATAAAGCCTTGGCTTTAGGCTTTTTCCCCTCCTTTTCTTCTATTAATCATCTTCCTAGTCAGTCTGTTAAGTCTTTCTACATTCATTCCACCTGACACTCCTTCAAAAACACTAGTTGCAAAAAAAGGTACATACACTTTTTTGTCCAAATCCCTGCAGGCAGCAAACAATAAGGCAGTCAAAGTCACTAACAGGTTGACCTGTTAAGACTGATACGTTCATATAAGATACAAGGATACCTTACGGGATCAAACCAAAGGTCTGCCTCGTCCTGTTTATTATCTTATAGTAGTACATGCTCAAGAAAGAGGCTAGAGCAAGCACCTAGTAATGCTTCCTCCAAAGTACTACTAGTTTCCAGCAGTATGCAACCCAGGGACTTTCTCATTCTGAAGCATTCTAATAACTTCACTTTTAACAAGTCTTTGACAATTTTGTTTTAACATCATATTGCTTAAATACTTCATTAGGTGCTGTGTGAAGAGTTTAATCCTTTTTCTGGCTTTGGATACACCAGCAGTGAGTAGCATTCAATGTCACCAGTTTTACTATCAGAAAAAATGGAACACGTATTACTTCACCTTCTGTGGCATTCATAATAAAGGTCACTGAAATCATAAGTCCCTCTTCAGCTGCCTTTTCCAAGGCTGAAGGGTCCCAGGTTATTCAATCATCTCTTATGGGAAAGAGCTTCATAACCTCAGTTATCCTGGCCAACTCCTCTGTATCTTTTCCAGTTTTAGTCTTCTTTCATCTCATGGACTACAGAACAGATGACCAAAGCTGTACTGCAGTATTCAACATGTGGGCGGTCCCACAGATTAACAGAGGCCTTATGCTGTTTTCTGTTCTATTTTTTATTCTTAAGTTATAAGTTCTGCTTCCTGTACTAGTCAAGCACTGAGACTGACATTTTCACAGGTCTATTGTGTTAGTCTAGACTTAAACTGAGGATTTAAAAACCAACAATAAAATTTACCACTTTAAACTTTTCTACAAGACAGCTAAATTTGGGGGAAAAGCTATTTCCCGGTTGTACAGTGGTTTCTCTGCTAAATATTGTCCAGATATAAGCCTGACTGCTTGGTGAAAGCAAAGACCATTGTAAAGCAGTAGTTCAAGAACTATGAACTGGAAGAAGCGTGAGACACAGATTTACAAAGCCCATGAATATACATCTTTATAGTAAGATCAAAAGTAGCCATAAACTACTTTGTGCAAAGCTCCCTTGCACCGTTCCCAAGATTATGATCTTATGATGAAATAATTCCTAAACCAGAAATGAAGAATGTTTTGAGTCTGCAAAAAATACCATAAGTTTGTCAACAACAAGCTGATTATTTGACACCTCAGCTAGTGACATGGATCCCAGAAGTGTTTAAGTCAAAAGAAATCATAAGATTTAAAGGGGCAATCTGGACTTTTCGGTTTTGTTTTTTTTTTTAAACATATGCAAAACTGAAAAGGATGTCTCATTTTTAAAATGAGATAAAAGCCCAAACTCATATCTTTATGAACTTCATACTATCAAGAAGCTGAGGAATTACACTGTTTAAGATATTGGCTCTGTATCACTAAGACACCCTAAAGGATGTTAGGGTTTACATCTAAGATGAAAGGCACCTTTCAAAGACCTAGAAAAAGTATCTGTGCAGCTAGCCGAACTACAGACTCCCTAGGTTTTGGGTGAGCAATGTGGAAAATGCAACAGAAAAGACCCTAAAAACCACAAGTGTGTTTTGCACTTGTTTCCACCAATATTTCAGTGTGGCAGTTAGAGGACCTCTATTCATCAGTGCAAAATTTCAAGGACTTCTGGACAAGCAGAAGGGAGTAGTTACTACAAAATAGGAAAGAGTTATTTCATGTTCAAATAGCACTTTCTGCTCTCAAAGTGTACATTATACTTTTACCCTCCCCCCAAAAACCCCAGCAAATTAGAGTACAGGAGAACCTTCTTTTATATAAAAGTTCTAGTAGTCTGCCATCTTCTGGAGTCCTTAGGAAAGTGGAGGAAAAGTAAACAGCAGAGAGAAGACAGCTCTAACTGCAGAATACACCTGTGGCAGTGAGCACTGGAATGACTTCAGAGAATCACCAATACCTTCCTTTCATACTGCCTCAGAAGCTAACAGGCCACTATGGCAGTCAATTGTGGAAATACGTGCAGAAAACCCAAACCAAATCCTTAAAAAGACCAGTGAAGTGCCTTGTATCTGCATGCTGAATCAGACCAGGAACACTTACCTGCATGGATGAACTGAGCACATAGGAGGTGGAGGAAGATGAGGATGGTTTTCAATGGTCACTGTTTTCTTAACGTGATCTTGGCTAATATCTTCATACATATGCTCTACTGTTAAAGGCTGCCGTTGCTATACAGGAAAAAGGAACATGAAACAAAAGCATTACTAACAAAGAATTTTTTTGTTCCTTCTCAGCAATTTTAGCATCATTAACAGATGAAACACCATAAATTACAAGCATCTCAGATACAACAGTTCTGAAGGCACACTGAAAGAACCAAGTGTGTTAAAATCCATATGGTGTAGAAACAGAACTGCACAAATTTTTGTTTTTAATATACAGGTGAATGCTAAAGTCAATATATTTGAGAACCATCTCGGTTCCCATCTAGGTATTTGAGCTGTAAGCCCTAACCAACTTTAGTTCGAGAAACTTATTCATTAAAGGAAAGAGTGATTTATCTAATCCTCTCCCTCTGACGATCATGAAAACACATACCTGCTTACTTGACTAAGTTTACTGGGGTTATTACTAGCTCTACAGCGCTAATAGAAACTCAAATGACAGAGCATGATTCGCTTCCTTCTGAATGTGCTCAGTCACCAAGTACAATTTTCAGTGAAATTGTTCCCACTTCCTGCAAGTACCATAAGTCCTATCTGCAACCCTGACTCTGTAACTGTCTTCTCACCATTTTTTCCTTTAAATTACTACTGCAAATAAACAACAAAATAGCCTTGCTATTTGACATGGTGAGTCTAATTTCACAGAAGTGGGGAAAAAAACCAACATAGCTATACCTCATCGTATCCAAATAACCAGAGCCTTGGAGTTTGGTAGTATTTGTCGTAAGTGATGTAGAGGTCATAAGTTCTAGTCTGTAGAATAGCATCTTCCCCTGCAACATCAACTTTAGCTTTGTTAGCTTCTACAATCTGTCTTGTGTCAAGCGTTGCCTGGTTCAAGGAAATAATGACAACATTAGTATAGTCTCGTTTGGGTTCCCTCCTTTCCCATCGTAAGTAGTTATGTAAAGCTGTAAAACTTAAATTAATGTTCTTAAGTGAGCATTAAAAAAACATAGGCTTTTGTTTATAACTCTAAATTAGGAATATCAGTTTCCCTCCCAACAAGTGGGTTTGGGTTTTATTTTTGGCAGTTTTTTATTTTTTAAAAAAGATCCGACTTCTTAAGGAAGCATGCAACTACATTGTCACATGCTCCTCCCTTCTTTCACCAATAACTTTTGAACCCAACAGACAATTCAGAAGGCTGGTGCCTCAGTTCATGCAGGTTCATGAAGACCTTAGAGTACCACAAATAACTTTTTTCTCTCATGACAGTCTGGTGCATCAGTATAATCTATTGAACCTATAAGCCAGTCATCTCCTCATGTAAGCCTCAAGAACAACCACTGCATTTTTTACCTCTTGTGAATACAGCACTGTGTGTAAGCAGAGCAAAAAGGATCAGCAAAAACTAGGAAAATTACTGTGATCAAAATCTTTGAGGACCTAAGAGTTAAGGTTACTGCAGTAGGTTGGCAGGACACAAATCCATAGGGTACCAGGCTCAGTAATCCCACTGCTTATAACAAGCTTGTTGTGTCATCCATTTGTTACCATTATTTTTACTTTGCATGTGCTCATATTGGTGATAAGCATTGTAACAGACAAGACAGAGAACTCTTCACTCACATCATCTGTCTCCAATAGCCCACTTTCTTCATACTCTGAAAAGAAGACCCATAAAATTCTATGTTCAGCTTGTAGCTAGTCATCGTATTTCTCATTCATAAACAACTCCTTTAAAACAATCTAGATGTATCTAAAGGTATTTTATTCAAGTAGACTTCCCAATCCCCAAACCAGACTAAACCTTTTTAATACAAATTTGACCAAGACTAGGGCAACTACATGACGAGCAATCCTTAAGTGGTTTTAAGCAGGCAGATTGAGTTTAAGAGTAGGTATAAAGCCGGAAGGAAGCTGTGCTAAATCCCTGATTTATACTTGCTCGGATCTGTTCCGCTACTCAAATTAATTTCCCAGTCACTAACATTCACGCAGGTTTTGGCACAAAAGTTAAAGTAAACATGCATAACTAAGACCATACAAAAGATGATAAAGAACATGTGCCTGTTGAATTTTTCAGCATGCATCCCATGAAAAGACAGTAGTGCTTTCTTAGAGTGTACTACGTTAGTTAAAGGCCTGAAATAAAGCACATCCCACCCAATTCAAGGAAATACCTTCCATGTCTGCAGCTTCTCCTTCATCTTCCTCATCATCATCTTCACAAGATGCTGAGCATTCTGGTATTTTTATATTATCCTTTAGAAGTTAAATTGAAAGCACTGCTTTAAAGATTGCTGCATCTACACAGCCTAACAGTCCAGTCAATACACACAGTGAACCAGAAAAGTAATTTCTGCAATATTAAGAAGGACTATACTTAATTCAAATATCTGCTTATTAACCTATCTTAGTTTCAAAGTCCTAGCATGACATTAAAAACCCATAAAAAATTAAAAGATTTGTCTTTGTAATCTGCAATGATTTAATATCTAAGTAAAGAAGAATAAACATGGTGTTAAACAGCCTATAACTTGTCTTCAAAAAGCCCACCTATCTCAAATGAAAGGCAATGACTAAACAGCTATGACTAAACATGCAGGTTAAGATTTTGTATGTCCTAAGCCACAGCTAACTATGCAGGAGTTATCATAGAATCACAGAATATCTCAAGTTGGAAGGGACCCATAAGGACAATCGAGTCCAGCTCCCTGCTTCTTGCAGGACTACGTGAAACCAAATTATATGACTAAAAGCATCATCCAGTTCCATAAACTAAAAGCGTCATCCAGTTCCATAATTGTTTTTAAAATACAAGAGTACCAAAAGATTATCATTTTTTGATATCATTGTCTGAGGAAGCACAGTCCAACAGAAATGAATATGGCATAAGCCCTCAGCCAACTTTTTCTTCTGGGCATTGTTGGCTCACACTTAGCATTTGAACCTAACAGACAACCCCAGTGAAATTCAGAAGAGGGAGGTCTCGATTTATGCAGGTTTCATGAAAACTTTAGGAAAATACACCAAATAATGACTACAATTAGAAACTGCTTTAATTGTAAGCATCAGGTGGCTGGTTTCCTCATTTTAAAAAAAAAAAAAAAAAAAAAAAAGACCAAAACCAGTAAGAAACTAAGTTGTGAAGTGCTTTGGCAAACAGAACATTAGCAGAGAAAGACCTGACCTTCTGGATTGGACTTGTGGTCCAAGAAATAAAGTACTGCACAACAAGCAAATTTTTCTACTTACAATATATTAGAAGTGAAATCCAATTCATAACACACAACAGCAGTTACGAATCACAATAACATTCTACAATATTGTGTTTTGCAGAAATAGTGATCACCTCTAGTTATTCCTCAGAGTGTTTCTTCCGCTATTATGTTACTGACTTGTGAAAAAGTAGTATATTTACTATGTTCAGCACTGTCTGACTTGAAACACACGTACTTCACGGTTCATTGTATGAACAGCATTTTGAGCTGTTTACAACTGTGCAGTCGCGTGCAGCAGCCCATTCTTCCCCCACATTTTTAGAATCGAAAGCTTTCTGCTTGGATGTTTTAACAAACTCTTGTAGCACACAGACAGAACTCCACTTTAACAACCAACTCATCTTTAAAAGTATTTTGTGTCTCTGACTTTCTCTGCATTTCTTAAACACGTTAGCTAACACAATTCCAGTTCAGGTACTTTCAACTGTTCTCAGTTTCCTGAAGACATAAGTTTTGGATTTGGTTCCTGCTGCAGAGTGACTTTTTGGAAATGTGCAGAAACTGATGACTCTGTAAGATAGATACACTTAAACTGTTTTAGGACTTCTAAATTTGAGGGCACAAGCCAGTCATACAGGACCAAATGTGTTTAAATCCTGCTTGCAGTAGTTAAAGATTACAAAGAAATACTTTACATCCCTACATTATTTTTCCATATAAAAATTTCTTTACACTTGATTTCCAAACATTAGTTTCTTGAGACACAAAGGTGCAGTATCACTGTAAATAGAACTTCATTTTCAGTTTGTAGAAGTTTGGCACAAGAGCACACTGGCTAAAAACATTCCAAAAAGAACACTGCCTCAGTAAACACACAGTAATATGGGGGTGCATGTGCTTAGACTAATATCATGGACACTGAAGGTCAAGGTATATATGCAACACACCTAGTGATAAAGTATATTTTAATCTTTCACAGGCAGTACTAGGTTACTGCAGGTAAGATTTCTGCTACCTTTAGGTCCTGTAATAAAGCAAAAGGAAAATTTAGGAACAAGTACCTTATTGTCTAGCGTGATCTCCTTAACTGCTTCTGTTGCACCCACTATACCTGTCAATCGAACAAGAAGTTTGTATTAAAAAAGCTTGTTTCTTTGTTACAGAATAGTACAGAAAGAGGTTGCAAAGATTCCAGAAAGCAGCATGTGACCTTTCCAAGTTACACCTCACAATAATTTTGATATTTGAAGGACTGTTTATTTGGTATTGGTAGCATGCTTGGTGCTGGACATCCATAAATAAACCATACTAGTAACATGGAACACCACAGCACAGCTCTTGCACATCATTCAAATTTTGTCGATGGAACACTGCAAAGTAATTTGGATTTTTATTTTCAGGAATTTTTGCATAAAAGTGAGTTCAGGATAGGCATTCACATCACAATAATGGAACTCCACTTCATAAGCAAGGCATGCATTTATGAGTATTTCTGAGTATCTTGAAAGCAAGGTGTTCGTGACAAAACATAATGTAGCAGAACACTCAATGCTTTTAGCTGAGAGAAAGTGGGGGTAAAAACCATCCCAAATCAGTGTAGTATCAATTCCTGAGTTCCTCCCTGTTAGCTTTCTAGTTTTACTGCAGCTCTCACCCAGTACTCTTTGGGATACATGACAAGATTCTGCTTTGACACAGTTCAACTGAAAAGAAGTTACATTATTATGGAGAACAGACCTGAAATCAAGTAACTGCTCATCAGAAATAAATGTTTAAAGAAAAGGAATGCCAGTTGAACGTTCCTTGAAAACAATGCATTTCTAGTGGCTGTGTGATCATTTACATACATTTTTTCCTACCAGAAAAAGTGGTGTGATAAAGGACATCTATACAGATGGGGGGAAACGGATGGGTTTTTTAATCTCCTTTAACAGTGTTTGGAGACTTGGCTAAGGTCTAGTCAGTGTTACAGTTGTGCTACCACAGCACAGTGCCAAAACCAGTCAACCCTAAAAAAGAAAAACTTGGCAGAGGAGTCATCTACAGCAGGGAGGGAGAATGCATCCTTAACCTTAATTCAGAGATTAACACAAAGCTATGTCAAATGATTTCTTTGGTGTGTGGTGTTCGCTTATGAACTTTGATACATTGAAGAATTGTCCGTGATGAAAAATGTACATCTATAGAAACAAAAGGCATCTTTTCCCACCCTTTTTCTCCCCAGCTTGGCTGAACTATTTAAACAACTTCTTCCACATCACAGCAAAAAATTTACTCCAAAGAAAGTAAAAACTGCATGGAGTACCTTCTAGGTTTGAAAACGGTGGGGAAAACATCATTGAAAGACAGAATTTTATCAACTCATGATAGAACATCAAGAAACAGACTAAAACTAATAAAATTGCCAACTTTTGGAGAAGAACATAAAGATGTATAAGAGGTTGTGCTAGAAAAGCTAATGAGACAGATTCGTGTTAGCAGCAATTTTTAGACTCCTTTATGAACACAAGCTCATCTGAGGACTTAGTGTAAAAAAGGATCATCACCCACACTCACCTCTGTATTTAACAATATTTTCTTTCTTTTTAGTGCCTCTCTGCTTCCCCCAGTGATCTCAGATACTAAGATAATAGCTCTTTTCTAATGATTCCCCCACTTTTAGCTCAATCCAACAATTCAACAGAATGGGAAACACCAAAATAAGTCTGCTGAGGTCATCATTAAGATAAAGATCTCAACCTGCTTCATATGCAATCTACTAAAAAAGAGAATTTTGCATATTCTTCAAATAAGTAATTTAAACCAGCATTCTCTTCACAGGATCTCCCTACTAAGGAATGACCCACTACACAGCTCATTTTTAAAATAGCTTCCTAGAACTTCAATACAAGAATACTGAAATAATTTGTTGTCAACACCTCTAAAAAGTAGCCTGTTTCAGGCATATACAGCCATACAGTGAAACACCTGAGCAGTCATGTACCACTCAAGTGGGTAACTGGCAACATAACCTATTTTTTCCAGATCAGATACCAGTACACAGCCATCTACACAAGAAAGATTTTACTTTCTAAGAGTGGATACTGAAAATCTTTCAGATTACCAAATGCAAAGGCTGAAGTAAGACTCTGAATACCTGCATTGTGAAAAGTGTCTACCCATCCCCCATCACCATCATCTTCTTCTATAATTGCTTCCTGCTCATCTGAGTATTCCATCTGCTTACACCTTTTGTAGCACGGCACTGCAAAAAATTGCAAAACAAAATGAATGCAGTCATTCCTATATAAAACCAGACTGGAGCAAGAAATTATCCTACAAGACCTTCTGAAATGTGGTAGTCTCACATATCCTTATTTAAGGAATCCTAAAGCTGTATTTTAAATGCAAAAGCATGAACTTAAAAAACCGTTGATGTGCTGTACCAGACAGTTTATTTCATGTACAGTACATCACTCGCAGTGGCCTTAAAAGCTCATTCTTCCATTACCCATTAAAGCACTTTCATCCAAACTCTTAAGGATTAGAAAAGAATTACCTTCTCATTTGCTAACAACTGGAGACAACCTATCAGTTTTCTTCACATTGCTCAACAACTTTTAGTTTAAGTACAACTTTGCCTGGATTAGTATCTGTTTACTGAACTGATTTGCCTTTAGAATTCTGCTAAAAGTTTGCATCAGCCATTTATGTGATATATTAGGTACTTTTAATTACAAATGAACACCTAGAAGTTTAGAAGAGGTTAGAATTAATATGTTATTTAGAATCATTTCAAGTCATGTGCACTACAGAGCCATGTACATTTATACAAATTTTTCAAAAAATAGTCAAAGAAAGAATGCAGACCTGATTAAGGCAAAACAAACATTTTCCAACATCGTAAACAACGACTATGTAAAAAATGCTCCTTTTCTACTAGTGTGGAGAAAAGAAAACCAGCTGCATGAAGTGCAGAATTTGTAAATTACTCTTAGACCTTTCATAAAGGGAGGAGAGCGGTGTGAAAGTGACAGTGAAGAGAAGTTCTCCAAAGACTTCCAAAATGAGGTTTGTAGGATGGTTACCGGCCTCACCCATAGCCCACAACTTTTTACTCAGGTGGTAGCGCCAACGCATCACTATCAGCAGGAAACACATTATTTTGAAATGTGATCTAGAAGGATCAGAGCAATGAGGGACCCTGGAAGTGGGGGGACAACAGAAACAAAGTAGAACACTTGGACATCCATCCATGAGGACCATCTTAGGAAAGTCTGTCCAACACTACTGTAAGCATTTTCACGATAGTGCACTGCAAGACTCCAAAAGCCAGCAAGTGAAATCCAAGTATAATGTACAACCCACTGCAGCTAAAAATCTCCTCAAGCTGTTCTTAGTACTAAAGGTTCATCCGATGGCATTATCTTTGACACATTTTGATACAAGATCTTTTGAGAAAATTACTTCCCCATGGTGTGTCAAGATGTTAGCCTTTTCACCCATTAAAAACGCAGTCACCACAAGTATTATATATACACAACCATGAAGCTGATCAAAATTTTATTTAAAATTTTATTTTATATTATTGTTATTGACGGGGATAGTGACATTAATTACATATCTGAACTAGAAGTATCAGTGTCACCTTGCAAGACATTTCTGAAACACTTCAATAGCCTGGGTTTTCCAAAAGAAAGAGCAAAATAAATATATTTTCCTTTCTGACACTGAATATGAGTTGAAGGACAGGAGAAAGGAAGGACAGACAAGGAGGTTTATAATATTTAAGCTTCATTTCTACCTCATCAAGGCAAGCTGTATTATGAGTATAAAGCCCTGGTAACAACTGGTCTAAGGAAAAGATTTTAGATGTGCAGGAAAAACTTTTTTAATATCGCAAAGCCAAGACAGGCAAAGCACAAGATATTTGCTTCCCCTGTCAATACAATCAGTAGAGTTGATAGCACAGCCAACCATGCTATCAGTCCTAAGAACACTTATATTTAAACTTCAGCCTTACCATTTTTAGTTACCAAAAACTGTTTGTCTGTTGGCAGATAAGCCTTGACTTTTAGTTCTTCTCCTGAAGCCCTGTAAAATGAAGCGCACCACAAAAGGTTGAGAATTTGATGACCTGCAAACAAAAGAACCCTTGTATTTTCAGTGTATATCAGGAACATTTTACATACTTGACCAGTTTTCAGAATCCATTTGCTATGACTTTACTCTTCCCTATACAAAGACTTTGATATAGGTATGGGGTCAGAAAGGTGGGCCATCCCTAAACTATGGAGTCTGGGATCGAAGCTATTTTCTGCTTCAAAAACTACTTTCACTTTGAGATGGCTAAGCAAAGATGGAATAACAGAACAATCTAGCCTATATGAAACTTTGTAGGATCAGCAACAACATAGTCCCAAATGTCTGAAGAAAGCAACTTCAGAAAAAGCAAGAAATAGACCTCTATAAATATAAAACCTGCCCATAGTCACTAGAGCTCAAGTAATCTTTGCCAAGTTCACGTTACTCAAGCATTTGCTTTCACCTTCAGTGGTTTTTGATTTGAAAAAAAGAGTAATATTCCAAATAGCCTGTTCCAAACTGCTGGCACATAGACCAGACTCAACATGTTTTCTCTGAAGGAGACAGTAGAAGGGCAAGAAACAATGACTCAAGCATAATAACTCCTCCTTCAGCAATTCATGGCCCAGTATAGAGCCAAGAACCTTGATGACACCAACTGCACAGGCAATGCCCATCTAGGCACTAACTGATTAGTTTTATAATGCAAGACACCAGTAAAACATGAGTAAGCACCTTATTTGCACCCTTATTGTACATGAAAGATAAAGAATTTCCAAGGGCCAGCACTGCACAAAGTGATCTGATGTGGGCCAACTTGAACATACTTAACAAACGCTTGTCTAAAATACACCAATTACAACTACTTCCTATCAATTCCAGCTGCACACGGCCTTTGGCCTTTGCTTTTTCAATCACCAATCACCAAGGCAAGCGCAGGCACACATGCTGCTACTGCAGGTAGGCAATGAAAGCATCCACAGTATGCACCAGCTTATTTCCTTTAAAACCCTAGGAAAATGAACAAACAAAAAATCCCCAAACAAATCCTCATCTCAACTACTGCTACACAGAGTAGTAAGTCCTGCCTGACTTAAAGATACAAAGATAGGTTCATCATAAAAACAGCAGAAGTTCTACTGGAAGAGTCCATGGACTATTCTGAATGAGACAACTGTATAGTTGCATCCAATAGGAACACTTAAAGGCATAGCAAGGGATCCTAGCTTTCTATAGTTCTTTTGTTTTTACTTACCATTGCCAAGTAGGACAGTGGTGAACTAAGTGATCTCCAGCTGCGACAAACTGTTAAGACAGGAAAAAAACTACTGTTAAATACGGTATAAGGAAATAATTTCCATTTTTTCTCAATATTAGTGTTTCAGTTGCACATTCCTTTGAGAGATTAACTATGTAACTAAGAACTGTTTATATGACTGATGCTTTAACTCCATTTCTCAGCTAACCTTGAAAGCTCCAAGACTAAATCAACTTCACCTGAAGGAAATGCATACTAAGCACAACAGCAAATTCAGATAAAAGTTTAAAAAGCTGGTGTTACTACCAGTCTTGTAATAAGCAAAAAAGTTTCTAGAGCCAGTAACATTGTTTACTTTGTGATGAAGAAACTGTTTTTATTTGCCACTCTTCAAAGTTTAAGACAGACAATGAAGAGCTTAATGTAAAAAAATATTTAATTCTCTTTCAGTGTTCAAAACAATCTTGCAGCAAGAAAAGTGTGACTGACAAATTCATTGAATCGGAGAGAAAACTGCAACAGAGGAATAAACAGTATACCTTTTAAGTAATGACCATCACTACAATAGTTCACCACTAATGTTAACTTAATATGATAACCAAGTACTTCGTACATTTAAAAAACCTATGTATAACTTTGTTCTGAAGAAATAGCTTTAAAAAATCTTCACTGTACTTGTTCTTAGTATCAGAGATAAAGGCTTTTATAAAATTACATCACTATTTCAAAGTGATATTGGAAAACTCATGCTAAACTTGTGTACAAACTCAAAACTCCACCCAGCAAAGTCTAACCCACTGGGCTTATTTTTTGTACACATAAATTGAGGAAGGCAAGCCTGCACTTAAGAAAAGTGATCTGTGTGGTCTTTGCACCAGTTACTTTTGTAAATGAGGTGCACATCAATTGGTACAGCTGCTTTCTTGTCTTAAAATGCCAGTTTATAACCACATACTTCCCAGCTGACCAAAAGCTGTTGTGATGTGACACAACAGGCTTGCAGTGCGTCAGCCATTTTCTCACCATGTCCTCCAAAGCGAGGCATATCAGCGTAGTGGAAAACTCCACAACATGCACTGCATATGGATTAACAGGTTTAATCTCTGCAGAAGTGCTTTCTTTCACCCGTTTTCCAACAGAAGTCTCTAGCAAAAGTGAAATCTTCACTTTAAGGAAAACAGCAATCCCTTCCAAAACATATGGAAATTTTAAAACTCATTAGCCTTTACATAATAAATAACACATGAAACTCCAGAATTATTTAAAGTTCACTGTTCAAGGAACTGGAACACTGTGGCACCAATGTTAAAATATATTATTAAAGGTGAAAAAAAATATCTTTGTGCGTACTTTGTGGGTCTAACAGATGCAAAAACCTAAAACAATACTTGAAATTTCATTTGCATTTTCTTCCACTTAGGTAGCAAAATTATTTAGCTGGTTTCACTTTCTATTTCTCAAGCACTAATGCTATCTCACACCTGAATCAATATTGCAGAAGTGGCAACAGAACAATTTCTACTTCTGGAAAAAATTATTTTTAAGATTTGCCTATGCTTTATATACGTAAAATTAAAACAGCTGTTATCTTTCTGAGGTACTAAGTATTAAGAACTCATGACAGGCAAGAATTTATTGCAATTAAATCAAATACACAGATATATGATAAGAGGGAGTAGGTGTTGAGTTTGATTAATGAGTCATCTTTAGCTTCATCACTAATTGATTCATCTTCAGAGGCAAGCCGCAGGAGCCCCACAAAGTCTATAAAACAGTCAGCATCTCAGACTAAAATACAGTTGAATTGAGATTCATTACCCTAGAAATCCAAACTCATTCAAAGATAACATCCTAACATCATTATCGATGACTTTCAACTCTTCTTTAGCAATCATTACTACATAAATACCAAAATCATCAGGAAAGAGGAAAGACTGTCAAAGGGACAATCAGCAGATCCATACTCCAGCCTCATCTAAATTTAACAAAATACTAATCTTGCTGTGTAATTGTTTCCCTTGACAACTGCTTTGAAGGATCCAATTTATTCATCCTATCAGCATCTAACTTTAAACAGAGAATACATACTATTCACACTCTTAAGTGTTTAAAATGGTGCAAACTCTTTAAAGGAACATAGTGTGGTTCTTGCTATGCTCAACAGAAAGTACCTTTTCTTTCAGTACTACTGCAAAGTTTTCTCCCATAAGTCAAGAAGGGATTAAGCATTAGTAGAACATTTGTCTAGACTTTCACTGTTGTATGTATTTTATACATAATTATAAACATATTATTACATAATATATAAACATTGATATACACACACACATCTATCTGTATGGTTATCAGAACAGCAGAACACGTCGCTAAGCCTGTTTTTCTGGGCAGTACTCTTCTGGATCATAGAAAGCATGAGTTCTTGCTTGCCACGCTACATAACAAAAAAAAATGCTAGGTACCAACATTAGGAAAAGTGCTTCTGTCCACATTATCTACCTGCATCAGTCATCATTTGTTCCATCTTTTTCCATCTCATCTTCACATTTGTGCATTCAGTCTCATTTTTCTTTCATTCTACCTAACAGTCTTAATATTGTTTTCTTATACCTCTGTAAAGTCAATGTATTTTCAGAACAGTAGCACTTTAATAACAGAAAAAGCAGAACAGGGAAGTCAAAACATCACTGCACAATCAGTGTTTCTACTATTCTAGAAAAAAATCTGTTTGTTTCTCTTTCCAGCAGACTCCTTAAAAACCTACAACTGCTTGGCAGCAATCCAAAATACAACCAGCCTGAAGCAGCCTATAGAGAAGAGGAGGGAAAAAATAATAATCACTGGATATTTGGTGTGGACAAGCATATGTAATAATTTAGCCAGAGCCTTGGAAGGGACCAAAAGAGAGGTAAGCAAAGACTGTTCCCAAGATACAAGTTCCCCTTTGAGTTGGTTATGGAAGAGACTTCTGAAATTGATATATTCCTGTTTTAGTCCTGAACTTCCCAGACAAAAAACAGAGCTATTGACCCAGCACGAGCTTCCTTACAAGCTTTTCATGGCATAATACAGGAAAAAAGCATTCCACATTCAGATGTCAAGTATCATCTCAAGAGGAATTCTGTTGATCTACTTCATCCGTAGAGTAAAAAGGTCATTTAGAACTTCCACTTTGTGGAAACTGTGCCAAGAAGCAATAATTAGCTGGCAAAGACATGAACCGTTTTGAGATTAACGTGGTCATTTTGAGTAAAATTTATCATTACTTTCAAAATATATTTCAAAGTTTCTAAATACTTACTTCTTCTGGTGTAATTACTCCAGTTTCTTTAAACTTGGACTCCTGCAATAAAGAAAGTTTAGAAATTTTGACAACTGCTGACAAATCAAAGTACCCCACTTTACTGGTAAGACAAACATCCACTCTGGTTTTGTCTTGGAACTAGCTCTGTCCACAGTGATCTGTGAATCTGCTTGGAGGCAACCTCTAGCAGGGCTGATAGGCAGCTTACTTCCATATCCTATAATGCAAGGCTCAGCAAAATTACTTGTTGCAGAATGTGGGGTATTATGAAAAAAGATCACAAAATAATTTTTTTGCTACAGCCAATTATATCAGTAATGAAGAAAAGATCCCTGGCACTCAGTGTTACATTTGCCAGTAAGCGACAAGTTGGAATTAGTGATTCTCACAGTCAGGACTTTGGGACTGGTTTAGGCACTGAACAGCACTGCAAGATGCTTTGCAGTTAAGAAAGGTCATGAAATGAATGACCAAACTGACTTTTGTCTGTAGTAGGAAAAGTTAAGTAGAAAGACTTTGTTTTTAACTTTTTTTTAATACTAATTTCTGTGCCTTTATTATGCATCCCATGGAAACAGTTTTGATTTTCTCATATCGTCACATTTTTTAATGGACGAGAGAATAGATGGCAAGCAGCAACATGATTTAGCTCTGCATGGAGAAATGAAGTACTTTGGCAATAAAGACGACATTTATGAAGTTTAAGGATACAATATCTTTTAGCATATTTAAATACAAAGTAAGTATATTGTGTTTCAGACTTCTGTTTCTGTTTGGTTTTTTATTTCAGAAAAGTCTCAAGCACCAAGGAAACCTACTGTTCCTCAGCATTAGAGCTACCTAAGAATAGCTTTTGAAAAAGGGTAAAATTTCAACCATGGCATAGCTGACTTCTCCAGTTTTTGCATCATCAATTACAGAACAACTTCTTTCCCTAAAGAACTCTTGATTTTTTTTTCTATCAAGACTAAAAGCAGGAACTGTAAAGTACCTCACTTTTAGCTACAACTTCACCTTATTCAATCATTAGGAAATCATTAAAGAAAACCAGCCACTGCTTAACTTGGTTATTCTTGATGCTTCGCCCTGGTGTATGCTATCACTTGTGCTACGTAAAAGGAAATGAGCACACCTATTTCATACTGATTATTTCCTTTCTCCCTCATTTCTAAAGAAGAGACATTTAAGAACAAGATCAAGAAAAGCAAAACAGCAGTTGTACAAATACAGTAACATCACTATATGCTAGTTAACAGAAATCAAAGAAACTCAAACAACCCTAATTTAGCAATTTGAATTGCTGTAAAACTGAGAATTCTCAATAACACATTATGCAACACTACAGCACAGACAACTTACTATTTAACTGCAAAATGAACTACAAGCTGTAGGCAACATGAATAAACTTGTGTTTCTGGAATTACATAAAGAAAAACATATAAAATATCCACTCTCTGTTCCCTGAGGGTAAATAGTTCACTTTTTCATCTCTGTACATTCTGTGGCATGTAAGTTAGTGAGACACAGGTCTAGTTTCTTTCCAAAGTTATCAAGTTGGAGAATTTATTTCAATCTCTTTAAATGAAACACATACACATAGTATTACCACCCCCCATTTGTGGGAGCCTGCCTTCTCCCAATAGTACATCTGGGCACAAGAATTCTTCCACTATTACATCAGCTGTGCAACAGCAACTGTACTATGGTAAACAAGTCACTTCACCTTTCCACGCCACAACTTCACTGCAGCCCATATACGTCACATTGATGGGCAACTCTAAAAAGGTCCACTATCCAGGTAAGGGCATACTGTATACCACAGAGCGACAAGTTCAATTAACAATTGAGTATCACTGTCTTCTGCCCAAAAATCTAAGCTGCAGAGTACAAGGTATACAGAAGGTCACATCATAAAACCGCAGGCAGAGAGGTTGCTGTCATAAACAATTACAGTAGAAGTATTTTTTCAAAAACATGGAAAAATGTGAAAATCAGTAGTGAAAGAACTGCCGACAAGTTAAGCATTCACACACAAAGGTGGATTTTACATAAAAAAGCATTTGTAAATAGGAGGGGTAAGATGGGATGTAGTCTAACAACTGCAGAAAAACACTTAAGATTTGTTTCCACCTAAACAAGCAGCAATTGGAATCATAACAGATGTGCTGTCCACCTTTACAAGGAGGCTATTACAATTCACTCTCAAGAACTAAACAGCCCATTTCTACTATTTGCGGTTACTCTAATGCAGAGGCTTGTATTAATATTGTAATGCTGATACAGAAATAAGCTATGCTACATAACTTTAGACCTGCTCACGTAATGAAAATTATCCCCTCAAGGGGACTTGATTTTGGGTGAAAACAGTCAATAAATCAAATTGTGTGATGTTAATTCCTATACAACACTGTATATTGTCACTTCTATATGCACGCAGTGCCTGCCTGCCATTCCGGATTTGCAGATCTGAACCTGACTTCCTCCCATTAGCCACATTAGGAAGACTGATGAAACCAGACCAGCACAGCAGTGATAGAATCAGAACTGGTTTCAACATACAACGCAACACCTCGCACCATCTTTCCTGCCTTGACAGACTGTTATGGAGCCCAACATCATGGACTAAATGAACTCAATGGACTTTTAGAGGGATGGTCCATAGTCTAAGGGAATGATATCCATATGTTTATATCAAAAGACAGGGAAGGTGACGGTGTGTTGGAAAGTGTAGCCTGACGTAAATGGTATGGAATAAGGGGTGCATATTGGCCTGGTTTCGGATGGGATAGAGTTAATTTTCAGTAGCTGGTACAATGTTGTGACTTGCATTTAGTATGAGAACAATGTTGATAAGGCACTGATGTTTTTAGTTGTTGCTAAGTAATGTTTATACTAAGTCAAGGACTTTTCAGTTTCTCAGGCCCTGGGTCTTATGTCAGCTGAAGAAGTTGCACTCTTACCCAAAATAACCATTGCAACGCATTCCTGAAACCAGGCTTAAGCCTATCAGTACACGAGCCCTTTGGGTTTCCATTCCTGGTCACACAATCAGTTAAACTTTAGCCCCTTTAACAGAAAACAGCAACAAATAAGTTATTCCTCGAGCAGCAGGACCAGCAACACCTGGTCTCCGAAGGCCTGCACGTCCCAGGCGAGTGCTCCCACCTCTCAGGGGATATGAGCCCCAACCCACCTTCCCGCCACCCCGCACGCCCCGGCGCAGGACGAGAGCCGATGGCTTCGCCGCCACAACCTCCCCCGGAGACGTGAGGAAGCACCGGACCCCCTCCCCCCCCCCCGCCGGCTGCGTAAAGCCGCCGCAACGGGAGCTCCGTGGGCCCGTACGAGGAGCGAAGCCTCCGCCACCGGCCGGCTTCCGGGAAGGCGGAGCGAGTCCCGGGGCGGCCCGGCGCCCCTCACAGCCCACCGGGGCGGCAGGGCAATGCCGGCGGGAGCGGCCATAACGAGCCAGCG
>JAVJGI010000060.1:7114662-7182924 GCA_035590275.1 Ibycter americanus | reverse complement strand
GGTGTTGGGCCCGTGTCTGCCCGGGGCCCGCCCAGCCGCCGCTCGGGGCCTGGTTCTAAGGAGGAACGGCGGGAACGGCGCGAGCTGCGGCGGCCGTTAACGGACGTCCCGCCGGCAGCCGGCCCCAAGGGGCTCCCCAGCACCGGACCCGGCGCTGGCCGGCTGGTAGCCGGCTCTTCGGACTTGGGAGCCTGTTAACGGGTCGGTCAGGTAACGGCGGCGCCGGAGACGGGGAACGCGGGCGCAGCCCAGGCTCTGCCGCCAGCCGCCCCTGCCCGTCCCCTGCCCCCTGGGCACAAGCCCGTGCTGAGGAGCCGCCAGGTGATCTCCGAGATGTTGCTCTCGCTCTACAGCTGTAAAACTTTTCCTTGCTGCAATTGGGAACAAAGCCACTTACAAAACTATGAAAGAAAAATAACCTTGTAACTTATTTAATCCTTTAAGCTAATCGGTGTTCCATAGATGCAGTCTTCTGACAAACTGGCCTCTGTGCTGTCTTCTGAGTCGCTGTGTGTACGTTGTGTATTCCCCTTTGCTGGTTCTCATAGCATATCCTTCTTTCTCTCTCTTAATTTTATTTAAACAAAACCAACTCCAAACCCACCCCCGCCCCCCCAACCCACTGCAGAATGACATCATGGCTTGTGATATAAGCATCTTTGTATAAAATAACACAAAGCAGTGAAATACACACATTTCACCTTGGTTAACCAGTTTCTGGAAACACTACTTACAGTGTATTTTTTCATTTTGTCATCCAAAGGCCATTGACAATAAGACAGCAGAATGAAGACCAAGTGCTATAGTCGATTTGTGTTTTGCTCCAAGACAACCATCTATACCTTTCTGCTCGGAGGGGTGTTTATTGTGTTGGGGTCAAGTCGAATCCTCCTGATGAAGTATTCCGCCAATGAAGGTGCTGTTGGGCAATAAACATAATGTACCTTGAATAAGAAGCGAGTTTGGTGTAAAATGGATACCCAAGAGCCTAGTTCTCCACCTGCGGAGTTCCTGGCATAAATATGCGATTATGTAAATAATGACATGTATTTCTATACTGGAAAAATTTCTGTATAGTCACTGCTCTAACAAAATGGTAATCTGGGTTGTAACGTGTATGATCCATGTGGAGATTCACCCTTAAAAGATGAAGCAGTGAATTATTTTATAGCTGATTTTCAAAGGCTAAATTGTTGCATAAGCACTATTGATGATACGTGTCTTGACTGAAATATTTGTCTTGCAACAGGCTTAGGAGAAAAGTGGTATCGTGGTGGGTGTGCTGTAACTAGCTAGTATTACTGCTTCTCCTTTTGCCAAGTTTTAGCAAAATATGCTAACAAAGATACAGTCCTGGAAGAAGGCTGTGTCACCTGGAAGCTGGTTTTTGTGAGGGGAAAAAATAGGATATTGCTGTTTGGGGAAAACATTCCCATTTTTAATTTTTCTTTAAAACATTGATGTTCTTGAGTTATTCCAAAAAGTTCTGCTGTAAGCCAATGGTTTGGGACCATGGAAGGGACCAAATGAAGAAAGACTTCAGCCCGGAAAGGAGGCTGTTCAGGAAGCTGTATATCATAAAAATTGGAATATTTATAATGAAAGTGCTGACATAACCTTTTGCATTTACAGAAAACGGCTAAAATTGTGACTGGGGGGGTTAAAATAATTTATTGCTCTAATTATGAATGCAGGAGACAGGATCTGATTGTGTGCTCTCTATGATTTGCTGAATCCCACAGATAACAAATATGATTACCTTCCTACAACAGTGAACATATGTTCTGAAGTAGTAAAACTGGTCCTGTGTGTGGTATTGGCACTATGGGTTAAGAAAAAGGGTGAGTACCTATGTTTGAAATAACTAAAATGTGTTGACTTTCTTAAGATTTTCTGTACTTCAAATCCCTTTTTTTGGTGTTTTGGTTTTTTTTTTGGGGGGGTGGAGACTTTTTTTTTTCATGATGGATTTATGTACATGTAGTAGTACGGAGTAGGTTCTGATAGTAAGGTTCACTGTATTTGTCTTCCATGCAGAATTATAACTATGCTTTTATAACTCTACTTTGCACTGTAAATTCAGGTGTTCTTGAGTTGTGTGTGCAGTAGCTGAAATGGAGACAGGTAAGTTGAATTAGAAAGTGTAACGAAGACACAGTTTAACATTTTCAGAATTTTAACACAGTATCATGCAAGTATAATAGGAATTATCTCACTGAAGTCACGACTGAACAGAAGCTTATAAATTGCTCTAACTCAAGGATTGGCCTTTATTGGTCTCTGTTGTTCTGACTGCTTTTATTTAAAAGCACTGCCACCTTCCACTGAAGAGGCTTTGTGTGTGTTTAGTGGTATTTGAGTCAGAAGCAACAAATCAGTGTTATAATTTAAGTTAGCTTTGTTGTGAAGACAGATGTTGGGGCTGTTGTTCAGAAAAAGCGGTGCCAGGCTTCACTAGCTACTGGTTTTGCATTGCAGGCTGTTTTTTCTTTCTTGGATTTTCTGTCCTGATGTAGAAAGGATGAGAGGTTTACTTCATAGCATTTCAAAATGGTAGAGAACAGATGTTGAAATTGGAAGAGGGTGTCAGGCACTGGAGACTCATGTTAAATTGAACTGCTGGTTTTGTTGGCTTCTCCATGTTGACAGTCACAGCTCTGGCTAGCTGATGAAGTTTTCACCTCTACCATTTAGTACAGACATATCTAAGACAGTAAATGTATTCAGTCAGTGTGCGCCGTCGTTGGCTACTGCTGAGTACATGTTTTCTTCCCTGCCTCCTCCCCCGCTTTTTTCTTCCAGATGTCTGAGTTTTGCCGAACTCAATGTGTCAGTGGCTCAGAAGAGGATTAGATAACATTGTGTAGTCTTAAATCTGTGCTAACAAAGTACTTCTGTAACCAACTCAAGAGTAGTCTAAGGTTTATCACAGTCTTCCTCGTAACACGTGTGTCCTCAATACCTAAGTAAATGTCATTCTTTGTGCCTTGTCCTTTCTTTCATCCTTCTTTCTATATGTTTTGTTTTGCCCAGGTCATGTGCTATGTGCTACAGATACTGAGTTCTGGTTTATTTTGTGTTTCTGATGTTACTGGCTGTCTCTGGGGTGCTATGTGAACAGATCTGCTTCTGTATTGTTGTTTCAGTTTGAGATTTGACTGATAATCATCAGACAATCATACTCAGTAATGATGTTGCTATTGTGTGGGGACTTCAGGGTGCTTTTTGGCCCTCAAAAAATGGTTGGTAATTGATTGGTTTTTTGCTCCCAGTGGACAAATATTCTGATGGGGGTAATATGATGTTTTCTTTGCTGAAGCGAGGAGGTGAATGCCTGTACATGCAGGAGTGCTGCTCTAGCTGTATGTTCTGCCCTGGGTTTGTCCTCTATGTTGCCAGAGGGCTATGGTACCTTAGTTTTTTCAGTCCAACGGTGTTCCTGAAAACAGAACAGTGGTACCTATTCTGTTACAAGGGGATGGGCTTTTGATACGACAAAAGATGACTTTCTTACTGATTTCTTTTCCTTGTAGAGGGTTGTTTGGATCATCCCTTTGAATGTCTTTCCTGGAAGAATTTTTGTAATTCCATGAAATGGTCAATTCCTGCCTTTCTTTACTTTTTGGATAACTTGATTGTCTTCTACGTACTGTCCTACCTCCAGCCAGTAAGTATACATATACTGAGTAAAGTATCTTCCGATGTCTTAGTGGTTGGTAACGTTGCCCTTAGACTATCTGCAGTTGTAATGCTGGCAAGGCAAGATTTGCAGGTAAAAGAATGATCTGTTACCTGACCAGCCAGGCTTTCCCATTCTCTTTCGCACTAGTCAGTATTGTACAGCTCTCAGTAGAGGACAGTGTCTGTGTATTTTCTCCATCTGAAGTGATTTAGAAATAGGCTGAATTTCTTAAGTACTAGGCAGGCTTTCAGTGCTTTTCCCTCCTTTGATTTCTTCAACTCTGTATTTGTCTTCCAATGCATTTGCTCATCTTGCTAGTATTTGATATGCGCTTTTCTGTGCAGCTTCTACCACTTTATGTATGTGACTTCGCATGATGACTTGTTTTCCTCTCACACTGACCCCAAAGAAAAGTGAATAAATGTTACCCCACAAATGGAGGAAGTGTAACAGGAACTGTGGAGGGGAGGAAGTCAAACTCTTTGACTCTTAATTTTTACATTTGTTTATAGTTATGTTTAAGCACAAAATTTAATTGGTACTTTCTGCTAGGTACTTTCATCCTTTTGGATGAATCTGCATATGCTCAGTAAATAGTACAGTTCTTGTGCTTTCTTTTATTTTCATGCTAGGATAATTTTGGTTCAGAATCTGTGTTTGAAGTTACATGGAAACAGCTGGTTAGTGCTTGCTATAAAATACTGTGGCTGCCCCTGTTTGACATTAAAATTAAGTATAAATGTTTCTGTTACTTCTCTTTTGGAATTTCTCTTTGAAATATTGTCCTTTTAGGTGTACATTTCTGTCAGGGGCAGGTAAGTGTCTGGAATAGGACCTGTCTGGAAAAAATCTAATTAAAATCAAGAGTCAGATATCTGAAAACAACATGCATGAGTGCTTGGTTCTCTGGTTTGTTGTGTGGGGTTTTTTTGTTTGTTTGGGTTTTTTTACTTCAGGAAGGAAATTCCGCTATAATGTTTGTAATAGCAAAGCCGGATGTTTAGAAGGTTACATAAACACTATTGCTTTCTTAAGCAATTTGATTTGGCTCAGTTAAGGTAATCTTTTGTAATATGCATAGGTTTTATATTTTACACACACACCCTGTCTCTCTCCCCTCAGAACATGTGCTCTGAGATTCCTCTTTTTTAGAACTCTTGGCATCTTACACCTTTTACCTGGATATATTTTGTAAAGGTTAGCTGAAATTGTAACATTATTATGGTAAACAAGTGCTAAAAGAGGTAACTAAAATCCCTGTAAGATAGAATACCTGGACGGTGTAGAAGACCATAAAAGTGTGAAGGCAGAGAGGCAAGATGCTTGAAAGAAGGCAGCCACACCTGACTGAACTTGGCTTCATGTGACTTAAAAAACTAAGTTTGGGACTAAGTAGTACCTGGGTGAGCAGTTCCTTGAAGTGTGGAGTTGCTTTGGTGAGATTTTTTTCTTAAAGCTTCAGCTATAACTATGGATACTTTTCAGTGGCTAACATTTCCTAGTGCTAAGATTTGACTTTGTAGAGACTTTGTGACATGTAAATTAGTGGTAATCTTTGGTAATTTTTTTCTTACTCCTTCTCATCTAAGACAGAGGTCCCTCGAGGCCTTGGAGAACAAAACCAACTCAAAATTAGTTCCTTATAACTGTCCTGCTATGTATTTTGATCGTATTATGTTACTGGAGATGTTGGATGGAGGGCTTTGATTGTAAAGCAAAACCAGAGTATACATGGAACACTTGTACATTTTGCATCAAGCCTCTCTTTTCTGGAGTGGTTTCTGCCAGAGTCACTTGCTTGTTCAGTATTTTTCTCCTTCCACAGTGTTCACCTAACACGAATATTTATTGAGCTGTAGTCTTGCAAGTTAGAAAATTAAGCTGTGTTTTCTTAGGCAGATGTCTCGTGTCAGTTTTCAACTTACTTGAGGCCTTGTGTCACGCTGTTTCATGAAATGTATTATTCAGGAGATAGTATGTTGGAATAGAGTGGAACTAAGATAATGGAAAAGAGCCTGTGCTTTTCCTCTAATAAATGAAAACGGCTCTGCTGTTGCAGAATTGGGAATGTGGAAGTACAGATGAAAAAGCTCAAGATAAAGTCTGTGTTTTGCGTTTCTGAGTCCATATGTGGTTTTGTGTAAAATTGTCTAAAAAAGTGACCTCACTCTAAGGCTGAATTGGAGGAAAGACTTCAGATGCCTAGATTTTTTTGTATGTGTACCGACTACACAAGGCAGCTCTGAATAACACACAATCTTGGAAACACCCCTGCCTCCCAAAAGGCATCTTTTTTCCCCAGTGTTCCTGGTAGATTCTGATCTTTAATGGTAACTGCAGTGCCTAAAAGAGCGTCTTCGTGGTCCAGTGTCCGCGTATGGAGTGTCTAAAACAGAGACCAAAAAGACAATCCTTGCCACAAGGAGTTTGCAGCTTGGGATCATGGCCATGGATTAGGGCACTGTCATTATTATACAGCTATTCCCAAATTAGACAGGAACTTTAGAGTTGTCTTCAGTGTTACTTTAAAATAGGTTAATTTTTTAGTATAGTTGCAGTCTTGAAAATTCAAGCTGAGTACCTGCTTGCCTTTGATAAACAATGCAGAAAATGCATTTGACATATAAGAAGTTTATTTTCTGCAAGTACCTTGTCCAAATCTGGAATTTCATTAATGCTGCAAGCTGGTACTGCAGCCAGAAGCAGCCTTGCCTTCTCCTACTCTTTTCTTATTTTCATTTTGGAGCAAGTTCCTCCTCTGCTGGTGCAGCTCTTTTTGCAGCTGACTGGTCAACCTGGCTGGGGAACTGATCTGACAGAAAACTAAACTGTTTTCTTTTTCGTTAAGTGAGTTTTCCACTGGGTTGGTTTCCTCACGTCTTTGTTTCAGTGCAGCTTTCCCCACTACAGTGGAATGTAGGCTCTGTGGTTTACCTGACATTCTGAAATGGGACTTGAATGTCATTTTAGGGGTGTGTTGTTCTACCACTTGGGTAAGGAAGAAAGTTCAGAATCAGGATGATGTTTTTCACTCTGGCACCTTGCCGAAAGGTGAACACTTGAAGTCGGTGGGCTTTTGACGTCCGTACTGTGTCTGGAGTATAACTTTCTTCCACTCCTTCTCTTTCTAGGCAATGGCTGTACTCTTCTCAAATTTTGTCATTATAACAACGGCTCTTCTCTTCAGAATAGTGCTAAAGTAAGTAGTATTTACTAAAGTAAATGAAATTTATTATCTTCCTAGTGTTGATGAAGAAGTTAAGCTACATTCTTTCTCTTTGTTTGATGGGAACAGTAATTCTCTTTTCTTGTGGCTATACCAGCTTGGAGAGATGGCTTTGTTTTCTGCATCTGAAGGTGTAAGAAATAACAGCTTATTAGGAGTCCCTACATATCTCCACACGTTTGGTCAACTGTAATAGAGAACAACTGAAATCATGATTATATAGTTGTTGGATGATCAGAATTAAGGTTTGGGTACTTTCATTTGAACATTAAATTTCACATGTCATGATTAGCATTATTGCTTTCCAGTCTGTTGTAATTCTTAATTGAATGTGACTGTCATCTAACAAGAGGAGGTATGTAAGAGGGAAAGACAGACGTGTCTTCGGTAATATTGTGCTAGCCCTGATGTGTTTCTGGTCAACTGCATAGTATGTTTTAAAAAGTGATTATATGTCCCTTCTCCGTTACTCATGTGACAAAAGCCAGACTGTCATATATGTTCAACTTCACCTGATTTGTGCTCTATGTAGTATGATTTAGATTCAGAAAAGGCTGGCAGGGAATTGGATATTAACTTCACACTCTACTCAAAAAGCCACATGTGTTGAACATGGGGCAAAGATGCCTTTCCTACAGGTGTTAATATACCAAAATGGTGCCTGATAGTCTGACTTGAAGTACTTTTTCTCAGTTGTTTAGTTTTATGTTTCTGGTGATGTCACAGTTTACTTAATCGTCCAAATTTCTGATTTTCCCCAAGTTAAACAGGCGCTGCTTGAGTGAAAAAATAGTCTAAATCATTCTAACAGTCTTACAAATTATGTTCATAATTTATATAATATACCATTATAAAATACTAGAAAAGGGCACAAAATCATGGGGGAAAAGTGAAATGTAGTGAGAGTTTACCCAAGAAAGAGGGTACTTATTTGAATGTCTGTGATTTCTTTTTATCCATCAGACCTGTGTTCAGATGGAGACAACGCTTGCTTTTAAGTTGTCAGTCAGTATCTAGGACTAACACAATCTTGAAAGACTTCCCTTAAATTATCTCTACAGATTACTCCATTTTGTATTTCTGTGATTTCCAGCCTGGGTCCCCCTTGCCATAGCAAAGCATGCTGCATTTTGTCATTTTAGTCTCGATTCTAAAAACACAAGATTTTTCTTTGTGTCTTGTCTGTCTCCTTACCCTGTGGCGTGATGTCTTTCATGTGTTTTATAGAGCTTGTTCTCCTGTCATTTAATTTGTGCCACTGTGTTTCTGAAGTTGGTGGCTTTTTTTGTCTACTCCTAGGCGAAAACTCTCTTGGGTACAATGGGCATCTCTGGTGATTTTATTCCTGTCCATCGTTGCCCTGACTCTAGGAACTGGAGGCCATCAGCAAAGCTTGGCTGTACACGGATTCCATCACAGTATGTTTTTTAGTCCATCTAACCACTGCCTTCTCTATACCGGACCCGAGGAAGCATGCTTGGAAAAGGGCAACTGTGTAGCACCAAGTTTCCTTCACAGCTTCCAGTGGAATGTCACCAGTACCATGGCAGGAGCATTGAAGCCTCTCCGCCTCAGCCTGGGCCATCTCCTTATTCTAGTGCAGTGCTTCATTTCTGCGCTGGCTAACATCTACAACGAAAAGATCTTGAAAGATGGAGATCAGCATGCTGAAAGCATCTTCATGCAGAACAGCAAGCTCTATGCATTTGGGGTGCTGTTCAATGGGCTTATGCTGGGGTTGCGGGACAAGGACCGGAGGCAGATAGGGAATTGTGGCTTCTTTTATGGGCACAACATCTTCTCGGTGGCTCTCATATTTGTCACAGCTTTCCTGGGGCTGTCTGTAGCCTTCATCTTGAAGTTCCGAGACAATATGTTCCATGTTATGACTGCTCAGATCACCACTGTCATCATCACCACCGTCTCTTTCATCATCTTTGACTTCAGGCCTTCTCTAGAGTTCTTTTTGGAAGCTCCTGTAGTGCTTCTTTCCATATTCATCTATAATGCCAGTAAACCAAGAGGCCTGGAATATGCCACTCTGCGGGAAAGGGGCAAACTCGTCAAAGGAGATGCATGGGAGAGGTCAAGTGGGGTAAGGCTTTTCAGTTCTTGCCTCCGCTGGTTTCTCATTTGTTTCACCTCCACTTACACTATGGAATGTTTGGAAGATTCATTTTGCATGTGACCGGATTCATCCCTCAAACACAAAAACTCCTGGGTATTTCTTAAAATCTTTTAAATTGATTGGGTATTGCTTTGCGTATTCCACTTCTTCAGTTCATGAAGCCTAAGTAAGCATTGCTTTCCTGCTGTGACTATAGACAGTTCCACAAGCACCATTACCTTTGTACAAATTCTTTCTTGAAACCTTTATAACCAAAATATGGCCCTGGGAAGTAATTGTACTGTAAGTACAAAAAAGTAAATGTAGAACGGATAAATCTGTATAGCTGAGCCTATATAATGAAGAAGTTGGTAATTTGATGTTAAGATTCTTTCAGCCTTAACACTCAAAGATACCTGAAGACCAAAAGGTAGTGTTTAAACACAGAGTTTTAACGCGTTTTTTTCTTAGAAACATTTCCTCCAGGCCTGTTAGTGTGTTTTGTCCTAATTTAAATAGTAATCTGGTTAACCAGAACATGACAGGGAGGGCTTGCTCTTTGATACGCCATTCAGCTGAGCCAAGCAGTCAGTCTGTCGGGGAAGGGTTAATGTCTGTGTATTTTTAGTATGCGTGTGCAGCTGTTTTCTGTAGTACACGTCGCAACCAGAAGAGAGTGCTGTCTCCATGTATTGCTAAGAAACGTTAAACTTGGAAGAGATGTTTTCCAGAAATTGCACATCGTGCCTTTACAGGTTGTGTTTAATAAAAAGTAAATAACACAAAGACATATATTTTTGGTATACCAGGCATTATCTGTTTTAACACTTACATTGAGCAGCTGTAGTAAAAACAAGTAACACTATGTGAGCAGGCTTCCTGATGAAGGAATAGGCTATAAACTGGTTTAGGGAGCAAGTCACTGGAAAATGGTAAAGATACAGGGGGTGTTTTTTATGAGCATATATATGCTAGAGCAAGATTATAACACATTGCTAAGAGATTTAAATTAGTGTCTTGTTTTATATAAGTGATGCCTTCAACATTTTTTTTATTTTTTTGGTATTAATAACAATGCTCACATTGTTCTCTTTTGCTTCTGGTTCCTGTAGGATGGAGAAGAATTTGAGAGATTGAACAAACCAAGCAGTGACATCGATACAGATGAAGAGTCCCTCTAGCATGAGGCTGTCTCAGAGGAGTGCTTATTACTCTTAGTGAGAGAATGTTCATGTTTTATTAACATAGAGAAGGGTCATTTTTCCCCACTTGCAGAGAAATTGAGACTATTTTGGTGCTGGATGTTAGAGGTGGATGAGGAAAACATTCAAGCCGTATATGGAGAGTTGTATTCCCTCTTCCTATCCATGTAAATCAGGAGTTCAAAATCTGCTGAAAGAGACAAAATTTGTAACTGATGAAAACAAGAACAGGCTTGGACCCTGGACTCAGTGGTCTGGTTGACGTGCTACATTGTGGAAGACAGTCCTGGACTGTAACCATATGTCTTTCACCACTTTGTTGACTGTCTGGAGTCACTGCAACCTCGTATGTGAATTCCTTGATTAGCAAAGCAGAGATAAAAGAGTTCTTCACCTTGCAGAAGTGATAGGAGTGTTGATTAATGTTTCTAGCTGCATCTGCTACTACAAATGCTCCAGTAAGTTTTCTTTTCAGGACTTACGATGTTACTAATAACCTCATAAATAATAAGGCATATTGACTGGTTTATTGTATTTTGGCAATTCAGATTGACATATCCATAGCTGAGTAAGAGTCCCTCTGAACCAACCTCATCAAATTTTCACTGAAGAATGTATAATAAATCAAATAATTTGGGTTAAGGGTATGTTGATCTGTCAAACAGGCAGATCGCTAGAGTGTGATTTGAGTTTGAATGGTCTTAATTCTGTCTTCATTTGTGTTTGTACATCAGTGTAACTCTGTACTGACTCCTATGGAGTCCGTCCTTTCTGATTTTCTCTGATGTGACTGAGAGCAGAACAGATTTTACTGGCTTCAGCCACTAGTTCTCCTCACATTTTCAGTGTGAGACTGTTGTGTGCCTGTCTTCCAGTGTCTGGGAAAATGGAAATTTGTAATGCCTTTGTAGCAAATAGTGAATTTTACATGCGATTTATGTGGCCTAAATTTGAAAGAGCTTGAATAAAACAAAAGTGTTACACAGTATGAATGCATCATGGGGTCTTTTTTTGTGTTTAGAAAGGCAGTGTGTGGAGGCTTAGTTTGCACTGAGGCCGCTATCTGAAAATAAATATTGTGCAGCTACAGTGATGCCTTTCAACATATGGAGGACTAAGCGAGTTTACAGGTGTTGCTCCACAGCACAAGAGGGAATTGCTCCACCCTGTCAGACTGGTAAGGTCTTGCATTTATTTTGTAGAGAAATCATTCTGCAGAGTGCCGGGCATAGTGATCTCAGAATCACTGTTGAGGCATCTGCTGGATTGCATTTTGAATGAGATGAAAAATAGGTTCCAAATAATTCAGAGAATTTTAAAAGGGGGAAGGGAAAGGGCATGCAGATAAGAGATTCTTGGTATGTGCCTAAAGCCTCTTCTCTCAGAACAGTGGAAAATATTTTGGTTTATAATTTCCTCCCTGCAAAAATGCGTCTTTCATAGTTGAGAGATACTGTGAAGAGAATTCTTAAGATAAGCAATGAGCTCAGTGTCAAAGCCTCATACCACAGCGTATAGTAATCAGTTAGTGATGCAATTCTCTGTGGACTGAAGACAGTCCTGCCTTTGTTCCCCTCTGCCATCCTGCTTCCAGGCACTGTGTATAACAGCTTACTTATGCATACTGTATTGATGACTCATTGCTATATTAATTAACATACCTCCTGTCATTGATCCATCAAGAGGGGCAGCCTGTTTCCATATGTGGTCGATGACTGTCAAGTTATAAACAGAATCTAAAAAAATCTCATTTCTTTTGTTTTCCAGGAGTATTAGCTTTTTCTAGCATATATTAAGAATAACTGTACAAAGTGAAATTACTGTTGTTGAAATTTTTTTTACAGCTAAACTCACTGTGCTTGTATAGTAGGCCATTTCAACAAAAGGAATCCTAGTTGTTTGCATCTATACAGAATGAGTAAGAAAGCATATTTCAATGTAAATTTCAGAAACACAGTTTTCATTGGTTTATGATGTCCTATTTTGGTAAATGAAACTTAAACACAAAAAAAAAAAAAAAAAAACAACCCAAAAACTCCAAACTGTTAAGGACTTAGTTGCAGTAAGACATTTTCATTTCTTTTCCATTACATATAGCTTTGCAATAGATACCTGCCTGAGTTCACTCTCTTTTTCAATCATAGCTACCAACTTTAGGAGGTATTTCCAAGAAGAGTGAAAGTATTGTTAGCTTTAGATTGCTTTGCATTTACATGAGCAGTAGCTTTTTACATGAACTTTCCCAGAGAGCTTTGCCTTGTGTTAAGTCAAAACATAGAAATCAGCCTCATACCTCTAACGACAGAGCATCAAACTAAAGATTAATGTCTTAAAACCCTTATGTTTGCCCTTCCTGGCTGCAATATCTGCATTAAGACAAATGAAATGCAGAAATGACTGATCTGCAGATCCTATAAAGTGCACTTAATTCTTGCTTTCAACTCTTGTCCTGCTTAATGATTTTTCCCTCTATAAATTTCACCGATGCCATCACGCTTGACGTATTTGCCAAAGTCTTAGATTGCACAAAGATATCAGGTATATAACTTTTGATCCAGGTGTTTACTTGCGCTGTAGAGTTGGTCCTGTCTAACATGCAGAAATCTTTCTGTTGTCTTCAGGTTGGAGGTCTCAGAGAGATTCTGTTGACTTGGCCAGGCAGATTTTCTTTTAATAATGGAGGTGAACTGTATATCCCCTTTGCAGCAACAGGCGTGTTAACTGCTGTCTAAAAATGGGGAAGGATTTGCATCGATGTGGCAATAAAAAAGTGTGTAAAGTAACCCAAAAGTATAAACGTGCAATTCTGTGCAGCTGTACTGTCTGTGGCAATAGTCAAATTTGGTGTGTATAAGAGATTTGTTAGAGGAAGTGACTGTAAACGATTGTCGACTGGAGAGCAGCCCTGGTTAGCAAGGGGGAGCTATTCTATAGAGCTACACATTTGAAATAGATCATGTGAATCCCACTTGATTAAGTATTTCCACTGTATGTTTTTTGACCTACTCCATGTTGGAAGGCTTACTGTTTTTCCTCTCAGATGACAATAGGGAAATTTATGGGGAGATTTTTGGAGAGCAGCATTCGTTTGGCACATAGTCTTTAACGAATGCAGTGGGCAGAGAGCTCTTTCTAAGCTGTAATTTAGAGCCCAGATTCACAAACGTTTGAACTTAATTACTGCTGAGGATGTTATGTTCCTCCCTTCAGGTTTGAGGAAATAGTTCACAAAACAGCCCAGTCAGAGAGATGTGTTTGTTTTTCTCTTATTTATAACATGCCAATTAAAGCTTTTTTTTTTTTTTTTTTAAAGTTAATTTCAGCTACTTTCTGAATGTAGCAACTGAGCCATGGTGCTTGAGAGACAGCCTGTGGATCAAAACAGCCATCTTGAAGCTGAATCAAATCCCATAAATATAAGAAAAAAGTTTTTCTTTATCATGTGGAATCTTCCCGCTAAGGGCTGTAGAAATAAGAGCATAATCTCAGTAAGTCTATCCTCAGAGTGACGCTGCAGGGATAGATCCAGTGCTTTAGATTTGATTTGTGTTTTGCAAAATTAAGTCTTTGGAGTATTGTAGCTCCCAAATTCTTATAGTCTTCAAGATGACTATATGTTGTTTTAGAAAGTATTTTTCGGCTTGGTGTTCCTTCAGGCTTTGCATTTAGTTTTTAATAGGGAGAGGTAGGTTGCAAAATTAGGATTTTAAGTCACTGCTTTAAATCGGTTTCTGGTCATTTTGAGCCAGTTTGTAATGAAGGCAGGAATCGGCACCAGAAGGCAGAATAACTGAGTCTTCCTCAAATTCTATGAACATTTGAATGTGTAGTTTAGGTTAAGAGCCCATCCCAACCTTCCTTATAAGTTGACAACTTCTTTGGAGTTGTCTTTAATGCCACTCCCACTGAATGCCTAGGCTGGGTTTGGTACTTGCACAACTTGACTTTGAATTCTGTGGGGAGAAGCAATGTGGATCGGGTGTTGCACTCTCTTTTGTAAGCTGTCTCCTCCTGCTTAGCAGAGGACATTTAGTTTCCAGGATTTGTAATGTGATTTAAAAGGGCTTTCATTTAAAGACATTACATGAAAACAAGATTACAGAAAAGTTAAAATGAATACCTGAAAGAAAACACCCCAAAGGTGTTTCTCTTTTTGTCTGTAGGAGGTGGTTGTTAGACATCTGGTACACTTTGCATTTGCTTTAGGCAAAGAAAGTTAGGCAGCTGAGCTTAATACACTGATGCAATAAGCACTTGTTTTCTAAAACCGAGCTACAGGACCTCCCATTTCCTTCTAGAAACCTTTCAGTTCTGTGATCCTTTTTTATAGCTCCTCTTCATTTTATTTTTATTTTTTAATTTCCCTGTCTGCTGCTTTCAGCTGTGGAAGTGCTGTAGTTAATGAGAGCTTGGAAGCTCTCTGCAGACAGCAGGTCCTCTCAGAATGGTTCTGTCAAATGCCTACCTTCCTTCACTTAGCTCCAGTCACCTGAGAAAGGTAAGTCAGAAGCTGTACCCTGTGCTGACTAGACCTTGTGATATGGAGGGCAGCCTGCTCCAGGGGGTGACCAGGTTTGGAGAGCTAAGGAAGAACTGACCAGGCCCTGCAACCTCTCCATGTTGGTCTGCCTTTCTGACATTCAGAAGGGTAAGCAAGGTCTGACCTTTTGTGACTAGCTTTCTGAAGAAAGCATCTGGTTTTGAGTGAATTTGTTTTACCCAGTTCTGTTTTCATCTGGGCAAAAAAAAAAAAAAAATTGGGAAAATGCTAAGACTCAAGCTATGGGACATCCTCTGGCTGGTTTAGAGCTGTAGCTTCTCTCTATTCCTGTGCTACTGCTGTGATGGCAAAACCTGGTAAGGGTGCCCTGTCACATGTATCTATACATGTGCACCCCTGTCGTGGATTATAAAAAGAAATGTGACTGGTCAGGCATGCCTTCAACATTAGAAGTGACCACTGTGCCACTAAGAAGACTTGCACGATACCTTCACTTCAGGATATTCCTGAATCTTTCTGCTGCATCTTTAATGTTCAGAAATCTAATCCAAATGGTGTTGAAAGCATGGCTATGCATGCAGTTCCTGCCGCTGGTTTCAGTAGGAGTAGAGTGGTGCACCAGATCCAAAGCCCAAAGGCACCGATGAGAAGGGAGAAGAAAACCATTTCAGAAAGTGGCAGAAATAGAGCTGGTTTAGTAGCAAATCAAATTATTCCCAAACAATTTTACGGACATTTAGTCTAGATTATTTTTTTCAGGAGGGGGGGTATGAGAAGAAGAGGTAGAAGGAAATTTGAAATTTAGAGCAATAGTTTAATTAAAAACATTATTATAGAGAGCTAGTTACAACTCATTTAAAATATACGTGAATGAGATTTTTTTCCTCTTTTTTTCTGATGAAAATAATGCTTTTCAGTTTTCTGTGTTTCAGCCAGGGCTAACTATGGTTGGTGTTTCCACTTAGCTCTCATTAACTTGGCTTTAACTGTCAGGTGGGCAGGACGTAAAAGAACATGGATCCCATTAAGAGAATAAATGGCTATGCAGCAGCTTTGTAGTTAAGAACTTTACATCGTATTGTATAGGAACAAATCTTGCCATAGCCATAGATTGTTATTTTCATTAACGGAGTCAGCTAATTACAATGTTAATGCACTGTAGAAGGGATGCTATCTTTTTAGACAAGGTACTTCAAAAGGATTTTATTATTATTGTTGTAATTATTAAAGAGCCTGCCCCATGCTTCTTTAATTTTCCTTTTCTGGGAAAGTCCTGAAGTGTGATTCTTTGCTTCTCTTCATGAGCACAATGCAATCTCACTTTCCAATAAATATACTTATTTTTTCCTCCTTAGAAAACAATACTAAAAAGAGCATTGCAATATTTGTTGGACAGTTCATGTCCTGCCCTACAGTAGTGTCCATGGACTTGGGGCTGTGGGGTTTTTTGTTTGGTTTTAATACAAGCAGCACCTGCTGATGCCCTTTGTTTATAAAGGTTTAAAAATATAAAGGAGTCTTTATTGTTTAAAGCTTCAATACTACTGGTTTGAATTGCTTCACTGTAAAGGCTTCTGTGTTTTTGAGAAGGCAAATGACCGAAGTCCCTCGATTGAACAGTGGAAGAACAAGGCATGGATACCTAGGTGGCCTGGGAAGACTTTCTGCAAGTGGCCACCTATTGCTTGGATAGCTATTAGAAGACAGACACGAGGCAGCTGGAGGCTAAGTTGCTCTTTTCAGTATGGATATCCATGGTGGTAACTTCCGTGGTGACGGTAGTCATCTTGGTAACCTTCCTGGTATCCCTGGTGATAGCTATGGTAACCATACCCACCATACTCATCATCTGGGCACTGCATGCCGAGTGATTGTTGAATTGTCATTTCCTGTCGCCGAAGCTGCATGGAATCAATCAGATCATACACAATCGCCATAGACCACATTGGAGAAGGATACCAGGATTTGACGTTTCCATCTTTCCCAACTAGAAGCATGGAGAAATATTCTGGGCTAATTTGGAAATAATTTCGAATGTCTTTCACCAAATTAGCTGGGATATCTTCTCGGTCTACAGTAGAGCTTCCTAGAAAGTGATCACATAAAAACAGCATTGGTATTTTGTTTAGGCAATGATCATGGTTTGTAGGTAAGTGAGTTAGCAACGTGACATAGGATACAGCCCAACAGTTGGCAACGTTAAGATTCTTGCCATTATAGAAGTTCAGGATTTCCTGGTTCCGAAATGAAACTGCTCCACTGTGAACTAAAGATGTATTTTCAACAGTTTTATTAGGTTTGGTAAACTTGTCTTAGGCTGAAGCTACTAGTGTGGCACACCTTTTTGTCACCCAACATGCATGCGCTACTTTGGCTTCTATGCAGCTTGGGTCACTGGTTCACATAATACAGAAGGCATATGTGAAAAACAGTCACAGTGAAAGAAATCACAAGAATTGAAGTGTGATAGTGTGAAGAACTGCAGGATGAATTTGCTGGGTCACTTATGGCAGTACAGAGCCTCACTCTTGAACTGTCATGTGAGATATGGGATGTGGTAGGTGTCACATCTACTTTAAAAATATAAGTTCTAGCACACATCTGGTGAACTCCAGGCTTGTAAGTGAGAAGTCTGTGCTGGGTGGATGAGTAGAAACTGTAAGGCAACTAAGATCAGTGGACACCTATACACACACATGTGTATACACACATACATATGCATAGTCGGCTTGGCAACTGGACTCTTACAAAGTGGCATCCTGCCTTGCAAACTTGTTGAGGTTCTCTGAAGGAGGTCAGCAAACAGGTGGCTAAGGGTGGTCTGGCTGATACAGGCTATGCAGATTTCCGGAAGGCTTCAAAAGGACCTTTGATAGCTTGGTTGAAAGGTGGGAGTGAATGATCGGTACCTTGAGTGGAGGGAGGTCACCAGTAAATTTGTGGTTGGTTGTGCTGGGACTGGTGTGGTTCAGTGTATTTGTAAATGATGCACATAAGGTATGAGCAGGGAGGTGAGGAAGTGTTCTGAGAGTGTGGAGATACTCATGCTAGTAAGGGCAGGGGATGATTGTGAAGCATCACAGAAATGTAAGACTGTGTGACTGGTTAATAAAATGGTGGAAGAAATTATATTCAGATTGAAGTAAAATGATGCAGATGGTGAAAATTTTGCTAACTCCACATAAGAAAGATGGAATCTGACCATTATCACTTGGCAGTAAGATCTCAGGGCTATGAAAGAGAGTTTCATGAAAAGCTAGTTCAGTGCTCACTAATGGTCACAAGCCAAAACAAATGTTATAAGCCATGAGGAAAATAAAAACAAAACCAGAGTATTATTATGCCACTATGGAAACCTATTGTTTGTGTGCATCTTGACCGCTGCATCAAAGTCTGGTTCTCTCACCCCAAAAGAATATGGCAGCATGGGGGGAAAGAGCCAGAAAGGCAACAAGGTTGGTCATAGGTTTAGAATAAACTCTGTGTGAGAAATGACCAAGTAGGTAAAGGCTGCAGTCTGTAAAATAAATGGGTTGGGGGGAGGTCTGCAGGATTGAGTGTCACTGCAGGGATGGATAGGGATTAAGTGTTTACCTTTTCCCCCACACAAGAGACAAGTGGAATCAAACAAAGTTATAGGGGCCATGTTCGGGACAAATAAAAGGTACCTTGTGGATCTGTAGAGGTTCTCACAGGAGGACACATGCTAGAAGTTTACTTGTCTAATCTCCCGTTTTGAGTCACATTAATTGAAAAGAGATCTGTTGACCTTAACAAATAGGAACTGTAGCCAAGGTCATGAAATCCTTCAGTGAAAAGTAAGCAGAAGCTGTAAGAGTTTTGATAGAAGAAGTACGATACCTGTTTCCTCTGTTGTTATTCTTCCTTAGGCATGGACTTAATGTTTATATGTGGTAGAAGGGATAGGATGCTTTCACGTACAGAGCAGTCAGAATGACGATGGGATAGATAAGCTCCTTATTGTCTTTGTTCCTCCACTGATGGAGGCAGTTGTTGGGATTAGGTAGCCGAGGAACTTGTAGCATTTGAAATGTACCCTGACAGTGAGATCTCCTAAGAATAGCTACCTGAAGTAGCCTACTGGGATGCAAGTGGAATACTTGAAGGGGGCTTATAATAAAGATGGAGAAAGACTTTTTACCAGGGCCCATAGAGACAGAACAAGGGGTAATGATTTTAAGCTGAGAGAGGGTGGATTTAGATTAGATATAAGGACAAGTTTTTTTAGGATGAGGGTGGTGCAACACAGCAACAGGTCATGGAGAGAACTTGTGGATGCCCCATCACTGGACGTGTTCAAGGCCAGGTTGCATAGGGCTTTGAGCAGCCTGATCAAGTGAAAGATGTCCCTGGCCCATGGCAGGGGAGTTGGACCTGATGAACTTCAAAAGGTCCTTTCCAGCCCAAACCATTCCATGAACTTGAATGAGCGACCCATATAAGAGAATCTGCTGAGTCTGTGTTCTGTTAGCCCTGCAAACTCCTGAGCATGTAAAAGGCACAGACATCCCTTTGTCTTTGACAGCATGGCAGGCAGAGGGGTGTACCTGGGACTGTGTGTTTAGGTGGGAGATAAAGACACGAGATGACTTCCAGATGATATTTGGGCTTTTCTGTCCTGAAGAAGCTATATAATATTTAGCACAGGAACATCAAGAAAGCTTTTTGCTTGCTTTTGTGTCATCCTGTTTCTTAAAAGAAAAAAAACCAAAGAGAAAAACATGGTTATACCCATCCCTCCAAAGAAATTACAGCAAAGAAACAGCACTATGTAATGGCCTTCACGCGAAGTACTGAAGAAACTGGAAACAGTCACTTACCATTAATTGGATACAACTCTAAGACACCTCCAATATCTTCTCCAAGTCCTAGCAATTTGAGGATAGTTATATGGCGCAGACCTGTGGAGCAAATGAAGGAGGGTTTGAGTCAGACCAGATCTTTCTGCTTGTTCTTGGGCAGATTTTGATCAGCCAGGTCTATGCATGCTAAATTAGGGCCCAGTCTCAGCCAGCCCTCTAGGAGGAAGAGTCACTGATTTCTATGCAGGCTGATATCACCTGTCCCAAACATAGGGATAAGCTAGTGTGTCAAGTAAATGTGCCATCAGTTGCATAAAAGCTGTTGCTGGTGTCCCAGGGACAACAGCATTTGATGTGGTTCTGTAGCATAGGGATACAAGCATCAGACACACCAGTAAATTGCAGAGGCCATTCCTCAAATTCAGAATGTTTCTGCACTGTTTTGTTCACTAGTAAAGCTTTTTCTTGTCATACACAGAGCAATGAAGTATTTAGAGGTAATATAACCTATCACAGTTAAACTCCAAATGGCTGTGGGAAATAGCTTATGACAGGCATTCGCTTCTTTCATTTGTTCTGGGCGGCGGCTTGGACTGTTGCCTCTGCTTTGGAGAAAGACCTTAGGGGCTGTCGAAACTGTTTGTGTAACATTGAGTCCATTTCATCCACAAAATCTTTGAGGTAACTCTTTTTACAACTTGGGGGTAAGATGCCTGGAAACATGTCACTTAGTTAAAACACCCATTGAGAAAAATGCTTTAGGAACTCACTGGATCTCCTTCAAGCTGTCCCTAACCAAGGGTGGAGAGAATTAACTGTTTTGGTTACATTTGGTTCTTCAGAAAGCATTTTACAGTGGTCCATGTCAGCTTACTGTGGTAGTTACCAAAGGAGATGATGCTGATGCTTGGAATGAAAGTCAAGTGATTATGAATAAACAGTGATACTGTGCAGATCTCTCTTCAGGCATAACTGAAATGTATTGAAATAGCAGCTTTTGAATGGGACGTGTTTCATTCTGTTGTAGGAGTCAAATCTAGGCCCTGTACGGTATTTGCATTGCTTGGAACCTAAGTTAAGGAGTAAGTCTCTCTGGGTTTTGTAATGGAAAGACCGAAGTGTTTCTGGATCTTGTTCTTAATTGCCTCCTGGACGAGCCCATCTCTCTTCACTGACTATGTAGCTGGATCTTAAGTATCTAGTGAGGGGGCTGGGAGGGCCCTTATTGGATTAAAGCAGCTTCCATTAATATTTTTACAGGTTTTGGCAATGAAGCAGGAAGGAAAAGAAAAAAACCACTGATGCTCCATGCATCTCCCTGATACCTGGCCCATTTCCGAGCTGCGTATTAGAGGATCTGCCCTTTCCAAAGCACTGTACTGATGTTAATTTGTGCAGTAAGAAAAAAACCCCACCAACTATATCCTGAAGTACAAGCCCGAAGAGAAGCTTTGGAGTGCTAACCTTCTCTGCCTCACACAAATGATTGCAGGGAACACATTGTTTAGCTGTCTTAGCTGTCAGAGTGTGCTGTACTACCTGCTTTGCACAATCTTTTCCATTTGGGTTTGGAGTAGCTACAGCAAGCTTTTCAGTTGTCAGACTCCTCAGACTGTCTAGGTTCAGACTTGAGCAAAGGAATCTATCGCATCACCAGGAAGGATGTGGGTTTGGGGAGCAAGAGTATAATTTCTTTTGGCTCACCAAAATTGCAGGCTTGTCCACTGAGAGCAGCAAGCTGCTGGGAATAAGCCCAGTCCTCATCACTGGGAGCAGAGATCACCACCAGCCGCCTTCTCCATCGGAACCTGAAAAGAGAAGAGGGTGCGACAGGGCACGGTCATGACACATAACTCGAGCCCTCTCAGCACTTTTGTTCTCTGTAGGCTGAGATATGTCATACCTCTCACAACTTCTAAGTAACAGCTTGATGGGAGATCTTCCCAGTTCTGTCCATCACTGGGAGTGGATAAAGCCTGTTTTGAATTTTACAACTCCAAAATGCTCAAATAAACATCTGCAGTTTTGCTGCTTCACCTAACAAACACTGCAAAGCTTATGATCTTTGCTCAAAGCCCCCTTCAGTAGTTACAGAAACACTAAGAAGTGTATATTCAAGAGAAGAAAGATTCCTGTAGAATTCCTCACTAGACATTTAGCTTTTACGTCATTCACCGCTGTTGGAACTACACAGTTATTTTGCAGTCCAAGAGCTGTCTGAGAATTAGGGTGTATCTTCATTTCAGACATAACTCATATTTCTGTGTAAATACTCACTGACCTCTTTTTCTTCTATACCACACTTGCTCAAAATACCTTTAACATGGCTTTAAATCTGAGCTTGTTTGTAAGTATGTGGCTGTGTGAGCCTATGGCTGTATAAGGCATGCATGGGGCAATAAGATAAGTCTTGGATATTTCTTTAATATGGGATGCCCCATCTAACCAAACTTTTGCACAAGGAGCACCTTCCATCGTCCTTTCAAGGAAAGGCAATGCCATAAACTTTTAAAAACTCTAACTATAGGGGGTTTTAATACTCTCCAAACAACCTCTTTTTTTAATAGATACTTCTTCACTAAACCTAAATAAATCAGATTTATAGGAATTTGCAAAGCTGCAGGGATATTTTTATAGCAGGAAATGATCTTTTAAATGGATGCAGATGTTACTCTGTTATAATAATAGCCTGCCTTTCTGCAGCACCATGTGAAGATCTCAAAATAAAGGCTAATGCAATAGGTCAGTTCTGTTCCACTTGAGAGAAGCAGAAAATATGGTGAGACTTGCTCAAAATCATAGAAGTTGCTGAAAGAGCAGGGGATGCTGATGCCTTTGTTTTGTTGACTGACTGATACTGTGTGTATTTTTATCATTCAAAAAGTGAATCCTTGAAAGTCAAGGATTTGGAGGACTCTAATTTTAATCTTGCCCAGGAGAAACTGCAAAGAGACCTGGGCATGTATATACAGTTATGTGAATAGGAACGAAAAGCATTAAGAATCACATACATGATGTGAAGAAAAGGAGGGAAATCTTATGTTGTTATTCTGAAAAATGAGGAAAAAATAATCTTTGTGATATTTTGTACAGCAAAAGCCCCGGCTACCTGTAAACAGTGACTGAGAATGTCATTTGGGTGAATTGGATCATATTTTGTCTAGGGCATAAATCAGGATGGAATCTTATCTGTGAACTGCTTTAAGCTACTTTTAATTACTTTCTGGGTTTGGTTTTTTTTAGTATCTCCTTTGGAGATGCACAGAGCTGAAAAGGGTTGAAAGCCTCTCAAACTGTTTATCCCCCTGCCCCAGGCAATCCCTGTACTTGGTGTCCTTGTCTGAGGCTGTGTCTTACTGAGAAATTAATTCAGTTGGTCTTTCACAGCTGTTAGTTCACCATCACTAATGTACAGATTTATGCCTTATTTCTGACACCAGAAGCCACAGGCCAATACTTCTGTCCTGGCAAACCTGCCAGACCCTTCCCTGTGTGCATCCTTTCTTCCTCTTCTACCTATTTTGCATCCCGTTCTTGTTTGTGAGCCCAGAGAGCAGCACAGCCAGTGTCTTAGTGTTACAGGGAGACTCCCCCCTCCACCCCCAAAGTCAAGGACCTCCTTCTGATACATATGGCTTTTAAGCATTACCCAAGCCAGCTCTGGCTCTCATGGTCCTTTTTCACGCCAGCCAGGCTTGTTAAGAACAATATTTGCCTTATTATTACTGACCTCCCCAATGAACAACACCGGGAGATGATGCCAGGACTCTTGTTCAGCAGGGAAGATAATCTTGGACAAAGCTGGAATGAATTTTGCTGGGAATCTGATCAGTTAACGTGGCTAGTGTAGTCCACCTAACATTTAAAGCCTGATGCTTCTTTCACAGACAGCAAATGCATTCTGTGCAGTGGCAGTTCTGTTTATAGATGCAACATTCTGCACTTTTCCTGCCTGTTTTTCTAACGTGTGTTTGTTACTAGGGCTGTTTCCAAGCAAAGAAGGATCTGGGGCCTGTCACTTCCCAGCATACAAGCTCTTTCTTGTGTTGGTCAGCTGTTTCCAAACTGTGGTTGTTCTTGGTGGTGTTGAGGATGGATCAGTGAGACCTAAGCAGGAGGTGCTGAGGTGGGTGGGGCGGATCTTGTTAAAGGTTCTCTTTCTGTTGAAGTGGCCATCAAATTTTAAAATGTTTATGAATCAACAACCTATTCATTTACCTGTTGCTCCTTTCCTCCTCAAGTCATAATCCATCATGCTGCCTCAGTTATTTTTATAGCCATCAGGCAGTAACAGTGTGTTCCCATGGATTCTGGTAGTAGGTGAGGAGGATGCAGTAGTAACAGGTAAAGCCTAGAGTGATGGGGTAGCCTTAATTTCATGTAGATTATCCTGTGACAGAGAGGGCTCTAGCTGCACAGCTCTTCTGTAGATCTGAATTCCTACAGTCCAGACCTGCTTATTGCCTGGAATTTAGGTCTTGCAGGTAGAGCAGTAATGTGGCATATAGAGACTGTATAAACAGAACTGTATTTCTGCAGAAGGTCTCTCAAACGTTTTGCAAGAGACATCTGCAAGACCTTTAATAATATGCATGACTAATACTGGCAAAGATCAACTGTTATCCCAAGCACGATAAGAAGGAAGTTACAGAGAATTAATTACTGATTCGAGCTACGTGGAAGGGATTAGAATGGGATTAATGAGATTGGGGTGGCTGATGATTGAAACACATAAATGCTGTGCTTCATGCATTCAAAACACTGAGCTAACATCTGTGAATTAATCCTTATTTGCTCTTCTAATGCAAATTAGCGTTATTATCTCCATGTCATCATGGGGGGGTAACTGCGGTACAGAAAGTTAGTGTCCAAAGAATGTGCAGTCAGTCAGGAACCACAACATGCGTCCTGGCTTCCAGTGCTCTCTCTACAAGGGTGCATTCAACTAGAGCTACATCTCTGTATTTGCTTAACACTGTAAATAAAATATCACAGAAATAGTAGGATGGGTATTTTTCCAGTAAGACAATAATTATTAGAACTAGCAGGAGATAGGAACAGAAGGTAATACCTGGATAAGAAGCTCTCAAGGGATTGCTTCTTATCTTCTTTGCAGACAATGCCCTCTTTTTTCTGCCTTTCCATGTCTTTAATTCGTGACTGGAAGGTGTCGATCAAATCAAACACCGACTTCATTGCTATGGGTACTTCATAGTATTGCTGTTAAGAAAAAAGAACAGATGGATAAAAAGTTGCATGTGCTAGCAGTTTTCCTGCATGTATCACAGCACTGTAGGTTGTATAGAGATTCAAGTATTCCTATTTTCACACAGGTTACAAGGTCTAGAACAGATTAGAAAGCATGGAAAGTATTACTGGTTTTGCAGTCAGACTGCTTTTTGGAAGTGGCATATTTTCAGTATTTGCCTAATGTGATAAGGCCAGGCCATTGCAGGCAACAAATTGTCATTATATTCTTTTGTAAGGCCATTCAGGTCAAACGTTGTCCATAGCAATATGCTCTCATCCCACTGAGCGGCCAAACTGTGTGTTTTAGAATGCCAGGTACTACATTAGACCCCCAACAAGTGGGGAGTCCTGTTCCTATGGTGTCAGCTCACCATCCCAATGGAAACCCACAGTTCCTGAAATCTCCTAACTGCAGAAAATGAAGGTAGCTACCTAATTACTGAAAATTTCCCTTACTATCCTTTTTCTTGTCCTCCAGCAATGACCAAGTCCTGTATCAGTCTCTTATGTGCTTCACATGCAAGCCTGTAGTGTAATCTCCTAAATTTTTTCTCTTTTTTCCATATTTTCCCAATGCCTTTTCTTTCAGAGAGTCAAAACTCTCACCTTGACTTTCATGTCAGTGTCCGTCAGCACCATGAAGAAGTCATTGTAGGTCATTCCGTACTCTTTCCTCAACTCACTGATGAGCTGCTGGTCCACAAGATCTTCATCCTCTATCACTTTCATGGGCTTTTCATTATCTTAATGTGAGACAAAGGAATAGTCATGGAATCACACAGCACTCTGCCTTTAATTTCACCTTGAAAGAAAGGGGGAAATTAATTTCCCAGAAGCCCTTTTCCTGCTGCATAGGCAAGATATTAAAAAAACATCAATATGGCACTATGACTTCTAACTGTCCAGTTTTCAATCCCTGTATTTTCTGAAAATCAGTCTATCCTAAGGCACGTGCACATCAGTATTCAACATTTCTACTTGCTTTTGAAAAATCTTGGTTGCCTTGCTCTTTCCTGGAAAGATCTGTTAGATTTTTCCAATATGCTTATACATGTACATGCATGTACTAATCATTTCACCAGCTCCTGAAATGCAGCCACTTCAGGAATAGAAAATAGAAACTGTTCAACAATTTAGGACAGGAGCTGGAAAGCACCATATCCAAATAGAACAGCATGGAGAATTTGGGTCAGTACAGCATAGCTAGAACAGCTTGAGGTTGGCCAGGACAGTACAGTTAACATTGCCAGTCTTAATAAATTACATGGGAGGTTTAGTGACTACAAGAAACCAGGAACTGTGTCTTGAATACTGCCATCCTAGATCTTCATCTCTCTCTGTAGCCTGCTATGGCACTTCTCCATCTGCTTGCTGATGGTCATTTCCCATTCTAGCACACTGACAGGAAAAAAATTAATTTTGAGAATGATTTGTACCTGCTCACTGCTGTACCCTAAGAAAACATACAGAAACGCTTGAGGAGAAAAGGACCTCTAAAGACAGAGATATGAAGCATGTACAAGCCAAGCCTGTGGAAATGCTGAGGTTCCTTACTTCCCCTGGATCCGGGGTGTGTTAGGGCCAAGTCCTGAAAGTCTCCATGTCATCAGCTCAGCCTCAGCTGTGGCATCCAGCACTGCACTATACAACTGCAACGATGCTGGAACAGGCATCTGTATGCACGTGAGCCTGGGAAGCTAAAGACAGGCTGAATCACACAGAAAGTGAAATGTCGCCTGGGCACCAAAGAGCTCTCTGCAAATGTTACTTGCTTGTGCCCTATGACACCACAATAGATATAAATATTCATATCCTCACTTAGAAATCCCAGCCATGGCTCAAGTGACCTGCCTGAAATCAGAGACGCAGCAGCTGATCAAGAGCTAGAATCCAGAGGTACAACTTTCCAGTCCCCTGCTCCGCCGTTATTCACCAGCAAAAGAGATGAGATTAATTGATCCAAGTTGAGCACACAGCAACAGAAAAGGTTTGATTCCTTATACTATAAGGCATTTTAAATAATTTTCTAAACATCCATACCCTTTAAGGACCAGACTAATCTGATTCAAATTTTGCAGTAGGTCCAATCTGTGTAACAGACTGAATGAAATTTCTGAATTAAAACTTTGGGAAGATGTCTGAATCAGAAGCTGACCTCTAAGGTTTCACATCCTGGACCCGCTTCTTACACAAAAAAGACAAACCAGCAAATGTTATAATTTGGTTATACTAATCAAGCTATAGACATAATTTACATGGTTTTACATGGTTATATGTAGCTCCGTTGAAAGTCTTGTAAAGAATTATAAGCAATGTTATAAATTCCCCATTGGTTGGGTTGCTGGAGGGGCTAATTAGTTATTCACTTTGTAAAACATATGTAAATCATGCATCAGTGCTTCATAAGTGAGATATACATGTCACTAATGGCAAGCATGACCATTAAAACACAGACCAAAAATTCATACTTCTGCCTGCAAACAATACCCTACAAAAGGAAAAGCTATCTCATTGGCCTGTACAGAGGTAGACTAATGCGAAAGATGCTACTGTGAAATGTAATGGAAAACAGCTGTATGGTGCAGTACCTAGACCAACTGACCCATGGGTCTCCTGCTTTCAAAACTTACAATGTAAAGAAGAAAAATTACAAGAGTGATACAGAATAATGATTCGGGAGAGGAAAAAAAATGCCGCAAAGGCCAGCCTGCCTTTCAAATTTGGAAGTGATTTCTAGGGAGAAAAAAAAAAGAAGTTAATCTAATCACTTCTTTCCAATTCACCACTTGTCCCTGACCTCCACCTCATAAAGGATATCTGGGATCAGCATGAAGAACAATGGGAGCTGAGACTGTCTGCTGCTACCTGCAGAGTCCTGGCTCTCTTTGCTCTTTCTAAAAGGGTCACTGAAAGAGTGTGGAAACTTCTCTCCATACATCTTTAGCAGCTAAAGAGGCTGGGGAGTCGAGTTACTCTTTAGAAATAATTCAAATGAGTTTGCAAAGAAGTTCAGCATCTTCTTGTAGCAATACAGTGGCCTAATAGTCTAGGTGTTGGCTTTGATTGTAAGGCAGGTAGCCTGGGGCTCTTGTTGAGTTGATTGAAGCCCTGTTCCCATGACTTGGGGAAAAGGGACCCCATGACTAACTCAGGGTGAAGAGAAGACCTCTGCAGTGACACTTGGCTTTTGTGTCATTTCAGTGGGAAATTGGGAAATGCTTCTTGGTTTCAGTATGATCTTGACCAGTGTTAATGAGCTCTCTTTCACTCCCTATGTGTGAAATTTCAAGGGAAAAGTCTTTTCTGCGGACTTTTCTGTTGTTATTTGTATTTCAGTCCCGAGATGCAGCACTACAAGTGGACCTCATCATGCTGAGTGCTAAGGCTTCTTGCTACAGCATAAATACTCTGAACAAAATGTTTCTTAGGAGCTTTTGCTGCCTCTGTTGCTGACAGAGAATGAGCCATGAAGAGGCCCTGCAAGCAGGAAGGGTTGAAGAGAAGGGGAGGTAGAATAGGAAGATGTCTGTATTATTTAAAATTTTTAAAAGGCTCAGAATTTGGTGGTTTTGGCAAAAATGTAAGGTGAACTTCATGTAAGGTTTAACTAACACCCTTCAAAGTCTCCTGCTTTTCTTCAAGAAGTTAATTCCTCCTGTGAGAATTCAGCTGTTATATACACTTGTGTGGTTTGGGGAAAGTTTGGGTGTAGATTAAGTTTGGAACAGGCTGAAAGAGTATGGTCTATGTCAGAGTCAATGTCTGTTTATTAGCCAGACTGGAGCTAAATATAATCCTAAACTGTCCACTGACAGGCAGATAGGTCTAGGTACACAAAAAGTGACCTTGAGTAACCTTGGCGTGATGTGGAAAATCCTGCAGTGCTCCAGATTTGTCAGGGCGGTGCACAAATGGACAGTCTGGCAGGGTTAGTGACTCACTGTCATTCAGGGACACAAGGCTCCTGGTCCCCCGCTAGATGCTGTCCCTCTGAGCATAGCAGAGGCACGTCTGGAAGCCAGGCATGAAGCTGTGATCTTCTGGCCTGTTATATGCCAGACCTGAAATACCCTGGAGGTGGCGTGATCCTCAGCTTTCTGTTCCATCACACATCCCTTCTCCAGGTCTGGTAAAACCAGATGAACTTCCAGAGGAAGGATGCCGTGGACTTATAAGGAAAACTAGCAGCTTTTATACTATTTCTTTGCCTTTGTCCAGCGCAGCATTCACTGTGCTGTTAACCTGTAGACACAGCCAGCAATGAGCTTGTTTACATGATTCAAAAGTGCTTTGCTGGACTCGGACCTGAAGTCTTTGTCCAAACCCTACTGTTACAAAAGGAAAGCTTCTCACTGGCTTGAGTGGGTGCTTCCCCAGGACCAGAACACTGATACCAGTTGTTTCAAAGCTGCCTAAGAGAGATGGATGCCAAGTGTCACCTGCCTATATGGGAACACTGTATGTAAAGAAGGTAGTACTAAATATGGGTGAATGAGCTACGCTGCAAGTCCTGCGTAGTCTGATTTATAGTGCCTCTAAAATCTCTGGCTTCAATAAGATGAACCTCTTTACAATAGTCAGCAATAAGCAGTGCACTGGTGGGCATCTTGCTTTACGAGTAAAGAGAGCAGATAGGACTTCAAATGGTAAACCTCTTAATATCGGGTATGCTGGTGCAAATTTGTAAGGTTGACCGTAGCTAGAGGCTATCATTGAATTATTCTGAATTAATATCTGTTTATCATTACGGAGGGAAAAATAGGCCTGGACCTTCCCTTACTGGTGGAGGAGAATATTCACTATGTGAACGTATCAAAATCAGCTCTTAAGCTTAGGAAAGCAGATCCTGGGAAGGAAAGGAACTCACAGCAAGGGGTCTAACTAGCACGCTTCTCTCTGTCCTGGGTTTAGCCAGTGCATGCCCCGGAAAGATGAAGATTTTTCCTTGACCTTATGAGGAGTGCGAAGGCCTGAGAAAATGTTACATGGCAGAGTGGGGGCATAATGGTTATGTGGCAGAGTGGGGGCATAATGGTGCTGCACTTCAAAATAGGATTAACTCAGGCCAGGTTTTGAATATAACCTCATACAGTTCCCTTCAGAGTTTCCAGCCCCCTCTCACCTCCCCTCCATGACAACAGCCAGTTTCTTTAAATGGTGTTCAAATTGTGCTAGCCAATATCTAGCCATCCATGGCTGATGCCTTGCGAAAACCAAGGGCGTGGGGGCATTGTGTTAGGGCAGCCATTTAGTTAAACAGCAAGGCTGGTATTCAAAATATTGGTAGAGCTGAGCCTAATTTCCTTTTTCTGCCCCATGCCCTCATCACGTTTTACTGCCTTTTCACTGTTTCACTGTTTTGCTGGCTTTAAGAATTCCCGCAAAGAAAGCTGAAGGTGCTCAAGTTACGGCACTGGAAACCTAAACGTGGAAAATACCAGAGACACTTCTGTAAATACAGAAGTTAGTAGCATGGAAGGAGGAGCGATGGGTTCAAAAGTGCAACTGGACCCACTACAAATAATCTCGCTTAGATCTTGACCCAAGCTGGGGAGATTTCTCCCTTTGCTGTCTGTATTGTGCCCATGAGATGGAAAGAAATTATTAAAAAAAAAAAAAAAGAACCTAGCTGGAAGTGGTCAATTTTCATGCTGCTGTTGTTCATGGTGCCAAAAATTGTAATGACAGATATCTTCCTCGTTGCCATCTTGCAGAAGCTCTCCAGATACTCGTCTCGCTGCTGTACATACATGGTGTTGTCCGCCTTGGGGGTTGTGATCAGCTGGTTGGTGGCAGAGACAAAAGAACTTGTTTAGTGTAAAGAATGAAGCAGATGAGTATTTTACTGAGGGAGAACTAGTCACTGTCTGCAAACTGGGCTTTCTTTTCCATAGAGCTGTTGACAGCTCTGTAGTCTTATTCTTTTCATCTGTGTTTGGAGCATACCTTTAGGCCCAGGTCTGAGCCAAAGGTATTCAACCAGCCACAGGAAAACTTTTGGACGCACAGCCAGCTGGTGGCACCAGCTCCTCCACTGCCTCTCCATAGTGCTGGTAGAAGATATGTCACTAGGTTTTACAGAAAACCATGTACTCTCCTATTATCCCTTGCCCTGCCAGTCCCACCAGGTCTCCCTCACAGTCTTCAGTGGTGCCATGAATCTAGGAATCCCCCTGCTCACTCACGGTGGAAGCGCTGGGAACATGGCAGCAGCTCTGGCCTCATCCCATGGTCCAGGCAGGGCTCCCGGTGTCTGTTTAACTGTCAAGGGGTGACAACTGGGGCTAAGTGAATACTTATGTAGCTGATGGCCATATAAGAAGACCTTGAAGACTTGCTAAGGCCACTGTGACCCCATCTGAAAGCTGCTGATTTAGCTTTTGTTTGTTCTAAGCCGCTTTGATGTCTTATGTGACTTCTGTTTGCTGGGAAGGCACAGCTATGGGGGAAGAGCAGGAGGAGGAACAATTACATCAACAAAAGCACAAAAATCTCTACAGTTTATAGTACTTATTTCAAAACCTCCTAAAATTGCAAAGATTTAACTTTTAAAAAGTTTAAGGCACACAGCTTAGGTCCTTCATTTGCAAATTTTCCAGGGAAGGTGTGTGTGTGTAACCACATGCAGTGGTCCCATGCAGCAATTTCCAGCAGAAGGTGGAGAGGAATGCCGCAGCTCTAGCGATGTAATCATTCTAACTGGCAGCAGTGAACTGCAATCAAGCACCTGCCACCGATCCCCCAAACACAAAGGATTTGGAATCTGGATCCAAATTTTATGGCTTAAGGTCATAAATAATCACCAGAATCCTTCAGTTGCAAACTTACGCTTTAGTCTGGAACACACACGATCATCTTCTAGCTGCTGCCTTAAGTTTGCGTGGCCTGGAGGATAATTTTTATTATATACTCCTTATAAATCCAGTTCATCACTGTACTGAAATGTAAGAGGCATTTCTGGGCTTGTAAGATCTGACTCTCATTTATGCAAAGGCCCCCTGGCATCACTACAGCGGTGGGACATGAAGGTGAATGAGAGTCGGACGCAAAGAGGATTTGATTTCTGGGCCATAACATGTAACACATTGCTTTTAAATTGCATAGAAATGCTTCAAATGAAAAAAGGATCATGAAAAGGATTTGAGGACTGAGATCAAAACCAGACCATTGGTTTGTATTGTCCTCCTAGTTTCGGAGGCCATAAACAGGAACACACAGTCAAGTCTGAATTTGATCTACTTCATCAAACCTTGTAGAACATTTAAGAGGCAAAGCAAACTTCAAAGCTCTGTGCCAGGACTGTTTTAATCCAGGCAGTACAGACATTGTATCTGTGTGTATTTGCACACACGTGTGTGTATGTACACGTGCATATATGTGGTGGGTTATATATAAACTCTCAGTTGGCATTTCATCACCACAGAGAAATAAAGAAAAAATCCAAACTCACTAAACCAAGATTTCTCACCATTAGTAAGACAGCAATAAAAGCCTTCCTATAGAGAGGTGAGCCTGAAAGCCCGTGCATTTTTTTTTTCGGTTTCTGCAGTTAGTTCCTCCATTTCTCATTAATTGAATTTAACCCAGAACAGCCTTCGAAATTCTGGATGTTTGGCAGTCACACTGAAATCTGCAATCTGAAATCCTGAATGATGTGTAGGACTTAGAAACCCATGTCCCTCTCAAAAGACTTCTGGGAGGACTGAAATGATGTCCTTGGGAGCCAGTCTATTAAAGCGGCTGAAGGATGAAAGTATAGCAAAGCCATGTGGAGTAACTGGGGTAGAGCCACTTTCTGCAGCAGGGTGGGCTAATTCTCTAGGATGGGAATTTGAAGACTCATGAATGACCGAGTTCATCTAGCTGGAAGGACTGACCCTAAGGGAACTGAACAGTTTGATAGGAAGGGATGTAAATAGGCACATGTGTGGATATAAAGAAGCTTGAGAAGTTCTTTGTTTTCCACGTGCCATGCGGGGCAAAGAGTAGAGTTCAGCCACTGCTTTTACTGATGACCAAATCAAATCTATTCTCCAAGAAACTTCAGAGCAAGCAGGCTGAGGATAGTATTAGATACTGGAAAAGTGAAGTGCAGCATGGCATAATCATTTGCCTTCAGTGAGTTTTGGCCCGACGACCTGGGATTGTGTAACTCTTTTTATTGGAGATCCAGCTGAGAAGTGGCCTAGTATCAGAAGGTTCAAATTTCAGGCCATCCTTTAAGTTGCCACGACTGTGTTGGTGTAATGGATTAGCAGCCTGACATCTGTGAGCTTTGCTTTTGACTCGTTTTGTAGCTTTATATTTATTTGTCCTGATGCCACACATACCCTTGGAAGCCACAACGTTGAGATATATGACCGAATTTCAAAGATCCCAAACTTCTGTGCAGTTTCTCTCTCAGAGCTTTGATTTGTCTAAGTATTAGTTAACAAGTAACTAATAGGCGTTATTTGCAAAATTAAGTCCAGTTCAAATTTTTCAAATATCTGGCTTTTCTCCACTTTCAGCGTGTTGGGGAACACAAGTCTGCTAGCTCTGCAAAGCACCTACAGCTGGAAGCATGGGGAGGGGGAGAAGAAAGTTGCCTTCTGCTCAGGTCTGTGAATCATCAGCAGAATGATTAATTAAATTCCGATGATTAAAATGTTAGCTTGGCATCTTAGCTATTCAATTTGGAATATGGGGCATGAAAGTCAAAGCTATGTTTGTGACACTGACTGTTGGACAATAACTGTGAAACAGGCCGGCTTGCAGTGGAATAATTTCAAGAAATCAGCTCCCACAATAATATTTTTAAAGAACTGTTTTTCAAAGTGTACCTTTCAGGGTATGTGCCATCTGCCAGAAAAAACATTTGTACTACAGCTAAAACTGTTTCCTGTCCCAGGTGAAGTGGTTTTTTAGATAAGTAGTTGGAAAAACATACAACACTATTAAACCCTGGGACAAGTAACTCCAGACCATGCTGAGTTTCTCAGGCTTGAAAACTTACCATAGTGTTATAGTTTAATAAAAACAGCAGGAGAAAAAACCAAACCAAAATAAAAGTTTGCACAGGATCTCTGAAGATGCCTAGGAGATCTGAATGCCAAATTCCCATCAGAAAGAATAGCAAATATAACAATCCTACCTCAGGGCATCTGGTCATATGAGCCTTTGTGCACATCCTCAGCCAGACATGCCCTCGTACTGCCAAGCCACCTGGCTTGCTTCCAGTTTTAGGACACCAGCACCAATATAAAACAGGTGTGCCAGCTGGCAGGACGTGCTGAGCATCGACATGCGGTAACGTTGGCAAGTACCCCAAAGCGATGAATGGATGTAAGCCACACTGGAACCTCATTTTATTGATCATAACTACACAGATCCTGGCATCTACATATCCCCTGCAAAAAAAATAATCTGATGGCTATATGGTGGCTCGTGGAAGTGACTGGGAAGAGCTTTTAGCCTAATTTCTGGCTGACTGATGTTCGTACTGAATGTAAGATTTCCAACATGAGGCTGCAAAACCTTCCCTATTGTAAGTGATTGTTTGGGTCTAGAATTCTTACCTCTTAAACAAAGGCACCAAAAAAGAATAACACAAAGCCACCATGAACTTTCTGTTCCACATATTCCTACTAGGAGGGAGATAGGACTTCATTTAGGTAATAAGAATCAGATGAACGAGTTACTTACAATGAGCCGCCTTTTGCCTTCAAAATATTCCAGGAGGTCAGTCACCAATTTCCTTGGAGGCTGTAGGAAAGGCTTCTTGTTGGGCTTGGGGAAATCCTCATTTTCAGTCCTACTCCCCTTCTTGTTCTTCTTGCTACGGTCTTTGTCCTGCTTGCCCTTTTTCTCAGCTTTGTCCTTCTTGGACTGCTTCTCACTCTTCTGCAGCTTTTCAGGTCTGTCCTTCTTCTTCTTCTTCTCAGGTTTATCCATTCGCTCATGCTTCTTTGATTCTTTTCCTTTCTTTGGGGGAATATTTCCTGCTGCAAACTCTTCCTCTAAATGGGAACTAGCAGGCTTGCTTGGGTCATATTTATCTTCATATTCATTGCTCAGTATCTTTTCTTGGGCCTTCTTTTTTGGTGGTTTATTCTTAGTTGGTTTGTGTTGCCCTGGTGTGACATTCAGGTCCCTGTGGTTATAGTCCTTCCTGTCTGTTCGGTTATCTTTAAATCTACCCACATTTGCCTTTGTATAGTGCATTGAGGGAGCTGTCGGGACTTCTGTGAAACTGTCATAGCGGGCAGCTTTGTTTGGTTTCCGTGTGGCCGCTGGGTGTTTCTCTGAGTGGCTGCGCTGCCGGTCCCTGCGGTTTGCCTTCCACACAGGAGAGTAGAAGTCCTCAGAGGCTGTGACTCGTGGCGTGGTGGCATCGGGGGCTACTGGCAGCCTGTGGTACTCTGTGGTGGAATGTGACTTGGTGGTCCAGGTCCTCTGCGTGGTGGGAAGGGGTGTAGTTGTTGTCATAGAACGGCTTGCTGTTGTCACTGCATGGGTTGTGGCACGGGTAGTTGTGGTGGTGGGAGGGAGGGTAGTGGTCCTTACTGTAGGCAGAGGAGTAGCCACGGTGGTTGTCATTGGTTTTCTCACTGTTTTGGTCCTTGTTGGCTGATTATTGTTCTTCCTTGGCTCGTCCTTCCTTGCTGACACCTGGACGTGCCCACCACCAGGGGTAGGCTGGGTGCTGCCCCCATTGTTGCCTTCCTCAACCACTTGTCCCTCCACCCCAGCTGCTTTGCAAGTCTGGATGAAGCCCTTCTGCCTCATCTTCTCAATTTTTCTGATGGGGCTCTGATCAATGACTTCGTACATGGCCTCTAGCCTGACTGGGTAAGGGTACCTTTCCTCCACCTGCAGAGTTTTCTTCAACAGCACCATGCCAAATTTCCCCTTCTCCAGTTTCAGAAAGCTCATGAGCTTAGGGATCAGGGCAGGATCTAGTGGCTGCTCCAGGATTTTTCCTTCATTGGTTATCCTTCTGACTTTTCCCCCTTCTTCCCCTTCTTCATGGAACAACACAATCTGCTGGATGTGCCTCTCAGCCAGTTCGCAGTAAACATCATTCTTCAGTAGGCTCATCATGAGCCTGTAGTAGCCCTCAGAGGCGTGGGGTGCAGAAATGACCCACACCCGATTTTTCCCAGCAAAGCTGGCCAGGACATTGGGGGAACTTGACCCTGAAGGGAAACGTACCGCTCGTGACTGCGAGGCAGAGGATATCCCTTCGTCCTTAATCATCTCGGACTTGGTGTATTTGGCTGCAGCTGTGAGTCTCTGTACCCGTCTCGTTCTGGTCCCCATGCCCCTGGCCTGAGAACGCACTTCCCCTTGCAGGAGACTGGCAGGTGTCTTTGGAGGTGCTGAAGAATACCTCTTGGTGACGGGGTGTTGGGGATTTGGGCTCGAACTCCTCAGGGATGCTCCAGACCTTCTCAGGAGGCTGCTTGGAGTCCTGTAAGCCGGAGGCACTTTCCTAACTCCATGGCTCCCTCTTCCTGCTAGCCTCCCTGTCGTCTCAGAGCCACACACTAGCCACGCTGCCCACAGCAGGGCTAAGCTGAGAGCTGGCCTCCAGTTCATTGTGCAATCTGTGTGAGGGAAAGAGGAGAAAGAGAAAAAGTTAGATGTTAACAGTATAATACCTTACACAAGTGATAAAAAAAAGGCAAATCACAGGCTGGCCAGTTTTTGTGATTTAAAAGTGCTGATTACACCTGATTCCTGCACTGGTGGCTTTGTACAGTTTACAGTTATTTTTGGAAAGGCACAAAATGGATCATTTAATGCAAAAATGAGATCATCCATCTGTAACATGGCTCTGTCTATCCAACAGGACACGGTGATCTGCATCCTTCTCTCTCTGTCTCTCTCATGCTCTCACATACACACATGCAAACATGCACAGGGAAAGAGTCCGGTACGTAGAGCAGAAAGCCAAGAATTGGACTTGAGACTTACACTCTCAGGGAAGTTCCCCTTCCAGAGATGAGGTTTCACGTCTTTTCCTTTAAAAGGAGACCAATGCCATACAGCTTTGCTGCTGCTCGGTGATTTATCTTTATGCAGCCCAACAGGTCCCAGAGCCTGTCTGTCTGCCCGTGTAACTTTTAACTTTCTTTCTTCTTCACCTTCTTGACAAGCGTGATGAGGTTAGCGGAAATTTCCTTTGGGATCTCTGCTTCTCCATTTACCTGCAGGTCTGGCTTTTTACTGTACTTGTTACCCACACAGGCACGGATTTCATTTAAGAAAAGGGAACTTCCAGCTGCTCTAAGTCTCTCTCTTTTAAACTTTCCAAGCCTCCTTTCCACTCCTTGCTTCCTCAGTCCCGTTTAGCTCCTTTGTTTCCAGAGAGGAAAGCACCAGCATTAATATATTTTCCAGGCTGAAGAAAAACACAGGAATGTGATGCTGGGAAAAAAAAAAACAAAAAAAAAACCCAACAAACCAGGACGTTTCCCTTTCCCCTTTCACCACACTTCGACAAAAGCAAATTGTAAGAGATTCGTCTTTTCTTCTTTCCTTTCGTGGCTGGCCAAGGTCCCAGAAGTGTCAGGGTAACCCCAGCCCTGCTCCGAACCAGCCTCAGACAACGGTGGCCACTGGAAATGGGGGAAACTTCACTCAGGATTTAACAGCTCAGCAGAACCCGCCTCCTCCCCACTCAACAGGGCAGGGGAGGGAGGAGGAGGAGGAAGGCTCTGGGGGCTGAAACACTGCACAGCATCACAGAGCACTTCAGAGAGGGTGACTCCAGCCTTAACTCTTTCCTTCACGCGTCCCAGCTCCCTGGCGCTCCCCAAGCTCCTCGTTCTCTTTCCTCCCATTAAACAGACACTGTCTGGATGAAAAATTGTCCTGTGCAAAGTGTGTTTCCCCATCAGTGTCAGTAACAGCTCCAGTATTGCAGACTTACTGGTTTTTAACCCCATTATTTCTGCCTCCTGTTCCCCCTTTCCTTGTTTGTTTTTCTTTCTGGGTGTTCTCCAGAGAAATCCAATTTCTCTTTACTTTCCGACCAATTTCTCCTGCAGGTCTTCATGTATGTCAGTACAGTGTTTTCTGCAAACATCATATGGGCATGGCTGTTTGTTAATTTGCACTTTTTAAAGAGATCACAATGTTTATGTTATTATTGTACTATTCTAATTGTAAAATTAGAATCATACGCGTTTCCTTTGAATGTTCACTAGCAGTGAAAAAAAGAGAGAAAAGGTGCAAAAATCCCTACAGAGACATGGGTAAGGACAAAGTCACGTCCTTTGCTCTCCCTTCATGGTGTAAATGACACCATTCTATTGAGCTGATGTAAACGGGCACAGCTACGCTGCCAGCACCTGGTCTTTATCCGATTCACACTGGCTTCAGTGTGTCGTGCACCTTCGTGTAAAACACCACTTAATTGTAGTTGATGGATAACACCTATAAACATTCAAGACCTTAATATTACTTGTACTGTTTTCCAATATTTCACTTATTTACAGAGATGCTGTTACATTTCTCTGATAACACACTGGATTTGACCTCAGTTGTCTTGGGAGAGGAGGGGGGAGGTTTACCTTCTATTTCCCTTGAGATTAACATTTCAAGGATAAAAACCTTTCTTTTATTTCTCTCTTGCCTTATTTACTTCATTTTTACTTTAAGTTGTCTAATGCACTGATAAACATTAGTAGTGGTTTCGCTGATATGTGTCCACAGTTTGCATTCTGTGGCTGGTGGTTTGCCCTGGAGGTAGGGGAGGATGCTGAATGCCTGTGCTCACATGAACATGAGTGCAAAAATGCTCAACTTCTCCCAGAATATCACATCCTGCATCCACTGGGAGGTAGGAGGACTGTACCTCACAAGGATCACAAAACTGGAGTTCTGCAGAGCAAGGGTGGGTAACATTTTCCACTTAAATTAGTGGCAGGTCTGCTGGTTTATTAATCTTGACAAGAAAAAAATGTCTCTAAACATTACACTGTTTCATTGTGACATTTTAAAGAAACTGTAATTCAAATTGAGGTTTTCATTTCAATGTTTCCTCCAGCTTTATTACAAAGGTTCAAAAAAGAAGTGACCCTACAAAGCTGAAGCCAAGTATTTAATTTGGGGTAAATTACTTTAAAAAAAAACACAAACAACTAAATTACCTCAATTTTCTTGGGTTTTGTGATGATTTGAAACCACAGAGGCAAAACATCACTTATCTGCATAGGTCTAATGAAGCCAAGGAAAGCACATGACAGCAAATGAAAGGAACAGATTTCCGTATTAGTTCTGCTGCCTATCCCATCCAATTATAGATATGCTAAAGAATTTCTGTGAGGGCTTTGCTTTGCTCTCCCAACCTGATTAAAAAACTAGCATGCTACAGAATCTGTCTTAAACCTATCAAAGGGTGGCAGATCAGTGAAGATGATAGATTGTAAAGCAGCTGTACGGAGGGTCTAGCACGCAAGACCTGGAGCCGCGGGGATTATTCACAAGGCTGATATTTGTTAGCATCTTTATGTGAGGTGAGGAATAAGCTTGAAGTGACTGCTGGAAATGTTTGGCATCAGACTTTCTTGGAAAGTAAATAATTTATACAGGCCAACATGGGACTCCTGGTAAAGTGAACATATATTTTAAAGGGCCGTACATCAAGAAGCAAAAAAAATGCATGAAACATGCATAAGGTAAAGACCAATATCCTAGAAGGCAGCTATTCTATAGGCAACTTACAGGTCACAGTATATAAATGACTAGAAATAAGGTTTTGGTGTGATATTGCAGCAAGGAGAAGGTCTGACAGCATTCCAGGAAGCTGGGAAATCATGTGTAATGTCAGTAAGGTGGTTACTGCCATGCACATGAAACTTTTCAAAAGGACTGCAAAGGGTTCAAAAAGTGACCAGATTTCTGGATATGTTCCTATTGAAATGGAGGTGAGGAAATAACTATGTGGAAGGCACAGCCACATGTTGGCCATGATCTTCTCATGCATACACAGGAAACAGACTTCTGAAAATAAATTGCTTTTTAATCCAGTAGAGGAAGGCAGAAGGATAACCAATGATTAGAAATTAAAACTTGACAAATGCAGACTTGAAGTAATTGCAATTATTTAAAATTTTTAATAGCTGTCTCAGTCCACCCCTGGGATAATTTCCTCAAGAATGTGGTGGTTTTCTGTTGCTTAGTCTTCAAATCAATGCTATAAGAGACCTTCTTGGCTGGACTGGAAGTCATGGCAAAAGGATGGAATGAGATCCCTATGGACACATCTACATGGGAAATTTGAGACCAAAACAGCACCCACCCCTGAGGAGTGCCTCTGTGGAGGCTTATGGAAATGAATTCTTTAGCCCACTGAACTGACATGAGCAATTTGAGGAAGGTGGAATGCAATGTACAAACCCTGTAGCCCTCAGAACGGTTTTAATAAGGAACTGAAAGTTAATGCTATGTCCACAAAGGGAAAATATATAACTGTTTCAGGATGACAGTACTGTAAATCTTTCTATATTCTGCTTGAGGTATCAGACTTAAATGTATACATATATCAAGTGTGTCCGGGGGTGTGCACACAACCACACTATTTCAGCTGCTAAGGAATTAGTGGGAAAGCCAACTACCTCCTGAACTGGGATCCTTTCTCAGTCCTACAAAACCTGTAGAAATAAGATAGCAGCAAGGAGACAGCCGGAGGAATGAGTGCGAAGAGATTTCCTTTTACACAGACTTCCAGGCAATCCTCCAGAGAGTGTGGGAGAAACTGCTTACAAGGAAGGCGAAAGGAGTCAAGGGGCTTGGGAAAACTGGGATCAGCTGCTCTGTACAGTGCTGGGGAGCTGGGAGCCAGATAAGCAGGTGTAGGTTCCCCTGCTGGTGCCTGTGGGGGGTTATTAGAGCAGAGAGCATCAGAGCCTGAATCCTGTGAAGCCAGACATGGTTGATGCTCTAAGAAGGGACAGGTTCCTTGAACCCTGCTGGCTCCTCGCTTTCCTGAGAGGGGAGGAGGCTATTATTAGTGATCTGACTGGGGTCATAACCCAGCCAGCAGCTGGGGAAATAACAACTAATAGTGTAAACAGGGGAGCTGCGCTGCAACCCCCTGTATGTAAGCAGGAAAAGGAGTCAGTACAGGGAGGCTTGCAAAAGCAGTGACCCGTAATAAAAAGAGCAGTGCCTGGTTAGTCAGATCAAGCTCCTAAAATAGAAAGGCGCTTTTGATAAATAGGTTGGCCTCATTTGAGTCTTCACTTTTTAAATATACATTTTTCTGTAGAGTCCCCAGCAATGTTGCTTAGAAACCGGTGACGCAAAGTGACACTTCAGGCTTTAAAAATAAATATTACAAACATTAAAATTAAATGTTTTAAACTGAGGCTAAGCTTCCTAGGTGCTGACAGAGTTGCAGCCCCAAAGGTTCAGGCTATATTTGAGACGCAGTGGAATTCTGATGTCTGAGTGTTATCATTGGCCTGTGCTTGAGCTGACCTTGAGTTTAGCACCTCACCTTGTCTGGTTTACAGAGCTTCCTGGTGAGAAGAAGGCTTTCACATAGACCCATTCCTTGTTCTACATCTGGTTGACATCTGGGATGGAAACATCAGCCAGGGAGAACAAAACATCATCTGGCCAGGACTGACACAAGTTCTAGCCCAAACTGACTGATGCAACTGATGTTATGTACACTAAGGGGAAAGTGTTATCCGTGAGTGAGTGAATACAAAGATTGCCATCTGCCGGCCTCGCAAACAGTGTTCACTAGTCACAAGCTGGTGGGAGTGAGAAAGTCATTGCCGTGCACTGCAAATCGATTCTCGATGATACAGCTGCTGAGGTGTAGTGTTCAGAAAACCATAGAAATAGTCTTGGGATAGTTACCCGCAGTCAGTCACAGAAATAGTTCTTGAAATTATTAGGAAAAGGAGACATCGTTAGCTCCAATCATCAATGAGTGGGGCCAACATCCCTCTCTCACATCAGCATAACCCCACAGGGAAGCTGTACTCCTGGCATCTCATGATGCTGATGTTCAAGATGTCCCATGAAGCGCTGTTATTTACCCCTCCCAAATCACATGCCTGCACGGCTAAATGAATTTGGCCACGGCAATGAACTCACCAGCTGCAAGGGCTTGGATTCTCATCTCACTTTTGCACCTCTGCGCCAGAAGGCTTTATGCTAGCATGGGTCTGAACAGTGATCCACGCCACCTCCTTTCTCTGGTGCACTTTCTTTGTCCTTCTCCCTTCCTTTGTCTGGGGCACTGCCAGCCCATGTCGAGCCCTTCCGAACAGGATGGGAATTCTCTCCTGGCTCTTGTGGCCCCACTTGGTAGTACAAAGCAGATTTAAGCAGGATGGAAGCTGGTGCTTATGCAACTTAGCTCTTTGCACAAATACTAGGACTTGGATTCTTAGTGCAGAGCTCCGTGGTCTGATCTCTTCGACAACTGTTTTGTCCAAATGCAACCACTTACGGCTTTGCACAGTTGGGAGAAGATCAAGCAGAAATTGTCCTGCAATACAATCAGCTCATTCACTTACCGGGAAAGACTCGGCTCTCCTCTGCACTGGTAGAGGAACTTCAGTGAGATTCTGCCAGAAAATAGAGCCCACTGATTCAGAGGGGGTTCTTCCTTACATATTTGTGGGTCTCATCATCTGTCCTAAAATATTCTGGCTTACAAATCCTTTTCTTGCACCCTGTAATTTAAATTAAAGAATTTTTTGGTTTGGTTTTGGTTTGTGTTTGTTGTTGGGGTTTTTTTATTTGTTCTTTTTTTCTTTTTAAAGACTTGTTTTGATTATGAAATTGAAGGGGTAGGAATGGAGGAGGGTCATCTTTAAAAACCAGACTGTGCTACGGTTCAGCAATAGAAGAGCCTTCCAAAACAGGGCTGTGCTCAGTGATTACTCTCAGTGGTTACGTGTCAGAATGCTTTGGAGATTAATATAGTTACATGGCTGCACACATTCTTGTCCTAACGTTCATTACTGGTCAATGGAGAAGATTCAAATCCTCTGATGGTTCTAAGTCAGGAAAGCACTTAAGCGTATATCGAAGTTTCACCTCCCTTTGGTGCTTGTATGGCTCTATGGAGGGAAGGCAAGGCAAGGCAAGGGAAAAGACTGAAGCAGATGAGAATGTCATGTTTATGTCCCTTTGCTTCACGTCAGACTGAAGACAGCCTGAAAGTGGCAGCTGGAAATATTATCATCTGCAGACAGTGTACCACTCTTCTTGTCAGGCTGTTTATACTCACTTGCAGGCATTCATGGCCCTAGTCTTTATTTATATGCTATCAAATGCATTACAGTATTTAATGTTCAGTGGAGCCACTCTCTTCTCTTTCCTTCGTGTGAATCGGCACTCCTGTGTCTCGCTCAGTGGCAGCCTGTGGCTCTCCCTCATCTCCTCTGGGCTGAACTAGATCTTCTCTACCAGATGCTTTTGGAATCTTTCCTTGGTGGGTGGCAGAGGAGGGGACGCCCATTGCAGTGGGTGCTCTGGCTGTCAAGTGCTCCACAGGCCAGGGGTCTGCAGGTGGAGTCATAAAAATGGGGAAACAGAGTACAAGTAATTGGAAGTCCAGGGCTCCTAGGTTCTATCCTTGAACTAGTTTTCAGCACCAATGTCTATTACCCAAACCTTGGGGAAGCACACCGGGAGACAGGGAGGAAGTGGGCAAGTATCTGTTTAAACTTGAATATCTAGAAAATCGAGTCAGAAGCTGTGGAATTATTTAGAGTGGGTGAAGATCTACAGCCTCCTTTAAGGGGTTTCTTTTGCTTTGGGAAGGCCCATGCCAACCTCCTGAATATGCTGTTTGGCTGGCAAATACAGTTCTTCCTATTGCCTTGAAGGATTTTGTTTCCCTTCTGTGGCTGTGTTGGGGCAGAACCTGCTGAGCTGCTTCTGGAAGCAGAAGTATGCACAGAACGATGTAGGCAGCTAGCTCTTAAACCATGATTCATGAGATGACATTAAGGGGTCAGCAGCTGCCAATGGAATGATGCTGACTACTCTGGTGATTTCAACTAAAAACATATGAAGAGGGTGCAGAATGGGATGAGAAGTCTTGAGACATGACGTTGGTCCAAAGGGTTTGGAAACTAGGGGATTTTTTTTGTTGGTTTTTTTTTTTAAGAGCTGTGATCCAATCTCAGCTCAGGTTGGACCAAACCTCAACTATCCCCCGGTGGATAGGTTTCCACCAGGCCAAAAACTAACAATGCAGTTGCATCCTAATAGTTTTCCTAGCAGAAAAAGCAAAGAATAAACAAGGATCCTGGTCCCTGATACAGTGTCTCTGGTTGAGGAAATGTACATTTGCATTTCTTTCCTGTTCAGTAACACTGATACTAATTTTAATCAAACAATAATAGAAAATCTGGGGTTTTGAGGTTGCTAAGGTAGGCTACTTCACAGGCAATAAATTCACATAAACAAAATTGGTGCAGAAGGGATTAGGATATACAGCAGAGATAGGGAGTGGTCTCTGCCATGCACAATTGGTGTCAGTATTTTCATTCAGAACAAAAAATACTTTTTAAGGGTGGAAGAACTTATGCACATAAATTCCACTGCTCAGTTTTGCACTGCAGGGTGAGAGACATTTTTCACAGTTATTGACAAAGGACATTCCAGCAACTAGTGAGATCTGGATTTCATTATATATTTTGGGCTACAGTGCAAAAGTACTATCTGCCAGAAAAAAAGTGGTCAAAGCATGTTTTATTAATATATTGCTGCTGTTCTTGGATTATACCCCGGTAGAGGCTCACATCTGAAATGACACATCTGATAGTCTGTATATTAGATAGCATTTCAAGGTTTATTTTTTTGGATGTGATTCCCTTACAATATACAGAGACCATGTATATTCCTGTATTTAAGCATTCAGAGACAAACTGTCACTGCCCTTCTCTAACAGATCATTGGTGCAGGCTGCTTATGGAGCACGTCAGTGCCCGTGTACTAGAAGCACTAGTATTACTATAGTGCAGTAAGTTCTTACCATTGATTTTGGTACTTCTGTACATACTGTACGACTAGAGCATGACTTCCCAGTCCAGGCAGCTTCTGTCTAAATACATGGGATAAAGCAGTCCAATGTTGTCAACATTTCTGTCCAATAAATGGGCTGAGTCACAAGAGAAGCAGTGGCAGGTGTGCACTGAGCAGACCTGGAAGACCAAAAGAAGTGCATTTATTTCTCTGTCACCTCACCTTAGAGAATTATACCAGTGATAAAATCTCCCTGACAATTCATGATCTCCAAAAACAACAAAAAAAGGAGGGAAATCTGTGTAACAGATTGCTTCAGAGAAATACACAGTAAGGACTGATGTTTCCATTGCTGGCTTTGCTTTCTTATTTTCATGTTAAAGGCAGCCTTGTACGTAAATCCACATGTGTTCCTGTTGTATGAACCCAGCTGCCTTGAAATCAATGGCAAAGTTCCTGTCTTCAGTGAAGACTCCTGGATTTTACTCATATTTATAGGATACAATTAAGCTGAAAACTTAAGGGAGATCACAGCCTTCCAAAACTTAAAGAGGAGAGAGAAAGAAATGAGAAAGCAAATATGTTGTGAAAGAGATCCCAGGTGAAATAATTGTTCCAAGTTTTCGTGTCTGGATGTTGTTATTTTTTCCGTAATTACTATAGCAAGCTCCTGCTTCCACTGAGGGGAGGTGGCCTGGGATTTTTTCCAGTAGCAATGGAAGTTTAACACACAAATGACCAGAACTGTTAAAGCTGCTTTACTCATGTGTGTCACTGCTGGGAGAATCAAGATATAGAAGACATCACCTAGTCAAATACAAAATTTTGTGGATGTATATGTGTGTCCATGCACTCAAGAACAAGGAACTGAAATCTGCTATCTGCCAAGAAGAGATTGTCTTAAGTACTATGTACAGTGATGTAGGCATGGGTAAAACGTGATTTAATATCTTATTTCTTGCAGATATCTTAGAAAGTCACATTTTTGGAGTAAAGAAATCTAAATTACACTGATGCCACCTTCAGCTGTGACAGCATCTGGCACAACACATCTTCTACAGCTGGAAATGACACTGTATTTGGACCTCCAGTTCTCTTCAGTTTCCTTTGTACAGAGGCAGCTGATGTTAAATGGTCATGTGACACAGATGCTTATAAAGTAGCCATTCTCTTCACCTCCTATAGCAAGTGGTTTTCTAACCTCCAGAAGCAGAGGGCCACATATCCATGTGCTCCAAAGCCATTTGGGATCTATTACATCTGTGCAGGATGCAAAGATGACCAGATACCCATTCCATTTCATTCTTTTTCCACAGACTCTCTTCTCTGATTTTCATTTGTGTTACTAGTATTATAGTTGCTACACCTCCCAGAGGAAAAAAATTAAAAAACAACAGAGAAAGCAACTCAGTTCTGTTATTGACTAACAACATTGCAATTTCTCAAAAACTACCTACAGAAACATACTGGTTTCACACCTCCAGTAATGCCCCCCCACTTGAAAACTGTCTGCAAATATCTATTGCTAATAGTTGTTTGGTGCTAAAACTGTGACCAACACTCTGAGACTATTTGTCCTTAATCTCAGCCTTGGAAATATACAATTACATCTGATCAAACCTTCTTCTTATTAACTGCTAAGAATTCACGTCAGGGGTAGGGGTTTATGATTTCATCCATGGTGGCCGTTAGTAGTGTGGCTGTGGCCAGGATGCTATTGTACCTGCAATCAGAAATCTGGGACAGCAAGAAAATCGCTTCTTCAGGGAGGTTGTAATCTCTGTGGAAGACAATAGGTGCGCAGATGGATGCAAGAGCTGAAGGGACAACGGGAAAACGGAGGCAAGAGTGCCAGGCCATTGTAGTAGCCCACCAGTGGCCAAAGTTCTGTCAATTAACTCAGTGGCAGTGGTATGGGGCATATTCGCAAGGAGGTGGTTTTAGGGATTTTTAAGGAACACTGTGAAGGAGGAGAATTTTCCCCCCGAATGTAAGTGGCAAAATGTGATTTTATTCATCAACAGCAAGAAGCAAAGGGGACTCAGTACAGAACTACCCTTTCATTACTTAGTTCATTTAAGGCAAGAGCTCAAGTTTTTGTGTTAGAGAAATATTTCTTTACTGCTGTACTGGTAGCCAAAAATGTCTGACATCTGTATGACTAACATCTGCATGCCATCATGCACAGCAGACGGTGGGCTATAAAATTTCAAGAAGTTTTGGTAATGGAAAGATCAGCAGCAGGCTGGAACACCAACCAGAACTATTTATAGAGGGAGAGATTTAATTCTCTTTGAGAAGAACAACACAAGTGATTGAGAGACTGAGAGACTGACTTATGAGGAGATAGTGAAAGGAGTAGATATGTTAAGCTTGGGCAAACGACAAGCCACCAGGCTGTGATATGGAGAATTAGAAAGAAGGAGATTTTTTACTGAGAAGTCTAGGGCGATGGGATCACTGGACAAAGGCAAGTTTAGGGTGAGGCTTTTGAGGCTGAGGAGGAGATGTATTAAAACTTTGCAAGTAACTTCCCAAGGGAGATAGCAAGAGCTCATGGTGCTCGAGTCACTTAAGTCTGAGCTGGGCAGAGCGCTGGAGGATATCTTGCTGGCAGGGGAGTAAGTCCTAGATGACTGTATTAGCCTTTTGCATCGGCTCCTTCTCATTCTGCTATTCCAGTCCTGGATACGTACACACATCCCGTGCAGAAAGAAGGAAAACAGGCAGTGCCCACTTGAGCTTCAGGTGTGACTTGCCCCTGTGTAAACACGTGCCTGCTGGCCCGGCAGAACAGGCGCAGCTCTCACGAGGGAGCTGGGCTCTGCTAGGCTCACACACCATCAGCAAACTGGTTGGTTAAACTGTAAAGGCACAGCCGGATCGTTCTCCCCTCTCGTAGCTGCCAGTTGTAACGCCGCGGGTGCAGCCACGCAGCCGTCAGTGAGGGCAGACCCGGGAGGCAAGCGGCAGCGCGGCTGTAATTCAGAGCTAGACTCCGCTGACAGCCCTGGTCCAGGCAAAGTGGGTGACAGGATACCAGCTTGATTCCCAGAGCTCCCAGCAGCATGGCAAGCTAACTCCTAGCTTTTATTTTTCAAACTGTTAAGGTTAAATATTAATAGACATAGCACCTCCCCGTATCATTTTTAGAAAATCAGCTCCATCACAGCCTTTGAGGGAAGGCAGTAAACGAGTCGTCTATTTGACATGAGAAATGTGCCTGACAGATTTTCCATATTAGGGCCGTATCCAGTATGGAAACAGCTCTAAGTTTGCCACTGTCCCTGGTTTCAGTGGATTAGCTACACTCGCAGGAGCAACGTGTAGGGCTGTTGTAGGGAAAGCAAGCTGACGATTTCCACGGGTTGATTCTTTCAGTCTATTCAACGTGTGAATTAAACAAGCTTGAAAGGGATGGGAGCTGGTACCCAAGCCTGCTTTAGTGACCATGTAGACATAAGCAGGTTCTCGGGGGCATTCTACAGTAACACAGCAGCCTGTTGCAGAACCTTCACAGCCTGGTAGCTTGCCACTAAGCTATACCATAACTGTTTCGCAACGCCATCTAGTGACACATACGGATGCCTCAAATGCACTCAAACCTCCTGCTTTTGCCTGATTTTATTGCACTGAATTGAACATCCCATGGTTTTGCAAAGAAAAGAGATGTTTGCATTTAACAGCAGTGACAATTAGCCCAACAGCTAAGAGAGGAGCATTTGACCCATAGGATCTGAGCTGTTGGTTTGTTCTGAATGAAAAATAAAATTGTTCACTGAAGCAGTAACCTGTTCCCAGTCAGTATTGAAGCTGGGTTGTCGCTCACAGCCCTACCTCAGCTTCAGGTCTTGGTGTGGTCCTTCATGATACACAAACATCCCTCTGCTTTTAGTATCAACAAAATACTACTTCCATTTATGTGTCTTGGAAAAATAGCCCCCAAATAAACATTGTATGTAAATGATACTGGTGGTGTTATTTTAGAGCAAATTAAAATATCCTTCCCTTAATCAGAGGCCTATTAAAATGGACGACTTGCTGAGAAGTTACTGATGAGTTCCCCATTTGATGAGCCTGCTATATAGCAAGCTTCCAAGATTTATAAATCTGTGAGGAATGAGAGGGGAAGAGACTGATACAGAGTCATAGAAAAGCCAATAACCTCCTTCCTTAATCTTTAGCTGTCTAGAAAGCCACAAATCATATTTTCCTCATACTTTTTCAGACTTTAATATTTTGGAAAGTGTTGAATTATTTCTGGATTTTTTTTACTTTGGAACTGATACTTTTTTTCTTTACTTAAAAAAAGATTAATGAAAACCTTATGTTTGAAAAATGTAATAATTCTGAGGAATGGTGAAGCCTTTATTATCCTGTGGCAAGCTTGTAACTTAATTCTCACCCTTTCTAATGGCTGTTTTTACTTAGGTTCTCCATTTGCCATCCTTGAACAGGTCATAGCAAGAAGTTCCTTTCATCTGCTCTATTCTTCCCATCCCGTCCCTTTTGAAAGGTTCTGGCCATTTCACAATGCAAACATTTGGTGTTTTGTTTTTTGCATTGAACAGAAAGTTTTGGAACAATCCCTTAACCTGAAACAGACCTCCCTTCCCTCATCCCCCTCTCTAGCTGACTCTACAGCTGGAGGATTGTGTGATTAAGGGATATGCAACACCCAGCACAGACTAAACTCACTTGTAGGGGGAAAAATGGTAATTAAAACCTTTCCATTCCATGTGTATGTGGGGAAAAAATGAATGCATTCAGACCCAGGGAATTCTCCATCACCTGTGCTAAATACTGGGTGCCCTCTAGAAGGCAGCCTGTAGTTTGAACAGAAGCTATGAGGGTGTGATGCAGCGATAACTAGAAGCCCTGTTTGTGTGATAAGCCTACTTTAATCATAATATCTCTGACCACAGATCCATTTCTGTAGCAGGTAAGTTCCCTTTCTGTTATTCCAGGAAGCAAGTGTAATAACACACTATCTAGCAGGTCAGAAATACATGTGGCTAGGCATTGCTAAGTGTTTTTATTAGAATCAAGTGGGACAATGCAGGACAATGCCATGGTGCCTTCATTTAGTACATTCACTGACCCATCTCAGCCTAGTGTTTATATGTGGATCTGTACAGACTCATATAAATACAAGCCTCAGTCCCTGTCGCGCCATTCACAAAGGAGCTGTTATGGCAATGCTGGGTTTTTTTCCTGTTTCACACGTTGTGGCCTATCTTAGAGGATAATGTTGTCTGTATCTATTATTTTCTATTTGAGATCCTGGAACTGAAAGCTGACATTTAGCAATACACAGGCATCTGCAAGGCACTTCTGAAATAGTGCCTATGCCTCGTGACAGTCTTTATGTTAGCCACAGTTTGCAAATAGGGAAACAAAGGTGCAGGAAACTTCAGTGGCTTAATCTGTGACTCCTGTTGGGAATAGGCTTCAAGAATGTCAGCTCCCCTTCCCTTTCTGTCTGTACAGGGCATGGACTTAGACCTGCTGTTCTTGAAAGTGGGTTTATCTCTCATCAGCTCTTCTAATCAATGAAGTGATGGAAGATGCAGTAGAGGGGAAAAGTACATAAACATGTGGATGATCCTGCATTCTGGTGTATTACCTTGGAAAACTTCCTAAGGATACCGCACAAGTTCTATCATTGTAATTCTAAAATGTATGGCCTATAAATGTCCCTAATGCCCTGTTAAAAGCAGCCAGTCTTAAGACACTGCATATTTTGAACCGTGGAATGTATGATTCATTTTTAAAAATGCATTTTTTTTTGCTGCTGCTACTAGTGGGCCTCTCATCACCTCATCTGTGTATTTCTGCCTTTCCTGTCCTTAGCCACAAAAGATAGGATTCCCATTCGTGCAGTTTTTCCATTCCATAGAACATGCTCCCACTTACTGAGCATGTTGCATGGGTAGCAGTGACTATGTACCCTGATGTCAGGGGAAGTTTTAAGTTTAGCAAGCCTGGCTGTGCATGGAAAAGGAGAACCCAAAAGAATGAAGATCCAAGATGACACTAGGAAAGCAGCGGGGAGAGCAGAGGCCAGGCTTCAAAGCTAGGCGGCAACTTGTAGGCTCACCCAGGCAAAGTGAATGGAGAGAGCATGGCCTTGCTGGCCACAGCACCAACACGCAGCCGATGGACTGGCAGTTGATGGCAGGATAGAGGATACAAATTGCAAGTCACCACTAAATCTTCCCTTCTCAGCACCTTCCCTTCTACCTTGGCCCTAGCTGGGAAGGTTTTCCTCTTCCTCTGGTTTTAAAAGTAGCTTTATATGCACTACTGTTCTAACTCTCCACACATGCCACTGTTTCTGAATGCATTTCATTTCTCCCTTTCTTCCATGGGATATGACCCCCTTCTCCCTCTCCTTCCCTCCCCCGCCCCTGGCCAGGAGATTGGAGTTTAAACTTGCTTATGAATGACTGCATTGCTGCTTCTTGCCCATTTCAGTTCCAGTTCTGCTATGTCCACATCTTAAATCACCGCCTGCAGCACCCATTGTCAGCATGCCATGTCTGAGATGGCAATGACAGTCCTGGTTGTGAGAAGCCTGACCCTCCGAGCCCGGAGTTTGAGTCCCAGCTCTTAGGAGATTAGAAGTTCTGAAGAGGGAGAGGAGAAGCAGCATATTGGAGAGCTGGCCTAAGCAACTGACTTCAGAAAGAGCTCACATTTGTTTGGACCAGGTCTGCAAACTGCAGAAATGCCTTGGGTATGTTTGCTTCATTCATTTACTGTACAGGAAACATGTTGTCAAAGATGTTTGACTGGTAAAACTGGGAATCGAGTACTTTTTGGAAAGCCAGGCCCCTTGTGATGGCATGTCTAGTCAGGTACCCAAAGTTGCTAGTAATTCATGGTATTCTTTCTTACATAAAACTCAGTCCTGCTTCTTCAGTCAAATGCAGACTCTCAAAAATCATACTGGGAACACAGGACCACATTAGGGGTAAAATGAACCAACACGAATCACACCTTGGAGTCTGCATTGATGCTTATGGAGATTATATAGGCCAAGAGAAGGATTAGAGGCAGGGTGAGGACAAGGACACTATACTGTACTATGTGAATTCCAGATATAAGTGGAGACCCTGTGTCCACAGCCTTCCTCTTGAGATCAAACATCCCAGGTGTCATCCTACAGAGCAGGCATAGCATGCTGCATTGCTGATGTCCTCTGTACAGCAACAACTTGTTATATTTCTCTTAGTTTCTGAACTGTGCAGACAGCTGTGCAAGGGAACTCTCCCCCATGGAATGCTGTGATATATGTAAGATACTGGGATGGATGCTGGCAATGTCTGTGGAGCTCTGTGGTCTCAGATTATTTGAGAGAGGAGAGAATTTTGTTTTGTGCCCAAAACCAGAACAGGAGGAAGGAATTTGTAGGTACATTGTGTTAGAATATGCAGCCTTGGTGGCCACAGATAGCATTTCAGCCATCGTGATTCTCTAATTAAAGGCAGGGTGGTTTGAGGACCATGTGATTCCAGCTTATTTGAAAGACTGTGAGAGAACAAAGCTAACCATAAAAGAAAAGCCCCAAAATATCAACATGAGCAGAACTGTTCAGGGGAGGGAGCAAAAATGTAGTAGCTACTTGTGATCAGCCACTGCACACGTTTGAGCTGAAGGACGCAGGTATTGGAGAAGGAAATGGAAAGCCTGCAGGCGATAGCCCTGCACCTCTTGGAACTGGCAGAGTTCAATAGCGGACTGCAAGCAGTGAGGTAAACTGAGGATCTTCATTAAGTCAACACTGAATCGGTGGCATAATCCATTACCGATGACGGAAGACATAGCTACTTGATTGACCAGGAGCAAAAAAGTGAAACCCCTCTGTGGTGTTCTCCCTGGGTTCAGACTGCCTTCAGCAGACTATTTGCAGATGCTAGTGACAACAAATGCCTACAGACATCACCCACCTCCAGCGCTCTTCCTGCATCAGTCAAGCCAGGTGCTAGAGGGATTCCCAAGCATTCAGAAGATTTCATTTATAAAGAGGTTGCAAATGAGAGAGGCAAAAGGGAAGGCTGCAGAATGCCAGTAACTAATAACCCAATAAAATTCTGTGGCTCCTTTTTGGACAGACATTTTGAGAGCTTTTCCTCTTTGGAGGAGCCACTGAAGGTACATATTCAAAGCCCAGATCTCCTCGTTTGGGATGACAGTATCAATTAACATCTTGAGCGATGCGGGGAAGAGAGTAGCTTCCCATTTGCTTTGTGCACTGTCCAATTGAACCAGCTAGTTGAAATAACTCAGACGTATCTGAGAACTTCTGACATTTCACTTGTTCTTTTTCAGAACAAGGGTGAGTAGTGGGGGAAATGGAACCATCTGTTAAATCATGACATCTGATAGAAAATCCAGCCTTTCTCTTGGTTTACTACCTGGGTAAAAAGTTTATTTGTATGAGATGCTGGATTGCTTTGTGAACTAGTTCAGCAGGCCAAGCCAAACTGGTCTTCCAGCACCATGAATTTATGTCGTTGCTGTGGCTTCCTGCCAGCATCCTCTCCATTGAACTGTATTTACATTAGCACTGTAAAACATTACTTCATTCAAGTGTCTGAAGTGAAGCACTCACTCACTCCATGCACTTAGTTCTTGATTGCTGCCAGCTGCCAAGAAGTTAGCTGATTGCCTTTCCCAGCTGGGCCCTGCCATTCTGAATATAATGAGAATTAAAGGCACTAATTCACTGGGGCTGCTCAGGTTCCAGTGTTGGTTTTAGTTGTCTGTAGCTGGTATAAAGGCAAAATGTTGAACAGCTAATTTCTTTGACGAAGATTGAATGATGTTTGAAAGATAAATGCCTTCAGCTGGCATTGCCTTTGGCATCAGATCTCGGTATCTTTGCATCTCTATACCGGTAAGCGATCTGAATGATGGTTCACTGCATTTCAGTTTGTTTTTTCACCTGTAACTTTCAAAGCTGTTTACAAAGCAGAAGCATTTCATTTTATGGAAGGCAGAAATGGAGGGAAAAGGAGGTGGATCATATTGCCTAACCTGGTGTAGATCCTCTTGTGAAGCTTCTCTAGTCTGCTGAAACAGTGGGATGGTCCCAAGGACTCTCACTGACAGATCTATGAAAACTTCTATAGGAATGAAAGGTAAAGGATGTTTGATTCTCCTTAGTGTGCTCAGGCTGTATTACTTCTGACTAAACACTTCAGAATGGAGTCAAAGTCATATATTCTTCTATCTGTTCTAAAAGGGCTTGCTGAAGTGCAAGCTTTGCTCGCTTTATTTCACGAGAAGGTTTGAATAAGGATTTTTCATTCTTGATTTTTATTGAATACATTTAAATTACTGTTATTTCCCTGTGTCACACCATATTCCCAAAATGCACAGGGACTTTGCTAGTTCACAAGAACCGGAAAGCAAAACCATCTGGTTTTATGACCAAAAATGGATGAATGATAACAGCTGACAAATGGAATGTGCGTTTTAACTTATATTTAAGAATAAAGTACATCACCCTACCTGGAAGTTAAAAAAAATCCAAACAACTAACTTTATTGTTTTAACAGTCAGAAATATGTGAGAGCTAACTGAAGGAGAATAATTGTTAGTTTGGAAATAAGATGTCTCGTGGAACACTTAATTATTTCAGATGTGCAGACTGTGGTATGGCAAAACATTTCCCACAACAATCTGTTTCTGGTTTAAAACACAGATCTGGGTGTCAGGAGTTTGAATTTCACTTTCTGGCTTAGTGGCCCTTGTTTTGAAAAGGGCAATGGCACTTACTGTACGAGATCGGGGCTGTGAAGTGCCTTAAGATGCTTGAATACAAGGTTTGAAGGAGCTAATAAGTACTGCTGTCTCTCTTAGTATTCTTGTTTCAATTTTATTCTTTCTGTATTCTTGATCTGCTCGGATTTTATCTTCAGTCTGTGGAAACCACAAGCAAGAGAATAAGGAAATGTTTCCAGGGCTTTGTGGGGGGCAAGTAAAGGAGGTGTGTTGAGGGGCTGTAAGGATGGCCAGTAATGACCATGACTGGCACTACCTCCTTCCCTAGGAGGAAAAAAAAAAACCCCAAACATAAAAGTTTCTCCTTTGCTGCTGTGATACCTACCAGTGGAGCAGTGATATTCATCACCTGCACAACACTTCCAGGGTTTGAAAGAAAAATTAAGATATGTTAATGGTAACTTACTATTTTGAATTTGCTATATGGGTGTTTGTATCTTCATGGAAAGAAACTGTTTCCACAAACCAAACCCACTGGACAACTGCAGCCTCTCCTGGAGGTACCTCACCAGAGATGAAGCTGCACTCTCTCCTGTTCAAGCAGCTTCCCACTGCTGAAAGCCTGACTGAGGGTGACTCTGCCTCACTGAAGCAGGTCTGTCTCTCTGAATCTTGGACATACCAGCTCTGAATCTCTCCCACACCCTGGCAGAAAATACATCCTGACTTCCACATTACTCGATGCAGCACTGGATGGATTCTCTTGGAGAAAGTGCAGGTGACACCAGTGGACATGCATTTAAATTTGCTTAGGAACTTGGCCTTGTTTCTAATGGAGAATGTATTGACTTCTTTTGTCTACTGGGTCATGGCTGGTCAGCAATGAAAGAACATTAAAGCCCTTGGAAGTCCATTTTGGATCTGTCAAAGAATGTGAGCAGTTATATTTATTTATTCTCCCCTCCCTTCTCTTGGTGTAGATTAGAGGTAAAAAAACCTCTGGCGAGTAGATTCCTTATTAAGATTTCTGATACCTCCTGGTTATGTGGAGGCTGGGATTACCACATGAAGGGCATCCTGCTATTTTTGCCTCTGGTCCAGTCCCTTTGAAGGGACCCTGGAATACTTTACAATCATGCAGATTTATGAGCACTCTGCAGCCTGCCAGAGCCTTTCTGACATACTCCTGTAAACTAATTATGGGAAACTGCCCCAGGCCTCCGTCATTAAGAATACATTCTTAGCATTTCATGAACAAAGCTTAGTTTCCTCCTTCTGTTCCTATAGGATATGATCTGCTTCCTGACAGATGTTTATCCTAAAACATCAAGTGATTGTTTCTGAGGAAAGTAAGCAAATAAAAGCATAGCGTGTCACCTAGGGCGCATCACGGTGTGAATCCTGAACTCCCAGTGTGATCTGAACTTCTCTGATGCCCAAGGAAATTGCTTTTTAAGACTTTTTAGTGAGTTTAAATTCATCGTGATTAGTGGCTGGGCACTTTAAGTTCTGTAGTTTGTCTTCAAGCCTTCCTTTTCAAGGCTGTCTTAGCATGGCTTTTGACCAAAAGCCATTACCCACCCACTGGCTCCTTGGGCACCTGAATGAAATGAGTTGATCCATCCAACTGCTTGCGCCTTGCTGGCTCTCAGATGCTACAACACGGGGTGCCAGGAAAGACAGACAGATATAGAATAAACAAGAATGGCTGTTGGCAGGAGCAGAGCGCTGGCTCATGTAGGCAGATAAACACAACGTGTTTTGGCTGACTGAGCTGCCTGTGTGACCCCAGGCCCCCGGGGAGCGGGGGGGGCTGCGCACACATGGGCTGCGAGTGCGTGATGCTGGCTTGGAGGTTGTGAACGCAGATGTGCACGTCAAGAACATCTACATCATAAACAATGCCCTTGGAAACACTTGTTCCCCGGCTAGGCAAGGAGGATACGGACTAGGCGGAATAGGGAGGCCAAATTCAATGCATAGTATAATCCATCCCTACGGAGTGAGACTGAGGCACCTTCTGGCTCAGACAGGTGATGAGGTTATCGCCATTTACCTAATTATCCGAGGCCAGCTGAGCTGCCAGTGTATGCTTCAGACTGCCTAACCTGTTCATTACTGTGTTATAGGTCCAACATCCGTGAAAGGCCTGATATATGTCGTTAACCTGAGCTGTAACCTAGACTTGTGTTTGGTCAGTGACCAGGGTGCACGTAGGAACTGCAGGTTGTCACTGCTGTGGTGCGTGGTTGGTATCAACTGGGATCCTAATTCCTGTTAGGATCTCAACTCCTGTGTGCATTTTAGATACAACGTGTATGTACACAGTGCTCACACAAATCTTGATTTTTAAAGGATCTTAAAATCCCAGGGTGGTGCTCTTCCCAACGCTTTCAGTTTGTGTGTAGGTCAAACACCGGATGATCTGCTCCAACACAAGGCTTTGAACTGATCCCTGAAATTCTACAGCCACCTTCCTGCTATAAGGTTTTGAGGTGCCAAGTGAAATGCACTGGGAAAAATAATATGCAGAAGGAGGTCCATATTTTCCATCTGTAAATGCTTAAAACAAAAGATTCCAGAAGAATAGACATATCTATTTTGTGATAGTATTATTACTTAAGTTCTGATTTAAATTAATTCCCCTCCACACACCCGGTGTGGGTGTGGGTTTTTTGTTTGCTTTTTCCTTTGTTTTCTGTGTTTTGTTGTTGTTTTTCGTGGGTTTTTTTTTAATCTCTTACAAGGGATCTAGGTTAGCAATGGAGGCTGGGCCACAACAGGGTGCTTTTTTTTTTTTTTTTTTTTAATTTTTATTTCTCCTGGAAATGATAGGTCTGATTCTCTTACAGAGTGAGATCAAAGCAGGAAGAGAACCTGCAGACCACCTTCCTCCCCTGCCACACATACAGAAGACTTCTCAATGTTTCCTCTTCTGTGTGGGGTGAAGATCTGACGGGGCAGAAGGCTCTTACAAATGTTGCTGGAGATGGCAGGAGCTGCAGAGAGGAGTCTATGAGAGAAAGGGTATTGAGAGATAAGGTGAAGGGACATTCAGGAAAGTGCTGGTACATGTCTAGTCAAACTGAGGTGGGTTTAGAGAAGAATTGCAGGGCGCTCTTCCCTGTATCTCATCCCATGAAGTGCTGCACAGTAGGAGAGAGCCCCTAGCTAACATGGATGGTGGGTGTCTGATTTCCATTAGCAGAAGCTCTGGCGCTTGACCTGATAGTTTTCTACTCACGCTTGGCATTGGTGTAAATGATTAAAGAAACAGGAGCAGAAAATCAGGCTGTGAACCCAGGGGAGTACTGGAGAAGCAGCACAGCATAATCCCTAATTTGAAGTGGGTGAAGCAGTAATTGAGGTGTACAGGGTGGGGAGTGATGTGGTCAAGTAAAGAATTGGCGGAATTAGCTGTCTGTTTGTGCATGTGGCTATTCTGGCTATTTTTCCTTTTCTCAGCAGCATAGTTTGGATCTGAGCCTATTCCAGACAATCCTAGCTTTCCCCTTCCTTATTTCCCATAGTAAAGGTTGAATAAAATCAAATGATAAACAAACTGTAGGCTGAGACTTTCCTTTAGGACTTAGAAGAAAAACACTCTCCTTCTCCCTGCCCTCCCCTGCCTGCCACTTCCCCAATTTCTCACACTTTCCCCAGCTTGTTCTGTGAAAGATTTTCAGGCTTTGTTCCTGAAAGCTGATGCTGATGGATGGGCCCCAGCAAGGGACCCAGTGAACTCCCTCAGCAGAATGGGGCAGAGCTGGGTGCCTCCCTGTGAGTTTTCTGGAAGGGGAAAATGAAGGAGAGGAGCAGGCTGCTTCTGCAGCTGGGGTCCACTGCTGTGTGAGACAGTGCCAAACAAAAAACTCAGCTCAGAGCCCAGGAAAAAAAACAGGGGGGGGGGGGGGGGGAGCTGGTTAATGGGTTTTGGATTGCCACTGAGGCTCCTTTCTGCAAGAAGCCTTTCTGATTCACCCTACCTTCTGAACCCATTACCTGCAAACAGATATAAACCAAACCAGGCTTACACTAGATGAGGCTGAAAAGCTGCATAAGGAACATCCTTTGTGGACCTAAAAGGTGGCATGACAGAGGAGGGGGTTTTGTTTAGGATTGGTTTTGTTTGTGTTTTTTTTTAATACAAAGTTGTGTGATACAACAGTACTACCTCCTGTTCCAGAGCCAGCACAGCAGACACCAGCTTGAAGGGCTTCACCATGTTCCTTTGCACAGGATGAACATGCTTTTTTGCTGTACCCTTGCTTTGCAGTGGGTGTGTGTGCTTGTGATCTGATATCATTGTGCTGCTACTTCATCAGCATCAGACAAAAGCATTTTAGTGCCACTAAAGCTTACGAGCCACAGGCTCCATCACTTCAGCTTTTCCACTGATAGGGCACTGACTGCTTTCCAGACAAAGAGAAGAGCTGTCTTATTAATGACTTATTTGTGAAAGCATGACTTGATGAAACAGTCAGCACTACAGCCTCTTCCATCTCTACTTCCACTCCAGAAGAAACCAAGGGTAGAAACTATATATTTAGTCTCACCTAATCAGTCTCTGGCAATATGAAATAACTTCTACTGCTGATATTTAATTTGTTGTATTTCTTACAGTACAAGCGCTCTCCCTTCTTTGTAAGTCTATTCCACACCCTAACAGACCCCTCTATTGGACATACTGCACTGTCAGTAAGATGTAGATGAACATGAAAGAGTGGCTATTGGAGCAACAAGAGTGATAAGAGGCTTAGAAAATATGAACTGTGAGTAATGACTGAGAGAATCAGTTTTGTTTAGTCTAGGAAAGAGAATATGGCAGGAGTAGAAGTGGGAAATATGATAGTCTTCAGACATTTCTAAGGGTGTTACAGATAAGACAATAATCAGTTCTACAGGTCAAGATGGGATAAGGGAAGAAGAAATTGGCCTAAGTTCAGTAAAGAATGCTTGTGTTAGATCTTTAAGAAAGGAAGAAAAATAAAACCAAACCCAAAACTCCTTCTAGCTGTAAGGATAGTTAAGCAATGGCGGTCTAGGGACTTGTAGAATTATTGCTCTTAGGCGGTTCGTGAGAAGGTTGGATAGGTTAAAAATGGGAGAAAGGGGATCCCAAAATTTCACTGCATTTCCACAGTCACTTTTGTGTATTGCTGCCAATACAAATTCTATTTAGTCTTAACTAGTTTCAGCTGCTTGCAATCAGCTGTCTTCCCAGCTTCTTCCCCTGGACCCTCCCCATTTAGGTGTTTTCCTGTATCATCCTTTTGAGCTATTTCATATTGCGAGATCAAAATGCTGGGTGGTTGTAGACCCAAAAGGTCCTGTTTCTGTAACTGTACTACATTAAAACATTTTTTTTTTTTTTAAAGGAGCAAAGCACAGCATTTAGCTCTGGTTTTGCATGGCATCTAGCATAGCAAGGTTCTTTTCTGTCACTGGAACCCCAAAGGATGCTACAGGAGAGATAGTACATATAATAGTAGTTACTCTTAGTCTTCCACAGATGACTGACATTAAAGCAAGACTGGGATGTTTGGTGTGTTGAGTTGGATGAAATATTACCTCTAATCTATGGCAAGATGACTGTAATATGGAAGGTACAGTGTGTTTCAGCTGAAGGGGTCATGGCTGAGTATCTAATCCTGCATGAGGAACATACTTGATGTCAGCAGTAGGATCCCATACTTTGGAAGAATACACTACACTGTGCTACATACTAGTTTTTCCATTTTTGAACTAGTGTAACTAGTCTGTTGTGAAAGGAACTGACTGAAGACACATGATGCAACCAGGTCATGTCAGCTAACCTATGTTAGCTGCCCTGTGAGGCAGGACCAGCACTCTGTAAGACTGCGAGAGATCAGCCCCCGACCCTGAATGAAGCAGACTGGAGGCAAAAGGAGCAGAAGTGAGGGTTGTATCATGTGTCCTGCTTAACTACTTAGTGTCTTTGAGCAAGCCACAATTGTTCTGTGCTTGACTTTCCAGAGGCTGTTACTGTCGCTAGTGAGAAGGAAAAAGCTGAGTCCCTCCTCAGCCTGTATAGGAGCACATGCTGCTCCTGCATTAACATCCAGATTTACAGCCCACGCATCATCATGTAGCACAGCAGAAAATGCAGCCAAGGTTTCCTGTGGGGAAGCTGGCAGCCTTCAGGAGCCCCTTCCAGCACCTCCTTGCTCCCTGCCTGCAGCCAGGCAGCCAGCCCATGGCCCTGCTGGCAGCCCCTCAGCCCTTAGCCTGGGGCTGTGACCCTCCTGGTGTCCTGGGCACTGAGTGTCCTGGGGCTGCAGCCCAGCAGGGCACTGGGACCATCCCTTCAGGGGAGGGCTGGCTGGCTGAGGGCGGTGGGTGTGCTGAGCTCTTGAAACACCTCCTGTGTCCAAAAGCCAATATCCTCCAGCTGAGGCAATTCAGAAGTTAGGGGTTGTTTCTGAAGGTTGAGTTGTAACATTTTAAACAGCACTCAGCCTCAGCCGGTGCATGCTCTGGTGGTGTGTCTAGCCTGTTACAACCATGTTGTGCCATCCCTGGGGGGCTGTGGGCAAACACAGCAGCTCAGCTCTGCTCCTGACTCTGCCAGCCACCACCCAGCCCTTCCTGCTGTGTAAGGGGCAGCAGAGAGGACCTCCAGGCATCACCTGGGCTTCATCCGCAGCATAGGCTACAGTTAGTATAAGCCTTCATCTCACTCAACTTCTGGCAGAGCTAGCGGCAGAAGATGTAAAGAAGATGAAGGAAACATCAGCCCCCCTATCTCAACATATGTAGGCATTATTCGGAGGTATTGGAGAGCTGGGTGCAGTGACCTACATGGAGATTTCCATGGCAGAGTATCTGGCACCTGGTGATGGCTGCTCCACTTGGCTTGAACTGCTTCTGCCTGAGTTGTGCCATTTTGTAAGAACAACGGGCAAGATTTGATGGAGTGTTTGGTTTTGTGGCTGATGTGTAGGAAATGTGGGGAACGTGCTTTCTGGTAATTAAGCCTTTTTAGAACATTTCGACCTGAACTTATGGCCTCTCTGCTCTCTCTGTTTTCCGGAGTCCCCTGGAAGTATAAGCCCTTCTACAGTGCTTCCTCCTCCACTTGCAGTTTCCCCCACCACTGAGGTACTTAACAGCTGCCATGCAAGTATGCTGGTTTTTGGGCTTTTCAGTTGGTGAGGCAATAAGAAGAAATTGTGATTTAAATTAGCCCCTAGGATGCTGATGACATTTTCCCCTACTTTGTTTTAGACCATGCTGGTTCAAGCCATCTTGCATCTATCCAAAGTTATTGCAGACAGGGCAAGCTTTGATCTTTCCGAAAGGGCAGAAACATATGTCTGCCATAATGTGATGTCTCTCCTATATATTGCTGAGCCTGGAACACAATAACATCTTATAGAGGGCTTTGGAGTTTAAACTACAGCCCATTTATTTATTTTGCTAGAGCACTGTCCCATAAGGAAAATCCTAGGCTGGGTTTAAAAAGCCAGACAATGGAGCAGCCGTCACATTTAGATGTTGCTTTTGAAACAATACCCTAATGCTACATCACTTTGCTCTGCTGGGTTCTGCTTCTATGTGTCAATGGCAGAAATCACAAGATCAGAATTAGTAAAAGGGCTTTGGTGATGTTTAGTGCAAAGCATGTTGAAAATGAAAACACCGACTCAACTCTGCTGAAAAAGCAGCTCTCTGGCTCCTAGGTTTCTTCTTGACCAGTGGATAGAGGCATTACGTCACGCTCAGTGTGCAGTTGGGCAATGGATTGTGTGTCTCAGACTTTTGCAAGAAAAAAAAAATAAAGTTACACTTAGAGTAAATATCAGTAGTGCCAAACGTATGTCAAAAATTTAGACCATCTATTACCACTGAATGGGGCTTGAGACTTCCAGCATTTACAGAAAAGAAAGAGACGTGTCTAGTCTTACTGTCTGTGAAAATAACCTTAAAATATTTTCGAAGTCTGCAGGTAGTCCAAAATAACAGCTTAAGAATGCATGACTTGCTGTATTTGTACCTGATAGATTTTCAATGATAAAATGAAAAAAGAGCAATATTTTTTTACAAATATATTTTGTTGAAAAAGTTGTTTTTGAAAAACAGGGTTTACTGAAAAACTTTTATACTGTTTTTCTTGCTTTCTTTGCCAAAGTCCTCCCTCCTCCTCTTGCTCCCAGTTTTTAAAAATACAAAAATGGTAAATATAAACAGGTAAAAACCAGCTGTGCATTGCAAAGGGTAGCACAAATAACCTTTTCATTTATCAAAAAAAATATGGAAACCATGATTGAAACTGGCAAAACCCCCCACCCCAACTAACCCAACAAAAACCTGAAAAACATTGAAAAATCAAGCACTTGAAATTTAGTCTCTAAAGTGACCTTTCAATTCTTGTTAGCTTGATTAAAGCAATTTAGGTAACAGTTTTGTTGATGGTTTCCCTATGCACCTCTTAGGGATAGCTTAAGATCTTAGACATCTTAAAGGACTTAGATGTCACTTAAGTATCTGTTAAAATTTGCAAAGCTCACTTGCTCTCTGAAAATCAGTGACTTTCATAATGTAATTATGTGCAAGGATTTTGAAAACTGGAACTGTGTGTGCTTATATCTGTATATATCTATCCAAGATACATACTAAGATACTAGAGCAAAGGGGGTTCTGCATTATTTATTAATTTCCTGATGAATCCATCGACAAGGTTAGTACTTTTTGGCATTCGCAAACTACTTGAGATCCCTCTGTCACATCAGATCGCTGCAAAACCTGGGAATCTTGCCATGAAAATTAGGGCTAGTTTGACATGGATTACATGCGTTTTTGCTAGTAATTACAGGAACAGCACATTTGGTGAGCTGGCATTTGACGTGCATACAAGTATGACAGGTCAAGCAGGGTAACGGGAAGTACTGGGAGCAGACCTTTCAGCCAAGTTTGCTTTTTAAAGGACCAAGTCAGCAGTAACAGACCAAACTAAAAGTTAGTTCTAAGTTTAAACCAGAACAGCCAAGACTGCATGTAATACCCCCACCTAATTGCTTAAATCTTTCCTACTGATCATCGTTTAAGTCCTGTGTTTTTTATGAGTGTATATGAAGCCCTACTTATGTGCAGCTGCTAAGATCCATTTAAAACTTAGAATATTGCTGTGCACAAAGTATTGGATAAACTGAGAAATATCAGGTAATGACAACTAAAAACATAACACGTGTGCTCAGAGACGAAGCAAAGGCTGTGGATCCAACTGGAGGGCTGAAATGACTCATTTCTGAATGATTAACTGTGTGGCCTTTGAAGAGCCCATACTGCAGGAACCTCGTATCTTCAAGATTTCTGTGAGATACCAAGAGTGGAGGTCTATGTGGTCTTTTTATAGAATAATTCAAAGCGCGGAAACCTTACCTTGGGGGGGAGAGATATAATAGGCTTAATCTATTCATTTTAGCAAAGAGAAGGTGAAGAGGTGGCTTGGTCAGAGCCCACAAGACTTTAGTGTGGTAGAAGGTTTCTGGGAACAAAGAACTCTTTTATGCAGCAGAGAGAGGCATAACAAACCCTGTGTCTGGAAGCTGCAACTCGGTTTATACAGATGGGAACTGAGGTGCAAAATCATGGGCTTGAGGCAGGAATCACTGGCAGAAATTCTATGCCTGGTCTTACACTGCAGATCAGACTAGGTCATCACAACCAGCACTCTTGGCTTTGAAATCTGTGTGCCTATGATTAACGTGATTCCCACATTATATGCACACATCAGCATTACATTTAGTCATTGAAGAAGAGAGAGAATGCATCCAATTAGCTCCGGGCTTTCTGCCTAAAAGGAGAAAATGAAGTGAGAATTTTTTGTGTAAGGACAACCCGATAACTCTGAAAAATGCCATGGGATTATTAGCATTTGAGCAGAGTGGACAGGATTTCAAGGTCCAGCACAAAAGACCCTGCAGAAAGAAGTCTGTTCAGCCAGTTGCACAGAAGGAAGGCCTGTGCCTGCCCTGCTGGGGCTTAGTTGTGGTCCTAGAAAGCATGGGATGTGCTTAGATAAGCAAATTGGAGGTAGGTAGGGCTGGGCTGCTTTAGAAACAGCTGGTAATAGAACCCTTTATTTTGGTAGGATCTTGCATAAATAGAAAGGAGAATATCCACTTCTCTGAGGATGGTGTTGTTAGAAGGGGTGGTATGGATGATGGTTGTGGAAGAGATCAGCATCCTCTCCAGGGCAGGCCTGATCTAAATATTTTGGTTTCCCGGAAAACCCCTAAGATCTTGTAAGAACATGGAAAGAGTCACTTTCAAGTGTTCCTGACTCACGTCACAGGAAAAACTGCATCAAAATGCAATTTTCAAAGCTAAAAAATATATGATTTTCAAATGCAAAATTACTTGTCTTTGAAAAAGTAAGAAGATACTGATTTTTGTGAAACTGCACTCTCAAGATTGCATTAAAGTACTTACAGGGTATAAAAATGAAATGTTTTGGTGATTCAGATAGAAAATGTTTGAATAGTAATTATGATGCATGAATAGTGTTTGGTCCTTTGACAGTTTATTCAGATTGGAAATACTTCGAAATTGTTCATGGGACAAGAAAATAACTTCCTATACAGTTTTAATTCCTGCTGCCACGGGGTGCTAAGGCACCTGCAGTTGTCACCCGTGTGTATAGATGAGTCCTTTCAATACAGCTGCTTTGTTTTGCTTTTCCATTCTTTCCAGCAGAGTACTCGGTTATCCCAGCCCAACACTTGTAGCTGTTGAATGTCTCTTGTCACCTGCCTCCAGGGTCTTCAGGTTAAGCAGGGTGCTGAAGGCATGGATAATGGGACTTGCTCATTTAGGAGTTCAGGTTGTTGTTGACTTTCCTTTCTCTTCTCTTGCATCCAAACTGCGTGACACAATGGGCTGTTTCTGACTGTCATTTTAAAAGATCACAGTTGTCTTTGTCAAGTTGTGTAACTGGGTCTTGGCTTTTCTCATTCTGTTTTCTAGCCACCTTGAGGAGGAAGTGTCATGTGGAGTCATGCTTTTGATCTCACCTAGGATGGTGGGTCTGCACTATGCAAATCCGAAATAACTGTTTTAAAGAGCCTTTTCGTTTTCATCTTGTTGCTATTGGCAGGAAAAAAAGTGTTCAAAAGCAAGAGGATTTGTTCCCAGATGATTTGAAAACTGAATGGCTCCTTGTTTTTTGGGGTGGGTTTTTTTGCTTTTCTAAAGTCCTTTACGTGGGACTGGTTTTTGAGGGCTTGTGATCATGTATGTAGTTTGCTTTCTGTCTAGCCACAGCAGTTTACCTCATTTACAAAAGAGTCTTTCAGCACCTGACCCTATATTCAGGGCAAATTCTGCAACCTTTAATTGTTTAATTAGCTGGTGCTAGCTTAAAAACATTTAACAGTGCTCTTTTAGGTAAACAGGTTATTTCAGGAAGCATTCCCACCAAATATTTTCATTCCAGATTAACTTCCTTTTTCGTTGCTACTTTATCCAGCAGAAGGAAGCAAAGGCCATGGTCTTTGAGAGTGATCAGCCCATCTTCAAATACTTGCAAGTAGACCTCATCTTCACAACTAATGAAATAAAAACCTCTACCTGAACCCTCTTATACTGAAGCTATTTGTGCCTGGTGTGCTTTCTGCTGGGGAGTGGTATGTGTGGTGGTGGTAAGAAGAAAAAAGGCCTTGTAGCTTTTCATTGCTGCTTAGTTTGTTTCGTGGTGAGTGGGCAAGCCTTTCATCTGAAGAAGCCTTGTGTGTTCTCTTTTTTTCTCCAGAAAACTGTGGAGTCAAATAAAACCCTGCCATGGGTATGATGGTGCTTTATATACAGTAACAAACAGCACACAGAGTGAAGGCAGTTTGTCCTGACTGCCTCTGTTTAAACAAAACAAACAAAAAAGTAAAAAGGAAAGGCAGTACTTCTAAAGCAGATTAAAAGATATCAGTTTAATTAACTGGTGAGGGTGGCACTGACAGAATTTGAGGGTTTGTGTGTTTGCAAATTTTGATATGATGAGGAGAAAATTGAGCCACTAAGAATTTTTTTTTTCTTTTAGTGACATCCAGCCGCTCCTGCTGCAAGTAGATGAGTTAGCCCTTGTTTGCTGCCTCCATCAGGCTGTCAACTGATCTCTCCTAGTTTATTTCTGGTAGAATTTCCAATATTTTTAATACCAGGACACTGGCAGCTAAAAAATTAAGAATAAACTGCCTCTACCCTTATCTTTTCTGCAAGAAATAAACAAGAGGGAACATAAAGTACCCCAATATCATTTTCACCAAGCCACTTCTTAAATTGTAGCCTGCTTTTAAAGTCAGCATTGCATTTGGCTCAAATGAGATACTGACGTTAAACGGACTCCATCAGAGCCAGTGTTAATATTTTCAATGCCTTAGAAAAAAGGAAAGAATGTAAACTAATTCTACTTCTGTTATGATGAAGTTCCTTCACAAGATCTGAGCAAAATCAAAGCTGTTTGAGGACTTAGGCAAAGTATAATTTTTCTGCTGTTTATTTGGGGTGGGGTGGGGGTTGCGGGTGAGGGGTTTTAAAATGCTCACTGAAAGTCAACTTCCTTTCCTCATTCCTGTTTTAAAGTTTCCAAAAAAGGAGCATAAAGAAATCAGGTTGACTCCCATGGTCAACAGCAGACAATGCCAATGAATACATGTACTGTCGGTTAGTGAAATTCATTACCCCTCTGTGCCAAAACTGAGACAATGGAGACAAAAGCCACAGCCTTTCAACTCCAAATATATCACTGGGCTAAACATGACTAAGAAAATGATTGATCTAAGGAAATTACTATGCAAGGAAAAAAAAATCTTGTGTCTAGCACCAATCTCTTGTCCCCTCCAGCAGCTGGCACTGGCTAGTGAGTCAGTCTACAGGGCACTTAACTGTGTGCTATTATTTAGCTACAGAAAAGATGTAATTTCTGCAGCAGCTGAGCACTTAAGAACATTAATGCATTAATTCTGCTAACCCCACTGCAAAGTACTGATGTGTCCTAGCCATTTTACAGATGGTGAAAAAGTGCAGTTGTTAGTGTGGCACCCTCACTTCAGCATTAATTTGGTCTGCCTTGAGTCCTACCCATGTCTGTATAGTAGACTGACATATTTTAATTCTAGCAGGCTCATCTGCCACGTGCCTGCTCTGTAGCCTGAGCTGATCAAAATCCTCCATTCTACGTTGCTAAAGCACTACCCTGTGCAGCTCACACATTAGTTCACGATGTGGTCACCCTCTGTTCTAGCTTCTAACCACAGCAAACTGGTGGCTCTCAATCATTAGGGACATTGTACCTCATCTGAAGGGTCATCTTGTGAAAATCTGGAAATGAAGACTTCTGACTGGGAAGTGAGTACCAGACTGAGAACTAGACTATCCAATGAACTTTGCTTTATCAGCCTGTTGGGATAAAGCAGGATAAACCAGTGTCATTCCATCACCACAACTTACTGTCTAGAGTCCCTCTATAGCTTACAGTGACTAATCTTATGAATGACAACTCCTTTCCAAATACTCCATGAAAAATTGGCCCCAGCTGGTGATAAATAACATCAGTAAGTGAAAGCAATGTTGAGCAGTTCAATGCTTTGCATGCTATAGATGTTAATAAATATTTCTTGCAGTTCTCTACTCTTTGGATGACAGTGTCTTCCTGGAGAGTGGATAATAATATCAAATCTGGGAAGGTAAGGTGGTAATTCTTGCTGTCACTGGTAGGAGAGACAGAAAGTGAAAA
>JAVJGI010000060.1:7058524-7114562 GCA_035590275.1 Ibycter americanus | reverse complement strand
GTGCAGCTCACACATTAGTTCACGATGTGGTCACCCTCTGTTCTAGCTTCTAACCACAGCAAACTGGTGGCTCTCAACCATTAGGGACATTGTACCTCTTCTGAAGAAGGGTCATCTTGTGAAAATCTGGAGATGAAGACTTCTGACTGGGAAGCGAGCACCAGACTGAGAACTAGACTATCCAATGAACTTTGTTTTATCAGCCTGTTGGGATAAAGCAGGATAAACCAGTGTCATTCTGTCACCGCAGCTTATCATCTAGAGTCCCTCTATAGCTTACAGTGACTAATCTTATGAATGACAACTCCTTTCCAAATACTCCATGAAAAATTAGCCCCAGCTGGTGATAAATAACATCAGTAAGTGAAAGCAATGTTGAGCAGTTCAATGCTTTGCATTCTATAGATGTTAATAAATATTTCTTGCAGTTCTCTACTCTTTGGATGACAGTGTCTTCCTGGAGGGTGGATAATAATATCAAATCTGGGAAGGTAAGGTGGTAATTCTTGCTGTCACTGGTAGGAGAGACAGAAAGTGAAAAAGATTGTGAACTAGAACCAATGGGATACCTAGAGATTCCACATGTCTTGGCAAAGTATGCCAGCTGAACAACTCTGCATCACAACACCCAGGGTTTTTTCTGGTACCAGCTTAGCTCTGACTCAGCCAGGTCAATCACTGAGGAAGGGTGGACTTAGAGGAATTTATCCTACTCAGTTTCCCAGTGCTGTGAAAAACCTGGTGCTGCTGCAGCTGAGGAAACAGTAAAATAGACAGATATGTTAAACAGAGACGGAAACCAAAAGAGCGCTGTGTACTTGTAGTAAGTGAGGCATTAAGAAGATATTTCTATTGGAAGAAATATACTGGTAGTCTTCACTATTCCTCTCCCCAGTTAAACAGGACCTCTGTAAGTAAAGAAGTTGTGCTGAAAAATCCCTTTATCTGTGTTCTGAACTCCTTCAACAGGAATCTAACCAGGTCCAAAGAGTCACCAAATCGCTCTGCAGAGAGACAAAAGCAGTAAAGGTGTGAGGAAATAACTTAATTTCAGTAGCTTTGAAGCTTTTCATATTCACTGTACTCTACTCAATTTCTTTGTTACTGTGGGAAAGGGAGATCTCATTTCCCCACCCTGGACATCACAGTTTAATCTGTTCTTTTTATTTAATTGCTCTCTTAGTGCAATAACCAATTGCATATTCACTAAACTCTCATTTTAAAATCTTTCTTAGACTCTGGGCATTTTTGCTGTCAATTTCAAGAATCCATCTACTTGGCTTTGCTGCAGCCTTCTGTCAGCTTCAGACAATTTGCACTTGGCTAGACTGCAGTGCCCTTGCCCTTGGTGAGCAGTGCTTTGCTGCACAAACAAACCCGCTGTCATAGGCGGTGCTGCTCAGTGCGGGAGGTGCAAGCTAGCTGCAGGAAAAGCTGTTGTCTTGATATAAAAACCTTTTGTGTGGTAAGAAAGTTCCCCATCTGGATGATGAAAATCTCTTCCATCCTTTGCTGAGCGTGTTGAGCCCTACAGATGATAACCTGTCCATACACAGTAAAAGCATCTGAGTATTTATAGGCATTTCTGTGGTACCCTGAGTCAACAGCATTGTGAAAGAACCTGTTGGGAGATAGAGAAATTCTCTCTGAGAAGCTGGAGATTTTTTTTTAATAGCCAGAAGTCATGACAATACCAAAATTTTGCCATGGAACAATTCTGTAAAATATTTGGTCCAATGATTTTCTAGTTCCTAGACATATTTGTTGAAACCTGTATTAGAAATAACTGCAGTGTACTTAAGTGAATATTTATAGAAAAGCCAAGCTCTGCTCCTAGAGCTTGTCTCTGCTTTTCTGTTTTTAAAGCTTGATATTTATAGCATCTAACCACAGGATAGTTTTGGTTGCAAAACTGTGACTGACCATAGCCTTGAGGGCCTGCCACAAGAAAGATGACTTCTCCACTGGTCAAAAACCATCAAAAACAACTTTTCCACTGGATGTGCTGTGAAGCATCTTACTGAATAAAGCAACTTTTCTAAAGAGGGGACAGCTTTGTGGCATAATTATGCTGACTACACTGAATTTCTGCCTCAGAAAGATTCTGACCCTCCCCTTGCCTCTTGCTTTGCTATTATAAAATCATCTGCTTTATAATAGATAATTGAGTCTTGATAAGTTTATTCTGAGTGATCTTACTCAGAGGTAAGACTGCAACAGGATTTTCTATGTGGCAGCAAATTGCAAAGACTATATCACTGAAGTATTTTTCATACAAGCAAAGAAAAGGAACCGATCATTATGCTCTCTGCTGTTTGAAAAGCCTGGTAAGGTTAATGTGAAAAGCAGACTATAAGACTATATAGCTCCCATTTCAGACCATCAGAAATGTGAGATCCTCAAGCTCTTTTTGACAAGCTCCACCACTTCAGATTAGCATCACTTAAGATAAAAGGCCATTGCCAGTTTCATCTGTGTTTTATAAACAGAAATTTTCTAAAATTGGAATTTTACCATCTTACCCATCCAACCACTGAGATTTAGTTACAAAGGAACGCTGGTATGAGCCATCCCATATATGAACTAACGGAAAAAACTCAAAACTGGTGAGGTTTTGTGACACCAAACTAAACCTATCTCTCATAGCAGAGATGAGAATAAACTGAAACCTTTTATCTGAGTCCCAGACTGTGGTGGTTTGGATGAATATGGCCCAGAGGTCAGGCTACCCACAGAACGTGGAATGCAACCACCCAGGTCAGAGTCTGGTCCCAACAGCAGAGGCGGATTTCTTGTAGTTTCTGAAAAGAGAACTGGAGTATCTCATGACCGGAAGGCTGGCTTTCTGTTCAGAGGAACCCTAAGTGTTGACATCACGATACCAAGCTGCCACCATTACATCTGCAGAACAAGCTCTCTCCTCTGCCGGTCACAGCAGGGCACTGTAGCTGGCTGGTTTTGGAAGCAATAATCTCATCCATAATTAGTGGCTGAGTGGCTACACATACAAAATACTCTTGTAATATTCTCCCCTTGCATTAATTCTCTCGCTGCAGAGATGAGGATAAGTGACCTTCAGGTTTCATTTGGATTTATTCATTTCATGACCACCTGTGGCCTCGGAATGATGCTTGGTGCCTCTCACCTGGCCAATTGATGGCATCACTGTTTTATCAATTTGTCCTGTGTGTTTCATCTCCATGTGCCAGATGAGTTTGCTTGGCTTCCATTAATGTTCCATTAAAAATGTTCTTTCGTTCAGGGTTTAAATAACCTTTCCCACCATGCTTCATCTCTTTCTCTGCTAATCATTCAGCTACCTGGAACGTCCCCATCCCCAGTACATATACAGTTATTTTAAAGCTGAAATGTGAAAATGCCTCTGCGGAGAAGGTATACATAAGAAAAACAAGGTTGGTTGGGTAGCCAAAGCTGTCATTTAGTTTAGGCTCTCCTACCCAACAGATCTATCTACCATACTTGAGGATGTGAACAAATAGATGACTAAAAGCACATGTATTCTTGCAGAAATGAAATAGTCGTGAGATTTTCTTAGAAAAAAGCGGTGAGTGAGGACAACCCTTATTTTCATGTTTGGTCAGATAACTTGCCAGTAGATGTTCATAAAATTAATGGGCTCTGATCAGATCTTCTTAGTAGCTGATTTTTAAGGCTGGGACAAACAAAGTGTTATCTATATCACAGGATTTAATTAAATAAAATGTTCACTCTGACTCCATAAAAATGATGAAACTTGCATTTATGGTGTTCATGCAAGACAGAGTTTTTGACTGGCCTTTGTCCAAGGCACCTTGAAATGCTTTTTATGTCAGCTGCCTCTCCTCTAACAGTAATGCTCTGTCATTTTCTAATTAAATCTGTGCAACTGTTCACACTGGAATTAGAACTCAACAGAAGAGATCTAGAAGGTTGCAGGAGGCTGTGTCTTAATTATATATTTTTCTCATCTTGTGGCTCATGCTGAGTTGGATTACGCTTAAATAAAGCAATATGGTTCTTACCGCTGGGAGCACAGGACTGCAAATGACATGCTAGTCCATGACTGTTGTTGTTTCATGCAGTACCAGCTGTTTTTTATTGAGGAAACTGTATTATGTAGTTGAATAATTTTGGTCTCTGCAGGCTGTATTGTTCTGTTTTGGATGGAATAAGAGAGTACCAAATCCTTTGAAGAGTTAGGAAATGACAGTAACTGGTAGAGTATGTAGTCCACAGCTGATGAAGACCCAGATGATATTTCTCTCTCTCTTTTTTCTTTTTTTTTTTTTTTTTTTGTTACTGAAAGCACAGATTGACCTATCATGGGTTTACTGAGGGGGAAAAAACCAAAAGGAACTTTCTTCCGTTGTCCTTCTTCTGGTTTCAAAACGATTAGAACATAATCCTGTTCTTCCAGAGATTTGCCAGCCGCTCAGAACTGTCCCGCTATATTGTTGCCCAAATTGCTCATCTTGTTTGCATTATCTCAGTGTGCATCAGTTGCCTCCTCTGTAACATATCTTGATCTCTTAAAAAGACTTGCCCTTCTTACTGTAAGTTGCTTTGAGATCTGAAGGTGAAAAAATAAAGATCACACTAAGTACTCAAGAGACTGGTCACTGGGCTACGCTGATGCTTCAGTTATGACACTAATGTTGATAGGTGTCAAAACATGCATTTTCTTTCTTTTGCATGCACGTGCATTCTCTGAGCTCCACACTGGGGCCCCTCAATTTTTGCTGTTAGGTGATGGATTTGACACTGAAAAAAGCTCTTTTGCACATGCTAGTGGAGAGTTTGCTTGGTGCACTCGGCGAAACTCATTGCTATGCTGCTATCTACCCATAGGTAGAGTATGCAGGTTGCAAATGGTAGCAAGCATATTTCATGACATCTTCTGACAGCAGCCGTGAGTTGAATGGGGTTTGAGCTGCCCTTCCCTGCATGGGGAGTCCTTCTGGGAATCAGGTCAGTGGGAGAGAATCCCCTGGGAGGCGGCAGAGGTACGAAATGTCTCCTTCTTCTCTGCCAAGTCAGTTTTTTGGGAACACAGGACAGCTGTCTTGAATGTCTCAAAGCAACAAACTGTATGAGATTAGAGTGCAGCTCTAAACTTCGTCACCCAGTTTTCTAGTGTGATTGTGCCAAAGGAGAAGGTTTGGCTTGCTTGAAAGGAACATCCTTGTGGAATGGGGACACTTCTTTGAAATGAACGTGGCTGGATGGCGAAGAGTCAGGAGGACTGAGAGCACAATTTATCCTGTTGCACGTTTCACATGATGAAATTTCCCTTGCTAAAGCAAACCAAGCCAAAAGGGGGAAAAAAAGAAGAAGAAAAAAAAAAAAGGAACAGAGAGAACTGAGTTTTTCTGTGGCAGAGCTCTGCTTCACGTGCTGTTCTGCATTATGAAATTAATCCAACTGTATTCAGCAGACTTTAATTAACTTTTTATTAGAAGGAAAAAATTAGCTCTACAATACAGAAGAGCATTTAAAAAATGAAATATCTTGGCTATTTTTAATCCCAAATGCACAAAAGAACCAGACTACAATACATTCCAGTGGCTTGAAATATTTCATTTGGAATAAAAAAGTGAAGCTAGTTTTGAGCTGTGCAAGAAGATATCGCCACATCCTTAGGTTTCATTGCCTCTATTTGCACTGAGATAAATTGAAATAATTATGTTTTGAAATCATGGAGAAATTACAGCACCAAGGATGAGACCTTCACTGTGAATTTTGGCCTTGGGTAGAATATTTAAAGATAAATTGCTAGATCTTCAACTGAATGAGACAAGTCTGTGAAGGAGAATGTTGATTTTGGGCTTAATATCAGCAGTACATCTGTCTGTGTCAGAAATTATAGAAATACAGCAAGGAGTGTGGACTTGGAGGCCCTCATCATGTTGTTCCCTGTGCTTAAAAAATGGCTATTACTTGTGTGCTGTGGTTAATCTTCCAGCCTACCCTTACTCACTTTAATTTCCTCAGACAAATTCTCTCTGGTATAGTGTTTCTTAATATGAAGTAAAAGGAGGTTGGTTGGGTGGGTTTTTTTCAGCTGAGTTAGTAGGCTATCTTTCCTAACCCTGTTTTTCAATTTCACCTAGTAAACCTTTGAACCCGATGGAAATCTCAAAGATAATTATTTTCCTATGAGTTTTGTACAGCTGAGAGGAGAAAAAAGGTCCAAAGTAATGCCTTTATGAAGGAGAGACAGACGGCAAGCAGCCTCTATTTGTTTCATCAGCAATGCCATCTCTTATGCAGGGGTGTGCACAGAAGACCTTTCATAGAGCAAAAATCAGCTTTACTGAAGTGGGGGAACCAGGGGAGAAGAGTCTTACAAAGTTGTTATGCCAAGTAATTATTTTTTTACAGGTTTTGGGCAAAGTGAATCAAACCATTTTGGAAAAATGCCCACACCTTGCTCTGCCCTCAAGAAACAGTATAGCATTCACCTAGTCCTTGTCTTGAGAGTTACGTGCTGCTGTCTCAGAACTGACAGACTAAATTTTGTTCAACCTTGGCTTTTTTCCAGATGTATGCAAAGAACAAGGAATAAATCAGATGAAAAACATTTGAAGGGATCTTTAAAGGTGTAAATTGGACAAAACTTCTTTCAGCTGTCAAGGAGTCATGGCAAATAATTTGACATCCAGGATGCTGAGAACAAAAATACATAAACCAGTGCAAGAATGTCTTCTCTTAAATTCAATTATTCCTGAAGCTGAGTATATTATATGATAGCAAATCTGCCTTTTTGAAGTCTGCTACTCCTAGGTATAGTTTATTATGAAATAATAGATTCTGAGAGACATCTTAACTTTTTCTTAATGAAGCCTAGAGGAAGACTGTGGGAGCAATTGCTTAAGCAGCTAAGCATTTGGCCCAATATTCATAATTTGTCACCATATAATAATTTTTAAGGATTGCTGTTCAGAATGAATCATAAATTTATGAAGTGCAGAACTGAATCCAAAAGCATTTCTATTCTATGGAACAACCATATTGCCAAGGGGAATATTTTAAATCTCTCTCCATTAACAACTTCATTGCTTCTAAAACCCAGAATTCAGTGCTTCCTGACCAAAAAAAGTAAACAGACATTTTGGGTTAGTGTTAGAAGACCCATTGCATAAATAAATCACTTCTACATATTCTTTCTTAATCCTCTATGATCTAGTGTAGATATAAGGATCTAATATTTTTACAGTAAAATGTTACACCAGAAATAGAGGGAGATTTGAGGCTACAAACATAGAAAAAAGTGTGTAATTAAAGGCCTATAGCCGAGGTATTATAAAATCCTCATCTCCTCTTCAGTCTAAAAGGTTAATACTTTATATCCTGACACTCATCCTTGTTGGGGAGTACATTAACGTTTAGCACGGGGCAGGAGAGCACACGACAGGGGAGTGCAGTGATGCTCAGTAGCTGCACACTTTGGAAGGCCAATTGCACCTGAGGGTATGTGCCCAAAGCAAGACATAGCCTCTGGTGTGAAAAGCACGCAGTCTGAGACAAGGATCCCCAGGGCCTCTGGCACGGCTGGCTGACAAAAAGACCCATGCACGGTTTGCCTGCAGATCACAACTTCCTCAGTATCATTGCCTGTGTGTCAACAAAGGCTGGGGGCCGTCACTGTAAGTAGACAAACTGAACTGGGAAAAAGGGAAACTGGAAACTTCTGGCTCCCAGCCCAGGCTTCAAACCACACAGCCATCCTATGTATTTCTCTGTGTATCTGAACTGGGGTTCTGTTTGCGGTCATCTTTAAGATCTGTGTATTCACCCAAGGACCAGTTCTATATATAGCATGCTTGTTTATGTTGCCCTGCTGTGCCAGAAGCCTTCTCTCCAGGAGATCTGCCTTGTTGACTTATTTTGTCATTGTTCTTTCCCATCTCTTGCTGGTAAAGAACTTACTTGTTTCCAGCTGGTACTCTACTGAATTTGCAATTCATTATATATCAAATAACTTTGAAAACAAATCTCAGTTTGATCTTTCCCGTTACACACAGTCTCCAGCTTTGTGCTCCTGTTTCATTCTCATTGTAAAATAAAGTTGACCCAAAGAGGTCAAGTTTCATAAAAGAGAAGCTGTGTGTATAGGAAAGAAGTATCCCAGAAGTAGTTAACTGGGAGATATGCCTGGGACTAAGCCAATCAGATTTAATATGTTGCTTTATTTCCAGAACTTTCAGCTCTTACAACTCCTATGAGCTTTTGTTTAGGTCAATGTAAAACTCTAGGGTTTCTGGTGACCTCACAGTGGTGGCCCATCAGTCACTGCAGCATCTTCTGTCACACGGAAGGCACAGGTCTGAGCAAATAAGCAATATAAAGATAATTCTGGTTTGGGACAGCTATATGGATTCCATCCTGTGGTTTACTGTGGTCCTCTAGTTTTCAGACTCTCTTCATTGTCAGAAGTTAAGTCTACATGGGTGGATGAAGGTAAGCCCAGGAAGGTATGCGGCAACACTGGGGCAGCTCTGGACCTCAGGATGAGGACGACTCAATATATGGCAAAATAGTATGATGTTCACAGAGATGTCGCCTGGCACTGACATTATCAGGTGAGCAGTTGCAGTGAGGATGGCTTTACATTCTGAGCCTCAAGACAGGGAAGAATTTGATTTGCTTCTCTGCTAGGGCTGTGGTACTACTTACATTTCTGGCACTACTCTATGACTGTTTCTCTCTACGTCCTTAAATCGGCCCTGTTGAGCAGGAAAATTGAAGTAAAGCTGCAGTATAACAGTGGGTAGTTACAGTATTTTAGCAGGGAAGGGAAAACCAGGCTCACCAGTGGCAAAGGACTAGAGGCTTCTTTGCCTTCCATGATTAACTTTTGTCTGTCATCTCTATGTGGAGGAAAAGAAGGTTATCAGGAGTAGTCAACATGGATTCATGCTGATAGCCTTCTATGATGAAATAACCAGGTAGACGAGTGGAGAGCAGTGGATGTTGTCTACCTTGACTTCAGCGAGGCTTCTGACACTGTTTCCCATAACATCCCCATAGGCAAGCGCAGGAAGTGTGGGTTAGATGAGCGGACAGTGAGGTGGATTGACAACAGGTTGAATGGCAGAGCTCAGAGGGTTGTGATCAACGGCGCAGAGTCCGGCTGGGGGCCTGTAGCTAGTGGTGCTCCCCAGGGATCAGTACTGGGTCCAGTCCTGTTCAACTTGTTCATCAGTGTCCTGGATGAAGGGACTGAGTGTACCCTCAGCAAGTTTGCTGATGATACCAGTCTGGGAGGAGTGGCTGATACACCAGGAGGCTGCGCTGCCATTCAGCGAGACCTGGGCAGGCTGGAGAGTTGGGCAGAGGGCAACCTAATGAAGTTCATCAAAGGCAAGTGTAGGGTCCTGCACCTGGGGAGGGACAACCCCATGCACCAGTACAGGCTGGGGGTTGACCTGCTGGAAGGCAGCTCTGTGGAGAAGGACCTGGGAGTGCTGGTGGGCAGCAAGTTGCCCATGGCCCAGCAGTGTGCACTTGTGGCCAAGGAGGGCAATGGGACTCTGGGGTGCATTAGGAGAAGTGCGACCAGCAGGTCAAGGGAGGTGATCGTGCCCTCTGCTCTGCCCTGGTGAGGCCACATCTGGAGTGCTGTGTCCAGTGCTGGGCTCCCCAGTTCAAGAGAGACAGGGAACAACTGGAGAGGGTCCAGTGGAGGGCTACAAAGGTGATTTAGGGGACTGGACCATCTCCCTTGTGAGGAAAGGCTGAGGGAGCTGGGCCTGTTTAGCCTGGAGAAGACTGAGAGGGGATCTTATCAATGTCTACAAATACCTTAAGGGTGAGTGTCAGGAGGATGGGGCCAGGCTCTTTTCAGTAGTGCCAAGCAATAGGATAAGGGGCAACAGGCACAAACTGAAACACTAGAATTTCCATCTGCATATGAGGAAGAACTTTTTTACTTGAAGGTGAGAGAGCACGGACCAGGCTGCCCAGAGAGGCTGTGGAGTCTCCTTCTCTGGAGACATTCAAAACCTGCCTGGATGTGATTCTGTGCAACCTGCTTTAGGTGACCCTGCTTTAGCAGGGGGCTGGACTAGATGGTCTCCGGTGGTCCCTTCCAGCCCTGACCATCCTGTCATTCTATGAGATTCTGCACAGCACATGAACATACACACGTGCATCTGGGATCTAAGCTGCACTCAAGGGTGTATCCAGGTGCTTGGGTTGGGAAGGAGCAGACACAGAGGTGTCTCAGCAGTCTCATGGGACATTTCACACAGAGGAATAAAAAAATCAGCAAGGATCATCAATTTAGGCAGGTGAAAAAGTTGCTGTGGTGAACAGCCTGCTGTAAAGATTTGCAGAGCAAAGCAGCATCACAGTGAACATTTGGGCAAGTCGTATGTCCTGGGACAGATGGGAAAGCTGATGAACAGCTAAAGCTGTGAGGTTCATACCCCGTTAGAAACACTCTGTTCCCCTGCAGGAAGGTCCCTAGTGAAGATGTCAAATCCTGATCTGTTATTCTGAACCAGAAAAATCAGTGTTTGCTCATCCTGGCTCAGCTTCAGCAAAATGTTCGTAAGAACCGTTCCTGTGTGGTCTGAGATGAAAAAATATCAGCTCAAAATGGTTTTCTGTTCGGATTCAGTCAAGCACCTTCTCCAAAAGAGACTTAATTTCTGGAGGAACTGCCCATTTTCAAAGTGTACCAGTGTGCCTGGATGGCAAGAGGAGGGGTTCTAATTACTCAGTTGATCTTTACTTTGATTTTGCCTGTGCCTAGTTGCACCTGCCATGGTGTAAATCAGTGTGTTGCACCTGCCTAGTCACTCAGCAGCCTCACTGGGATGAGCAGGTGGGCCACAGCTTAATTCTTAGCAGGTAAGGACCCCTTTTTACAAAATCACCACTGTGCTTGTGCCTTCACAGCAGTAAAGAGGTCAGTGGCTGACTAGGCCATGGAAATGGGCTTCTTGCCCTTAAAAAGGAGCCTGGAGATTAGGGTTGCAACACATCAGCATGTGCTGTGTTGGCAGAAGCCACTGCTATAGCTAATCTTTGAACACGTGGGAGATATCAGGCTCCAGGGTCATCAATCATACATTCATTTATTTTAATGAAAGGAAGGAACGAAGGCTCAAGTTTGCTTGGAAAAGGATGAAGAAACGCTTGACCTAATGCCAGATTTAGAATGATTAAAGGGAGACTGTCCCTTTCCCCATCTCTATAGACGTGTGCTGCCAGCTCCTGGGCCCCAGTCACTCCAGTCGCTGGAGCAGAAATGCTGTCTTCTGTGCTCTTCTCTGTGCACCAAATGTAACGTTTAGACTGAGGTCAGGCTGGAATTAGTGTTTTTCCCCCTGAGGGAGAACATCACTCTATTATGCCAGAACCAGCCTGCACCGGGTGAAGTTCCTTTGCCAGCTTATCCCTTCGCATCCTGTCTGCCTTCTCATCCTGTGACCCCCTCAGCCCACCCTCCGCAGTGTCCTTCAGTGCTGGGATCCAGCTGGCAGCTTACCCAGAGCTGCTCTGGTAAAGATTTCAGTGGGCTATTCCACTCTCCCTCACTCCCAACCTAAGCCATCCGCTTTCTTACTTTATGTACACACAGACACAGGCACATATGTACTTGTACAACAATCTGCTTTATCAGCCTGGACCTTTTCATACAGTGGATATTTACACTCACAGCTGCCATGGTTACAGCCTGACTTCACTGGCGAGGAATTAGACTACTGTATGGTCTCCTAAGCTGTGTAGGCATTTGAAAGGCAGCTGCTTTGCAGTGAGCAAATTTGTTTTGTGCAAAGGAGGCAAAATGCTCAAGTCATCAGTTTTATCTTATTTTGGGCCAAATCTCCCCAACTTAAAGCCCCCAAAATCATTGCACAAACATAACATTTAAATGAGAGAATTTGGATCACAGTATTCAGGGCTGTTGCTGAAGATAGGTTATGTGGGCTGTCTTGTAATCATGCAATGTGCTATATAACAGTTTCTTTCAGCTGCGTTTGGGTGGTAGAACACTGTTTTATTTTGTAATAAGTCTTCCCATTTGAACTGCAACTGAATTGGTTCCTCTGCTATCAGTGAACTGTTCCAAAGGAGACTGTATTTTCCCTTGTAAAATGCATCCTGCAGTGACTCTACCTTTTCCTTTTGCTAGTAAAATTTGTAAAACATTTACTGAGAAGTGTGACAAGATGTTTCACTGGATGGGTTTATTTTCCATTCAGTCATACCTGTACCACAGGACAAAGCAACAAGAACAATAAAATAATAACTGGTGCAGCTGAGCAAAGAATTTGACTTATCTGATTTCCACAATTATCATAATGTCTTAAATTTTAGCTTACTTTAATTCTTGCAAAATAACCTGTGAAATCATAGGCAGTCCACTTGACAAATGCATTTCTCTCATCATTTGTTATACTTCATTTGGTCTTCTGTAAGCTATCTTGTATTTCCAAAAATATAAGAATTGCCACATGGGATTAGTTAAAACTATTCTGGTGGTTTGTATCCATATATTACCACTATTATTTGCTTCAGGAAAGCTACTACAGTCTCAGTAGTCAATACTAAATAACTGGCTATTGATTGAAACTATGTCCTTCCACCTTTCCCTCCACTGGTGAGAAATTAGTTAAACCCAGCACAATATACTGCATAGCAGTTTCTGTCAATCACACCCTCTGCCCCTTTGTGGGTTTTTTCCCTTATGAAATTTCCAATTCCTTCCTGTATGCCACCAAATTCCTGGCCTCAGTGACTGCCTGGTTCTTCTTTTCTTCTCTCTGAGATGTGAACTGGACTTTACCTCCTTAGAATCCTTCTTTTATGTTTTCAGTTTGATGTTAACCTGGGCTAAATTTCCCCCCACTTTAACGTTCCTCAAAATCAATGCACATACGTGACAGTAATAGGGTTAGGTCCATGGTACTCAAAGCCAATGCTACAGATTTACACAGCCTCTGTGGCAGTCATCCAGTATTCAGTAATGGTGCAATGTTTTTGGATCATTTCCTGATTTTTCTTAAGCATCTTCATTCTGACCTCAATAGCCTCAGTCTGCACAGAAACTTTTTTCCCCTAGTCACATGTGTTACTTAACTCTGGAATGTCCTCTGTGGCTCTTTTGGAGGTGAATAGAGTATTACATGCAAGTGTGTGCCATTGTTCATATGTTTCTATAATGTTCAATGCATTATTTCTCATTCTGTCATAATAAGCACTTTTTTAAGTCTTGGGAAATGAGCAAGTGATGCAACACTTACTATCTTCTAGTCATCACAGAAATTGTCAGGCATAAGAGAAACCCATTTTTTCACTTGCAGTTCATTCATTCTGTTCTTTGGTCCCACCAGGACTTTTAATGTGTCTGTTATCCAGACTCAGTGGCTTGCTTCCCTTTTCTTTGTTCATTCAGAGCTTCTAGTTTCTGACAGTATATTATCTTTACTGTCTGAAGAGACTAACTCCAGAATAGACTTCTCAGCACTGTGCCCTTTGCCAAAGGCCAAGGTGATGAAGGTGTTCTGCAGAAAAATCCCTTAATCATGCTGCCTTCGATACACATGGGGTCTATCCAGCTGATTTTGGAAACACCATGAAAAAATAGGTTGCTGGAGCATTTAGTCAAAGGAGGGGAGTGATGAGAGGGATTAGAACTAACATATGGAGCCTTTCACCTGTAAGTCAGTAGTTCATATCTGTGATAAACAAAACTTGGTTAGTCCTTAGTCTCTTTGGTTGTTTTGCGCTCCCTCCCGTTCTAGCAGGCAGTGGTATAATAACAGGCACTAAAGCTCCAACTGCAGTGTATTCTGCAGCAAGGCAGACTGTGTGACTTACGGACAACTGAACCCTAAAGCTAGCTTTAAAATTAGCGTTGAAATGGATTTACACTGCTTCTGTACCGCTTTCATAATGGGGAAGAAGCATATGAAAAACTGTCAAACTAGTGCTAAACAAAACTATAAAGGAATGCACTTACTGATGGCTTAGTTATTCAGGTGTGAATTCTTGTTCTTATGTAAATATTGGAAAAACTCCCCCTGAATTCTTCTGGATTTAGCCACAGGCCCCTGGAACATTCATGTCAATAAACATGGGATCTGTTACAGAAGGCCCCAGGCCAAGGTGATAGGGGCCCCTGCCTTACAAAGTGGCTGTTTTTCAGCTTACAAAGTGACAGGGTGTTCAGCTAAAGTTTTGACTTTTGGTATGATATTTTTAAATTGCTTGGGAGGGGAGACTCAGGAAGAAGTAGATGGGGTTTCACCTTATCTGTGTTATCATCTAGACCTGATTGCTGTTCCATAGCTCTGACCAACACCACCGGTTTACCATGATTTAACAAGGAGACGCTGCAGCAGACTCGGTAACGTTGCCCTGACCTCAGCCACAAGCTCTCCCTGCGAATGAGCTCGCATTTGTCTGTGTGGTGCCTGCTCTACCTGCAGCAGGAACGGCAGTCTGAACTGCTCTCAAGCCGAAAGGGAGAGCCAAGGTGCATTACATCATATATTAGTAATTCAGCCCAGAGGCAGTTCTACCAGCACTCACTGAATTTGTCTTTTTCTAACTCTTCTCCTGGGAAGAAAGCTAATTTCTATTATAACAGGTGCTAATCACATATTATGGCTTTCCTGGAGTGCCGAAATGGCCCATTGTTCTAAGCAAGAGGGAATAAAATATCATTAAACAGGTAAAAATTAATCACAACACTATAGTCAGAAGGATCATGTTTGATGAAATTTTCCCCCAGTCCCCTGCACACAAATGCTTCATGAATAGCTGTCTCACTGTTACATACAATATTTTTGTGGGAATATCTGGATTTGAGTAGACCTTTTTAGACAGAGTCTCTTAGGTTTCTACATAATCAGTGAGTTGCTATATAGGTAAATACATGATATGCAGAGAAAAAGCTATGATCATTACTTGTCTTCCATGCTATGTGGCCTAAGACTTCACAATAATGTCTTCTTCAAATCCTTAACTCTCTCAGCTAGCACTTAACCTTCAAGAAAAAACTTCCTGACTCAAAGTCTTCAAGCAAAGGAGAATCTATTATACATCCAGTCACTATTCAAAAGGTTCATATCCCTCATATTCATTTCTTGCATATTGTGTTTAACCTAAATTTGCCTCGACCTTGATTTCTAGTAATGAGATCTCATGAAGCTGCTGGGCTAGGATTATGCACATGTTATTTTGGGCAGAAGCACATTGTTACATGCAAGCCATAAATCTTGAATCTTCCTGATATCTGTCTGCAAAGTCTTCATGACATAGTGCTTAGCTGCTGAAAATGTTGCAAGGAATTCTGAAGGTAGGGGATGTGCCCCATAGTTCTTGGGAGCATAGTGTCACCAACTAGGTTGGAAAGACTGAATAAACTAGGAATTTTTTTTGCCACAGCAGTGCTGTTAGGGAAGGTTTCCTGGAGCATTAGAGGCAGCACATGTTAATGGAGGAGGTAGACACTTGCTCAAACACCTGGCTGGTATCCAGTCATTTGTTTTGTGCAATGTAAGGTCTGGTCCTTTTCCCTTTTTTAATCAGCGGATATTATAAGTTAATCCTGCTTTAGTGCTTGAGCTATAGTGTATTGTAGAATTAGCACATCATTCCCTAGGAGACTAACTCTACTTCTGACTCAGCCGATCTTATTTCCATTTGTGCAGGACTGTCTTTGAGGGCAAGACATTTTAAGATGTTCAGAGACAGTGAACAAGGGGAGGTAAACTAGTGTCTGAATACCCCACAGGCTGGAGAGGAACTGGGGGTGTTTGTAATTAGATCCTATCCGACTCCCACATCTATTGTATTGCATTTACACTTCATGCTTGATCAAAGCACTATTACATTGGTATGTAGAAGGTTCAAAATCTGAATCCGGATCCAAACTGTGTAAGCCCCACTCAACATCAGTGGAGATCTGCTTTTATCAAAACTGATGGCTTACCCAGGTTGGGATGAAGTACCTTATGTCTCAATTCATGTCCCTACAATGGCTCACAATCAGTTTTAACATAACAGGCAATCGATTTAGTGAAAAAAAAGTTGCTTTTCTTCTGCTTTTTCAATCTTCCACTTGATGATGTCAGTACACCGACACTGCCAAATGCACCTTTCCCAGACCAGGTGGTGTAGCATGGCTTATAGCTGTACTCCTCAAGGCTAACGTGCTCTAGAAAAGGCTGTTAATGTGCACGCTGAGTACCATTTCACCTCTCCTAGATCTCACGTATTTAGCCCTAGATATAGTCAATACTTGAAAATATTATTTATTTCCATCTGAAATGCCTGCAACAAGGACTGTATTGGAGCTCACAGGAATGATGTTTTCATCAGATTAATTCAGTGGTATAAATTACACACAGTGCATGTAGCATGAGGGTTTGTCAGAATGCTTGAGAGTGCAAAGCATGCTGAAATTGTGCTGTAAAGGTGGACTCAGGTTTGGTGTGGTTTGTACCTACAGCTTATGTCTATACCAGCTGTCTGGAGTGGACCAAGAATGAATTGTCCTGTTAATAGCGTCTGGGTTTCCTCTTTCAGACACCCATTTGGCTCACTCCTGAGAGAACATGAGGGGTGACTGGACCCATATGCAGCATGGATGGACAGGTATTCCCAGACTGGCTGGGAAAGAAGTTCCTTGACAGTGAAGGCACATTCTTGAGAAACCTGTGTGTTAGTTCCAGCTTAGCCATAGACTTTGTGTATGACCTGAAAAAAATTACCTAACCCTCCTCACACCTTGTTTTTCCATCTATAAAACTTCTAACACTTGTCTTATCAATGTAATGTTAGAACCACTAATGAGCACTCTTCTTTCTTGGTCTGGTAGAGAATTTAGCAAAGTAAGACAGCTTAGTTTCAGCCTGTAGGCTCTGCTATAATAGAACTGATAACTGTAGTAAGAAAAGAAGACACTTCACACTGCTTTTGTACATTATCACCATCTAAAAAGACTTAATGATATGAAGAGTGTCCTTTGTTGTGTGTTTGTTTGTTTGTTTGTTGTGGTTTAACCCCAGCTGGTAACTAAGTACCACACAGCTGCTCACTCCCCTACCCCCGCCTCCCACCCACAGGGAAGGAATGTAAAACTCGAGAGCTGAGATGAGAACAATTTAATAGTTGAAATAAAATAAAATAAAACAAAACCATGATGATGATGATGAAGAAGAAGAAGAAGAAGAAGAAGAAGAAGAAGAAGAAAAGGAGAGAGAAGGGGAGAGGAATGAAATCCAAAGGGAAGGGAGAAAAGAAAACAAGTGATGCATAATACAATTGCTCACCACCCACTGACTGATGCCCAGTCAGTCCCTGAGCAGCGATCCACTCCTGCCAGCCAACTCCCCCCAGCTTATATACTGAGTGTGATGTTCTGTGGTATGGAATATCCCTTTGGCCAGTTCAGGGCAGCTGTCCTGGCTGGGTCCCCTCCCAATTTCTTGTGCCCCTCCAGCCTTCTCCCTGGCAGGGCCTGAGAAACTGAAAAGTCCTTGACTCAGTGTAAACATTCCTTAGCAACCACTAAAAACATCAGTGTGCTATCAACATTGTTCTCACACCAAATCCAAAACAGCACTGCACCAGCTACTAAGAAGAAAATTAACTCTGTCCCAGCTGAAACCAGGACAGTTTTTAATGTTCTGGCCTTTTAGGAATATTTTCAGCTGGTACAGAGGACAATCTCTCAATTTTCTTCTTTCCCAAATGAGCACATACATAAAGCATATGGAAAGAGGAAGCATCTGTTTCACACACAGACCTTCATATAAGCACCCTGTGCATTCCATGCATGCCAGGTGAAGGAGTCAGACCCACTGAAGCTGTCTGCCAAGGCAGAGGCTTGCTTTGGTTGGTTGCCCACATGAAATGATTCACATCTTTTCTGAGAGCTTTTAAAATCTCCTACAGAGCATCAGCTCTGGCAGCTGATTCAGAATTGCTGGGAGGTAGCAGTAACACCTGAACTGCTGATACAGAACTGAGTCACTAATGTGTAAACCAAACTAGTGTAGAGGAAAAGAGGACCACAGGGCTGGGTAAGATTTGCCGACACTCTAGATCCAGCCTTTTGATGTTGTTATCCCCTAGTTTTTCTAACACTGTTTATGTAGTCATCAAATCCATCTTATAACAGTTGTTTAGGGTTTTCTGTCATTGTGAAAAGTGATTCGCTACAACCTACTTTATCGACCTCTGTATATCACAACAACAATTAAAAGAACTTGGAATCAATCCCCTCTTCTATGTTTGGGGTCCTGTAAGTCACCTGGGTACTCTTTAAAGATGTACCTAAATTGAAGTGAGGGCATTAATCAGTGAGCCCAACAGTGTTCTTCAGGGTATGAATGTACTTAGTACTGTGTTGCATTTATGTCCTTACTTAGCCATGCAGGCTCCCTTGTAACTCGTCCTGTAGGGTTTTTCAGAACATGATTAGCACTAAGGATCCGAAGAGGTAGCAGAGAAGTTCTTTTGAAGTGACAGAAAAGGAGTGGAAATCCTTTGCAGCGTATGAGATGATTTTGCACGTCGAACAGCAGGCTGAATTGCCCATTCTGCGTGATTATGTAATGAAAGACCCTATTGTAATAAAGTGATACACACAGGGGAGAGGGGTTAGGGCTGCTCTGGGAACTTCAGTCTGAACTTCCTGACCTTTCTGCAATTAAATTTTCAGACAGCCTTGCATGTGTGCATTCTTTTGACACTGCATTCCCTGAGAGGGCGGCTGTTTTGATTTTGGGCAAGAGGCTTGAAAACACTGTTGGATAAATAAATGTAAATCAGCTGCAGATGCCATTGTGTGACTATCACTCCTCCCTATAACGGTTGCAAATACTAAATGTCTGTGTAATGCAATGAGTGGTTTATGTTAGTAAGGTAATTTGAAAGGTGTTAGGGTGAGGTAAGGGAAAACAAAGCCAAAGATCAGTGAAGTGCTTATGAACGTGAGTCTGTTTTTCCTTTCACTGGCAGTGCAGCCAAGTGCTGTGCAAAACAGTTGTTGCCCTCTTCTCTAACTCGTTTTTTCTCTACAAATTCCAAGCAGGCCTAACACTTTTGAGTGTTAAGCACAGACCTGTTCTTCAGGCTGTTCAGCAGCTGCCTTTCCAGTTACAGCTCTCGGTTTCCTGTAAGTTGTTAATTACATGCTGCGTATCTGAATATGCTGGATGACGGTGTGAACTTTCTATAACTTAGTATTTAGAGTGTATTAGCTCCCTCATGCCCCACCTGAGTTTGGACTGGGTAACGCAGTATAATTTCTGTCACATAATGTACAAGCATACCTTAAGGGTAGTATGTTCGAGAGAGAGATGTGAGCCAGCTGTAAGTAACCTCAGTTCTGTGTACGAAGGGGTCTCACCTTCTCAGAGAGGTCAATTAGCCCAAGTGGATTTCCATGCTAAACTGTTTCTGAACTAGTTTTGGTATCTGGACAGTGCAAACACAACTCTCCAGAGACAAGGCCTGTACCTGGGCTCTGGAATTCTTTGCCATCCTTCATCCACACACTTGTAAAAACTGCAAGCCTCATTGTTATTGACACTAAGACACTTCCAAGCTCTTGACAATGTAAGAGTGCAGGAATATGAGAGCAGGAGACAGTATAATTTTCTGCCTGAGCAGTGCTAACAGCTGTAGTGTAAACGGTGATTAAGCTCTTTATTCTGGATAATACAACATGATCAGCAACACTAGGTCCTTGGAATTCATGGAGGTTTTCTTTTCTTTCCCCTGAAATGAGAATGACCAGCCTTGCAGGTCATGGGCTTCTGAAAGGGGAATATTTCCAGATGGAAAACGGACTAAGCTCTGCTCAGAGGGAGGTCTCTCTGGTATGGAAAGAATTAATAAACTATGATGCATGTCCTCCAGTATACTGTAACTTTAGTAAATTCCAAGTAAGCTAAAAGCTTTATTCTCTACAGCACAAGGCAATGTATTCATTCACTGGGGTTCACCTTCACATGTTCTTCTCCCCAGTCTCTGTATGAGGCTAAGAAGGTTTTTAGAAAATATTCTGGTTATGAGTCATCCAAGTGTCATAATCAAGGCCTAAGAATACCACACAATATCAGTCTCATGCAAGCTAGAACTCCCACTGGGATGCTGAGACGTGCACTGTTTCAGTTATACACCTTCCTGTCTAAATACATTTTTGCAGCCCAGCTCAGGTCTAGACTACTGCAAGTCACAATCCAGAAAATCTACTTAATATTTCTTATGTGGGGGTGTGTGGGGGTTTTGGGGATGGAAAGAAGAAAAAATCAAACCTTACTTGGACATGAGCACTGGCACAACACATAGCTGTTGCCTGGCTGAGGAACCTGCCTGTTGTGCTCTTTTTAAGCAAAGTAGGTCTTTTGTAAGTACCTAGAGTAGCAGCTCCTTACTGAACTGCACAGGTAGAGTAGACCAGGGAACTGGACTGGCACCAGGATTCCCACATCCTCCTTCCAGCCCTGGTTTGGATTCTCTGTATGGCATCTTAGCCTTCTTACAGAAGAAGAAACCAGCATGTCCCTGGACTGGGGAAGTTTAATTAGTATTTTGGGATCCTGTGGGAGAAAGACAAGTAGTGAAAACACAATCTACGAACAGTAAAAGAAAGGTGACATTGTGAATAAAACATGGTTTTCTAAAGAAAGATTGCTTCACATCATATTTCCCCTCAGGTAAATCCATGTGATTAGGTAATTACAGCGTCAGCAAGGATGTGTCACATCAGGGGGTCAAGCAAGTTGGGTTTTTTACCTCTGTTCCAATTCAGGTTTATCTGGAACTGAAATTGTTCCTGCTTAGTTTCAGTTCATGCCACTAATGGTTTGTTAACCACGTTGGTAACTTGGAACTGACTCACAACAATCAGTTGCTGGAAAAGATCCAGCAGAACAGAGCTTCAGGCACAGAAAATATTACCTCCCCTTGCTAATTAACTGAAGTAAATTTTGAGAGGGTCTAGTTCCAGTTGAAATTCCACAAATCTCCAAAACAACACTCCAGTTCTGGTTCAAAAAGGAAGTGATATTTCTAAGGAGCTTTTGGTTGGGTTCATTTCTCTGGTTGTATCGCCAGCAAGCGTGTTTTTCTCTCAGGTGTCTTAGTGTCTTACCTGCTGCGAGACATGATGGGTGCTACAAACAGAAGAACCTTACTGACTCATTTACTCAGTGTCCCTGGTGAGATGGGTCTATTTTATTGCCTGCATTTGCCATTCCTCAGTCCAGTTAATTGTATTTGAAACAGTCAATAAAGCTTCTGTTACTTAAGAGACTACTGTTCCAATTAACAGATTTTCTCGTCAGGAAGGTCTTTTAATTGTCTTACTACTTATTCTAGCATCACTGTAGATAATTTCTCCTCCAAGGAGGCCAGACCAATTAAAATCTGTGGTAGCTTTTTATCCCTCCGTGTAACTCCACACAGAGGGCCAGATTTGCTCCCCCCGTCCCCATTGATAACTTACTCACATGAGTAGTCCCACAGAAAGGAACACACTTGTATGACTAATCTGCTCAGCAGCATACAAAGTTCACCGTCTGGACTAGAATTAAATGACTTTTCTGTAGAGTGCTTCAGAGGTTGCAGAGGGGGTGAATTAAAACTCAGGAGTCTCTAGTGGCAAATGCCATACTTTGAGAACTAGACCATTCTTCCTGTCTAGTTAAACTGAGCCTGGACACCAAATTTTTTTCTCAGATTTTTTTCTTTCCCCCTTAAAAGTAAATAAAATGCAAAGTTTTTAATGTTTTCCTAAGCCATGTATAAATTGGAGCTTTTGTAAGGGTCCCCTCAGTTGTGCAACTCTGTCTTAGCTGGATTAAATGCCTGACAATGTTGATGGTCTTGTTTCTCCCAGACATTTGCTTCCCAGATTTGTTGAGCCAGCAGACATATTGCTGTATGCTGGCACATACATTACCTCAGCTTAAACTAATTTATGGGATGTGGCACCTCTGACACAGTTCCCCTGCTCCGAACAACAGTCTTAATCAGTCCCACTCAGAAACATGTATAATGCCGAGGAGCTGTAACTACTAGTAGCTTTTCTCTTGATTAGGACTTTGGCACTGGTCCATTATTCAGCCCTCCGTGAACAAACGCGTAAAGCAGCTCACTGAAGCAGAGATGGCATTGACAGATGGGTCAGTGATTTTCTTCTGTCAGGAAGAAAAAAATATGTGGTGAGACAACAGGCTGACAGGGAAAGTCATACAAGAGAACCCAGCCTATTTTCTTCTTAAATAAAGATGTCTGGAGTGAGCCTGCACTAGCCCATCATAGCATTTATTTGTTTTTTCTTGGGATGCTAAGGAGGATAGAGCTTACTGAGGTAGTGGAACATCTCTACAGTGACTTCAGAAGATAGGGATGCTGGGGCTGGCTCTCTGCTGTGCCTCCTAGAAAACTGCAAAGGAACAGCCTGATAGAGGGGATAAAACCTGAATTAGTGCCATTTGTGCTATGATTCCTCTATCATCAACTAACGTCCCTCAACGTTTATGTGGCCCTCAATATAAGGATACCCAAGGGGCTGCTCCAGATTGTAGCAAGGTTAGCTATCTGTTCATGGACTGCTCTGGAGTTTGGGAGGACTAGCATCTGTGCTGTATCTCTTCTAGCTGTAATCTACTTTGTCTTGCCCAGCCTCTCTTATGCTAAGAACTGCATAGAAGAGCTGCTGGCTATGCACCGTTCTTGTTCCTGCATAGGCTGTGGTCACTGTCTCAGCAGAGTCCTGAATTTAGCCTGACATCCCCTTCAGCATCATTTTAACTGAGGAAAAGGAAGGAGAAACAGGAACAGAGGGTTAAGAATTTACAGAGAGATTGTAGATACAGTCAAGTATAATCCTCGGTCCATCTGTTTCTGCAGCTTGTCTCATAACTCAGGAAAAGAATTAAGGAAATTAGCTAAAGGAATTCACTTTAAAGAGTGGTCAACATTTGGAAGTGTTTTCCTTAAAATTTGCCAAAAATATTTTTTCCATTTAACTCAAAATTTCTCACTGCCTCTTCCTTTATTTTCTAACTAATTGAGCTGGTTATTTTAAAGCTGTTTTAAAAAATACTTGCCTGTCCTTTAAAGGAAACAGGAGAAAAATAAGGAGGAAGCTTAAAAAAGTAGCCAACAAACCCAAACAAAACTCTGCAAGTTTTTGCTTTTTCACTAAAGAACTTGAAACCATGAAAAAACCAAATCTTGGTGAAGTTCGGTTTGGCCTTTTTTTCATCCTAAAATGTGTTGATTCTCAGTAAGACGGGTGCCTCCTGAGGCAGCGGGCTGGATGCACCGGAGAGGAGACACCAAGGAGCAGCCGAGCAGGGCCCTGCAGCCCACCCTGAGAAACGGGATGGCGCTGAAGGGCCTGCCGGTGGGTGCGGGCGAGCTTCTGGCTAAGCCAGCACAACTCACCCTCAGGGTTAGCAATTGTCCCTTACTTTGTCCTGCAAAGGGCACCCTGAGATACCAGATGTTTCACCCCGAGACAAAAAGCAGTTAAACATGACTCTGTTCTTGGTTATTTTTGTCAGTGGAGGTAGGGCGGTGTTGCTAGCGCTACACCAGAGCTGGCAGTGCACTGCACTGAGGGGGGCAGTGAAGAAAACAGCTGTTTTCAAGCACTCTCGAGATTCTGTTGCAAAACCACCACTTCACGTTGCACTAAACCCTGCCTTGACCCTCCTGCCCCACAGAAGAGGCCGTTCTGCTCTACCGCAGGGCAATGACGCCACTGCCCACGGCTTCGGACCTGTGGGTGCCTCCCCGGAGGGCTGCAGAAGGTGCCCGAGCATTGCAGGCCTGCTGCTGGGAGGCTGCCCCTGCCCTGCCGGGGCCAGGGCCCGCCCTGGGGCTGAGGGAGGGGAAGGTTGGAGAAGGCCCGGCGGAGAGGTGCTGCGGTGGGGAGCTGAGGGGCTGGCGGTTGTTGGCAGTTGGCCATGGAACATTCCAGCAGTGCAGGTGTGAGGGGAGGGGCGCCCCCTGGGCAGGGCAGGGGAGCAGTTGGGGGAAAGGAGGCACCGGCAAGGGGCTGCTCCTGAGGAGCAACAGGGGGGACTGGACTCTGTGCAGGCCTCTGCTGAGGTAAAAGCTGGAGGCCATGGATCCCTCGAGTTCTGCTGAAGGTGGGAGAGACCTTGCGCTCCCTGTTTGTCTGCTCTTTTGCTTCAGCTGCTGCAGTGCAGCTCCCCTGCGCTCGTTCCGATATGCCCCACTGTGGGCTCCTTCCTCCTCCCTGCCTCCACCCCACCGCTCCCCCCTGCTTTTACTCACAAATTCCTCTACGGACTCCCCTCCTCTGCCACCAAGCAAACCAGCAGGATGGGGCCCAAGGGCTGCTACACCACCAGGGTCCCATTTGCTTTTGCTGGCTCGCACAGTCATGGCAGGTCCCAGCTAATGTGTGGTCAAGCTGCCCTGCAGCCAGGCTGTGTGGGCACTTCAAGTGGGATTTAGGTGAGGCTCAGGGTATTTGAGCGAGGAGGGAACTCCTGGTTCATCCTGCTGCTGCTTTCAAACCCTATGTGCCTTGGTAGTGTTTTTACGTGTCTGGAAAATATCCTACCCTTGTGTCACCTCCACCAACAACTAATAGGATGTATAAGTCCCTGGAGCACCTGTTGCCCATGTATGTGTCCTGTCTGCCTGCAATAAGGGTTTTTTTTTTCCACCAGTCTAGAATGAGTTAGAAGGAACAGTGGAAAACGTGATTTTTGATAATGGAAATAGGCATAGATGAATCCGTTTTTCTCAGTGAATAATGTCTGTCACCTAAAACCTCAGAAAGAATAAGAAAAAAATGCAAGAAAAGTGGTGCCTGGAGAAGACATTGGAAATAGATCTGGTGTTCTACCTGTACCCTTTTAGAATTACACCCCCTTAACAACCTGCAACCACCCTTCCTATCCCTCTGATTTAATGGGTTTAAGGCAAATGCATTTGATTGCATACTAAGGACTGAAGAAAACAAAAGACAAAAAAATTGTCAAAAGCCAAAACCCAGAAGTTTGTAAGTCAAACTTTCCCTCAGGTTTTCCTTCATATGCCTAACTTCTGGGTGTTAACTACCTGGAGCTCTCTTCTCATTGGTAACTCTGAGGAGGACTAAGGACTCAGGACTCGAATCTCTAGGTTTGTTCCTTTCAGTACACTGTGCTCTCTGACAGACGGCATCCCATGAGAAGCAAATTGCCATGACTAATAAGTTCCATCTCACACTTCACATGAAGAGGTTTGGTGGCTTTTTCCAAAGCCTTAAATTGAATCAGGGATAAGCCAACAAAGAGATTACAGACATATCAAGAGTTTACTTTGCGTGATTGCCACATATTTGCTGCCAGATACAGTATCCTGTTTTCCCTCTACACTTCACTTGGAGATCACATCAAATAAATCTCAACTTCTCAGTTATGTAGAAATAAAGCAAGCTGCCCTCCAGTTTTGAAATTCTTTTTATTTAGCAAGAAATGAAAAAAAAAAGCGCATTATGCTGAGAGAATTCACTGTGATTTGAGAAGAGATCATGGTGAAAGGTTTTTTCAAGTCTTTTTTGGGAGATGATCTGTGAGCCCAAGTCATGACAAACATGATTGGAGGAGGAGAAGAGAAAAACAACTCACTGTGGGCTTTTTCACTTAAAAATACTTCTGTTATTTACTGAGACCTTTTCCTCTGAGCCCTGACCTATTTCCACCTGCTGCATGGCATTTGATGAAGCAAATTGCTATAATGAATCCATTGTTACAGTTGGAAACAAATTTCCTCACTGGCAGAGATTAGAGTTTAGGATGCTTTTAACCGCCTTAGACCTTTACAGTCAGCACATAGTTCTGTGGATGCTCAGGTTTCTGGACTAGCTCCTGGTGCTGCCTTTCCTCTTAGGTCTCTTCGTGTGACTGAGGAGTGACCTTTCCTTCCTCTTTAATCTACACAGACCACTGCTAGTCTCTGTAGTAAAGTTGCTGCTTGTTACCCAGCGATGGTGAGTCCATAAAAAATACTTCATCTTTTACCTGTCACAATGAAGCCCATTGTATTGAATTGACATTATAAAACCAAATTCAGGCTAATTATACTGCAAGCACTGGTATATTTGGAAAGTTTAGCTGTCATTAGTTGCAGTCAGTAAATAGGACTAAAATGATCCTACTGCTGAACATTCTTGCAATAGACAGGTGCTGATGAATGCAATCGGCCCTGGCAAATAAGCATGTCTGAGTCTGTGGGAAAGAAAACAGATTCTCTCCAGTACCTATGTGAACCTGACTTGGAGAAAAATTCCTTCACCTGTCTCCCAGTCAATTTATCTTTGAGCATGTGAGTCATGACTGTACAGCTGACATGCCCACCAGGCTTACATGGTCTCTTTTGTACTATACATGCACTGCTCTGCTTACAACTTGAGGTGGGTCAGAACCTGGCTTCACCGGAAGTCAGATGAATCTATTAGAAACCTATCATTCAAACAGCCTGTTGTTAACGAGATAAATCCCTTGTAGATGCTAGTAGAAAAAATCAGCTAATCCTATGAAATGCAAATTCAGGCACTCCAAATGATCTTACTAGATAAGCAGATGTTGTGAACACTGTGATGTGGAGGATGAAGGGAGGTGTGAGGAAATTCAGTTTATTGTCTTTGATGGATGTGGAATGTTTGTATGCATTTTGCTATGGATGTTTAGTGCAGGAACTCTGCAGACACTGTAACTTCATTCATCCTTCTTCTGTGAAAATCAGAGTCCTTAGCAGATTCTGAAAGGTTTATCGTCACAGTAAGTAAAACACGTCTGTAGATGTACAGATATACTCTGTATTTACAAAATAAAATAAGGCAAATTCTTGCCCCACAACCTCATTGATTAGTTCCCAAATGCCCATGTTGAATTCCAGCTTTCAGAATTTTAAGTACCAGGCAGGCTTTCCACATGCCTTGAACTTGAGTTTGCTGGGGCCTCAACCCTTGCTACATAGCTCCAACCCTTTCTTTTACTGTCTCTCTGGGTTGGCTTAAGAGGCTGTTGCGCTGTGAGCTGTGAGAGAAACAAATGATTACCCAACCTAGTAATTGCAAGATTTGTAGGGCTCTGAAACAGGTACTGAACTGGGAAGTGAATTTGAAATTTTATCCCCTGGCACCTTCCCTATAATCGGTTGAGCCTGATAGGTGTGAGCTGGGTACTCCTATTGAAATGCAGCACCCAGGTGCCTTCTCTAGAAAAACCAATGGTGAGTTAGGGCCCCCACACACTCAGGCAGAGGGAATGAGAGTGGGGCAGCTGTCCTCACTGCCTTTGGTAGCTGCACTGTGAAAATCGCTTCTCTGTCAGCATACTGGGTGCTTTCCTGATGATCCCCAAGGCCTGGCTTTCTTGTTACTGATTAGAAACATATGTGACCCATGTCTTCACATACCAGCGTTTAAAGTAAAAGCTTGAAATTCAGTGATAATCTGAATTGTTTGGCTCTGACCCAACTGTAATAGGAATAAAAGCCTTAATGTATATAAGTGAATATCAAACCTGTAGGAGAGGAGCTTGACAGGCTGGGTGGAAATCACTGTGGCACACTAAAGGAAGATTTCACTTGCTCTGAGCTATCATTTTTGAGACATGCTGCTTTTTCACTGTATAATCAGAGAATTTGACCATTCTCTTTAGTGATTTATTTTCATGTTACTGAAGCTAAATCTGTCCTACGTGTCATGATATCACTGGGAGAGGGAGTCTCACTACATGACCTTAAACTCCATTCAGCTTTGTTTATTCTTACCAACATGGTGCATGTATTGTTACCAGGGATCTGTTGATGGCAGGGAGTGATCTCAATGAGCTACCTAGAGAACAGCTGTTGTCATACTAAAGAAATCACCGTAGCAATAGACTCCAGTTAATGTTTGCCAGCAGAGGTTTGTGGACTCAATTGCTGTCTCTTAGTATCTTATTCCCTTACTAAAATTTCTCTGCATCAGTCAGGCACTGATGAAGAGGACATAATGAGAGAGAAAAACTGTATTAATCCTAATAGTAACTTCGTTTTTAGAACTCTCAAGCAAGCATTAAGTCCATAAGAATATTGACATTACCTTATAAATGCTTTTATCTATCTCCAGGCCGGAAAGCTGCTTTTCTAGACATTAACCTGTAGACCTGTAACAGTTAATGGCTGGACTCGATGGTCCTTTCTGACCTTAATGATTCTATGATTCTATGTAGACTTTGTGAGCCTGTACTGTGTGGAGTGGAGAACAAGCTTGCCAGTGAAAGTAATAGGAATTTGCAGTTTATAAGTATGTAGTGCTTGCAATAACATCATAAATATTTCATTTCACATCACACTTGCAGTTCCCTGCACTGTTAATATAGATGTATTGTCAATCCCCTGCCACTGAGGAAGGCAAGCTTGTCTGGAAACGGGTTCATTCCTTTACTGACAAGCCTGTTCCCTCCAAAAGTCTATAGTGAGCTGGTTGTAAAATGTGGGCCCCTGGTTTCCCTTCTAAGCACAAGGAGATTATTTTTGTTATTTCTTCCCTAGCAAAGGCTCTGGGGTCACTCATCTGACTTCCTGACATGTTTTGTTTACCCTAGGCTTGAATAAGTCCTCCACCTTTACAAGCTATAAACAGAAGAACCATGTCTCAGTGTAACATCTCAGTTTCCTTAAATCTGTTACTGGAATAGATGGTGGAATCATCTTTGCTGCCAATTTGCTCAGTAATGCAGTGTGAACAGGACTGTAGCAGCAGTAAAATACCATTGAAAATTACAAACATTTTTCCTTTGCAATGCAATGTCTATATACACACATTAGAATCCCAGCATGCTTCCTTAATCCTTTTGTGCCTGTGTATATCTTAAAATTTTTAGAAGTGGTTAGCTATGAAATAATCTGAAAAATAAACTGAAATGTTTATCTGAGAAATGATCACAATTTCACATCTTGGTTTTTTATGTAACTATGATAATAAAAAATAAAAAATCCACTCGTTGCATTGAATCTGAGCAAAGAGTGAGTATGGATAAGAAGCTTATTTTGCTCTTTAAAGGTTTTGATGTGCCAGTGTGATGGTATGTCAGAAGTGGATGGCAAGATCTGTGAGAATCCAAGTGCAGGTATCAAGCTCTTTCTGCAAATTTAGAGAGATGTGTGTCCCTGGAACTCTTCCATCATAATCTCCAACAGCCGACTTGACACTCAAAGCTGAGAATCCAGTAATGAAGATTTTTACTGTGTTAGGTTGTCCTCTGTGTCAGATAGTGGCCCAGAAATTTTTACTGTCGTGGTCCAGCCCAGCAACAGCCATGACACCGTGTCTGGTGGGGTTCAGCTTGAGCTGTGTTTGCATTGGCAAAGCTCCGTGGAAATGAAAAGCAGAGGTGGTGATGATGAGACGAGTTTTGCCTAAGAGCTGAGGACATGGCTGTAGGTTAATATTATACAAGCCCAGTAATTCCAAAATCTTTGAATAATCTTGAATGCAGACTTTGGAGCCTGCTGGACCTGCTTTTTCAAGTGTGTCATTGAAGGAGCCCATTGCCTTTGCACCTGTGATCTTACAGAATTTCCATGTTTCGTAGGGTGGAACCCTGCAGAGCTGCAGCTGTCATTGAGTACCCAAACTCTACCAAGGACTACGAGCTTTAATGCACCAGTTTTTTGAATCCTGCATGAGCAAAGTCTTCAGTAGAACCCTGCAAGGGAGCTATCAGAACATGCAGCTTTCTGCATGGAACTTAGATGCGTAAGATTTGTCATAAAATTTCACTGTCTTTGAAGAGAGCATCATCCTGTCTAATGACATAAAATGGATTAGGTATCTTTGATGTCATTTTGTGTATTTACAAAGTATGCAAATACAGGGACATATTCCCCCAAACGACAGGAGGAATGAAGGTGTCTGTTTTCAGTTCTTAACATTTTAGTAACAGCATGGTGAAAGCTGCCTTTCTGCACTTTTTCTCAGAGTTACCAGTGCTTCTACTGATAAGTTGAGTTTTGATTCTTCTTTTTCTTTGCTGTCTCTTGCATATCTTCTGCCCCACACTCTAATCCATTGAAGCACATGCTTGCCCCTGTGGTATAAATGAGTACCTAATGAAGCTGTTTTGCTGATGTGTTTGAGGTTTCCGAATTGCTTTTCATTTGCCCATGCTTTGGGTGGTTGAGATATCTGTGGTTTGAGGTTACTATCTGCTGCTATTTTTACAGTTATCAGACTTTGATAATTTGTTCTTTAATGACTTTGTGTTTAGTGACTTTGTCCAAAGGACTCAGTTTGAGCTTTAAACCAGATTTTAAGAGCTCCATTAATTTTACTCTTTTCCAAATCCAGATACGCGAAATCAATGATGCAAATACTGATCTCTCTGAAAACCCAGCTGGACTTTTTATATCCCTTCCTATGCATTACCACTAGGAAAGTGAGACAATATTTATTTTAGCAGAGGCTGTTGCAGACTATACCCCACCTCATGATGGTGGGACGCTTAGATGTGTAAACTTGCTCCCCAGGAAACAGAGCAGAGAACGATCTAGTCACACGTGGAGTGAAAACCATTCTTGCAAAAAGTCCAGGAGAGAGCTGATGTGGCACGTCAGACTCTTTCTTCACAGAGGCAAGCCCATGTCAGTTTGTTGCTTTTCTACAAATAACCAGGTTTTGAGGGAGATTTTATTTCCTCTTCCAGAGTTTGTATACTCAGAGTAGTGTTTCCTAACACAGACTTTGCACTCATCCTGTGTTCTTTGTCCTTTCATCTCCAGCATTCCAACATTAATATTTTGGTTCTGTGGTTTCCTGACTGTACTGTAGTATTACACATGGATGCCTCCAGTTTAGCTAACAGCATGTGCTTTGAACTATTATTATGGTTATTAATATTGTTATTATTATTTCTCTCAGAAATACAGAGCCTCTAGACAGAATCAGAGCTCTACAGCAACAGGTGTTTTATAGACAAAGGCACTGTCTCTAGAACACATCTAGTTTCCTGTTTCAATAGATTTCTAATTTACTAGCAAACCAGAAATCTTCAGTATTTCTTTCAGCAGACATTTTGTTCATTTTTATTATGAACCAGAACTTTTCGCTGTTTATTTGCTTTGTAGTGGCTTGTTGTCGCTGAGTTTTGCTTTTGTACATTGTCATCCTCATCTGCTTAAGCCTCATTGCATTTCTGTAGATATATCTCATCCATATGGTCTTTAAACTTGTTTATGGAGAAGATCAAATGGGAGGAAACAAAAGTGTTTTCTACGTAACACCAGGTACATTTGTCTCTGAGACTTTGCACTGGCTTTTGTGCATATGGCTGCTGGTCCTTGCAGCCAACAAAGTCCTTATATTTCATTGTCTAGCACACAAACAAACACCAGCTACATAAAATACTGTAATGAAATACAATGTGGTTTTGCCTTGTGTAAACCAAGTTAAGCTTAAAGCAAATCTCCAGTTCCTGTGAACCTAATCACTGGTGAAATTTTGGATCTGAGTGTGAATTCCGTAGCTCAAGATGACCTGCAACATTTTAATTATTGGATGTTGCTTGGACCTGATTAGTACCTGATGGTTCAAATGCTAACAGTGACTCATTTCCTGCTTACTGCCAAATGAAATGTGCTCCAACATAAGGAAACAGGGAGGAAGAAAGGACAGGAAAAAGTCAGCCCTTTAATGCCATTTAATAAATGGCATTGGACTAAAATATTTTGTCCTGGGAATTGTTTACAAGAATGCACGGTCTGTGAAAACTAAGCTGGAGAATCTTCATGTTGAATCTCTCCAGACCAAAGCAGACTGTGAAAGCCAACAACAAATAAACGCCAAAGCCAGTTTTAGCCAAAAAAAAAAAAAAAAAAAAAAAAATATATATATAGATAGATAGATATATATAGATATATATATAAAATCCACTCTGAGGCTTGTAATTTGCACAGAAAGATTGACTTTAAAAAATAGAAAAGGCATATTCTAACTGGTTGCAGTCAACCATGAATTCTGTCACCCCTCTATTCTTCCAGTGAAACAGGATAGATTTATATGTGGTTTTACAAGCGGGGAAAAGGCAGATTCTCTCTCAGATCAGTTTGGTTCAGAGAAGTCTGATGTAGATATACTTTCCGTCATCAGTGGATGAAACAGCATTTTTTCTTCAAACACAAAAATAAAAACTGCTAAATGATGTTACTTTCTCTTTTGCTGGTTTTCAGTTGCTCTTTATATTCCTCTAGAATTCACTGTTCTTCCTGAGAAGAGCATCCTGAAAGTGCTTATGCAGATCACAGGCAGCTCTTTATATCTTATGCTTGTAATAATAACAAAATATCCTCAGTACATGATAGCTCATTTGCCCCTTGAAGTCAACCAAAAAGGCTCCAATTTACTTTAGTGATCTTTGGCTCAGGCTCTGAATGTTGATTTACTAATGTCACACTAACAAACATTGCTTAAGTTTTGTGAAAAACAGCTGAAGGCTGTATATTTATGATCCTTAACTTACTTTTCTCTTAAAAGTAGACATACACATCCTTAAGTCAAGCCTAGCCCAGATTTTCTGCTGTCAAAGAAAACCTGACAAGAATAATGTGGTTTTAAAGCAGCTGCATTAAAGGAAGACATTTTTCAGCTATCACAACTTATTTTACAGGACCTTGTATATACTATTTTGACTGAAGCATACTAAAAAGCTCCATCAATTAACACTATCCCCTTTAGACTGGCACTGCTAACTGCTTCCATGCTCTTCTTCACTAGAAGAAATATATCTGACCTATGTTGTACTTCTAAATACGTTTTCAGGTACTTCCTCTTCACCTTACCAGACAGCTGCCTTAAGATACAACCAGCCATAATCCTTTCGAGCACCTTTAATGATGGCAACTTAAATCAGACAGCAATTTTTAAGGATATTTAGTCTAAGACATAATGAGTGAGTGACAATGTGCATATTGCTGTCACAGGCACTGAGCTGGCTGTTTGGCAGAAAATAACTGGGGTATGTCAGTTTGTCTTCAGGAGCTCCCTCTAGCAATTTTGATGCTGCTGCCTCACCTGAAAATGGCTGTGTTTCACTGCCTGTACAGGAGCAAATTTAGTGACAGGTTTCAGCACTAATGTAGGAATCAGGTCTTTTCCATCCTAACTTGAAAACAGGACCTTGTATGCTAATCTACTGAATGAAAATACTGCAGTTTTGTCCATGCACAGATGTAAGGAAATGAAAAGCAATTGAAATATATTCTAAAGCCATTAATTTTCACTTTCATAACGTAACTCCTACAATGCTCTCTTTTAAAACGTGAGGAAATACTTACTAAGAGAGACCTAATTCCAATTCAGAAATGTGCTTGAGGTTATATCAAAGGTAAGCACATTAAAATATTCCTAAATCAGGGTGTAAACATAAGGGGGTTTGTGTAAATCAGGCTCACAGTTTTTTCATAAGATTTCCTATTATGACTTTCTTACTTTTATGAAGTAACACTTACTGTAAATTTAGGGTATTATAATAACTTAGTAATGATTGCCAAAGTTCTTTTCATAAGGACCGAACTTTGTTTATGTTCTTCTGATTTTTTTATGTAGTCGGTATTTTTTTTAAATCACTCTTTTCAGCTTTATCTTCCTGTCAGTGTGAATATATCATGTGGACACATCAATGTGCTATCATGGGGATTGTCATGTAGGTTGTCATGGAGCTTCTGTTACAGGTATAAATTTAACAATTTGTCTCTAAGTGATACCCAACAAGGGGTTTTACTCATGTTACTCATATTCCTTCCTCAAGAAGAACTTTTCTTGGTAGTTAGTGGCTTTAACAGAATGTGCCATGTACAGATGACGTACACAGCTGTCATCCCCAATGAAATTGAGTTCTACAGCAGTATCAGGCATTTGGATTTTATTCACTTTGTTAAGCAGTTTCTATACAGAATCTATATCCTGAATCTGACAAAACAAAATACTAAAGGGAGAAGCATAAAGGTTTGTGAAGTGTTGGAATGATGTTTCTGCTGCCTTGAGCTGAACGAAGTTCCTAACAGATGAAAAACGTTTTTGTTCACTTGAGATAACTGCAAGGCAGCCAAATTATTAATTCAAACTTTCCAAAGCTTGCAAAGATTTGCTTCTGAGTCAAAGCCAAACATCAGTAACTGCTGCCCAGAAGGGATATTGTTGTTTGGAAAGAGAGAGACAGCTATAGCTGATTGCAATGCTGAGCCTGGAAATTCCATCTCAACCTTATCTTCAGCATCATGCTTTTGCTGCGCTCTCATGAGCTCCACCACTGCTGAAGCAGCAATCCAGGAGCAGCAGACCTACCTTTATGACACAACAAAGTGCCTCAACAAAAAATGTGTTGAATCCCTACATCAAGAAACATATAGTCTAGTAATCAGGTAACCTGGTGAATAGAAAGCAGTCATCGGTGTTCCTTCCAAAAATTATACATACACTGCATAAAACTCAGCAACTAATCTTCTTTTGATTTGAAACACCATGTGGCCAAACAAGATGTGCCAGAATTAAATATAGGTTAGCCTTTATCAAATGACTGTGAATAGCTGGCTATTAACAGAGAATTTGGGCCTTCAAATCTTGGCCTACAGCAATTTATTCTTGTGTGTTATTCTGTTAATGATATTTCATCTGTTCTTTTAAAAAAAGTTGCTCTTGGAGTCAGAACTAAGCGTACCAAGGAGCTGTCATAAATTAAAAAGAAACAGGTAGGGTCTCTGCAGAAGCAAGTCAGCATAGAAAATGCCTTCAGAACAGTTTAGTATTGGACTCAGAGGAGATACTGATTCCAGAGTGCTTGTGGAGAATCAAAAATGACAGACGTGCAATATTCAGTTCCTAACCTTACTTAAAAGCACCAACATGTCTCTATCCAATATTCCCAGGAAGGCTTTCCTGAAGACCATAATATTATCTTCCCTTCTCAAGCATCCTGCCATTTTTAATGGGAGAAGGAATTAACATTAGAAAACAGACTGGAAAAACCACTCCCACCCTGAAAACAGTGCTTTTTCTGTGGTGCTTCTAGTACATATATAGATTTCACTTACCACCAAATAAATGTTCCTATTCTAAAAGGATGACTGACTCTTGTAAAGGACTAAGAAGATTCTGGGCATCTGGAGTCTCTCCTTGTTGCCAGCTCTTCAGTTAAATACAGTTGCAGGCTCTCTGCTGTGCGTAGGGGGATCAAAAGCAGATGTCTTTCAAATCCCATGTGAAGTTTCTGTAACTGTCATTTAAAAGAAAACACCTTTGACTTGGGCGCCAAGTAAGTCTGAACTGAAACCGCAGGGAGAGAGTAAATATAATCCTCCTGGTGTCATTTTTAGAGCCTCTTTTCTGTCTATAACTGCTCTTTTAATGTAAATAAACACTGTTCTCTTAATATGTGAATTTCTGCCCTAAGAACACTATTAGGGATTGCACAAATATTACCTCAGTGTATATTCAGACATTATTAAAACAAATTACTCTATTGCAGTACAGCTAAGGCCCATTCATTCATTCATAATGGTGGAGGACTGTGCAATGTCCCTGAGGTATGCCAGAAACAACCACTCTGTTGTAAGCTTACACAATGAGTTATTTTAAATTGATTTATTTTGTTAATATCATATAATGGCTCTCAGGAGGAGATGAAAACAAACAGATCAGAGCTCATTATGCCTCCAGGTTATTCCCTGAGACAAGGCAGTAACTCTTGGGTCTAGAACTCACAGCTACAGAAAGATACTGCTTTGTGCTTTGTGTGCATTTTCCTCGCATCCCTTTGAACCTCACAGCATTCATGTGCCTCAGGTCTTAAAGCACCACAGGCCTGCATTGTGCAGCTTGGCCCATGGTCTCCAGCTTGCCTGAACTATACCTGGCAGAAGTCCAAAGGGGTCTTGCACACAGAGCTATAGTTAGTTTTAAGCCACCCATGCAACTCCCCTGTTCTTGGGTTCCTCTGCTCTTGGGCCACCCATTGGCATGGGATAAAACTGTACAAAGAAAAAAATCTCCAATAGCTGGCAATTCCCAATGGACAGAGACAACCAGTTTGTTCCCCCTTTTATATTCTGTGTATTGAATACAGAAAAAGCATGGCCTAGAACAGAAAGGCCTCTGTTGGCTTTGACTCAGCCTAGAGACCCAAGCCAGCTAGGAAATTTGGAGCCATGTTCCAATTTGGCTCCCCAGGGAAGTTTTAAGATCTAGATATGTCTCTCTTCCTCTCAAAACTATTGTTCATATGTTGTATATTCCTGACCTTCCATTTGTTTCCATTTTCCTGTCAGATGCAGGTTTCTGTAGACTTTAATCTACAGGTCAGTGGTATGACTATACAGTATCTTTCTCTTGCCACGGAAGAGATCATTCCTAACCTTGCTGCTGTGAGGCAGGGAGCAAACAGCCCAGGAATTATTTCTGCAGGAACACAGCAAAATGTTGGAGACAGGATGGGAGCAATGGGCTGCGTCCTGTGCCCACACACACTCTGAAGTCCTGTGAATGCTCTCAAACCAGATGCTATTAAGTCAGTTGAGTATGGCCCACTAGGGACAGTTGCTAAGAATGTCATTTACTGAGTATGACTGTTACACTAGCTGCTATCACTATTGCCATAGTGCCTTCTGGCTGCAGTCACAGACGAAGAACCTACTATAGTAGGAGCTGCTTTGCTCATATATAAGTGCACCACAAGGTGGTATGTGTCATACGTACCATTCTCCATCCCAGCAAAGCTGTAGATGGACTGTCAAATCTTTGCTCTAAACCTAAAAATCACACCTCAGAGCTACTTTGCTGCTAATAATGCAGCCCTGAAACAGTAAATCCTTGGGATTTTGTTGCCTGGCTGTGCTTTCCTCTTTCCTCTGCAAGCCATGTTTTAAATAGTCCCTGAGTAGTAGAAGCTGCCCGGCCTGAAGGATGATAGGTTGTTGAAAGCAAAGTAGCCCCCTATCTATGAAAGAATCACAAGATTTTGCTTATATTCCTGGACCCCTGAGGCTTCAGTGGATAACAAGACCTTATTTAAATCCCTTGGCAACAATCTAGGGATCTGTCCAATAAAAATGTTATATTACTTCCAAATAAGATGAGGCCAGGACAAGGATACATTTCTGATTTCTTAATTCCTAGTTTAACTGTTTCTACCTTAATGCTATGTTTGAACTTTAGATTCAGGCCTGATTCAAATCTCTGAGGGCTGAGCTTTCAAGATATAGTTGTCCATACATCTCTTGAGTAGCTGTATCAAGGTTACGTACATTAGACTGGATAAGGCTAACACAACTTTCACCCTGGAATGTACTTACACCTGTGGCTGGATATTTCTCTGGGAACTGGTAAAAAGTGGGATTTTTTGACAGTTTTAATGGCCCTGGAGATCATAGTTTTATTACAAAGAGTTCAAACAAAACATTCTGCAGTGCTATCTCTTCAGAAAAGGAGCGAGTTCTAGAAGTGACTACGCTCTACTGTGAGAGTACTGCCTACTGTGTATCTAATCTATTGCCTCCACGGTAAGATTAATACACCACGTTATCACTCCAGTTATTACCAGTAGTGGTGGTAGTTTGGGGACCTGATTCTGTGCCATCGGTTTCTAGCTTCTGGTGAACCAAGGATGAATGTCGTGGTGTGTTCCTCATTAGACTACAGAATGCCCCAAGCTTCCCATTTTTGTGAGCGTTCATCTACATTCTGTGACAGTCCCACTTCTATCCTATGGCCAGACACCACTATCTCCACTTTATTCAGGAGAATCCTCCAGCAAAAGAATCAGATTCTCAGTGCATGAACTGATAACTTGTAATGCTGCCTTGTAAAGAGGGGCAAAATATTTTGGATGTAATCAGAATTTATTTTCTTCTGCATCCGAATATATCTGCGCTCCAAACTTAAGGTAAACTCCCTTTGGGCTGACAGAAATGTGTTTCAAATAATTTATTTTAAATCTACTTCTCCTTCGGAAATGGCAAGCAGTAATCTGTGATAGGAGCCTGACTGTTAGGAGAGCTGAAGACACTGAGTAGACACTTCTGAAAGAGGCTTATTCAGAGAAGGCCCAGACAGCATCTGCACGCCTAAAAGCTGTTGGGAATCTCTCTGCATGGTCTGAGGTCTGCCTAACCCTAGTTAGAGCCTTACAGTTTGTTTTAATTATGATCTTCCTTGCATGGGTGCAGAGATCCCGATGCACTAATGCTATTGCAAACTCCTAATGCAGATGTGTCATGCTGTGCTGACAATGGCTTCATTCTTTGGCCTTGCCTATTACAAGATGGCTTTTTTTTTTTCCTGATCGGTATAAAACTGTGTTATTTAATTTTTAAGTTCCTTTTGAGATGCATGAAAGGAATGAGGTAAAAAAGACTGAAAGTATACATCTGTCATGAACACTTGAGGTTATTTTCTTCCATACTGTGCCTATTTTGACTATTCAGATTATAAACTCTGCAAGGAAGAGGTTTTTATCCCTGGTTCCCACTAGGATCTCTAAATTTGCCTGTAATGCAGTGAAATAATAATAATGTTACATACATACATTTAAATAAAAACATACAGTATATATATAGCACAAATCTGTTTTGTAAATACCAACTTAGGATTCTGGTTTTTTTATTCAGAGCTTTTTATCAAGGCAATTCTTCAGTAAAATTTAAAAGCACATGAAATTTCCAATAAAAGTCAAACACCAGAAAAATATTTGAGCAGGGATATGGACAGAAAGGATAAGCAAATAATGAAGTTTATATGTGGAGTATGGGTCAGCTTTCAAAAGCACATGGAATAAAATTAAGCAAAACACCATGTATTCCAAATTGGAATCAGCTATAATATTATGAGAAATCTGTGTACCTCCTATTGTAAATATTTATACTGCTGAATTTCCTTAGTAAACTGCCAGATATGATTCCCTAAGGAACATTATTTACTTGTTTTAGGGTTTAGCTAATCTGTCCTGCAATTCTCCTGTGAGATGAAATTCTCACATTACTGACACATGGGGGTTTTTGAATTGCAGATCAAGGGGGAATACAATTTGTGTGTGCATTACAGCATCATCTATTAATGCCTAGCAGACTATAGTGACTACAATTTGACTTCATAGAGTATTAAAATCTGAATATGGTGCCAGAAAAAGTGCCATAAACCTCCCTGGAACTGAAATCCACTACTTACCTTCACATAAGTAACTTCTGCGCAGTCTTCCCTATCCTAAATCACTGCCTGTGCCTCAACACAACTTCAAAGGGAGAACTTCATGCACCCAAAGATCGGGGAATTATTAGTGCAGGAATTATTCTACTCAAATTTACATACAACTTTGTGTTCTGTCTCAATGTACCTGCAATTGTTAGATTTCTGACGATATGCAGTCTATTGACCAGTCTTGCTCAGGCTGATGGGACAGACCCTGAATTCTGTCCTGCCCATCTAATCTTGAGTTACTGTGTATCTGTAGTTGATTCCTGTCCAGTTTTTCATGCCTTAAATTCCATCTGCTGTCTGCTTTCCCGAGTCCACAATAGGAATAAATACAGCGAGGCTTACATACCTTGGATTTAAGTGCCTTGATGCCTGCCCAAGAAAAGTCCTCATAACAACTTAGGTTGTTATTTTTGCTTTGAGCTTTGAAATGGAAAATGCACTATTAACTTCAGTGGCATAAGATTTAGCATTTGTTTCTACAGGATGTTGTGAAAGAAATGGAAACTATCAGTGAAAAGCGTATCAGCTCACAGAGTTAGTAATTTAAGGTGAGCTTTCTCAATGCATTTGTGTATCTCACACCCTTTTTGAAAATCTTAACTTTGATCCAGGAAGATGTAACTGGGCACTAAAGTATTCAACATGCCGCCACAATTGCACGTGTTTTCCAACATCACTGGTAACATCCCGTTCTGTCATGTTTGGTGTGTCTGTTTAAACTGTAAGTTCTTTAGGTCAAGGGCTGTCTACAGCTCCCTGTTTGTACAGCAATTTCTAAATCTTTGTCCATCTTGATTAGTACCTATATATTACAATAATAAACAAGGGTAATAACAAAGCAGTTAGGAACCTTCAGTCACTTCACATTTGAGCCAGCAGCATAAAGGCAAGGCCTCATTATCTTTTGTACCATTGATTCAGTCTTTTGAAGGCAAGCTCTTGAACAGCACAAGTGATTTCCCCCCCGCCCCCCCTTTCCCAGAAATCCCCACTCCCTTTTCCTTTATGTAGCTAAAAAGCAGGTAAGAGAATAACCTCAAAAGCTCTTGGGAAAAATTTGTCTCATGAGACCCTCCAGGTCCTGACAACAACACGAAAACAGAAAAGTAGGAAAAAATAAAAAGGAGTTTATAGTTTGGCAAACAGTTTTGATCAAAACAGCTGCAATTTGCAAGGATTAGATTTGGTCTACTGTCCTGCAGAAGGAAAAACTGGACAGTGGCTCTTTATGATTTTGCAGCCCCCTCCGTAGGCTGCCAAAGTAAGCATGTTTTGGATGAAAGTCTGAAAAAGGGGGAAAAAAGAGCTGGCATCAAAAAAAGTTTTGGTGTTCGCCTTCAGCCCTAATAGTTTTCTTTTAATCTTTAGCCAGGGCATGGGAAACACAATCCTCCTACATTAAAAGCAATCAAGTGATCACATGTTGGACTGTATGTGACTTGAGATTTGCCCTCTTTATGGGATGAATAAGGTTCATGGAATCTGGTTATAAGCTGAAAAGTTGCCATGGAAATTTTAACAAACTTTCTCTCTTCTTTACCCCCCAAAAGTAACTTGTTTCTTTCTAGAGATTTTTTTCTTCTTTTGGTGGTATGTGAGGAGTAAAGCAAGGAGGGCATATATTTACCTGGAATAATATCTAAGAATTCTTCCAAGTTACCCTACTGTATTTTAGTTCCTTAGAGCTCTCTTTCACTGTCATGTGGTCATCTAAGTGATTTGATGTGTCCTGTGTATGGTTACAGATATAAATTCTGAAAAGGAAAAAAAAAGTTTACTTTCGGCTGGTGCAATAGAGCTTGTAATGGTACATGAAAGCAGATGATGGGCAACCAAAGTCTCAATACTATACCTTGTTTTTGCGCAGTTTTTTTCCCAGTTTTTTTAAAATCCACTCTTCCACCCCCGCATACACGTGGCAGTGTTTGTAGATTTTCAGCCTTGGGAGTGTTAGCAGCTGAGTCTTGTGTAACCTTTCCCCTTTAGGGCATGAGCTCATCAGCTTGTACAGCTAAACCACTGCTGGGCACTGGTCAGTGTGAAGTGAGGAGACCATGGAAAACAAGCAAACAAAAACCAGTGTCCTGCAGAAAGCATTACCTAATAAATAGATAAAAGACAGTGATTTGTTTGCTGCTAGGTGACATCTTAAGTCAAATACTGAAAGACTTTAAAATTTTTCCCCTTAAAATCTCAGTATTATTCTCTGTAAGGATGTTATACACTCTATGACATGGTGCAAATATGAGGGGTGAAGGACAGCTTGCCCATCTAAACTCAGTTTGGCAGTTTCAGTTTAATGTTAATATTTTCACTTTCTATTCTGTAACTCTTAAACAAGTTTGCAGTTTTCACAGCTTTCTGTGTTCAGGCTCAGAAGTGGCTGATGATGATGATAAAAGTAATACTTAGTTTTTACACAGTATCTATCACAAGTAGAAGACCATGCACTTCACAGAGTTTGTATTATTACCCTATTTTACCTAAGGGAAAAGTGAGCGTCCCAGAAGTGAAGAAATTTGCCTATGTTTATTAAAGTATTGCTAGCTTTTATTTAAGGAGGATTAGAGGGTGTTAAATTTTATGATTTTTCCTTACTCTTGGTGACTGCATGCAAATCACTGAATCCTTCTTTCCTTTCATATCCTTGTCTATTTAAAATATGGATGATATTTTGATTTTAATTTTGAAATATTGACAATAATTCAGAAGGGATTAATAAGGTTTGGTTTATAAGTAACGGTGAAGTGCTGTAAGATCTTTGGCTAGGAAGTGTTTACTGACAGGCAAAGCAATATTATTATTCTGCTACGGTATTCTGGACTGTTCTTGAAATGCAGATACTAGGCCCAGAGCCATGATTGCCTAGTTACATCAACCTCATTGGATCAATGAGGTAAAGAGAACTACTAAAAAAACCTCACTATTTATCACCTCCCATGGCAGCTCCTACATTTGTGGCATCCTCTTGGTTTGGATATTCCCTATGTCAGATTCACCTTGGTAGCAGATTTGTAATGTGCTGAGTTGCTTTCCTGCATTGAGAGTCCTGGAGCTAGAAAGAGGCAGCTGCACTGCACTGCAGCCGGTGGTAAATACTCCTAAAAAGCACATTCATAGAATCATAGAATCACAGAATGGTTTGGGTTGGAAGGGACCTTTAAAGATCATCTAGTTCCAAACCCCCTGCCATGGGCAGGGACACCTTCCACTAGACCAGGTTGCTCAAAGCCCCATCCAACCTGGCCTTGAACACTTCCAGGGATGGGACATCCACAACTTCTCTGCATGACCTGTTCCCATGCCTTACCACCCTCACAGTAAAGATTTTCTTCCTAATATCTAATCTAAATCTACCCTCCTTTAGGTTAAAACCATTACCCCTTGTCCTATCACTATGGGCCCTACTGAAAAGTCTGCCCCCATCTTTCTTATAAGCCCCCTTCAAGTACTGAAAGGCCACTATAAGGTCTCCTTGGAGCCTTCTCTTTTCCAGGCTGAACTACCCCAACTCTCTCAGCCTGTCTTCATAGGAGAGGTGCTCCAGCCCCCTGATCATCTTTGTGGCTTCCTCTGAACTTGCTCCAATGGGTCCATGCCCTTCATATGCTGGGGGCTCCAGAGCTGAACACAGTGCTCCAGGTGGGGTCTCACAAGAGCTGAAGAGAGGGGAAGAATCATCTCCTTCGACCTGCTGGCCGCGCTTCTTTTGATGCAGCCCAGGATTCAGTTGGCTTTCTGGGCTGCAAGGATATATTGTCAGGCCATGTTGAGCTTTTCATCCACCAGCACCAAGTCCTTCTCAAGGCTGCTCTCAATTCATTCTCCACCCAGCCTGTATTGATACCAGAGGTTGCCCTGACATAGGTGCAGGACTTTACACTTGGCCTTGTTGAACTTCATGAGGTTAGCACGGGCCCACTTCTCAAGCCTGCCAAAGTCCCTCTGGACAGCATCCCTTCCCTCCAGTGTTGACCACACCACACAGCTTGGTGTTGTCAGCATCTTCCTACAGTCATTCACCTACAAGCCACCATCATGTAACCACTCCTAAGGTTCCTACTGCTGATCTATGCTGATCCTACCAGGACTAGCTAGCCCAGATGCCCCTGTTCTTTGCTAGGACCTCACACTAGGACCACACACTCCCTTTCCTGAAACAGCACACCAAGGAGCATGATAGATCACACAAGTCCGTGCCCAGGCATTTGTTTGTTTTGTGTTTGGATGAACAGCTTTTCATGTCATATAGCCTAGCGTGCACATCTTCAGACCCTTGCAATGTGTCTGTAATGTGACTAGATACAGGAGCCTTATTTTGGCAATGTTCAACATTTTCATTAGCATTTCAGTAACACGAGGTCTGAGTGTTTGCAGAGAACTGGAGAGGAAGAAAAAAAGCTTAGATGGGTGGATTGAACTGAGGATGAGAAGTGGTTACTCACCAGGATGTGAAGGAGATTAAGGTGTGTGACTTGTGATGGGATGCACTTTTTAAAAGTGTTTGGTTCCTGGTTCTCACTGTGAGAGTGCCATAGAGGTACAGGGCAAGGGGCAAAGCCCTGGTGAAATATATGTTTGTGACAGGTGTGTATGCCTGCATTTTCCTGTGATCAGAAATTCCTGGCCATGTTTCACAGGATTTTCTTAAGACAGAAAGGCCCTGCATAGGAGGGTGGTAATACATAGGTCCTATGTTTAAAAGGAGGGCTGGCATCAACTCTCCTTAGCTTACAAGCCCCTCCCCAGTTTAGTCCTTCATGGAAGCAGAAATTGTGTCCATGGCATGCTTTCTCCATTATGTTTTCAATCAGGTTTTGATCACTCTTACCCACTGGGCTAGTATGCAATGATCTCTCATCCATTTCCTTTTCCTTTCCCCAAACTGAAATGTGGAGATTAAGCTTGATATCAACTCTCATGTGATGCCAATGGATCCCATAAAAGGATCCTGCCTTGTCAAGAGCTGTGTAATTTTCTGGGTTAAAGGTGAGTGGCATACAAGGGAGAAGAGTGGGAAATTTGGACAAAGCTGACTTCAGATGTTTATTTTGTCTGAAATATAAGGCCCAATTTTCTGAATAGAGCAACCACTGGAGCAGATGGTATTCTGCTCTGCTGCTATCTGTACGGAGGCCAGGGGTCTGTGGAAGTGAGGAGATGGCTTTTACTGAAGGCATGGGACCTCTCCTAGGGTTTCTACTGCAAATCTGTGGCTTTGGTCCTACCAGCAGCAGGACTAATTAGCCCAGACGTCCCTGTCCTTTGCTGGCTTTCTGCTGGGACCTCACACACACCTACCTCCTGTGTTGAAACAGCAACCCAGGAAGTACGGGAACAGTGGGGGCTGCAGGAGGGAATTAGCTGCTCTGTGGGCCCCAGGTGGTAGATAAATTTTGATTCTTATAATAAAGAGGAGAAGAATGAGCCTTCCCACTGAGAAGGTGGAGTGCTGAAAAAGGAGAGGTATTCTTGTCACTAACTGCAGTCCTTTGAATTCTCATTAATCACACCCTCATCTTCCCAATTTGCCTTTTACTACCCCAGCCCTAGAAATCCCACTGGCTTTTCCCTGTTCTTTTCTCCATACACTCAGAACCTATTTACCGTTGCACATTTGAGTGTTGCACATACCATGGAGATATCTCCAATGATTTCTGAATTAGCTTCTTGGTGCATAGTATGTTATTTTTGCTGATTTTCCTTAGAATTGCCATATTGCTCAATGGTGTCATGCATGGGAAAATGCCTTTTTTTGTGTGTGAGAACATCCTGTCACAAATGAAGCTCCACATGTAAGAAAATGAGTCACTAGAATCCCAAATCTTATAAGAGAGTATATGGAGTGCTAATGTTTCTCCAGTGGCAGTGTTTTTCATAGGGTGAGGTGAAACTGTCATCTAGTGGTCATAATAGGTGTTCCTGAATCACCATTTACATTTGGATATAACCAGAACGTTTTTTATTCCCAGGATGTATCACCTGAAAATACTAACCTGAAAAAATAAATCAATCAAAAAATTTTAAAAATATGCATATATATATATATGTATGGGAGGCTTTGAGGTGAAGGGGAAAACCCTAGAATCTTTGATAAAGAATAAACAAATTTGTAACTTTGTGCAGCAGGGTTGTGAACTCCCTTTTTCTTCTCTCCCACAATTTACCACAGTGACATATTGCCTTCTGCCTTACTCAACAGCTGTGGGAGGCTGAAGATCAAGGTAACTGAAGCTAAAACAGGGCATCAAAAGGACTGATTAGGTATCCTACTACAATCATTTTACAAGTCAGCCTCGGTTTCAAATTTCCCCTTAAAAATAGTAGCAACACTTCACGCTAACTCATCCTAGAAGGTCAAGTGTTGTTACAGCATCAGTGCAATGCCAGTGTTTTCAGCTGGACAAGAACAGGTTGTAAGGGAGAATAGCCTTCAGCCTGAAGATGGAGGTCTTCTGTTGTGCATTGACTTCAGCAAGTTGTAGCAAACCTGCAGGGATATCATCAAGAAACAACAGGCAGCATGAGTGGGCATAGCCTCAGGCTTCCAGATCTTTGAGTACAGACCTCTTTATACATAAACCACTCTGCAGCAAGTATATTGATACTGTCAGAAGAGAGCTGACTGTGTACATCTCCTTACTACAGGCCTGGTAATGTATTAGTGTTTTGCAGCTGACTGATTGGTAAAGCTAATACTAACACCTACACAATACTGACTGGAGCTCAGCAAATAAATGTGAAAAACAGTGGAACTGGTGCACAGCCTAATAAGAATAGGCTCTTACAAAGAGGAAAACAGGCAAAGTGCAGTGTTATGAGTTTGATGACTCAGGCTAGAATATTGCTGCATAGCATTAGCACCTGCATCTAGGATCTGTGATAACTGTGGACTGAAGCAAGTGTGATTCTCAGAGTTTTATATGGAGAGATTCATGTGTACTGCCCAGTGAGGAAGCTATGCAAGCAATATCCCCTGGAGCAAACTGGCTAATGTAAGCCATAATACATAGCAAACAAACTTCCCATCTAGCTCAGTTTGCAGATTCTGTGTATTACTTGTATTTTCACAAGATGCTGGAGACCCAGTTTTGGATTAGGATTCCTTTAGTCAAGATTTGCAAACTCAGAACCTCAAGATAGCATCTCCTTGTAATGCCTACAGTTTTAAGTATATATTGAGGGGCAATGCTGACAGAGGCATATGATGGAGACTGTAAGGGAATTAAAAGACAATGTGATCTGTGTAATTTGCAGTAATTCCAGTATGCCCACACCCTAAAAAAAGTAATTTTTATTCAACAGGTGTCATTGCAGAGGTGAAGCAAAGACATTGAAGAAAAATAATGAGATACGTTTCTGGATATTCATGCAGTTTCCTAACTGAGGAGTGTCCCATCTGAGGTAAATGACAAAAAGCACAAGGTGAATTATTTGTAAAATGAACGTGGTCAAAAATAGCTGGCATCTTTAGTCCATCAGAGAGAAATGATTTATCAATAGTGAATGCAAGCGAGAGCAGGTTAGGCTATGGAAGCCTTTCTTACTTATTCACTAGTGTCGTGGTTTAACCCCAGCCGTCAACCAAGTACCACGCAGCCACTTACTCACTCCCCCTCACCCAGAGGGATGGGGAGGAGAATCGGAAAGGAATATAAAAGCTGAAACCAGGACAACTAGTGAAATATATTCAGTATTGAAAACTCTTTGCTTAGCATTTTCGGTGAAAAGGTTTTGGTCTCACTGCGTAGCTTCTTTCTGTGCAAATGTATTTTTTGAGCTTGCTTTCTAGTTATGACTAAATGCGTTGCACACTTTTCTTTCACTACCAGTTAAATATGAATCAGCTTTTACGCTGCTTATAAAGATTTTAGATCTTTTTTATTTCTTTGAAGAAATGTTTTTTGAAAAACTTTTCTTTAGTGTTTGTTTGCCAACAAACACTAAAGAACACTCATTCTCTAGATTTGTAAAAGGAAATACACTCATTCTTTAGATTTATATGAGGAAGTCCCTGCCATGTCTAGAGGCAGGTGCCTATGTTAATGCTCGTGTGAAAGTCATCCAGCTCTAATGCAAAAACTTAAATTTCTGTTGCCAGCAGGATGAAAACAGAGGATACTGAAGTAATTTTAATTCATAACTGGAAGTTAGCTGGGCAGAACTACAGAGCAGTCACACACTGAACCAGAAGGTATGTGATGGAAGCAGGATTACAAACTAAGCTGTAAGTAGTAAACCACAAAGATGAGTAGGTGATACCAACAGGAGGCTGTAGGTTTAAGTCCTGAAACCTGTTGGGCTGCAGTGACAGGATAATATCTGAAACACCACTTTTAAAGGATTCTGTTCTTAGGAAAGCTGTTTGAAGCAGGTAAGTGATGATATAATGACCTTTCTGCCAAAATTTGCACTTTAATGAAATTTTACATGTTGCTGTAACAGATGATGATGGGCTTGATTTCATTCCTTATTATTTGGGAAATAATTTCTGTTTAGAGAGGCCCAAGAATTGATGTATGTGCAGAAGCTATGTTCAGTCTCAGGATTTGTAGTGTATCCCTTTTCTAGGACTGCCAGTGCCATCTTAAAGATTATGCCCTTAGTCTGAAGGAAGCCTACTGATCTTCGATGAGCAGCTGCTCTGTGGATGCACAACAGTACTGAATCTGCTGACTTGCTGTGCATGTGAACTCAGTGCTCAGGACTCTCGATAGTCATAAGAAAACCATGATTATTAACTGCCTGGTTAGAGCAGGAATGACACTTGTGAAGTGTCAAGAGACTGGAATGTGTGTGTGAAGATAAAATATAGCAGTAAAACTGGGAGATACAAATTTAGCAAAATTAAATGTTGCAGCAAGAGATAGCATTGGTAAATGTGGTTAAAGCCAAAACCTTTCTTCATGGGAGGAGCTGAAAAGTTGCTGACTTTCTTCCTGTGACTTTGCAACATTCTGGAGAGTTTAGAGGGCAGGCTTGCCTGACTGCTAAGAGACAGTCAACACAGCACTTTTGCATGGAAGATGACTGCAGCACAAAAGCTGCACATTGCAAAGAGAAGTAGCAAGTATCCTGATGGAGAAAGAGGAGTGCAGGAAGGACTTTCCTCTAGACTTGTGCTACTAGGGACAAAGACCATATTTGTATGTGTGCATATACACAAGACTCTTAACTCGTATTATTTATCACAGTCACAACTTAAAATCCTGCTTTCTGCCCATAGCAGGCCTGAATGTGGGACAAAGTAGAGGATGAAGGAAATAATCAACCAGTTAGCAACTTAGCAGCATCCAGGTCTGAAACATACATGATTTAATCCAGTGTAATAGGCCTGTAAAGGATCATAAACCCCTACAGACAGCAGGTTAGCAAGTATTATACTTCTGTAAATATAATATGTTACATGTAAACTGGCAAGAATCTACCTTCAAGAGCTGCTGTCTCATAGGATGAACCCCACTTTGTGGATGTTGAACAATATAAATGCCTGTCCAGTCCACAGAAAAAAGTGTAAGAAGTCATGGCACTGTTTTTGCGTGGGAAGAAAGATCATTGGACAGTATTACACCTATTTTAAGTGGGGAATTTCAGAGGACTGACTGAGTTGACTGGCTCTCTTCTTTGGTAAGTCACTGGAAACTGAGGTTCCTTTAAAACTTGTTTGTAGCTGATTCATATTGAGCTTTGATGCCTTCATTCTAAAATAACATACAGAAATGGAGAACAAAGCTTGCATGCAGAGAGCACCTGGACAAAAGTGGCTGTTTGATAGCTGCTAGAGTGAGAATAAATAACCAATAGTATCAGTTTACATGACTAATACATTTAGGAACTGCAATCAGTTTGGAAATCTGTTTTCCAGCCATGGGGTCGTAGCCCTCAGGAGGCTATCGCAAAAGAAAGCTCTAGAAATGTGTGTCAAAGACATTTCATAGAATTGTAGAATCACAGAATAATTTAGATTGGAAAAAACCTTTAAGGTTATCAGTCTCAATCGTTAACCCAGGACTGCCAAGTCCACCACTAAGCCATGTCCCTAAGCACTGCATCTGCATGTTTTTTGAACACTTCCAGGGATGCTGATTTCACCATGTCTCCGGTCAGCCTGTTCCAATGCTTGACCACCCTTTCCTTGAAGAAATATTTCCTAATATCCAATCTAAACCTCCCCTGGTGTAACTTGAGGCTGTTTCCTCTTGTCCTATTGCTTGCTATCTGGGAGAAGAGGCCGACCCCACCTGTCTACAACCTCCTTTCGTGTAGTTGTAGAGAGCAATAGGGTCCCCCCTGCACCTCCTTTTTGCCAGACTAAACAACCCCAGTTCCCTCAGCCACCCCATAAGACTTGTGCTCCAGACCTTTCACCAGCTTTGTTGCCCTTCTCTGGACACGCTCCAGCACCTCAATATCTTTCTTGCAGTGAGGGGCCCAAACCTGAACACAGTATTCAAGGTGTGGCCTCATCAGTGCTGAGTACAGGGGTACGCTCACTGCCCTAGTCCTGCTGGTCACACTAATTCTGATACAGGACAGGATGCTGTTGACCTTTTTTGGCCACCTGGGCACACTGCTGGCTCATGTTCAGTTGGCTGTCACCCAGCACCCCAGGTCCTTCTCCCCCAGGCATCTTTCCAGCCACTCTTCCCCAAGCCTGTGGCATTGCATTGGGTTGTTGTGACCCAAGTGCAGGACCCAGAACTTTTTCTTGTTGAACTTCCTACAGTTGGCCTCAGCCCACTGGTCTAGCTTGTCCAGACGGTTCTGCAGAGCCTTCCTACCTTCAAGCAGATTAACACTGCCACCAGACTTGGTGTTGTCTGCAAACTTACTGACAGTGCACTCGATTCCCTCATCCAGATTTTCGATAAAGATATTAAACAGGACTGGCCCCAGTACTGAGCGCCAGGGAACAGCACTTGTGACTGGCCACCAGCTGAATGTAACTCCATTCACCACCACTCTTTGGGGTCAGCCAGCCAGCCAGCTTTTTACGCAGTATAGAGTACACCCATCCAAGCCATGAGCCGCCAGTGTCTCCAGGAGATGCTGTCGGAGATGGTGTCAAAGGCTTTACCAGAGTCCAGGCAGACAACATTCACATCTTTTCCTTCATCCACTAGGTGGGTCATCTTGTCATAGAAGGAGATCAGGTGAGTCAAGCAGGACCTGCCTTTCATAACCCCCTGCTGGCTGGGCCTGATCCCCCAGTTGTGCTGCACATGCTGCATGATGGCACTCAGGATGATCTGCTCCATAACCTTCCCCAGAACAAGGTCAGGCTGACAGACCTGTAGTTCCCTGGATGCTCCTTCCTGCCCTTCTTGTAGATGGCTGTCACAATGGCTAAACTCCAGTCTTCTGGGACCTCCCTGGTTAGCCAGGACTGCTGATAAATGATGGAGAGAAGCTTGGTGAGCTCCTCCGCCAGCTCCCTCAGTACCCTCACGTGGATCACATCCAGCCCTATAGACTTGTGCATGTCTAAGTGGAGCAGCAGGTCACTGTTTCTTCCTGGACTGTGGGGACTTCATTCTGCTCCTTGTCCCAGACTTCCAGCTAGAGGACTGAGTACCCTGAAGGTAACTGGTCTGACTATTAAAGACAGGCAAAGAAAGCATTAAGTACCTCAGCATCTTCCTCATCTTTTGTGGCAATGTTTCCCACCACATCCAATAAAGGATGGAGATTATCCTTGGCCCTCCTTTTGTTTCTAATATATTTGTAAAAACATTTTTTGTTATCCTTTATGTCAGTGGCCAGCTTAAGTTCTAGCTGGGCTTTCTCCTTTCTAATTTTCTCCCTGCATAACCTAATGACATCCTTATAGTTCTCCTGAGTTGCCTGCCCCTTCTTCCAAAGGTGATAAATTCTCTTCTTTTACCTGAGTTCCAGCAAAAGCTCTCCGTTCAGCCAGGCCGGTCTTCACACTCGCCTTTCGGCACATGGGGATGGCCTGCCTCTGCGCCTTTAAGATTGTCTTCTTGAAGATCTATGATCTATGATTCTGTGATCTAAAGGAAAAATCTAGTTCTTCTGATCCTACCATCAAGTACCACCAAGTACCCAGCCAGTCTTTAAAAATACTGAAATAAGAGGTAGTAAACAGAGGTTTAGAAATGGATTTCTTTACTCTTACTGTAAAGCCAGTTCATACTTTAGCTAGTAAGACATCAATCCAAAAAGTTTGAGAACTGCTAGTATATAGAGGACAATTTATTTGACTTATTCCCAAAGGATATTTTGGGAAGGTGAGAAGTCACCTCAACATGAGACAAATTAAGAAATATAAGCTAATTTACATATAAAAAAGTGAACTTGCAAATATATTTAAAAGTATATCAATAAAATATCTAGGCATATGAATGAAAAAAATCTTCAGTTGTGGTAGTTAAAATAAATATGGTTAGAATTAGCAAGCATTTTATCCTTTTTGTACATTATTGCACAGTTATAGAAGGTATATTTGAACTTGTTTAGTTTTGTGAAATATTGGATTTTTTTCTATTAAAAGTAGCTTACTGGACTTGAGTAACGTAATTCTTTTACAGTTTCTTAATGACAATACTCTTAAGAAAGAGAGGAGTACCATATTTTCAGAAAATGTTATGGAAAAGTAATCATAACAATAATCTGAAATACAGAATGAACATTTAGTGGAAATACTGAATATGAACCTAACAAGTAAATTAATCATGCAGTGAATTCTCTTTCTTAGTGGATGACCTTCTAAATTCATCACTCGTTTCCATTTTCAGAACCAGGGTATTAAAGGTCTTCCCTACCAATACCTTCTGCCAGTTGAGTTATTCTGTGATGATCAGTACTCAGGCCACTATGTTAGTAATTTGTAAATTAGAAAAAAGCGGCTATTGATTGAAGAGTGTTTCATTTTAGTTCAGACATAACACTCCTCCCATCTCCCGAATGTGTGCAATATAGTGTCAAGTGCATCAAAGTAATGCCTAGAAGTGACTGACAAAATTAGGATCTCCAAGGCAAGAACAGCAAAAGGAAGACTGATCACAACAGCTTTTCCAGGAAAAACTATGGCATGGGGTCAGTCACATTTTCCCAAGGAATAACAGGAAACCTCTTTCCCAAGGAAGAAGGCATAACAGGGGAAAAAAGAACTACACAGACTCATCAGCAAGCACAGGTGTTCGAACAGACCTAGTGAGCTCTGTTGCCCCAAAATCTGAAGAAATCCTCTGAGAAGTTTCTTTCTCTGACTGGTCTTTTATAAAGTGTCTCTCTCCCTTTCCAGTGTTGTTGAATCATTCACGTTGCTGGTGACAGTCCTTATGGAAGATTCTGCCCCACTGTCAGATCAGACACTGAGTTGTAAATTACATTTTCCTTCTGCACATAAGTAGTATAAGGTTCCACTTCCATTGTGTCTTCCTAGCAAAACAAAACCAAAAACTGTAAATACAAGGGGCAATTTAGTTTGGCACGACTCTGCAAGCATTTTGTCTGGACTGAAGAATGTAGCTGGGAAATAGTGCTCCCATATTTATTCCTCTTGGACTCGAGATAAAAACATCTATTGTTTTTTCTACCAAAGAACGTGTATTGCTGTTTCTGTTAAAGATTTGGAGGGTAAAGCTGAGGTATTAGTTCACCTGCCTCTTTTTCCTCCCCTTCTACCCCACTTATTTTGGACTGAAAAAAAAATTGCATTAGGGTCTAATTCTCTAGAAAGAGCAAATAACATGCTAGAGTCTTGACTGTGACTGATTCCTCCATCAGTCTACAATTTCAGTCTACACACACGCTAATGAAAGTTGTGTGATGTGACAGATGTGACTGGTACTTAACCCATTATTTTACATTAAATGCAACTGCATCTGTCAGCAACAACTGGGCGGCAGAGCAGCAGAACAAGAGGAATAATAGTAACTAGAATTAACTAAGTCTTTTCAGAAATTGAAACTGAAGCACTTTTTTAAGTTGATGACAGAATTTGAGCATAGTGTTTACTGTCAGTGCATAGATATTCATAATATAGATGTAACATGTCTTGCCTGCATAGAAATGCTGTTATTTATATTTGGTAGCAGAGGACAGAGACACAGAGCTGTTGAGTGAATAGCTCAGCTACACAGAGCATTGTAACAGCATAGGGAATTCAAGATTAACTCCCAGCTTGCAGCTCAGCACTTCTTCCATTGTTTTATAAAATGTTTTGTCTTTAGTATCGTTGGTTCTTTGATTGTGGGTTGACAATACAAGATAAAGAGTGGCCTTCAAAACTTGCACATTCTCATTCTGCACACCAAGAGGGATATTCTTGTTCTCCCCTGTGTCTGTTAATTTTGTTGTTTGATCCTCTTGTTTACTAATAGCTTTGTTAATATTCCCATGATACTGCCTCACCTCCTCAGTACTGTTTGTACAGCAGTTGTGGTCGGTGTATCTGATATGACCAGGGAGTTGTGGTGGGACTCACTCTTTGCTAAGGTAAAGATGGCAGTTGCTGAGCCTTTGCTGTTGAAACATGCCTCTAATATTTGCTCAAAGTCAAAATGATGGTGATGCTAGGCTTTGTTTTGTCCTGAGATACAGTTAAGAGCAAACAGACAAGACACAGTAACACCTGCTGAAAGCAGAGTAAATATCTAATGGTTTCCCTTTACCGACCATATTTTCAGGGCTTCCAGAAGATCCCTGATCTGGTGATGACTGAATTTGCATCATTCTCCTTACCGGTGGGCAATCTGTAGGAGCAGTTTCAGGTGTTTTGGTTTTGTGGCACAGTCTGTGAAAAAGAAAACAGGTATTAAAGCAAATTCCTTCCTCAATCTTAGGTTTGGCTGGATCACAGCCTGGTTTCTTTGATCGCAAGCTTATGAAACATTTTTTTGTCATCAAGAGTAAAGCCAAAAAGCCTTCTCATGTCTCTCTCTCTTGACTTTTGATCCTGAAAACGTGGCATCCTGACTTTCTTTAGAGGTCTTTTGTCATGTTTGTGGGAGCTTAAGCACAAAGTGGAAGCAGATTAAAATCAAAGTGCTCGGAAAGGATGTACAATTTGAGGTTAGTGAAATTGTATTGAACTAGTTCTTCACCTCTGAGGGAGAAGGCTTGAGAGAAAAGCAGTTTTGGAAGAGGGGAAGGAGGGAACATAGCTGAGGTTTTCAGTACAGGTGCTAATTCAGCCTTTCTCTGTACAAATGATTTACTGCATTTTTCTCCATAGCAAATCCTAAAAGGGCTAGAGTCCAGCTTCACCCACGGAGCTTTTTCATAAATACAGATACAATCTGCTGTCCCCTCTGTGGATATGGCAGGACAGCACTGGCTAGTCCTCTGGTACTTGATAGAACTCATTAGGCAGCGGAACCAACTCCTGATCTAAACAAGAGAGACACTGACAGACTATCACAGTATCTGAAGAACAGCTTTACTCTCCCAGTTTCCTTTTAGAATGAAGAGCTCCCCTTTCATATAACAGGCGATGCAATGAGGTTCCTCTACAAATTCTGCCTATTTTTAATTTACTCAGGTGCTTTATTCAGTGAAGATGTATGCAATGTACAGTGTCTGCAGTATAGAAATATTTGATGTAGTTAATTCAGTTATTCATAGCAGCACAGACTGACAGAATTATATGATTTCAAGACAGAAACAGTACTTAAAGATTTCTTCTAGCACTAGACAATCTTTCCTTAGCACCTTATCATACATACCTGTCACTGTGGAGCTTAAAATAGTACATGACAGCCATGAAGGGGATAATGGTCAGGAAACAAAGAATGATGAAGACACGCTGGGTAAGGTTCCCGTTCTCTAAACACAAAGAGTTAGTCTCAGTTGTATCTTCTCACTGCTCCATTTCTTTATTATTTCAGTACAAGATTAAAGCTGCTTTAGCACATGCACACATTCTCAGTATGCTCATAAAATAAACATAATCCCCTTCAGCAGAAGGGAAAGTCAGTAACAAAATTTGTCTGAGAAACACAAATAGAGTCTGTGTCAGAAACAAAAGCAGATCCCACAAATCCCACAGTGAACACTCATGATATTTTTTTCACTAAGCCATACCTGAGATCCTCTCAAGGACTCAGCATATCTCAGTACTGCAACTCGTGTAGTTCTCAAAAGCAACAAAAAAAAGCAAAACCCAGAAACCAAATGTCATACAGTTTCAGACATTCACAACTCTGAATGAAATGTTTTCTTTCTTTCTGCTGGCCACACAGGAGTTGGTTCTCTTTCTCTCTCTTGCCATGATCTCAGCAAAAGACTTTGCATTTACATATAAAAATATTTTGCTTATGTTCTGTTTCAAAGAGATTATTTTTACACTAAAGTCATGACTGCTTTGTCTCTGTTTCCAACAACATTTCCACTACCAAAAGAATACTATCACACTTATGTATATCCCTGTTAGGGAAGAACCCATTAGAAATAGTGTCTAGAACCCAAACAAGCTGGTGATGTTTCTGGGCAAAGGCATTTGGGGATGGTACTCTTGTCTATATAGGACTTCACTGAAGGTTTCTACCGCTTTTATAGATTTTCGTTCCTAGAAGGAACAAGAGTGCACAGGAAACTGACCAGGATTTTAAACATCAAACGAACCAAGAGAAGCTTACTTGGGGGACCACAGACTATGGCCATGCTCTGGTTCCCCGCTGGGTGGGATGTGAAGCAGGTTGCATTAGTCACGTTGGTGCTATACGCTGTGAACTTGCTGAGAACAGTCACTGTCCCATTGTCATGGGCTTCTTCCCTGGGGGTGGAGTTGCCCTCTGGCACCCACGAGATCTGAGCAGCTGGCCTCCCTGCCGC
>JAVJGI010000060.1:7045001-7057382 GCA_035590275.1 Ibycter americanus | reverse complement strand
AGAGAAAGGAGAAGGACATGTGAGAAGGTGCCAGGGATGTCACTCGTAGCCTTGGAGTTCTGGTCTGTGCTTCACAGTGCGTGCTGTTGCACACCAGCGTGAGGTCCTGTCTGTGCTCATCTGCAAATTGTCGTGATCTCATATTACAGCTGTGGATTATGGAGCCAGTGGACTATTGCAGTTTACCCTCTCAATACTATCAACAAATTTCCCACGGGGGCTCATGGATAAGGCAGATACTGGAGGAAGACCCTACTCCTCCCTGTTGTCTTAAGCGGTTCAGCATCTGAATAGTGTGCTTCTACTGGTAAATCCCTCAGTGGGTTGCTCACCGGGCTGTGACCACTGACAGGATGAAGTGACAAACATTTGACTGTTGCTTTTGGCCACATGTTAATGACCTTTCTCTGGAACTGTTGCTACCAGAGAAGTAAATAACTGTTACTTCTGCGTTCATACAACATCTAACACTGTGGGCTAAGGCCTCGTGTATACCTCTTAGAGGTGTAACAAATAACGATTGTGGAGCTTTGTGCAGGAATAAAGGTTTTTTCCTTACTTCTCAAAGGTGTCTTTTAATTTTCTGAATCTTTGTGAACATATATATTCACACTGTGAGTGTACACAATGTGTACATATGCATTCACACTGTGACTGTGCTGTTTTTACTGCAGTGGTCCCCGTTGGATATGAATGTAAGTCCTACCCATCTTTGTGCCAGGCACACAACTATGAAGGTGTAAAATATGCCCATATCCCTGTGCCTCTTGCTTGCGAGGCTAAAATTTCAGAGAAACTTTATTCAGTTGATGTATCAACTGTGTTGACTCTCTAATAGTAAGTGTGTCTTGTTCTTGAATTCTGGTTTGCATTTGCTTGGAAACACACTGTATTTTATTTTATTTTTCCTATGACACTGACTCTTCTGGGTTTTAAAAGATGACTCTTGCTTGGAGTCAGGTACAATACCTCCTGTCTTTATCTTTTCATGATCCATGAACTATGTACTTGAAGCCAGATTATCTGAATGGAAAAGCTTGGACCTAGTCCTCCCTTCCTTTTTTGGAAGTTACCAGATTGGCCATTGAAGGATGGAGAGCCAGATCACTGTTATGGCTCCTCTGTGTGCAGTGTTTGTTCAATACAAGTTTCACCCTCAGGGTTGCCTTTTTTTTTTTTTTTTTTTTTTCTTACTAGGGGTTCCTGAATTTCTTATTAGCCAAGAAAGTAATATGCCTGGGTTTTCTTCTTCTACAAACTTTCAGGACTGATTCTTTTTTGCACATATTGAGCATGAGTCATGCTTGCTGTCTTTATATTGACCAGATTTGGGACCCCTCATCTGCCTGTGTCTTCAGCTGACACATCCAAAGGGTCAAGTTTCTAGCCCCAAGATTCATTTAAGTATTTCCTTGACCATTGAAACCTCTCAGCATGATGCCACCTTTGGGACTGTTGGTTCTTTTGGTTTGTTTCAACTAGTCACGTTGGGACCTTTTCCTTAAGAAAGTATTCTGTGATGGGTTTTATTTGCAGTAAATGTACATGTGAGTGAGCAGCTAGAGATGAAAGAAAGGTTATCTGTAACTCTTCTTCAAGATGAGTTACTTATATGTGCATTAGCGCTGCCTACACTTACATGGGCAGCTGACCCTCCTTTGTGAGGCACTTTTGAGACTGAGAGAAAACAAGAGTCTCAGGCACAGGTTGTAAACTAGCGTGAAGAGTACATGAAAGAATGGGACTTTTGTGTCCTTTCAATCCTGCTGAAATTAAAAGCAAACAACCCCCAAAATCCATAATGTATATATATGTATAAATAATCACCTGAAAAGACCTGTCACAGGTAAATAACTTTTCTTTTTCAAAATCTCCTAAATGCAATACTTGGTGAGTTAAAAGGAATAATATCCATAGCTGTAGTCCAAGTCAACCTTCATTTACCACCTCACTCATTTCCTCTTTTAATAGGTGACCATTTAAATTTGAGACTGTAAACCTATGATCTGAGTGCTCTGTGTCTCTGATGGAACCCTGAGTTGCTCTTTACTTGGGCTGAGTAATGGTTTTAGTGGCATTCGGAGATCTGTGTGTCAGGAGAAAATCAGAGTACTAATTTCAAGCCATGCATTAATCTGGAAGGACAACAAAAGTTAACCAACCTGATTTGTACTGACAAACGCGTTTTTCACAAATTATTCCAAAAATGTTAAACCCCTCCCTAAACTTTTCAGGCAGATATACTAAAGCAGCAACTGAAAGTTCAGCTGGAATATGCAAAGAATTAGAAGACCTAAGTTTTGCATGATTAATCAAACCTTTGTCAAAGTCTTCCTCAGAAGCACCAGACCTGACTTTGATGTGTTTCACTATCCCCTACCCAGAGTTGGAATTTTATGACCTCTGCTGGCTGGCACAATGGGAAGCCCAGTTCCTGAACATTCACAGCACTGTAAGAAATGGTCTTAATGAGCATCAACTTCAAATTATTAGTAAAATCATTACTATTATCCTCTCTGAGAAAACTACAGTTGGTTTTACCTTAATAATATTGTCTGAAATCTCATTATCTTCTGGAATCTAGGTGACTGAACCATTCAAACTCAACCACTTCTCCTTCTGTTTCAGCTGTGTTCCTGGGAAATGATTTCTGGCTTGCAAAATGAACACAGTTCACTGCATTTTAACTACTTACAGATTCCTTTAAAGATTTTTGCCTTTTCGTTTTGAGGACTAAGTATCCTTTGTGTGAATACATTTCCAAACCTAGACCTAGGTACTGCACATTGATAGGAGGTGTAGCTGTAATATTGCCCCACACTGTACTACACTGTACAGTGCTGTAATGTATCATTTACTCCAGCTTTATAATTTGGAAGTCAGAGCGTAATTCTGAGAAGTTTAGGGTGGTTTTTTTTTTGCTGGTAGAAGAAGAAAATCAGGTGGGAATAGTATTTCACTGAAGTCATTCGCTTCCCATTTTTATTAAATAAAGGAAATAGTACTTAGCTTCCTGCTGCTCAATACTGCCAAGATTCATTGAATAATGTTTCCAAGCATGGCTAAAGAAGAAAAGTGCTATCTATTCACACCATTTTCTGATACACAAATTACCCACCAGCCCCACAAATGCTTGTTTCCTTAATTCAATTGTCAGCAGTGTTCTGTGGTATATTGTTACATTGGAAGTGTTTTTAAATGACAAGATTTTTCTGCTTGATGACATTTCAAGTAAATGTGAGGTGTGTGTTTTAAACTGAGATGATTTTACCAGGAGAGGAACTGAAAAAAGCCTTTTGTCTCATGATGGTGTCTAGATGTGAGTTCTGTGAATGCCTCTGAAAATTGGAGAACAAAGTATTTCCTCTCCCAGTTTAACATTGCCAAGAGCCTCAGACCTCCAAGTCATGTCAGCAGTATGGCTGACTTCATCTAAAAATGACTAAGCAAACCTAAGCATTCAAACAGCCTGTATGTCGGGGCTGGAGTTTTTTTGGATAATGTTTGCAAACGTTGTGCAGGAATGACAATGTTGTGCATATTTAACTGTGTACGCTTTCATTTACATATTAAAGCAGTATCATTGTACTAGTCTTTCAACTCTACATCTCCTAAGCAGCCTATTGCAATATACAAGTTCCTCAACATAACCGCTTGCGTGCTTTATGCTTCAAGACTGTAAAGAAAGAGGGAGTGAAAGTGGTGCTTTCTTCTATGCCTTTCTGTCATATTCTCCCCTGAATGAATCAGGTACCACTCACTTCAAATGATAAGTCACATCAGTCAGCTTAAAATCTACTGAATCATGTTTAAATACATTTTTAGGTTTAAAACAAATTTGTGGAAGGATTCTGAATTCTCCTGTATCTTTTTATTAATTTAGAAGGCTTTTAGCAAGGCAAGAGCTTTTCCCCAGACAGTAGATTAATTAGTAAAAAATCTTCTTGTTTATTCTATCCTTCCATACAGCTTCCTACTTTTGTAAAGAGGCCTTGTAAATATAATAAAAACAAACTGCTTTCACTTTACTGCCCTCTTTCATTGGTAGAGTGCAGTTAAGCGGCATTAGTATAAATATGACTTGTGTACTTTCTTTCTTGGTTTGCTTCTTCTCTCATGCATGCTGCTAGAAACATGACCTTTAGACTTCTTTTACAGAAGAAGAATGCGTATGCCAAAAATCCTGAAAGGTTTGGTCAATTTGTATTTCTGAAAGGACTTTGAAGACCTCCTCCTAAGATGGAACAGGGAATGTAATTTTATCTCTGTAGAACAGAAATATATTATTAGGAGGGGGTTTTATCCTATATTATGATCCTGTTCGCATTCTCCCAAGAACTGTCTAAAACTCTGTCTGTCTTTGTGTTGAAGTCAGAGAAACAAAAAAAAATGGTAAGGGAGCAAAGTTTAACTGCAGAGCCTGTACGTATTTTGATCATCTCCTGGTTCAATGTGGCATGGAAGCATGCTGTGATGGCAGAGTGCAGTGGATACCTGCTAGACTGAGTCCCAAAACCAGTGTAGCCAGGCTGATAGTGCTGCTGGGCATTTGCTCATTAGCCCTGCTTGTCAGCCACGTGGACAGTTAGAATGCTTCCATTTCTATAGATGCTGACTCACATTATCACATGGTGCAGAAATCTTCCACCATGCTTGCTATTCCCCCAAGAAAGCATATGCAAAAAGAGAGCTCTGCTTCATTTTACCACAGAGCATAGTATCAAGTTCAGATAATTTAAGGTCTTGAACTGTGTGAGCTAAAATCTTGTCACTCACCAGCAAAATGGGACTGGGTAATACTTGATGAGAAACTTCCAAACTATGAAGAATAGTGTCAGCCGTTTTCATAAAAGTTTCTGATGAAAAGGGGATTTTCTTTTCTTTCCATTTCAAGCTAAAATATAGTCTATCAGATGTCAAGACTTGCTGTTTTTTAGCACAGAGTTAGATTTTTTCTAAAAGCAGTCCAAAATATATACTGTGAGGAATTAATCTGTAAACAGTTATGGGATCCACCAGCACAAGGCAGTTCTTTAAATAAAAATTATCTTCATCTTTATCTTGTCCTTCCTAGTCAGCCATAACATTTCCTTCTATTTGGAGATGTTGACAGGACCTCATATTGGGCTGAAGTTGGACATGCTCTGCTTTCTTTTTCTAGTGAGCATACCAAAAGCCATCTAGTCTCTAAAAGTGTGTTTCATTAGAACATAAAACAATATGCTAGAAAGTGAAAGCTCTTCAGTGAACACAGAATTGGTAGCTATACTCATGAAAAAAAAAGGCCTGAAAATAAATCTCCCCTGCTCTCTGTGCACCTACAGAATAGGTTCTTTCCCCCAGTCCTCTCTTCTACTCCACCAGCTTTCAGTGACTTGTCAGGCTGCACACACTCCACATGATCTCTTCTGAGCTCCTTTTTCCATCAGTTCCATGACTTCTTGTGGGTCTGCTCCAACCAAGCCCTTTGCCAATGTCTCTCCATCTGCTTTCTTTGCCATCCTTATGCTGCCTGCGCCAGCCAGAACTCTGGATACATACTCAGCAGCTCTGAGGGAAGACACAACCTCCCCTTCCCTCTGGGAATTTCAGTAAACCTAAAGGGTATGTGTCTGCTCTGCAAGCAAACTAAACAGAGTAATTTTTCATTTAACACCAGCTGGCAACTAAGCACCACCCAGCCAATAACTCACTCACACACACACACCCCCGGTGGGATGCGGGAGAGAATCAGAGAAGTAGAACTGAGAAAACTCGTGGGTTGAGATAAAGACGGTTTAATAGGTAAAGTAAAAGCTGCATACATAAGCAAAGCAAAATAAGGAATTCATTCGTTACTTCCCATCAGAGAGCAGGTGCTCAGCCACCTCCAGGAAAGCAGGGCTCCATCACGCGTAATGGTTACTTGGGAAGGCAAATGCCATAACTATGAACGTCTCCCCCTTCCTTCTTCTGCCCCCAGCTTTATATGCTGAGCCTCATATGGTATGGGATATCCCTTCGGTCAGTTGGGGTCAGCTGTCCCAGCTGTGTCCCCTCCCAGCTTCTTGTGCACCCCCAGCCTGCTTGCTGGTGGGGTGGGGTGAGAAGCAAAGAGGCCTTGAATCTGTGCAAGCACTGCTCAGCAGCAATGCAAACATCCCTGTGTTCTCAACGCTGTTGTCAGCACAAATCCAAAACTTAGCCCCATACTAGCTCCTATGAAGAAAATTAACTCTCCCACAGTGCAAACCAGCATGTTCTCCACCCCTTATTGCCTATTTACATCATGCTTAGGCCACACACTATCCAATACATCCTCATTAACTACCACCCCTCTTCCCATCCTTTGGTATGTACACACAGATATCATTCCCTTAGTTTGTTGACCACCCCCTCATAAAGTGTCCACAAAATGTTCAGTGAGTTAATTTAGTCTATTACTTTGGGCACCATTTTTTATGGTGGGTCACCCAGGACAGGAGAGGTGGTGTCTTGTGTGGAGTTATTGGGCACCAAAGCCAGCTCAGGTTTGGTCACTGCTGCACTTGCACTGCTTCTTGTAAGGCTCAACCTCTGCTTGTTTGGGTAGTTCCTGCTATAGTACTTCCTATAACATGCAACTCAAATCATGGCCTAGAACAATTTAAAGGTATATCCATTACAGTCTCCACCCCAACCTCTTTGGACCAGACTATAGAGTTTAATACTGTAATGAACTCCTTTCCTTTCCCTGATCCTTGGACTTACCCATGGACTGCAGTGCCTTAGGGGTGTATCTGCTTAAAGTAAAGCCTTATCTATGAGCCACAGTCTCTTCAAGGGTATGCCTGCTGCAGCACAGACTTATCCACAGCCACAGCTGCTTTGAGGTGCACCTGCTCCAGCGTGGCCTTATCTGTGGGACGTAATCCCTTTGGAGGTGTACCTGCTCTAGTGTGGCCTTACCCACAGCCACAGTCCCTTCAGGAGAGTATCTGCGCCAACATGGCCTTACTGATGGCCACAGTCCCTTCAGAGGTGTACCTGCTGTGTTGCGGACTTAGCCATTGCCATGGATGCTTCAAGGTGTTCTAGCACAGCCTCATGCACAGCCACTGATGCTTCAAGGTGTACCTGCTGCAGCATGGACTCGTCCACAGCCACTGATGCTTCAAGGTGTACCCGCTGCAGCATGGACTCATCCACAGCCACCGATGCTTCAAGGTGAACCTTTTCCAGCAGGGACTTAGCCATGGGCGACGATGCCTTCAGAGGTGTACCTGCTGCAGCACAAACATAACCACAGCCACAGACGCTTTGAAATGTACCTGCTCTGGCATGGGCTTATTCACAGCCACGGACGCTTTGGGGTGTCCTGCTCCTGCATGGGATCATCCACAGGTCACAGTCCCTTTGACTGGTGTTCACACTGGAGTTCCAGCCTGTCCAGTTCAGCAGCACAGAAGCAGCAGCCATGCCCTGGCCACCTGCCAGCCCAGGCGCGTCGCCATGGCTGTTATCAGAACGTTCCTGGGCACAGCACAGTGTGATGATAAGCAGTGTGGCAGTACAGCGAGCGGCAAATGCAAAGAGCAGCCACTAATGAGCACTCGACTCTAATATACACTAAGGCAAGCGAGCCCCATGGCAAGCACGGGAGCCTGCCCATTAATAGCTAAACAGCAATAACAGCTATAAACTCAGTCTAGCACATGCCAGTCAAATCTGTCATTATCATGTAGTGAGTACACCAGTAAGAAGATGGATGTCCATCCCAGAAGGAGAGAAAGGAAGAAATGTTCTTAGTTGCTCTGGTAGTTGCCCAGGAGACTGGGCTGAAACTCTGACTGTAGAAAGCTTAGGTTGTTTTATCATCCCTCCCGCAGAAGGATTCGTGATGGCTTTGAGGGTAAATAGACCAAGAAGCAGGGGAGAGGCTGGTTACAGAACTCTGTGGACTCTGGTTTGAGCCTGCTCTCTTTCATCCCTGATGGAGGACACAGAGACTCTGAGCCAGTTGAATGGCAACTGCCACAAAGGATGTGAGGTATTTTTCTTTCTGGCTGGAGACCTGCTAAACCTGGAGAAAAGGAAAAGAAAGGTAGTAAGGAGAGCCGAACAAGAACACATCCTGAATACTACTGGCACTGGTGGGCTGTTGTTAACCTAGGGCACGTCTTTGTTGGTATCGCTGAAATTTTGACTTGCCCTGCAGTTTGTGAAGAAAGGAAAGAAAGATGACCCTTCACTGTGTACTCCCTTTTTAATATGCTTAGTAAGAGCCGAGCAGAGTTGCAACTTTGCAGATGGTCTTAACATAAAATGAGACGGCCGGTGGAGAAGCCGTGTGTTCATGTGTAGGTTTGTATGTGTAGGTGCTCAATGCTTGCTTAGCTGCTGCAGAGATGAGCTATAGCTGAGTGCCACTTGCATGCAGTCAGTTGATAGGCACCGTGGAAACTCCGTTACCAGGATAGCTACAAGTATCAGCTACAGTCAGTGTGGTTTTCTGCTTGCTGGCCTTTTCATAAAGCGGTTAGCTTACCACAAAGAATCAGCAGTAATTTTGTTTGCCTCCAAATTGTTTATTCTTCTAGGTCTTGTCTCTGAGTTCATTCACATTCTGTGTCAGCTCTGCAGAGACTCTTTCGTGACCAAAGAGCCGTATGTGACAACAGATGGATGGAATGGGGCTGTGTCTGTAAACGTGAAAGGAGCAGTTTCACGGCTCTGTGCCAGCAGAACCAGCCTGCACCCTGCAGGTGTTACTCTGCAGAAACCACCACAGGCAGTGATTTACACCAGTTTATCGGCTGCACCAGGAAAGGGTGAGGGGGCAGCAAGATAGTGGTAGAAAAGCTGCAGAAGGGAGGGAGTGCAGTGGCATAGCATTTCCTTTTCTGTATAAAGCTAGATAACTACTCTATATGTTAGTGTGCTGAGGTTAAAAAGCTTGATTGTTTTGTTACTGAGGTTTAGGGGAGGTTTTGGCCCTGGCTCCTTCAGTAGCTGGTTCAGATGTGGGTAGAAGCAGTAAATGAACAATGAAGATCAGGATCATGTTCCAGCTCTGTGGAAGCTGTGGAGTTCCCTGTTCTCTACCCTCTCCTCCTCCCTGCACTTGTAATGCTATCTAACTCAGCCTAGGACAGGAATTCTTCTGGCCTGGGCATCTGGGCAATTGCCCCATCTTGTCAGCCTTAAACGTGGGCTGTGCGCACAAGGCACTGCAACATAGCTGGTAAATCTGGCTGAGATTTACTGATGCCCTCAGAACAGCTGTGGTTTGTGGACACTTGTGCAGGCTTGCCCTCCGCCCAAGAGCCCCCAGTACCCAGATGAGTTTAGTACCTTGGCTTCTGTGTTTTACCTTCTCTGTAACATATTCAAGCCCCAATTCTAAGCCCAGCTCACTGGCTGAGAGCTAGAGATCTGTGTAACTGATACCCAAAAGAATTAAATAAATGCTTGAATAGCTAATGGGAAAAAAAAAAAAGAAAAAAAGAAAAAAGACTTAGTCTGGGATTGGAAGGGTTGTGCACAGTGTAGAAATGCCTAACAGTTCTGTAACCTAGGCACCTGAAACACGCAAACACAGGGCAGCATGCCTAGCAAGCATGCTCCTGCAGTACCTTCCTACTTCTGACCTTATGTAAATTGACATCTCAGAGGAATATCATTAATGTCTCGTTGCGCAGATTTAGCAAATTGAATTACTTCTTCATCAATGTGCTGAATGAAGGGACTGAGTGTACCCTCAGCAAGTCTGCTGATGATACCAATCTGGGAGGAGTGGCTGATACACCAGGAGGCTGCGCTGCCATTCAGCGAGACCTGGGCAGGCTGCAGAGTTGGGCAGAGAGGAACCTGATGAAGTTCATCAAATGCAAGTGTAAGGTTCTGTACCTCTCTGGATTATGCAAAGAGGTAAATGACTGTGAGGCTTACATGTCAGGATTCTAATAATTTCTATGCTTCATGCATCAATAACTGCTCAAGCTCAAATATTCTCACTCTTTCCCTCTCCCCCTTTTTTGTAGCTGTTGGTGAAACACTTCAAAATTCTTACAGTGAAAATGAGACATGCTCAAATTTAGCTTCAGTCCCGTGTGATCATCCAGGGAATTTTGCTGCTCATTAGTATGCAAGAAAATTTCTTCTGATTTAGTTTATCCCATAAGACATGATACTTAAATACTAGTATACAACATACTTGATATAGAGTGACCTCATTTTACACAACATTAATTAACTTCCTATTGCATTATATGTTAGATTTGGTTTTACAAAAGAAGATTGATACTTACATGAGTGATAACAGCATCTATAGCTGCACTAGAGAGATGATGGAAGACATTGCTGACAAGGGTCAGGTAGGCTCTGCCCTGCGTGCCATGTTTCTGCACAGTTGTACCGGCTGCACTGCAGATGTTTGCTCCCTTCTCCTGAGCACTGTGGTACTGGTGAGTCCCTGCTGCATGTCGCATTGCTGACTGAGGCATGCTCGAGTTTCTTCCATCTCTGTTCAGGTGCTGAGTTAGAAATAGGCCCAGACAGCTCTGCAGGTGGAAGGTGCCTTGGCTTGTACGGGCTTCTCGTTGCCCTAGGAAACAAGACACCAATACCATAAGCGTGAGGATGACATCATTTTGGGAATGCGATTTTGTGCTCTAGGAATGTAAGAACAGAATTCCTCCCCTTTATTTAGTAGAGAAACAAAAGAACATAGGGCTTTATGTCTGTAATCTCACATGAGCATGACCAGAGCTGGCCATGCTCCAGCCAGCGCCAGAAAGCTGCCAAGAGCCCCAGCAAAGCACGAAGTGCAAGGGACTTGGACACAGTAGTGCTGCCTCTGTGGTGTTTGTGCCGTCATTCTGGGCAGCAATTGCACCTTGTGACAGAGAGGCTAGCTCAGACAACAGGCCAAGATGCCAAAGCTCCTGAGCAGTTACAACAGCAGACCTGTTCTGCTGTCCTGCAATACTTGCTGCATTTCTGCATTGGCCCTGCCTTCCCTGGCTTCCTTTAAGTAGGACAAAATGGACCAAAAGTCTGGCTCCAAGCTCAGAAAAATATTTTGCTGCTTCTTTAATCTTCATAGCTTGGTAATCTTTGTTCAGATCCCTCAATCGGGTGGAAAAAAAGGAACCATTCCCTTTGTATTTTTGCTTCTGAAAGAAGTATGGTAGCAGGGAAAAGGTCCCTGACACTCAGGTATGTATTCCCTTCCCCTCTGCCCTTGCTGTGGTGTTACAGACCTCGGACAAACCTCCATGAACATGTGCTGAACTGGCGTGTTTGTGACAGACTGAGGTGACTGTACATGACACAAATTAGTACTAGAAGCCCTTCCAAACTTCCTCAGGACTGGCCAAAGGGGATTGTGTGTATCATGCCCCATACATACCTCCTATCACAGAAGTTGTAGAGATGAAGAACAGCAAGCAGGAAGAGGAGGCCCAGGAGACTAGCAAGGCTGGTGACGCAGCAAAGAAGCCATGCAATCTTTAAAAAGACTAAAGAGAAGCAGTTGTTCTTTTAGGTACATCTCACAGACTGTTTGCTTACCCCATGCCCCTGTCAGGATGGTATCTGGTAGACAATGCTCTCTTTGTGCTGTACTTCGGAGCTGGAATACAGTGCCATGCACAGAACTGGGAATAAACAACTCTCCCATGCACTTGTTGGAGGAGCCTAGTCTTCTGCTGTATGGGCACTAATTAGGTCCTCCCCCTCATCACTTCCGATAACCCAGCCGCAGGCCTTGCATGTGCATCCCAGCAAATTTCAGCTCTGATTCTCTTCCAACCAAGTACTTCAGTGATATTGTTGCACACAACTTCCCAGCAATGCCTTCAACTTCACCACCTAAAGCGTTCACCTACCAGCCAGTCTTCAGAAGCTGAAAGTTGGCTTTCAGTCTCCCTGTCACAACATATGTGTAACCCAACAATAAGCAAGATGTAATGGTACCACTGGGTTACAATGCGTAGATCTGGGTGATCATACCATCGACATCTCTGTGTGTCACGAACTTCTGAATAATCCTGCCTTACCATTCAGCCCTGTTGGTGGAAGGGGAGACACTACATCCATCTTTCCTAGAATTTCACAAAGGACTTTACAGTTCTGACAGCACTGCTATTTATCCTCCCTCCTCACAACAAATTTCTCACTGGAAACTTCAGCTCAGCTGCAGAGTTCCTGCTGCAATCCTGCTAGTGCCACTGATGTTTTCCTTAGTGCATGAACAGAGGGCTAACCGGGGTTTTGGACATCAAACGAACCAAGAGAAGCTTACTTGGGGGATGACAGACTATGGCCATGCTCTGGTTCCCCACTGGGTGGGATGTGAAGCAGGTTGCATTAGTCACGTTGGTGCTATACGCTGTGAACTTGCTGAGAACAGTCACTGTC